>CAMZMU010000111.1:30554805-31150996 GCA_947311845.1 Poa pratensis | reverse complement strand
TACTTGCTCGTTGGGAGACCCCAAGAGGAAGGTTTGATGTAGCCTAGCAGCAAGTTTTCCCTCAGTATGAAACCAAGGTTTATCGAACCAGTAGGAGTAACGATTCTTCAGAAGGTTGTTGGCGGCTCGCACGGCGCAACACGATTCACCAACGTGGACCTGCACACAACACAATAAGTACTTTGCCCCAACGAAACAGTGAGGTTGTCAATCTCACCGGCTTGCTGAAAACAAAGGATTAAACGTCTCGTGTGGAAAATGAGTATTAAGTTGCAGCGAATGAAAAAGGAACAGTTTGCAGTTTGTGGTTTAATCATGTAAAGGAATTGGACCGGGGTCCACAGTTCACTAGTGGTGTCTCTCCATAAAGATATCTAACATGTTGGGTAAACAAATTACAGCTGGGCAATTGACAAATAGTGAGCGCATGACAATGCAAATACATGGCATGATGATTACTATTATTTAATTGGGCATTACGACAAGATACATAGACCGTTATCCAACAGCGTCTATGACTAATAATCCACCGCCGGGTTGTCATCCGAGTTCCCCGTTGGTATTAAGTTGCAAGCAACGGATAATCGCATTAAGTAAAGCGCGTAATGTAAACAAACACATATGCCCGTGGACATAGCATCGTTAGGTTGTCCCTAGTGGCAACAGCACATCCATAACCTTAGAACTTTCTGTCACTGTCCCAGATTAACGGAGGCATGAACCCACTATCTAGCATAAATACTCCCTCTTGGAGTCACAAGCATCTACTTGGCCAAAGCATCTACTAGTAACGGAGAGCATGCAAGATCATAAATAACATAGGGCATAGATTGATAATCAACTTGACATAATATTCAATATTCATCGGATCCCAGCAAACACAACATGCAGCATTACAATAATATGACCTTGATCATGTAGGGCAGCTCACAAGATCTAAACATGATGGCACAAATAGGAGAGACAACCATCTAGCTACTGCTATGGACCCGTAGTCCAAGGATGAACTACTCACGCATCACCTCGGAGGCAGGCATGGCGATGTAGAAGCCTCCGGTGACGATTCCCCTCTCCGGCAGGGTGCCGGGAAGAGGTTCTGAACCCTCCCGAGCTAGGGTTGACGGCGGCGGCGTCTCTGGAACTTTTCGTGGATAATTGCTCGGTACTTAGGGTTTTCGCGTCGGGGGAATAAGTAGGCGAAAGGGCGGCGGCTGGAGACCCCGTGGGGCCCACACCACCCAGGGCGCGGCAGGGGGGCCCGCGCCCTGGTGCGTGTGGGGCCCCGTGGCCCTCCTTGCTGCTTTTCGCTCCATCAGGTGTGTTCTGGAAAATAGCCCCCGTGAAGTTTCGTCCAATTCCGAGAATATTTCCAGACTAGCTTTTCTGGAATACAAAAACAGCAGAAAACAGGAACTGGCACTTCGGCATCTTGTTAATAGGTTAGTCCCAAAAAATGTATAAAAGTGACATAAAGTAGATGCAAAACATGTAGCAATTGGTATAAAACAAGCATGGAACATCAAAAATTATAGATACGTTGGAGACGTATCAGCATCCCCAAGCTTAGTTCCTGCTCGTCCTCGAGTAGGTAAACGATAAAAACAAAATAATTTTTGAGGTGACATGCTACTATCATAATCTTGATCATATATTTGCAAGGCACATGTGAATGAATGAAGTGATCCAAGTCAATGGTCTATAATTTGCTATCAAATAGATAATGAGTAAACAATGAATCACACAAGCTAAACGTTTTCATGATAGTACTTTCAAGACAAGCATCAAAGTTTTGCATAAGTGTTAACTCATAAAGCAATAGTTTCTAAAAAGGTATTCAATCAACACAAAGGAAGAATTAAGCTTCAGCATTTGCTTCAACTTTCAACATATTTATCTCATGGATATTGTCAACACAAAGTAGTATAACAAGTCCAATACGTTGCATATAACCATGTTGTAACAAAGTTGACACTAGTGTTTGCTTGTGGAAGACAGAAAGAATAGGAAAACTGACTCAACATAAAAGTAAAAGAAAGGCCCTTCGCAGAGGGAAGCAGGGATTAAATCATGTGCTAGAGCTTTTAGGTTTTTGAAAGCATATAGAGATTGCATAAAATATTTGATACTCCTCCCAACCTTGCTACACAAGCCATGGCTAACCGAATCCTCGGGTGCCTTCCATCAATCACATACCATGGAGGAGTATCTATTTTTGAGAGGTGTTTGTTAATTGTCAACGAATGGTAGCGGGTGAGAACAGTATTCTACCTGTCAAACGGACTTTTAAGAGCGGCTCCCATGAAGGACGTTATTTCTACCAGCAAGGCAGATCATCCCTTTTTCTCTTTGGTTTACACACATGCAGGTATTTCACTGTTTGTCATTGCTTACTGATGAATCAGGGCAAAAGTGTGAAGAGAATTAATTGGTTAAAGTTGTAATTAATTGGGACTGGGCACCCCGTTGCCAGCTCTTTTTGCAAAATTAGGATAAGCGGATGTATATGCCACTAGTCCAGGTGTAAAAGTCCATTTGACAAAGAATAAAGAATAACCACACTAATTCCTCATGAGCTAGTAAACATTGACACAAAAAGGGAATAATAACATTTTGAATAATTTAAAGGTAGCACATGAAAAATTTACTTGGAGTGGCAAGGAAATACCACATATAGGTAGTTATGGTGGACACAAATGGCATGGATTTTGGCTCAAGGATTTGGATGCACGAGAAGCATTCCCTCTCAGTACAGAGTTTAGGCTAGCAAGGTTATGTAAGCAAACAAGAATATCAACCCGTACACCAAGTTTTATATGACAAACATATTGCAAACGTTATAAGACTTCATACCGTCTTCCTTGTTAACCAAACCCGTTATTAGAAAATATCTAGACCTTAGAGATACCACCGATGCAAACCAAATTTTCAACAAGCTTTACGGTAGTTCTTCACTAATAGGCTTAACTCATATGATGCACAATTTAATCATGATCTACTTGTTAACTCAAAACAATTGACAAGCATCAAGTTATCCATAATAGTGATCTACAAGATTAAGCAAGTTTTTCCTTATACCAATTACCACATGCAACATTTTCTGAACCAACCAAACACCAATCAATTTATTTAATCAACTCTCCAAACAAATATAAGTGAAGCAAGAGAGTACTTTCTACAAAAGAAAGCTAATAGCTCTGACAAGAGATACATGAAAACAAGAGCTAAAAGCTGAACAGCGCTAGATATGAATACTCAACAAATATAAGTGAAGAATAGGAGTATTCTCATGAAAAAGCGGAGCGTGTCTCTCTCCCAATCAAGAATGCTAGGGTCCAGTCAAGCTTTATTGAAAATAAAAGCAATACTGAAAATAAAAGCACACAGACGCTCCAAGAAAAGCACATATGATGTGAAAGAATTAAAATATAGTTTCACTAGAGATGACCTGATAATTTTGACGATGAAGAAGGGGATGCCTTGGGCATCCCCAAGCTTAGACGCTTGAGTCTTCTTGAAATATGCTGGGGAGATCCATGGGAGCCTCCCCAAGCTTAAGCTCTTCACTCTTCTTGATCCTATTATCATCCTTCTCTCTTGACCCTTGAAAACTTCCGTCACACCAAACTCAAAGTAGATCTCATTAGAGGGTTAGTGCATAATCAAAAACTCACATGTTCTATAAAGACGCAATATGATTGTTACTTTAAACATTAGCTACAGCCACTGATGTTATGTGAAGCTCTTCCACCCAAAAAAGAATTTCACTCAACACTAGTAAAAGAGAGAATGCAAAATAAAAAGGCATAATCTGTCTAAAACAGAACAGTCCGCAAAGACGAATTTTTTCGAGGCACTTACGACGCTCAGATCGAAAACTTGAACTAATGAAAGATTCAGACATTCATAAAGATTACGCACAAAAATTTCAGATTTTTAACAATCTGGTGATTTTAGGAATTTCGTACAGTGAACAGCAAAAATCTGTTTCTGCGCAGCAATCAAAATTAAGCATCTTAACATTAGAGGCTACTCTTGGCACAACAATGCGAGAAAATAAAGATACAAAGGAGTTGCTACAGAAGTAAACAAACTCCTTGACTCAATAAAAGAAAAATTGCAGAAAAATAAAATGGGTTGCCTCCCATAAGCGCTTTTCTTTAACGCCTTTTAGCTAGGCACAAAGCATGCATCAAGTATTACCAAGTGAAGAAGCATCAACATTGTAATTTGTTCG
The DNA here is from genome assembly GCA_947311845.1 of Poa pratensis. NCBI lineage: Eukaryota > Viridiplantae > Streptophyta > Magnoliopsida > Poales > Poaceae > Poa > Poa pratensis. The sequence continues at coordinate 31,146,762 of CAMZMU010000111.1, read as the reverse complement.
AACAATAGAATCATAAGGTGGCTTAATCTTCTTCCTAGGAAAGTGTTCCATACCTTTCTTGAGAGGAAATTGATATTTTATATTCCCTTCTTTCATATCAATAATAGCACCTACAGTTCTAAGAAAAGGTCTTCCCAGCACAATAGGGCATGATGGATTGCATTCAATATCCAAGACAATAAAATCAACGGGACATAATTGTTGTTAACCATGATAAGAACATCATCAATTCTTCCCAAAGGTTTTTTAATAGTAGAATCAGCAAGGTGAACATCCAAGTAACAATTTTCCAAAGGTGCTAAATCAAGCATATCATATAATCTTTTAGGCATAACAGAAATACTAGCACCAAGGTCACACAAAGCATTGCAATCAAAGTCATTCAATTTCATTTTAATGATGGGCTCCCAACCATCTTCTAACTTCCTAGGGATAGAAGCTTCATGTTTAATTTTTCTCCCTAACTTGTATGAGAGCATTAGTAATATGTTTAGTAAAAGCCATGTTTATCACTAGCATTAGGACTTCTAGCTAGCTTTTGCAAGAACTTAATTACTTCAGAAATTGCAACCATCAAAATCAAAGTCATTATCATCAAAAGTAATGGAATTATCTCTTCCTTATTGCTAGAAATTTCAGCATCTTTATCAAGGACAGTTTCAGAGTTATCAGGCAATTTAGGACATTTTGCAATAGAAGTGGAAACATTACCAACACCAATTATCTTGCCATTAATGGTAGGAGGTTTGCTAACACTTGAGTTTGAAGCATTTTCAGAAGTAGTAATAGTATAAACTCTAGCAATATTATTCTTTCTAGCAATTTCATCCTCTCTTTCCCATCTAGCATGCAATTCAGCTAACATCCTCACATTGTTATCAATTTTAACTTGTATAGCATTGAGAGTTTTGCTCTCTTTAACATCATGAGGCATGTTCTTTAGTTTCAACAAGTCAACATCAAGAGCAAGACTATCAACTTTAGAGCAAGAACATCAATTTTCCCAAATTTCTCCTCAACAGTTTTATTGAAAGCAGTTTGTGTACTAATAAAATCCTTAAGCATAACTTCAAGATCAGAGGGTACACTCTTATTATTGTTGTAGGAGCTATAGGAATTTCCATAACCATTGCCACTATTAGAAGGATAGGGCCTATAATTGCTATTACCAAAATTATTCCTATAAGCATTGTTGTTGAAGTTATTATTTTTAATGAAGTTCACATCAACATGCTCTTCTTGAGCAACCAAAGAAGCTAAAGGAACATTATTTGGATCAACATGTGTTTGACCATTTGCAAGCATAGACATAATAGTATCAATTTTGGCACTCAAGAGAGGTTTCTCAACAGAATTTACCTTCTTACCTGTTGGAGCTCTCTCGGTGTGCCACTCAGAATAATTAATCATCATATCATCAAGAAGCTTTGTTGCAGCACCCAAAGTGATGGACATAAAGGTACCTCCAGCGGCCGAATCCAATAAATTCCTTGAAGAAAAATTTAATCCTGCATAGAAGGTTTGGATGATCATCCAAGTAGTCAGTCCATGAGTGGGACAATTTTTAACCAATGATTTCATTCTCTCCCATGCTTGAGCAACATGTTCATTATCAAATTGCTTAAAATTCATTATGCTACTTCTCAAAGAAATAATCTTAGCAGGAGGATAATATTTTCCAATAAAAGCATCTTTGCATTTAGTCCATGAATCAATACTATTTCTAGGCAAAGATAGCAACCATTCTTTAGCACGTCCTCTCAAGGAGAAAGGAAAAAGTTTCAGTTTAATAATATCACCATCTACTTCCTTGAGCTTTTGCATTTCACAAAGTTCAACAAAGTTATTAAGGTGAACAGCAGCATCATCAGTACTAACACCAGAAAATTGCTCTTTCATAACAAGATTTAAAAGTGCAGGTTTAATTTCATAAAATTCTGCTGAAGCAGCAGGTGGAGCAATAGGTGTGCATATGAAATCATTGTTGTTCGTGCTAGTGAAATCACACAACTTAGTGTTCTCAGGAGTACTCATTTTAGCAGAAAAAAACAGACAGAAAATAACTTGAAAGTAAACTAATGCAAGTAACTAATTTTTTTGTGTTTTTGATAATTGAAAGCAAACAAGATAAAATAAAATAAACTAAGCAAGACAAAAACAAAGTAAAGAGATTGGAAGCGTGAAACTCCCCTTGCAGAAGACTGCTCTCCCCGGCAACGGCGCCAGAAAAAGCTTGATGCAACACACGCTCGTTGGGAGACCCCAAGAGGAAGGTATGATGTAGTCAGCAGCAAGTTTTCCCTCAGAAAGAAACCAAGGTTATCGAACCAGTAGGAGCAACTCTTCAGAAGGTTGTTGGCGGCTCGCACGGCGCAACACGATCACCAACGTGGACCTGCACACAACACAATCAAACTACTTTGCCCCAACGAAACAGTGAGGTTGTCAATCTCACCGGCTTGCTGAAAACAAAGGATTAAACGTATGTGTGGAAAATGAGTATTAAATTGCAGAGAATGAAAAAGGAACAGTTTGCAGTTTGTGGTTTAATCAGTGTAAAAGAATGGACCGGGGTCCACAGTTCACTAGTGGTGTCTCTCCATAAAAGATAACTAACATGTTGGGTAAACAAATTACAGCTGGGCAATTGACAAATAGTGAGCGCATGACAATGCATATACATGACATGATGACTACTATGATATTTAATTGGGCATTACGACAAATACATAGACCGTTATCCAACAGCATCTATGACTAATAATCCACCGCCGGGTTGTCATCCGAGTCCCCGTTGGTATTAAGTTGCAAGCAACGGATAATCGCATTAAGTAAAGTGCGTAATGTAAACAAACACATATGCCCGTGGACATAGCATCGTTAGGTTATCCCTAGTGGCAACAGCACATCCACAACCTTAGAACTTTCTGTCACTGTCCCAGATTAAACGGAGGCATGAACCCACTATCTAGCATAAATACTCTCTCTTGGAGTTACAAGCATCTACTTGGCCAAAGCATCTACTAGTAACGGAAAGCATGCAAGATCATAAATAACATAGATAGATTGATAATCAACTTGACATAATATTCAATATTCATCGGATCCCAGCAAACACAACATGTAGCATTACAATAATATGATCTTGATCATGTAGGGCAGCTCACAAGATCTAAACATGATGGCACAAATAGGAGAGACAACCATCTAGCTACTGCTATGGACCCGTAGTCCAAGGATGAACTACTCACGCATCACTCGGAGGCAGGCATGGCGATGTAGAAGCCTCCGGTGACGATTCCCCTCTCCGGCAGGGTGCCGGGAAGAGGTTCTGGACCCTCCCGAGCTAGGGTTGACGGCGGCGGCGTCTCTGGAACTTTTCGTGGATAATGGCTCAGGTACTTAGGGTTTTCGCGTCGGGGGGAATAAGTAGGCGAAAGGGCGGCGGCTGGAGGCACCCGTGGGGCCCACACCACCCAGGGCGCGCCAGGGGGGGCCCGCGCCCTGGTGCGTGTGGGGCCCTGTGGCCCTCCTCTGCTGCTCTTCGCTCCTCAGGTGTGTTCTGGAAAAATAGGATCCCCGTGAAGTTTCGTCCAATTCCGAGAATATTTCCAGACTAGCTTTTCTGGAATACAAAAACAGCAGAAAACAGGAACTGGCACTTCGGCATCTTGTTAATAGGTTAGTCCCAAAAAATGTATAAAAGTGACATAAAGTAGATGCAAAACATGTAGCAATTGGTATAAAACAAGCATGGAACATCAAAAATTATGGATACGTTGGAGACGTATCAATGATGCACTATGGTCACCAATATCAAGCAAGAAGACGGACCTCCAGATAGAAGAAATAGAGGCCATCAGGACCGAGCTCGCCGATGAAGCACGAAGGATCGGCTTGGAGTGTAGGAGGCTCCAAGAGGAGCGTCAGCTACTTCAGCAAGAACGACCGCGGCTCTTACAGTGCGCGACTCGCGAGAAAAACCAGATAACACCTGGCTGTGTTCCTCCCAAAAATAGTAGCCCATCGTTATCAGGGGCTAAAGAAATTTCAATACCAGCTGAACACCCAGATAACCCAGAAGGCAATGTGCACGCTGCGATCGGACTATTGTCAAAGATGATGCCAGTGGGCGACACGCAAGCCGACAAAGATGCGCGATACGCCATCGGATTATTAAATACAGCTATCCTACAACAAGCAAACCTATATGGGATGACTCCCAATGAGCCGCTCAATGAGGCAACCTGGAGTTTGGCAGAACGACCGTGGAGAAAATAGTTAACCAATTGGTAGATCTTCAGATCACGACGGATGAGGATCCTCCACTGCAGCAGCTAAGACATCACCTGACGCGACTCAACCACATCGTGCTCCTTCTAAATCGCAGGCAATTCCCTCTACGCCTGCGAGCACACATTCATTGCTAAAGGGACCCGCATGTTTCGGGGACAAGATAAGGCTCGGACGATTCCCCCAAAACTTCAAGGAGCGGCGAGGGATTACCAACTTCAACACTGGCCAAGACCCCGTCTCATGGATAAACGATTATGAGGTGAGCATGGCCCAGATGGACATAACTGAGGAAATATGCGCCAAGTATTTACACATAGCCTTGAAAGAAGATGGCAGGTCTGGGATAAGGAGCCTACCGGCAAGATCTGTGAATACCTGGGCAAAATTAAAAGACCGATTCATTAAGAATTTCCAGAACCAGCAACTCTTCACTATAGAAGACTTGGAGCAATGTGTCCAAGGATCTGACGAAACAAGTCGCGACTGGGTAAAGAGAGTCGCAGACATCATCGCCTCCTCCAAGAAATACCGGTGAACTCTGCTGTGCAGGTGATGAGGCGGAACTGCAGATTCGAAACATTGGTCCACAAGTTAAGTCGCGCCCAACACAAGATCGATAGCTTTGACAAACTTCTAGCCGGGGCAAGCAAATACGCCGACACATTCCGTGTTGTCCAAGTCGCCAAGCCACCAGAATGACAATGTCCATAGAAAAAGGTTGAGCAATTTCAGTTCTAAGACTTGAGATGAGCTCTTCAATGGGCAGATGCAGGACTGTCGCCAATCCCAATTAGGACATACTAGATACTTTCCATCACATAACAGCAAAGGGGCACTCAAAAAATAGGTGAGTCCGAGATTCAAATACCGCTCCATTGCACATAACACAGAGATATGAGGGCATGAAAAAATTCTTTCTTTGCAAAAGCTCCCTAGTGCTCCACTAGGAAAGCCTACAAGGGACTTGAAGATTTGGTGAGGTTTAGGCCCGATCTTCACGGATTTGAGACGGGAAAGGCGAAGAACACGAAGAACAAGGAAGAACACAAGAAAGGGGAAACAAGCAAACACACAAGATAACTAGCAAGACGCACTTTGGCAAGATTCAATTGGACACAAATCCCCTAGGGCAGCCCCCAATTCCCCTCTCCCAAGTACACCTTACTCTTAGGATTGTTTGTCCTCTTGGTCAATCCAAACCAAACCAATAGAGTCACCCTAAGATGAAAGATTGGCAAGTACGAAGTACATGAGGACGCCTTGATACATCTCCACAAGCGGAGGCCTTGGTTCATCTCCACGAGGGAGGCCTTGATTCATCTCCCCGGAGGGAGGCCATGATTCATCTCCAAAAGGAGGAAGGAGACCTTGAGAAGAAGGAGCCTTGCTCTAACTTTAGTTCTCAATTCTAGTCTAACCCTAGATCTAGTCCAAGGGGTGCCTTAAATAGTCTAGGTATGAAAAGAGACGAACGGATAAGGTTACACGGGTCTCTGCCCGAACTGGTGCCCGCACTGGCGGTAGTACCGCTGGTGTAACCGGTGCTACGCTGGTGCGGTTAAGCTTCGCGTCCTCCACCTCGCCGGTACCTCTTGGTACCGCTGTAGATGCCGCTGGCGGTACCGGATAAGACGTCCGAAGCGCTGATTTGGCGGTAGCATGGGGCGGTAGCGGCCGCTGCCGCTGGCGTGGGAGTTCATCCTCCCCACGCTCGCGGTACCGGTCGGTGCCGCCGTCGATGCCGCTGGCGTGGGGTGGTTCGCGATGACTGGGCCAGGGGCGGTAGTACCGCTTGTCCCAGCGGTAGTACCGCCACCTGGAATTGCTTCTCCATCTTCTCCTCTTCCAAGCCACCGCCTTGACGGGCTCCATTCCTCTTGCGCCTTGTCCATCCTCCCGTGTACACGTATCGTCGTGGTAACCCTAGCATCATCAAATGACGAAGCATGACGTAGAATACCATCCAAAGGGTGAGGAATGGGGCTCAAGTAGAGGAACGAGCTCACCTTTGATGTCCATGGTGGCTTGTGAAGTGTTGAGGGTCTTGACATGGTGATGGTGGTGGAACGCACTACATCAGATTGGGTCCGCAGCTTTGTATAACTGTAGTTTGGAGGCTTAAGGTCTACTAATTTTGTACATACTGACTCTTTTTGTTTATTATCAATAAAAAAAAAATATACAGTGCGGAAACCCACTGTTCAGCCTCAAAAAAAAAAGTGCACAGAGCAATGCGTTGGCATCCGACTGGGGGACAAGGGCTTCTGCAGCTTCTACGACTTGCAGTTCGAATGCTGCTGCCCCATCCCGTTCCCACTTCCCACCGGCCGCCACCAAGATCCCACTCTCCTCCGCCTAACAAGCTTAATTCAGCAAGCTAGCTCGCTAGCTCTTCATGCGTACCTGCGGCTAGGCGAACGATTCCATATATATTTACAGACATGGTGTAAATTAAGAGCGATCTGAAGGCAGGCGATGATGTATGCCAGCGATAAAAGATTTTCTCTGGCTGGAAAATACATAGTTTTGCTAATTCGAGCAACACTGATGTACCCATCCGTTCACGAGTAAGTGTATTTCTACCTTTTATATTATATAAGTTGCTACTACTTCAGAACTTCTACACAAAGGTTTTAAAACATCAAGGCTCAACCAAACACGAAAATAAACTTCATCAGCAATAAAGAGCGATTCCAAGGCAGGCGCGATGTATACCGACAATAAACTTTTTTCTCTCGTAGATCATAGAAATTTTGCTAATTCTGAGATGATATCGGTTGAAAATTCTCTATTTAATGAACTTTCTAAACAAATACTATGTATTTACACTCGATGATCAAGTTATTACACCATAATTAATATCTAAAGATTTGTATAAACTCTTATTTGCTATTGTTTTCTTTTGCACTAGATAAAACAATATTACAACACAGTGGATATGTTTTAAATCAGCATGAACAAATTTATATAATCGACCCAGCAATACCAACTTGTAAAAGTATCGATCAAGGTTTTTTTTACAGAAATTCACTTTGGCACCCGGGCCTGCTTCCAAGGCGCAAACCTGCTCGGCGACATCTTCTTCGACGCGGACCTCACAGGTAGCACACTGATTTGCATCTGTTCTTCATCCTCTCAGTGTCAAGTTCTAAAAAAATGAGTGATACATGTTACTGGCTGTTTGGTGGTGAATTCAGGTCTCGATCTCTCTGACGCCAACCTTAGAAACGGCAACTTCTCGCTGGCAAATGTGACGAAGGTATATTAGTACCTGGACAGGACAGCACGCATATCATAGCCGTTTAGCTTCAGAATAATCAGTAACAAAACATGCATGCTTGTGCTGGTTCAGTGACCATCAGTCCATCTCTCTGATGATCATATCTCAGAGACGCCAATTGCGGCTGTCAAACTGGAGAAGAACTAAAGTAAATTAAGATATATTGTCCTAGATCTATAATGATGTGATGTGGCTTTACATCAATCTTGTGATTTGGAGCTAAATTTTACTCTGCAAATCTGCACGTAAATTTGACGAATTCGAACCTGGAAGGGGCACTGGTGACAGGGAACACGTCTTTCAAAGGTTCTAACATATGCGGGACATGCAGCGCCGCTGGTTATCTTCTAGTCTCTCCACTTGCTAACATATATGGATTTAGAATAACGTGTGATACAATTCCATATTAAGACATCTTAAACTTCTTGTGCTAGTACGTTGGATGGGATTTTCTTGCCTGCATTCCGGATCCAACGGAGCAATTTTTCTTTTGAACAACTTCAGTTCAGTGAGAGCAAAGAGTTGGATGGGATTTTCTGTAATTTAATTTGATTCTTTTTCTCATGGCATCACCGGAACATATTGTTCTCTTTCTTTTCTCCTCTTCAGATTTTATCAATGTACCATTGCGAGATGATCAGCGGGACTACCTCTGCAAAATTGCTGACGGGTGAGAAGAGAACTAATGTTGATGTGGAGGAACGTGTCATCCATTCTCCTAATTTATCTTTTTTCCAGTTGCACTTTGTGTGATGACATCGTTCTTAGTAACTTTTTGAACTGTTGTGCTCCGGGGTAAATACAACTACCCGAAAACGCCACAAAGGAGACTCTCTTCTAGAAGTTATGAAAATGAATTAAGGGAAATTGGGAGGCTATAGAATACAGAGGCTGATTTAATTAGTTCTTGGAGATGCTGGATATGCTTGTCGGCCTGGAATTCTGTCTCCGTTCTGAAAGACCAGGTACCATCTAAACGAGTATCGTGAACTTCTCTAGCCTACAGAATATCAAAGAATTGTTCAATCTCCGTCACTCTAGCCTTAGAGTCACCATAGAAAGAGCATTTGATGCGCTGAAAAACAGATTTAAGATACTTGACCAGAAGCCATTCCATCCTTTCGATACCCAGGTTAAGCTAATTCTTGCTTGTTGCATTCTACACAATTGGATCTTGGGGTGGGGTGTGGATGAACAATTCCCGTCAGAGTAAGGTGTGATGCCTGCCGATCAAGAGCTGGGTGGCCATGGTTTCCCCACAGGAGATAAAGAAGCTTGGAAGGTCAAAAAGATGGAGTGGGCTCAGGCAATGTGTGACAATAGAGGTGCCGCTGGGATATGAGGTTCAGCACTGCCATAAGAAGAAGAAGAAGAAGAAGAAGAAGAAGAAGAAGAAAAACTTATCCCCCACCATTTCATAAACTGCCATTCGTAATAGTTAGGGACATACTCTTGAACTGCCATTCGTAGTAGTTAGGATTCGATTAACTGCTATTTCCATCTATTGGGTATGGTAAGCTCGCCATTAGCAAAAAGGGGTGAGCACAATCAAGATCGGACGCAACCAAAAAGCTAACATTGCATCGATGCTTCCTTTTCTGCGAAGGTGCAGCCTACCAAAGAAAGTGCACAATCTATGCTAGCCATGCGATGCAGGCTGCCAAACAACACGCATGACATGACCCGCGGTTGATCTCACGGCTCTCGCCAGACCAAGCCCTCCACAGCCTATTCTGGCAGGGCACGAGAGTAGCTGCAGGCTACCAAATGCGCCCTAGGAGAGTGCACGTACATATGCTAGCTACGCCATGGTTTTGCAGTGATTTTTCAGCGTGTTTTGGCTTGCCGTAGTGCACGTACATCTCACTTATCAGGTGTACGTTCTTGCTATACGTCTTTCCGTTCATGTTTTTTTCATCTATGTGTGTGCTCGTGGAATCATACAAGAAAACTGATGGACCCGATCCGTATATGTTACAGATCGGATCCGTGTGTAATCCAAACACGCACTTGTCGTGATCGACACACACAAGCATATCGTCGTGAGTTGGATGGCCACCGGCGGCGGCCTCTGGCCTGACCTCCCGGGCGATCTCCTGGGCACCGTCTACTCCAAACTCGCCGCCTCCTTCGACCGCGTCCGCCTCGCTGCCGCGTGCAGGCCATGGCGAGCCGCGGCGACCGCGTCAAGGCAACTCGCGCCGCCTTCCCTTCCGTGGTTCGTCTACAACAATTACTACACGGAGAAGCACCGCCTGTACTGCCCGGAGTACCGCTCGGTCTTGACGGTCCCTCTTCTTACCAACGTGTCCGGCGACGAGTTCGTAGGATGCCACGATGGTGGCTGGGTTGCCGCCGCGACAGGGCATGATCGGCAGATCAGGATCGTGAACTTCTCTGACGGCGGCGGCACGGAGATAGCGCTCTCCGCAAAACAAAAGGGAATAGCCTTTTGCGGGAACCACCTTCACCCCCCATGCGTCATCCGAAAGATCATCTTCTCCGAGCCGCCAACCTCGGGAAGCTGCATCCTCGCTGCCACCACCAACTCGTGTGGCCTCGCACTCTGCAGGGTTGGCTGCCCAGACATTGGATGGACAACAAAAAGCCTTCGCGGGGCACCTCTCCTAGACATCGCCTTCTCCAACGGAGAGCTCTACGGTCTCATGCAAAACAAGGTGCTTGTCAAGTTTAAAGTTGGCACAAACAAAGATGGAGCACCAGTTGTCATTGGCGACGCCCAACAGCTGACATCACAAGTTCACGAAGACCCCTTGCCATTAATGAGTTCCATCGTTGAGTTGTGCGGCAAGATGGTGCTAATGGTGACACTTCCGTTTCATTTTATTGCCAATTTTGAGTTTAACTAGTAGCAGAGTACAAAATTATGACAACTCACCGATCGCCGAAAGTGTAGATAAGAATCAGCCAACAAAAGACTGGATATTCTAGACATCTAGTCTCTTCAGATTTCGCCAACACCCTGACAGAAGATAGACCAAAGGATCTCGATCAGCCGAATAAATTCTGAATCCATCCGATCATGTTGGCTTGCAGGTATGAGGAATGCCCATAAGTGTATCCAATATGTGCCTTTGTTTGACAACCTGCAAAAAATGAGAAACTTCGGCAGCCGACACACCTACGGATGGCACCCGCCGGGTTCGGGTACGGGTTTGGCACCCCATACCCGTACCCGCCCCTTCTCCCCGCCCCATACCCGTCCCCATACCCGCCAGCGGGTACAGATTTTCCCCATACCCGTCACCCGCCGGGTACGGGGGACCCGACGGGTACCCGCCAATTCAGAGCAACAGTTGACAGGGCGCACGCGGCGGCGTCGGAGGCACGACGCAGGGCGCACGCGGCAGCGGCGTCGGAGGGCACACAGCCGCGTCGGAGGGCCGCGTCCGAGAGCACGAGTCGGAGGGCAGCGTCGGAGACTCAGAGTGCACGCGGCGGCCGTGTCAGAGGGCACGCGACGGCGGAGGAGCGGCCGCGGAGGAAGGGCGGCGCAGGAGGGGGGCGGAGGAAGGGCGGCGCAGGCAGGGCGGCGGCTGTCCTTCTCGGGAGAGGAAGAGGGCAGCTTCTGGTCGCGTGGGGCCTGGGGATGGATCGATCTGGGCTGCGTCTGCTTGGGGCGTGAGGAAAAAGAGATCGACATGGGCTGCGTGAGACCGCAGGATGGAGAGCGGAGCGGTGGGAGGAAAAGTATTTAGTTTTTTTCTATACTGACAGGTGGGGTTAGCGGGTATGCGGGTTAAAGGGTATGGGTTTGGTATCCCCATACCCGCACCCGCTAGACCCGCCGGGTTTGAATTTTCCCCGTTAAGCACACCCGCGGGTTTTTTTCTACACCAAAACCTCCCCATTTAAGGCGGGCACCCGTCGGGTTTGCGGGTATCGGGTACCCATTGTCACACACCTATAGCATTTGTCCTTTCATTATATTATCCACCCCATTTAACCAGCTCCCAAACATATTTGAAACGCTAGTTGGAGAAGTAATGCTGAAAGTAAAATGTAAAAATCTCCAAATAACTAGGTGATCCGTGTAGATGTAGTTTGCAAATAACTAGGGTGATCCGTGTAGGTGTAGGAATATTTTTTGCATGCACGATTTCATGTTTGCCAATAAATCACCATGTGTCGTAAGGTAATCTTTCTTTCTCTTCTCTGGTATAGACTGTTATGTTTTCCTGTCTCGAGATCCATACTAGGACACAACTTTGAAATGCGTTAATTTCGCTAAAACTGGTAGGGTCACATTTTGGTTGCACTATTTTTCCGGTCGTATTTCGCAACGTACTCCTCGTAATATGAGAAAAAGATCATGCGGGTTATCCGTCTGATTCTAACACCTGTGCGTCATTCACAAAATTATCAAGAGATCGAGGAGAACCAATCAGCAAAAGTCTTGCAATCTCTAGGGTTGTGGGTTTAGAGTTTAGTGTTTCCTAAACCCTAAACTCCAGGCAGCTATTTAGTTCATTTGAAGAATTCATTTAATGTGAGGACACGATTTCATTCACATTATCATTACCACTTAATCATATATTACATTCATTTACTCGCTCCGTTTTTATTTACTTGGCGTTCTGGATTTTTTCGAAGTCAAACTTTTCAATCTTCGATTAAGTATATAAATATCAACATATATAATATTAAATGTATATAATATGAGAATATATCTTATGACGATTCCAATAATATTAAAATTTTGTTGTAAATGCTTATATTTTTTCCTATGTTTGATCAAACTTCACAAAGTTTGATTTTGACTAAACTCAGAATGCAAATTGTAAACACAGAGAGTACCTACATCTTCCCCGTAGCAACGCACGGGCATTTAACTAGTTGTTCGAAAATATTGTTATTATGTAAGATCTCGATGGTCTTCTATAGTGGGAACAAGATGATTCCACGGCACTCGAAATGGAAATTAATTAATTAGAAGATTTTGTTTGAAGGTACAGAAAAGAAAAGAAAAAATCCCTGCATTAATATGACCCAATCAGCAGATTTAGGAAGCGAATATCCGCCTACATATATATAACAACAGCGAATCCACCCGAATGGAGCACTTTTTCCAGCGAAAAATCCATTTTCATTCGCATCGTCCTCGCATGCAAAATGGCCAGTCCCAAGGCTGCTCTTCTCCTCCTCCTCGCAGCCGCTCTGCTGGTCTCGTGCTGCTACGCATCACGATCAGCAGTACTCGCCACAGGCACGCTTGTAGCCCCGGATCTCTGGATATTTTTTACTGTATTTTCTTATGACTTACGATCTTCTGGGGTCGATGTTTTGTTTCTTGTGTGGTCGATCTTGACGTTGCAGTTGTGTGCTGTATGTGTAGGTGATGAGATGAAGGAGGAGAAGAAGGCGGTGATTCAGTCGACGAACCGGGCCAAGTGCGTGTGGATGCCGCAGTGCACCGTGGACAAGTGCAACGAGTACTGCGTCAACAACAAGCTGGTGGGCACGAAGGAGGGCTTCTGCAGCTTCTACAACCTGGCATTCGAATGCTGCTGCCCCGACTCGCCCCGGCCGCCGCCACCATGATCCCAATCTCCTCCTCCGCCAAACAAGTTTAGTTTAGCAAAGCTAGCTAGCTAGCTAGCTAGCTCTTCATGCGTATCACTGTCTACGGCTAGGCGAATGATTCCATAGAACTTTACGGACATGGTGTACAATAAGAGTGATATGAAGGCAGCGATGATGTGTGTGCCAGCAATAAAAGATTTTCTCTGGCAGAAAATATATGGTTTTGCTAATTCGACAGGAACAAGGATGCACCCCATCCGATTGTCAAAAAAAAAAAAGATGCGCCCCATCCGTCCACGAATAAGTGTATTCCTACCTTTTATACTAAGTTGCTACTACTTCTACACAAAAGTTTGAAAACATCAAGGCTCAACCAAATGCGAAAAAAATAAACTTTAATTATCAGCAATAAAGAGCGGTTTAAAGGTAGACGTGACGTATACCACCAATAAATTTTTATCTTCTAGCAGATCATATACAATTTTTGCTAATTCCATGATGAGATCCGTTGAAAATGTTCTCCATCTTATAAACCTTTGAAAAAGACCTCCATATTTACACTATCAAGTTATTACACCAACAATAAAGTTTTTACTCTGGCAGATCATATACAATTTTGCTAATCCAGTGATGACATCGGTTGAAAATTCTCCATTTAACGAACTTTGAAAACAAATACTATATATTTACATTAGAAGATCAAGTTATTACAACATGATTAATACTAAAGATCTGTATAACCTCTTATTTACCAGTTGACTAATGTTTTCTTTTGCACAAGATAAAACAATATAACAACATAGTGAATATGTTTTACATCAGCATAAACAATTTGTATAATCGACCCAGCAATACCAACTTTTAAAAGTATCGATCAACTTTTTTGAGCAAAAAAATTTGACATTATTGATTATTAATTAAACTATGAGATCAAACATAAGTCTTTGTCTCTGGTCTTCGTTAACTCCTTGCTCTCAGAAGTTTAATCATGTTGTTCTACTTGTTGCCGTAGCCCGTAGACTAAAAAGAAACAACGTACGCAAATATGGTTAAGTTTCATGCTCTGGGATGTAATGTTTGTGTAAGCTGATACAATGTAGCTTTGGGTTCGTTAAATGAAAATCGACGGAAACCCTTGTATTAAAAAAAAAATGAGACCGAACAAACTTATATGACAATGTCCACGTGAAGGATTTTTTATATGAGCCTATCCAGCAGGCCCATTAACAGGTACATTTTCAAAATCATGATTTATTTTGTAAAGTATTTTATAATAAATTATGGTGCAAGATACAAATGTCGACATACATCTAAAGTAAATGTTCACACATATCTAACAAAATTTCACCAGCTATACGTGTTTTTGTTTATAACGAAAAAAGTATTCATTTAAGCAAAAAATGTCTATATCATAAAAAAAGGTCCATGCATACCAAAACTAATGTTCTATCTACCTTGAAATCGCTTTATGTATTAAAAAAGAAGAAGAATAGAACATTAAAAAAATCCAGCTACAGCTGCAAAAAAAGAAAGTGACATTTTTTTTCTTGTATGTAGTATTTTCAGAAACATAACATCGATTGACAACAAATTTTCTGTGAATGTGTTAAAACTTGCGAATTGCAGCATTTTTTCTTGTAACATTTTGAACACATCAATATACCAAAAATCAACTTCATTCGCTCGGCCCAAGCGTACCGATGACGGTACTCCCTTCGATCCGACAGAAGTTAGCCTTTGTATCATAAGTGAATTTGAATCTCAATAAAACAACACGTTTACCATGTTGGCAACGGACGACGCATCTAGGGAGCAGCAGCCGCCTATCCCAAATTAAACGCGAATTGGAAGCATTATTACAGGACATAAGGACAGCCGACGTCAATGTTTACAGCCACTCTAGCCCTGCGCCTTGAATGTTTACAGCCACTCTAGCCCTGCGTCTTCAATGTTTACAGCTACTCTAGCAATTCAGAGGCAGACTGAATAGCGATCAAGGACACGGCTTAATGAATAATCACCCTGCGGACAGTGGTTGCCTCCCTGTGAGGTTGTTGCCGTAGGTGGCAATTTGATGGCTGGGAGCCCATGCATGATCATTCTGGAGGGCCGGCTCATGTATAAGCTTCCCCGATGCCTATTTATAAGCGCCCGAAGACGTACGGTGGTCACTTGCCGGCACACCCACAGCTTGCAAAGAGCCATCTTGTGGTTTATCTATCTTCGTGTGCAAGATGGTAGAAGCTGTGCAGGAAGGTATAGTTGGCGACAAGATGGCGGAGCTGGAGCTGCAGAGGGGATCACGAGGAGATCAAGTGGTACGAGGAGGAGATCGCTGAAGACCTCAAGCTCTGCTACGCCTTGAACAGGTAAATATTCACGCGTGCTGCGTGCAGATAAGCCATAGGTTCATCTTAATTCCTTGGAGAAGGGGACATGTACCGAATAAAATGATTTTTGTGCTTGCAAGCGTGCTGCACCGAGGGTCAAGCAAGCACCAGGAGATTGCTCTGATTGATACCGAGCATTTCGGGAAGGTCTGTGCTCTGATTGATACCAAGCATTTCGGGAAGCTTTTTTTTTTTTTTTTGCTTAAACGTGATCATGCATGTTCTCTCTCTCATCCTCCAGGCTCTGATAATCGACGGGAAGATGCAGAGTACGGAAGTGGACGAGTTCATCTATCACGAGTCTCTCATACACCCGCCACTTCTCTTCCATCCCAAGTGAGCAACCCTCTACTCAGGATTATGTCGCCGATGAGTGAATGCGATTGATCTGATAGTTCCGTTTTGATCCCCTCAAACAACTGCAGCCCGAAGACGGTGTTCATCATGGGAGGCGGCGAGGGCTCCGCGGCGAGGGAAGCAGTGAGGCACAGGACCGTGGAGAGGGTGGTCATGTGCGACATAGACGAGGTGCGTACCACGAACACGAGCAGGTGATCGCTCCTTAAACTCGATCATGCCCAGAATTTATTTATAAACAAGCACGTCGGCGACCGAGCAGGAGGTGGTGGACTTCTGCCGGACATACATAAGCGTGAACTGTGACGCGTTTGCCAGCGACAAGCTCCGTCTCGTCATCAACGACGCCGGTATAAATTTACATTGATATGCTGTTTTAAAGGATATGAATCTATTGTACATACTATAGTGAGTATTCTGCTGTGCACAGGGCCGAGCTGGAGAAGAGCCCGGAGAAGTTCGACGTGATAGTGGGAGACCTTGCGGATCCCCTGGAGGGAGGCCCCTGCTACCAGCTCTACACCAAGTGCTTCTACGAGACTGTGCTCAAGCCCAAGCTCCACGACCGAGGAATCTTCGTCACACAGGCAAGCGCGCGACCTGTGCAGGCAGCTTGCGGCCGATCAATTTCAGATCAAACTGTGGTTAATTTGTTGGTCGTACCTACTACACTACAGGCTGGGCCAGCCGGCGTTCTGACGCACAAGCAGGTCTTCTCTTCCATCTACAACACCCTGAGGCATGTCTTCAAGTGTAAGTACCTGTAAATCCCACTCCTCACTTTCTTTGTGCACAGGTCATTGCCTTGTTTCTCATCATCTATATAAATATTTGCATGGTGTTGATCACAGATGTCAAAGCGTATACGGCGCATGTACCATCCTTTGCCGACACCTGGGGCTGGGTCATGGTAAGGCACCTTGTTCGTTGATTTGGGACTGTGAAGTAATTCAGATATATCCGGTTGTAGTAGGTGCAGAGTGACGACATGTGATGTGCAACATGCAGGCGTCGGATCATCCCTTCACCCTCACTGCCCAACAGATCGACGAGAGGATCGTGGATAGGGTCGTTGGGGAACTGGTGTATCTCACCGGGGAGTTCATCATTTCTTCCACCACTCTCAACAAGAGCGTCTGCCTCTCGTGAGATGCTATTGCTGCCTCTCCCTCTTCTTTCCGTTTCTTTGCAGCTCAACTTTACGTGCCGTGTCTCCGCTACTTCTCATCGCGACTAGATTAAAAATGCAGGCTGTTAAATGAGACTCACGTGTACACGGAGAATGAGCCGAGGTTTATCTACGGAGATGGGAGGGCGCACCGTGCTTAACGGGACGGAAGCCTCCGGCGTGAAGAAACTACTGGGACTAAGCTTCAATATATGGTTGTGGATGGAAATCAAGAAACACAATGTATACCGTTTTTTCGTGAAGGAAAAACATCCTAGCTAGCCTCTACATCAACTGATGCATGAATCTAATCTATACCTAATAATAAAAACAGTAAGCCTTCCGCCTGTTTGGTTTGGTAGGTCATCCGATTTGACCCTCAAGTTGTAAATAATTATCCACATGTGCCACTCATAAATTAAAAAAACGGTTCGAATTAAAAGGCACGAAGCGTTCCGTGGTTTCCTCTGTCACCGTCAGGTACCGCTTAGATCTGTTTTAGCATGCACGCAATTGGGCCAAGCCTAACCATCTGTCTCACTTCGGTGGCGAGTCGTCATGCTCGCGCTCCGTGATGCATCTCCATATCCTGCCGCGCGGTGGATGAGCCTCTTCTATGGCCAGCGCTGAGTGCGCCGTCTACGGCAACCGGCGACACGACCCCAGCCGTACAAGGGCAAGGCCACGATGCTGAAGTAGGCGTCCTAGGAGTGGCATATGCCTGTGGTCTGATGAACTGGCGTTGGAATTATCTGTTCGAATTAAGAGTTTGCTCAATCACACATAAGATTCAGAGGGTTTCGTGCACTGCAAGCTCCTGAGGCCATCAACGGCCTGGACGTGCCAGCAGATTCCGTGTATTTACCTAGGTTTGCGACATGCGGCCATGGTGCTCCGAGCTCTAATCGCCGATCTGTAGTTAGGCCAAAGGAGCCTTCTTGGCTTCGCTTGGGTTGTGGGCCAGCTAGACTATATTGCGTTCAACAGCAAAGCAAAGATCATTCGTCATAATTGTTCCAACCGGAGCCTGAAAAACAATAGTTTCTTCCTCTCTATGAAAAATACCGAATGAGTTATTTTGCACAGCAGATTATCCGCTATCATATTCTCATATCGACAAATATTTGGATTTCCTGCAGAGTTCTACCAGAACTTTTGGGATGTTATCAAGGCTGATCTGATTCAGTTGTTCGCTTGTCTTCACAATGGACAACTAGAGCTGTTTCGTCTCAATTTTGGTGAGATAATTTAATTACCTAAGGTTAACGAGGCAGAAAGGATCCAGCAGTTTAGACCTATATGCCTCCTTAATGTTAGTTTTAAAATATTCACCAAAGCGGCCACGATTCAACTGAACACTGTGGCAGATCATGTGGTTCGCCCGTCTCAGACGGCTTTTATGCAAGGTCGCAACATCCTTGATGGAGTCGCGGTCCTACATGAAACAGTCCACGAACTACATAGGAAAAAGTTGAACGGGGTTATCCTGAAAATTGATTTTGAGAAAGCATATGATAAAGTGAAGTGGTCTTTCATCCAGCAAACTCTCAGGATGAAAGGCTTTTCCTCTGAGTGGCGCGCGTTAATTAGTAGCTTTGTTTCTGCAGGAAGTGTAGCCATTAAGGTCAATGATGACACTGGCAGATACTTCCAAACGAAAAAAGGCCTCCGACAGGTGACCCGCTATCGCCAATACTGTTTAACATTGTGGTGGATATGCTGGCAATCCTGGTCGAACGCGCCAAAACTGAGGGTCAGATTGAAGGAGTGATTCCACATCTCGTCGATGGTGGACTATCGATTCTTCAATATGCTGACGATACAATCCTTTTTATGAAACATGATATCGAAAAAGCTCGTAACCTTAAGTTGATTCTGTCAGCTTTCGAGCAACTTTCGGGTCTTAAGATTAATTTCCATAAAAGTGAATTGCTTTGCTTTGGCGTGGCCCAAGAGAATGCCGCCCTGTATGCCGAGCTTTTTGGCTGTGAGCAAGGACATTTTCCTATCAACTATTTGGGTATCCCGATTCATTATCGGAGACTTACAAATGCTGAATGGAAAATGGTGGAGGAAAGGCTTCAATTACGTTTAAATAGCTGGAAAGGCAAACTCCTATCTCTGGGTGGAAGATTGGTTCTCATAAATTCGGTACTTACGAACATGGTATTGTATATGATTTCATTCTTCCAACTGCCAAAAGGGGTCTTAAAACGATTGGATTATTTCCGATCTAGATTCTTTTGGCAAGGGGATTGTGAGAAGAAAAAATATCGACTGACTAAATGGTGTGTGGTTTGCTGTCCTAAAGACCAAGGAGGGCTCGGAGTTCATGACCTTGAGGTCAAGAACAGAGCGCTGCTAGGTAAATGGCTATTTAAACTTCTTTCTGAAGATGGAGTTTGGCAAACCCTCCTTAGTAGAAAATATGTCGGAGATCAAGCTGTTTCACAGGTTCTTTGGAAACCTGGTGATTCACACTTTTGGGTAGGTCTCATGGCTACAAAGAAGTTCTTTTTCCCACATGGCTCTTTCTCAATTAGGGATGGATCGGAAATTCGTTTCTGGGAGGATATTTGGCTTGGCCAATCTACCCTCAAAGAACAATATCCGGCTCTATATTCTATTGTTCGAAACAAAAGTGACACGATCGCGAAGGTGTTGGAGACTTTCCCACCAAATGTTTCGTTCAGAAGAAGTTTACTTGGAATAAGGCAAGCATCTTGGAATGCTTTGCTCATCCGACTGGACTCAATCCATTTGTCGGAAGGTCCAGATAAGTTTCAATGGAATCTCACGAAGAACGGCAAATTCTCGGTTGATTCTATGTATAGAGCGCTCATTCTACCTGAAATCCCAGTCGATAGTTTTAATAATAACAAACTTTGGAAGATGAAGATACCGCTAAAAACAGAAGTGTTTGCGTGGTATTTACGTCGGGGAGTAATTCTCACCAAAGATAACCTTGCCAAACGCAATTGGCACGGAAGTAAAAAGTGTGTCTTCTGTCAACACGACGAGACCATTACACACTTATTCTTCCAGTGCGAGTTCGCTAGGTCTATATGGTCAGCCATCCAGATAGGTTCTACCTTACATCCCCCTAGTTCGGTTGCTAACATTTTTGGCAACTGGTTAAATGGAGTGGATCCTAGGTTCAAACTATTCAGTAGGGTGGGAGCGATTGCTATTATTTGGTCGCTATGGCTATGTAGAAATGATAAGGTTTTTAATGATATAAATGCTTCTCTTATGCAGGTTGTCTACCGGTGCACAACGACGCTACGAGCACGGTCATCCCTGCAGCGTGTGGAGCACCGAGACTTATTTTTGGAGGCGGCGTCGAGACTGGAGGCTGCGGCCAGGGAGTTATTTTCCCGGCATGGGTGGCAACATAGACTCCGGATAGACCTACCAGCCTCTTAGACGAATCTACAATTTCTCATTTTGATATGTAATTCGCCTTGTATCTTTTGCTTACAGACTTGTGTGTCGGTGAACTAGTGGCTGTGTGCATCTTAGCTATGCAGAGGCCGGGTGTAATGCTTAAACCTTTTAAGTAATAAAATCCCTTTATCTAAAAAAAAATCGACAAATATGTGATGTACAATCTTTTATGATAAGTTTTAAATATCAGGACACTTCTGTTAAGCATAAACTTATAAAGAACAAACATAATACACGTCCACCAAATTTGAAAGCGCAATCACCTACGCAAGGGTGTTGTGAAGATCTATAAACTTACGGGTCAAAAGATAGAGACCAGAACTTGCGCATTATTTTTGAGTCATGGAGGACATCCGAGTGGGAAGAAGGATTATTACACGGTGATTCTTGAGACGAACAAGTAGCCGAACAAACTAATGGTCGATGAGGTCCTAAATGACGACAAGACAATCCTGCAAGTCTTTCTTGAAGTCAAACCAGCCGTTGGTCAACGAGGCAACCAAAGACGACGACTCCGTCGTCACGTCCAATAGGAAGTAAGGGATCAATATTTAAATCTTTAGCGGTCCTCACATTTCTCCTTCCGTTGCAACGCACGGGCACAATTCCTAGTCTGTTATAAAGTTGCCACCAAGTGTTATCACGGACACTAGGATTTTTACGGTGCAATCTGTTAAGGAGTATTAGTATATGTTTAGGAGTCCATATTAGATTAGATTTACTTTTGTGTCCTCCAAGTCATTTGTACTCATCTAGTTCCTCATCAGCCAGGTTCGCGGTGGATCTCCCAGCGATGTTCCCTGGCGCGGCTCAAAGATTGGTTCGATTGGAACTCCCGTCCATCCCGCCCGCGTATGCTCGCCGACGCCAGAAACTGTTCGCCCGGTTCGGGCGACGCCTGCCTCTTGTTCAGGGCGTCCACCAGCCTTGCTGCCGGCCCGCATGCTCCTCGCTGGGCCTCCATCCTCCAAGGCTGCGTCGGGCGCTTGTGTGCTAGGATCGTGAGCAGATCTTCGATTCCAGATTGGATCATGAAAAAAAAAAAATCATGTGCTAGTCTCGTTCACTTGATGCTTTGTTCAGCTAAAAAAACATGTCGTCATATGGCACCGTCTCTCTCCCTCGTACTCCACCAAAATTTGTTGTTCTTCAATGTTTCTCATGTCATGTCAGTCCACTCTACATTTTGTTTGTCAGCCTGGCTTTTTTCGGTCCTGGTCATTATTATAGGATTTCTGTGGTCTGCTTTTGCATTGTGAATCTACCCCCATTCTCTTGCCATCGAGCTCCGCCGGTTTTCTTGGGTTATGATTTTTGTGCGCAATGCTTTATTCTCTTGATTTGACATCTTTGACAACCCATCTTTTCTTGATGTGGTGTGTGTCTTTCTCAGACTTGCCTTATGTTGCATAGTCATTGATCTACGCACTTTCTTTTATCGTGGGCTTCTTATGCCATTGGGCTTCTAGTGCTATAATCTTTTGTGAGACATGCTCTTATTTTGACCGTCTCTTGGTCTATGTCGGTCTCATTCGTCGATCGATTGGTGGCTTGACTCAATAGGTTTTTTAAGGCTCTTCATACTACAATGACACTCAAGTTGTGGATTTTGGATTATCATTTTTTTTTCTAGTTTTACACTTCTTTAAATTCAACGCTATTGCTTACCTTTTGCGTTTAAGGGGGGCGGGGGGGGGGGGGGGGGGGGGGTGTTAAGGAGTATTACTATATGTTTAGGAGTCCATATTAGATTAGATTTACTTTCGTGTGCCTCCAAGTCATGTGTACCATATATTTAAATTTCTACTGTTGCCCCGTCCCGCTCCGCCGATGCGACGCCCCCCCCAGTCATCTCCTTGTAGCTTCTTCACACTAGGATGATCGAAAGGCAAACGACGTAGCATCCACAATAAAGTTTTTTTTTCCTTTTTTTCTTCTTGTGAGCAAAACATATATCGGCTGGATGAACGATTAAGCAGAACCTGTATGGCTGTATGGAGTTTTTTTTAGTGCCGGGAGATTTTTTTTGCCACATTTTCGTGCCCGAACATCTATATATTTATGCCGGTCGCTCAACTTAAACATAACTAAGGAACATTCACTACAGAAATGGCACGCTACACCGACGGCAAACCTCGAACAGGCCAACACACATGCAGCCGTCGGTGTTGATCTCTTTTGAGATATGCCAACGACATTGCCCTCGGCATAGCTCTCTTTTGATCTATGCCGACGGCATTGCCATAGGCATAGCTCGCGCAGAAAAACTGTTTTGACCTACTCACCGTTTTGAGCATAACTTTTGCATTCGAATTCAGATATTTTGATATTCTTTAGCTAGTTTCGAAGAGGAGAAGCAGATCTACATCATCATACACGTTGTTAAATCTATATTCTTCAAAAGATTCCATGAGCAAGGACGGAACCAACAATAAATGGTGAAGACTGTCGATGAAACGTATAAACATTCTGCGTCTTCTCCCCCACTAACATTGATTTGTGAGCCACACTATATTTCCGACCTAAAACACCTATTGAGACTAGTTAATCCTATGATTGATTTGGATTTGCAAATTTGATATCTTGTAGAATTCCGAGCAAAAGTCTAGGGTTTCGCTGGAAAAAGACCACTGGAGCGCCGGAATCCCTCAAAAACTTGCATGTGGCCCTATATTATGTGTAAAAGTGTGACCCTCTTCACAGACATGCGGTAGCACTTAGTAAAGTCCTAGACTCGTAGGTTACGGAAGAAACCCTACTTTCGACACCTAACTTGTCTTGGGTGACCCTCTACCACACACCCAATACCCCAAACCCAGGGCTATGTTGGTTTGCATTGCCATGGCGCCCCACTGTGCCAAATCTTGTACCATTCCAACATGGTTTGATCATTTGGTGCCACGGTTTAGCCTGTTTTCCCTTGAAACCCTAGTTTCGACAACTAACTTTCCTAGGGGTGACCCTGTACCACACACCCAACACCCTAAACCCAGGGCTATGTTTGTTTGCAATGCCATTGTGCTCCACTCTGCCAAATCTTGGCCCATTCCAACATGATTTGATCATTTGATGCCCAAGTTTGGCATGTTTCCTCCAGAAACCCTAGTTTCGATACCTAACTTGTCTGGGGGTGACCCTCTACCACATACCCAATACCTCAAACCCAGGGCTATGTTTGTTTGCAATGCCATTGCACTCCACTGTGCCAAATCTTAGCCCATTCCAACATGGTTTGATCATTTGGTGCCCAAGTTTTGCAAGTTTTCCCCAGAAACCCTAGTTTCGACACCTA
Organism: Poa pratensis; assembly: GCA_947311845.1. NCBI lineage: Eukaryota > Viridiplantae > Streptophyta > Magnoliopsida > Poales > Poaceae > Poa > Poa pratensis. Next base: position 31,122,988 of record CAMZMU010000111.1, on the reverse strand, counting down.
ACTTTCCTGGGGTGCCCTATACCACACACCCAACACCCCAAACCCAGGCCTATGTTTGTTTGCAATGCCATTTTGCCCTAATGTGCCAAATCTTGGCCCATTCCAACATGGTTTGATCATTTGGTGCCCAAGTTTGGCTTGTTTCCCCTCATTTTTGGATTCCGATTTAGACATATTTCAATTTCTCTCACTTAGTAAAGTCATATACATGACAAAAAAAGATGATATGGATGTCATATTTGGTTTCCTCTCATTTTTCTGATCGACTTAGACATATTATTTGTCGAATTCCGACTTACGAATTTGTAGATATGAATTATTCAATATTAAATGGAAAAAGGCAAAAAAAATTAAAATTCATTTTATTGTTATTTGAATTCAAGGTTACTATTACTTATTCATTTTGGTTTACTTAAATAATTGTTTGGATTCAGAAAATAAAGGCGTGTGACATCATGGTCCAAGGGTTAATAGGATTGATAGGCTACTATTGTCAACAAAGTATGAGTTGTTTCTAGGAAGGTCACAGGGAAGGAACTAAGAAGTTAAGCGTGTTGGGGCTAGAGTAGTCTGAGTATGGATGACCGATTGGGAACTGTCACTAGAAGTGAGCGATTGAAATTGAAATTAAGCAGGCTTAGAGATAAAGATAAATATGTCTCCAGTGCGATTAACCAGTTAAACAATTCAAATATTTTGAAATTTTCGAAAAAAAATAGGGATTTTTTCTGGCCTAGGCCGACGGCTAAGCCGTCGGTGCAGTTGGTACGATGACGGCATCGGAGGTTGCGCCGACGGCTGCCCTCGGCATAAAGATAAATATGTCTCCAGTGCGATTAACCGGTTAAACAATTCAAATATTTTGAAATTTTCGAAAAAAATAGGGATTTTTTCTGGCCTAGGCCTAGGCCGACGGCTAAGCCGTCGGTGCAGTTGGTACGACGACGGCATCGAGGCTGCGCCGACGGCTGCCCTCGGCATAGCCTATGCCGACGGCTTCTGGCCGTCGGCGTAGCCCGCCATTCCTGTAGTGATTTCAAACATACCTGGAAGGTGAATTGTGAAAAAAATGATGTGAAAATCATCTCATGTAACCATTTCAAGAAAAACCATCCCTGTCCCTGTAACTATCTCATTGCATCCTGTCATGCATGTCTAGCGACTGTGGCGACTGATGACGTGAAAACGCACGTTCGTTGGGAGACCCCAAGAGGATGGTATGAAGTAGTGTGATGCGCGTAAAGTCACACGTCAGTTGGGAACCCCAAGAGGAAGGTATGATGAGCACAGCAGCAAGTTTTCCCTCAGTAAGAAACCAAGGTTTAATCGAACCAGTAGGAAATCTCGAAGCTACGAAGGTTGTTGGTGCAGGAATGTAGTGCGGCGCAACACCAGGGACTCCGGTGCCAACGTGGAACCTGCACAACACAATCAAATCACTTTGCCCCAACTTAACAGTGAGGTTGTCAATCTCACCGGCTTGCTGAAAACAAAGAGTTAAACGTATGGTGTGGAAAATGATGTTTGTTTGCAGAGAATGAAAGAGAACAATGATTGCAGTAGGTTGTATTTCAGATGTAAAAGAATGGACCGGGGTCCACAGTTCACTAGTGGTGTCTCTCCAATAAGATAAATAACATGCTGGGTAAACAAATTACAGCTGGGCAATTGACAAATAGAGAAGGCATAACAATGCACATACATATCATGATGACTACTATGAGATTTACTTAGGGCATTACGACAAAATACATAGACCGCCATCCAGCATGCATCTATGCCTAAAAAGTCCACCTTCGGGTTAGCATCCGCACCCCTTCCAGTATTAAGTTGCAAGCAACAGACAATTGCATTAAGTACTGTGCGTAATGTAAACAATACAAATATCCTTAGACAAAGCATCATTAGGTTATCCCTAGTGGCAACAGCACATCCACAACCTTAGAACTTTCTGTCACTGTCCCAGATTCAATGGAGGCATGAACCCACTATCTAGCATAAATACCCCCTCTTGGAGTTACAAGTATCAACTTGGCCAGAGCCTCTACTAGCAACGGAGAGCATGCAAGATCATAAACAACACATATAAGATAGATCTATAATCAACTTGACATAGTATTCAATATTCATCGGATCCCAGCAAACACAACATGTAGCATTACATAAAGATGATCTTGATCATGATAGGCAGCTCACAAGATCTAAACATGGAAGTACAAGTGGAGAAGACAACCATCTAGCTACTGCTATGGACCCGTAGTCCAAAGATGAACTACTCACGCATCAGTCCGGAGGCGGGCATGGTGATGTAGAGCCCTCCGGTGATGATTCCCCTCTCCGGCAGGGTGCCGGAGGAGAACTTCTGAACCCCCCGAGTTAGGGTCGACGGCGGCGGCGTCTCTGTATCTGTTCTGGAAAATTGGCTCTCGGTACTAGGGTTTTCGGGGACGAAGGAATAAATAGGCGAAGGGGCAGCGTCGGTGGCCGAGGGGGGCCACCACACCACGTGGCGGCGCGGCAGAGGGGCCCGCCGCGCCGGGCTATGGTGTGGCCCCCTGCTGCCCGTCCTCGACTCCTCTTCGGACTTCTGGAACACTCCGGGGAAAATAAGATATTGGGCTTTTGTTTCGTCCGATTCCGAGAATATTTGCAGAAGTACTTTTCTGGAAACAAAAACAGCAGAAAACAGGAACTGGCGCTTCGGCATCTTGTTAATAGGTTAGTTCCAGAAAATGCATAAAAACATTATAAAGTGTGAATAAAACATGTAGGTATTGTCATAAAACTAGCATGGAACGTAAGAAATTATAGATACGTTGGAGACGTATCAAGCATCCCCAAGCTTAGTTCCTACTCGCCCTCGAGTAGGTAAACGATAAAAAGAATAATTTCTGAAGTGACATGCTACCAACATAATCTTGATCAACACTATTGTAAAGCATATGAGATGAATGAAGTGATCCAAAGCAATGATCTATAGTTTGCTAACAAAATAGATAATGACTAAACAACTGAATCATATAGCAAAACTTTTCATGAATAGTACTTTCAAGACAAGTATCAAAAAGTCTTGCATAAGAGTTAACTCAAAAAGCAATAGATTCTAAATAAAAGGTTTTGAAGCAACACAAAGGAGGATTTAAGTTTCAGCAATTGCTTTCAACTTTCAACATGCATATCTCATGGATAATTGTCAACACAAAGTAATATAATAAGTGCAATAAGCAAGCATGTAAGAATCAATGCACACAGTTGACACAAGTGTTTGCTTCTAAGATAGAAAGAAGTAGGTAAACTGACTCAACATAAAGTAAAAGATAGGCCCTTCGCAGAGGGAAGCAGGGATTAAATCATGTGCTAGAGCTTTTCAAGTTTTTGAAATCATATAGAGAGCATAAAAATAAAGTTTTGAGAGGTGTTTGTTGTTGTCAACGAATGGTAGTGGGCACTCTAACCCCCTTGTCAACCAGACTTTCAAGAGCGGCTCCCATGAAGGACGTTATCTCTACCAGCAAGGTAGATCATCCCTCTTCTCTTTTGTTTACACATGTATTTTAGTGATATTTATAGATGACACTCCTCCCAACCTTTTGCTTTCACAAGCCATGGCTAACCGAATCCTCGGGTGCCTTCCAACATTTCACATACCATGGAGGAGTGTCTATTGCAAAATTAAGTTGCTTACTGATAAATCAGGGCAAAACATGTGAAGAGAATTATTAATGAAAGTTGATTAATTGGGGCTGGGCACCCCGTTGCCAGCTCTTTTTGCAAAATTATTGGATAAGCGGATGTATATGCCACTAGTCCATTGGTGAAAGTCTGTCCGGAGTAAATGACAAGATTGAAAGATAAAAACACCACATACTTCCTCATGAGCTATAAAACATTGACACAAATAAGAGATAGTAGCTTTTGAATTGTTTAAAGGTAGCACATGAAGTATTTACTTGGAATGGCAGAAAAATACCACATAATAGGTAGTTATGGTGGACACAAATGGCACGGGTTTTGGCTCAAGGTTTGGATGCACGAGAAGCATTCCCTCTCAGTACAAGGCTTTGGCTAGCAAGGTTGTTTGAAGCAAACACAAGTATAAACCGGACAGCAAGACTTACATAAGAACGTATTGCAAGCATTATAAGACTCTACACTGTCATCCTTGTTGCTCAAACACTTTTACCAGAAAATATCTAGACCTTAGAGAGACCAATCATGCAAACCAATTTTCAACAAGCTCTACGGTAGTTTTCCACTAATAGGCTTAAACTACATGATGCAAGAGCTTAAACATGATCTACTTGAGAGCTCAAAACAATTGCCAAGCATCAAATTATTCAAAACAATATACCAACTACCACATGAAGCATTTTCTGTTTCCAACCAAATGATCAATAAGTAAATGCTGCGGCTTTCAGCTTTCGCCATGAATACTAAAAAGTAAAACGAAGAACAAGTGTTCACATGAAAAAGCGGAGCGTGTCTCTCTCCAACACAAGCAAGCTGGGATCCGATTTTATTCAGAAAACTAAAATAACAAAACAAAAATAAAAGCACACGGACGCTCCAAGTAAAGCACATAAGATGTGACGGAATTAAAATATAGTTTCACTAGAGGTGACCTGATAAGTTGTTGATGAAGAAGGGGATGCCTTGGGCATCCCCAAGCTTAGACGCTTGAGTCTTCTTGAAATATGTGGGGATGAACCACGGGGGCATCCCCAAGCTTTGACTTTTCACTCTTCTTGATCATATTATATCATCCTCCTCTCTTGATCCTTGAAAACTTCCTTCACACCAAACTCAAAGCAATCTCATTAGAGGGTTAGTGCATAAATCAAAAATTCACATGTTCAGCAAGGACACAATCATTCCCAACACTTCTGGACATTACCCAAGGCTACTGAAATTTAATGGAGCAAAGAAATCCACTCAAACACAGTAAAAGAGGCAATGCGAAATAAAAGGCAGAATCTGTCAAAAACAGAACAGTCCGTAAAGACGGAATTTTTCGAGGCACTTAACATGCTCAGATGGAAAAGCTCCAATTGAATGAAAGTTGCGTACATATCTGAGGATTACTCATGAATTTTTTCAGAATTTTTCGAATTTTCTACAGAGAGAAAAGCTCAAAACCGTGACAGCTAACAAATCTGTTTCTGCGCAGAAATCCAAATCTAGTATCAACTTTCTTATCAAAGACTTTACTTGGCACAACAATGCAAGAAAATAAAGATACAAAGGTGTTGCTACAGTAGCAGCAAAACCTTGACTCAAATATAAAACAAAAATTGCAGAAATAAAACAATGGGTTGTCTCCCATAAGCGCTTTTCTTTAACGCCTTTCAGCTAGGCGCAGAAAGTGAAAATCAAGTAACATCAAGAGAAGAAGCATCAACATCATACTTTTCCTCAAAAACACAACTTGTTGCAAAAGGTATCTTAGATGCTCCCTTATCTATATTTCCCATAGTGGTACTAAGGGTTTTATCAATTTTAAGCTCATAATGATTCTTTGGTTTTGGCACCTTAGGGACATACATGAATTTTTGCTCCTTACCCACATAAGCTTTCTCCTTAAACTTAAGAGAAGAAAAAGTTGAACCCAAGGTTCCCATAGCTTCTTCAAGTTCACCAATTCTATGGGTTTGATTATCATGAATAGCACAAGTTTCTAGAACAGCAACTCTTTCATTAATTCCTCCTAGGGATTTATCAAGTTTATCAAAATTTTCAAGTAGGATCCCCAATTTAGTCTCAACACTAGGAAGATTTTTCTCTATGGCCTCCAACTTTTTTATGACATCATCAAGAGAAATTTCAATTTTAGCTTCATTAACAGGTGGTATTCCAACTAGACTCTCAATGATGTAACTAGCTTCTAAAGCAGGAGTGCCTAGAAAATTACCTCCTGTAAGAGTATCAAGAACATATCTATTCCAACTAGAGATACCGACATAAAAGTTCCTAAGAAGGATTGTAGTGGAATGTTTCTTAGTGCACCTATGATGAGCATCACTAATTCTATACCAAGCATCTTTAAAACTTTCTCCACCTTGTTGCTTAAACGTACGAACTTCAACTTCAGGACTACTCATTTTAGCAATAATAAAAAATTAACAAGGCAAAACCGAATTAAACAAAATAAAACAAGTAACTAATTTTTTTTGTGTTTTTGATATATAGCAAACAAGACAGAAAATAAAATAAAGCAAGACAATAAACAAAGTAAAGAGATTGGATGTGAGAGACTCCCCTTGCAGCAGCAACTAGAAATCCCCGGCAACGGCGCCAGAAAATGTGCTTGATGCGCGTAAAGTCACACGTCAGTTGGGAACCCGAAGAGGAAGGTATGATGAGCACAGCAGCAAGTTTTCCCTCAGTAAGAAACCAAGGTTTAATCGAACCAGTAGGAAATCTCGAAGCTACGAAGGTTGTTGGTGCAGGAATGTAGTGCGGCGCAACACCAGGGACTCCGGTGCCAACGTGGAACCTGCACAACACAATCAAATCACTTTGCCCCAACTTAACAGTGAGGTTGTCAATCTCACCGGCTTGCTGAAAACAAAGAGTTAAACGTATGGTGTGGAAAATGATGTTTGTTTGCAGAGAATGAAAGAGAACAATGATTGCAGTAGGTTGTATTTCAGATGTAAAAGAATGGACCGGGGTCCACAGTTCACTAGTGGTGTCTCTCCAATAAGATAAATAACATGCTGGGTAAACAAATTACAGCTGGGCAATTGACAAATAGAGAAGGCATAACAATGCACATACATATCATGATGACTACTATGAGATTTACTTAGGGCATTACGACAAAATACATAGACCGCCATCCAGGATGCATCTATGCCTAAAAAGTCCACCTTCGGGTTAGCATCCGCACCCCTTCCAGTATTAAGTTGCAAGCAACAGACAATTGCATTAAGTACTGTGCGTAATGTAAACAATACAAATATCCTTAGACAAAGCATCATTAGGTTATCCCTAGTGGCAACAGCACATGCACAACCTTAGAACTTTCTGTCACTGTCCCAGATTCAATGGAGGCATGAACCCACTATCTAGCATAAATACCCCCTCTTGGAGTTACAAGTATCAACTTGGCCAGAGCCTCTACTAGCAACGGAGAGCATGCAAGATCATAAACAACACATATAAGATAGATCTATAATCAACTTGACATAGTATTCAATATTCATCGGATCCCAGCAAACACAACATGTAGCATTACATAAAGATGATCTTGATCATGATAGGCAGCTCACAAGATCTAAACATGGAAGTACAAGTGGAGAAGACAACCATCTAGCTACTGCTATGGACCCGTAGTCCAAAGATGAACTACTCACGCATCAGTCCGGAGGCGGGCATGGTGATGTAGAGCCCTCCGGTGATGATTCCCCTCTCCGGCAGGGTGCCGGAGGAGAACTTCTGAACCCCCCGAGTTAGGGTCGACGGCGGCGGCGTCTCTGTATCTGTTCTGGAAAATTGGCTCTCGGTACTAGGGTTTTCGGGGACGAAGGAATAAATAGGCGAAGGGGCAGCGTCGGTAGCGGAGGGGGGCCACCACACCACGTGGCGGCGCGGCAGAGGGGCCCGCCGCGCCGGGCTATGGTGTGGCCCCCCTGCTGCCCGTCCTCGACTCCTCTTCGGACTTCTGGAACACTCCGGGGAAAATAAGATATTGGGCTTTTGTTTCGTCCGATTCCGAGAATATTTGCAGAAGTACTTTTCTGGAAACAAAAACAGCAGAAAACAGGAACTGGCACTTCGGCATCTTGTTAATAGGTTAGTTCCAGAAAATGCATAAAAACATTATAAAGTGTGAATAAAACATGTAGGTATTGTCATAAAACTAGCATGGAACGTAAGAAATTATAGATACGTTGGAGACGTATCATAGTGCATCAGCAATTTTCTCTTGAATCTACCAAGGTTATCGAACCAGTAGGAGGTGGAAGAGCTTCAACACGGTGTCAACAACAGCGTCGTTGAAATGCTGTTGACGCGGACCTACACACAACACACTTTGCCCCAACGAAACAGGAAGGTTGTCAATCTCCCCGGCTTGCTGAAAACAAAGGATTAAACGTATGGTGTGGAGAATAATTATAAGTGCAAAAAGGAACAGCGAACAAGTGATTGTAGAACATGGTGGAAACGGTGTTTTTATCAGTGTAAGAGAATGGACCGGGGTCCAAAGTTCACTAGTGGTGTTTCTCCATAAAAGATAGCATGCAACAAATTACTGCTGGGCAATTGACAAATGGCAAGAGCATGACAATGCATATTATGACAAGATGTTCAATGTAGTATTTATTGGGCATTACAATATTTTACATAGACCGCTTACCAGCTGCATCTATGACTAATAATCCACTCCCGAGATAACAACCGTGTCTCCCACGAGTATTAAGTTGCAACCAATGGATAATTGCATTAAGCATGGTGTGTAATATAAACAATGCATGAGACATATAAGCAACGCATATTGATACGTCTCCAACGTATCTATAATTTCTTACGTTCCATGCTAGTTTTATGACAATACCTACATGTTTTATTCACACTTTATAATGTTTTTATGCATTTTCTGGAACTAACCTATTAACAAGATGCCGAAGCGCCAGTTCCTGTTTTCTGCTGTTTTTGTTTCCAGAAAAGTACTTCTGCAAATATTCTCGGAATCGGACGAAACAAAAGCCCAATATCTTATTTTCCACGGAGTGTTCCAGAAGACCGAAGAGGAGTCGAAGAGGGCCAGCAGGGGGCTGTCCCCACATGGCGGCGCGGCTGGGCCCACTGCCGCGCCGGCCCATGGGGAGCACGCCTCCTCGCTCCCCCGACGCTGCCCCTTCGCCTATTTATTCCTTCGTCCCCGAAAACCCTAGTACCGAGAGCCAATTTTCCAGAACAGATACAGAGACGCCGCCGCCGTCACCCTAACTCGGGGGGTTCAGAAGTTCTCCTCCGGCACCCTGCCGGAGAGGGGAATCATCACCGGAGGGCTCTACATCACCATGCCCGCCTCCGGACTGATGCGTGAGTAGTTCATCTTTGGACTACGGGTCCATAGCAGTAGCTAGATGGTTGTCTTCTCCACTTGTACTTCCATGTTTAGATCTTGTGAGCTGCCTATCATGATCAAGATCATCTTTATGTAATGCTACATGTTGTGTTTGCTGGGATCCGATGAATATTGAATACTATGTCAAGTTGATTATAGATCTATCTTATATGTGTTGTTTATGATCTTGCATGCTCTCCGTTGCTAGTAGAGGCTCTGGCCAAGTTGATACTTGTAACTCCAAGAGGGGGTATTTATGCTAGATAGTGGGTTCATGCCTCCATTGAATCTGGGACAGTGACAGAAAGTTCTAAGGTTGTGGATGTGCTGTTGCCACTAGGGATAACCTAATGATGCTTTGTCTAAGGATATTTGTATTGTTTACATTACGCACAGTACTTAATGCAATTGTCTGTTGCTTGCAACTTAATACTGGAAGGGGTGCGGATGCTAACCCGAAGGTGGACTTTTTAGGCATAGATGCATGCTGGATGGCGGTCTATGTATTTTGTCGTAATGCCCTAAGTAAATCTCATAGTAGTCATCATGATATGTATGTGCATTGTTATGCCTTCTCTATTTGTCAATTGCCCAGCTGTAATTTGTTTACCCAGCATGTTATTTATCTTATTGGAGAGACACCACTAGTGAACTGTGGACCCCGGTCCATTCTTTTACATCTGAAATACAACCTACTGCAATCATTGTTCTCTTTCATTCTCTGCAAACAAACATCATTTTCCACACCATACGTTTAACTCTTTGTTTTCAGCAAGCCGGTGAGATTGACAACCTCACTGTTAAGTTGGGGCAAAGTGATTTGATTGTGTTGTGCAGGTTCCACGTTGGCACCGGAGTCCCTGGTGTTGCGCCGCACTACATTCCTGCACCAACAACCTTCGTAGCTTCGAGATTTCCTACTGGTTCGATTAAACCTTGGTTTCTTACTGAGGGAAAACTTGCTGCTGTGCTCATCATACCTTCCTCTTGGGGTTCCCAACTGACGTGTGACTTTACGCGCATCAAGCACATTTTCTGGCGCCGTTGCCGGGGATTTCTAGTTGCTGCTGCAAGGGGAGTCTCTCACACCAATCTCTTTACTTTGTTTATTGTCTTGCTTTATTTTATTTTCTGTCTTGTTTGCTATATATCAAAAACAAAAAAAATTAGTTACTTGTTTTACTTTATTTATTTCGGTTTCTTTATATCAAAAACACACAAAAAAAATTAGTTTCATGCATCTAGTTTACTTCAGTTTGATATAATGTCTAGTTGTTTAATTGCTATCAATGGAAACAAAATCTTGTTGGCTAAGTGGGTTCACGGAGGAACAACAAAATTATTATAAGGAATACCGCTTGTCTCAAAAAGGGAAATATTTATGGGAACTAATATATAAATTGAATTGTTTTGCTAGAAGCTTGTGTTCTACATATGATGAATCCTACTGCTTTAATGAATCTTTATGTTGTAGAAGGCATAAACACCTCCCTTTCCAATGTGATTATAATGATAATGAAACCTTGGCTGCATATGCTAAAGGAAACTATGACTTTGATAATCTTGAACAAATTGAAGAATTTGTTGTTTTTAAGGGTGCCTATGAAATTGCTGGTTATATTCAAAATGATGATGCTCCCTGTAGGACTGAGAATTATGCTATACTTGGTTATTGCCTTGAATATTACAATGATAATCCTTATATTACTGAATTTCTTGAGAAGAGACATCCTAAAAAAGAAGAGACCGTTGTCTTGCAGGAACCTATAGAAGAAGAAACTACTGCTGAAGCTGAAAGCTCATTGGATGAAAAAGAGGAGGAGAGTGATGAACAAAAGGAGGATCTACCTTCTAATGATAGTAACTCTTTAACTCTTACACTATTTGATTGCCCTTCATGCCTACCTAAGGAGGAAGAATGCCATATTGTTGAATGTCATGATTCTATTGAAATATCTACTTTTCATAAAATTATAGTAACAAACAGTACCTTGACTCAAATAGAAAACGAAATTGCAGAAAGTAAAATAGTGGTCCCTAATCGTATATATGATAATTCTCTTGATGATGGTCCTATGTTGTTTAATGATATTTATACTACTATTGTCAAAAGTGGGTTTAATAACCCCACTGTTTTTGAGCTTAATAGAAATTATGTGTTTGTAGATCATGAAAAGCATGCTTTATGTGATAGTTATATTGTTGAGTTTGTTCATGATGCTACTGAAAGTTATTATGAGAGAGGAAAATATGGTTGTAAAAGTTTTCAAGTTACTAAAACACCTCTCTTTATGTTGGAAGTTTTGAAGTTGTACTTATTTCATCTTTCTATGCTAGTTGCTTTATGCTTCGATAATTTATTTTGTTACAAGGCTCCTTTGCATAGAAAGTGGGGTAGACTTAAATTTGTTTGATATTTGCCTCTTGATGCTCTCTTTTGTTTTCAACTCTTATTCTTATGAGAGCATCATTAAATCTTCAAGCCTAGCTAAAAGGCATTAAAGAAAGCGCTTTAGGGAGGCAACCCTTTATCTTTTATTTTCAGTTTTAGTCAAGGTTTTGCTGCTACTGTAGCAACACCTTTGTATCTTTATTTTCTTGCATTGTTGTGCCAAGTAAAGTCTTTGATAAGAAAGTTGATACTAGATTTGGATTTCTGCGCAGAAACAGATTTGTTAGCTGTCACGGTTTTGAGCTTTTCTCTCTGTAGAAAATTCGAAAAATCCTGAAAAAATTCATGAGTAATCCTCAGATATGTACGCAACTTTCATTCAATGGAGCTTTTCCATCTGAGCATGTTAAGTGCCTCGAAAAATTCCGTCTTTACGGACTGTTCTGTTTTTGACAGATTCTGCCTTTTATTTCGCATTGCCTCTTTTACTGTGTTTGAGTGGATTTCTTTGCTCCATTAAATTTCAGTAGCCTTGGGTAATGTCCAGAAGTGTTGGGAATGATTGTGTCCTTGCTGAACATGTGAATTTTTGATTTATGCACTAACCCTCTAATGAGATTGCTTTGAGTTTGGTGTGAAGGAAGTTTTCAAGGATCAAGAGAGGAGGATGATATAATATGATCAAGAAGAGTGAAAAGTCAAAGCTTGGGGATGCCCCCGTGGTTCATCCCCACATATTTCAAGAAGACTCAAGCGTCTAAGCTTGGGGATGCCCAAGGCATCCCCTTCTTCATCAACAAATTATCAGGTCACCTCTAGTGAAACTATATTTTAATTCCGTCACATCTTATGTGCTTTACTTGGAGCGTCCGTGTGCTTTTATTTTTGTTTTGTTATTTTAGTTTTCTGAATAAAATCGGATCCCAGCTTGCTTGTGTTGGAGAGAGACACGCTCCGCTTTTTCATGTGAACACTTGTTCTTCGTTTTACTTTTTAGTATTCATGGCGAAAGCTGAAAGCCGCAGCATTTACTTATTGATCATTTGGTTGGAAACAGAAAATGCTTCATGTGGTAGTTGGTATATTGTTTTGAATAATTTGATGCTTGGCAATTGTTTTGAGCTCTCAAGTAGATCATGTTTAAGCTCTTGCATCATGTAGTTTAAGCCTATTAGTGGAGAACTACCGTAGAGCTTGTTGAAAATTGGTTTGCATGATTGGTCTCTCTAAGGTCTAGATATTTTCTGGTAAAAGTGTTTGAGCAACAAGGATGACAGTGTAGAGTCTTATAATGCTTGCAATACGTTCTTATGTAAGTCTTGCTGTCCGGTTTATACTTGTGTTTGCTTCAAACAACCTTGCTAGCCAAAGCCTTGTACTGAGAGGGAATGCTTCTCGTGCATCCAAACCTTGAGCCAAAACCCATGCCATTTGTGTCCACCATAACTACCTATTATGTGGTATTTTTCTGCCATTCCAAGTAAATACTTCATGTGCTACCTTTAAACAATTCAAAAGCTACTATCTCTTATTTGTGTCAATGTTTTATAGCTCATGAGGAAGTATGTGGTGTTTTATCTTTCAATCTTGTCATTTACTCCGGACAGACTTTCACCAATGGACTAGTGGCATATACATCCGCTTATCCAATAATTTTGCAAAAAGAGCTGGCAACGGGGTGCCCAGCCCCAATTAATCAACTTTCATTAATAATTCTCTTCACATGTTTTGCCCTGATTTATCAGTAAGCAACTTAATTTTGAAATAGACACTCCTCCATGGTATGTGAAATGTTGGAAGGCACCCGAGGATTCGGTTAGCCATGGCTTGTGAAAGCAAAAGGTTGGGAGGAGTGTCATCTATAAATATCACTAAAATACATGTGTAAACAAAAGAGAAGAGGGATGATCTACCTTGCTGGTAGAGATAACGTCCTTCATGGGAGCCGCTCTTGAAAGTCTGGTTGACAAGGGGGTTAGAGTGCCCACTACCATTCGTTGACAACAACAAACACCTCTCAAAACTTTATTTTTATGCTCTCTATATGATTTCAAAAACTTGAAAAGCTCTAGCACATGATTTAATCCCTGCTTCCCTCTGCGAAGGGCCTATCTTTTACTTTATGTTGAGTCAGTTTACCTACTTCTTTCTATCTTAGAAGCAAACACTTGTGTCAACTGTGTGCATTGATTCTTACATGCTTGCTTATTGCACTTATTATATTACTTTGTGTTGACAATTATCCATGAGATATGCATGTTGAAAGTTGAAAGCAATTGCTGAAACTTAAATCCTCCTTTGTGTTGCTTCAAAACCTTTTATTTAGAATCTATTGCTTTATGAGTTAACTCTTATGCAAGACTTTTTGATACTTGTCTTGAAAGTACTATTCATGAAAAGTTTTGCTATATGATTCAGTTGTTTAGTCATTATCTATTTTGTTAGCAAACTATAGATCATTGCTTTGGATCACTTCATTCATCTCATATGCTTTACAATAGTGTTGATCAAGATTATGTTGGTAGCATGTCACTTCAGAAATTATTCTTTTTATCGTTTACCTACTCGAGGGCGAGTAGGAACTAAGCTTGGGGATGCTTGATACGTCTCCAACGTATCTATAATTTCTTACGTTCCATGCTAGTTTTATGACAATACCTACATGTTTTATTCACACTTTATAATGTTTTTATGCATTTTCTGGAACTAACCTATTAACAAGATGCCGAAGCGCCAGTTCCTGTTTTCTGCTGTTTTTGTTTCCAGAAAAGTACTTCTGCAAATATTCTCGGAATCGGACGAAACAAAAGCCCAATATCTTATTTTCCACGGAGTGTTCCAGAAGACCGAAGAGGAGTCGAAGAGGGCCAGCAGGGGGCTGTCCCCACATGGCGGCGCGGCTGGGCCCACTGCCGCGCCGGCCCATGGGGAGCACGCCTCCTCGCTCCCCCGACGCTGCCCCTTCGCCTATTTATTCCTTCGTCCCCGAAAACCCTAGTACCGAGAGCCAATTTTCCAGAACAGATACAGAGACGCCGCCGCCGTCGACCCTAACTCGGGGGGTTCAGAAGTTCTCCTCCGGCACCCTGCCGGAGAGGGGAATCATCACCGGAGGGCTCTACATCACCATGCCCGCCTCCGGACTGATGCGTGAGTAGTTCATCTTTGGACTACGGGTCCATAGCAGTAGCTAGATGGTTGTCTTCTCCACTTGTACTTCCATGTTTAGATCTTGTGAGCTGCCTATCATGATCAAGATCATCTTTATGTAATGCTACATGTTGTGTTTACTGGGATCCGATGAATATTGAATACTATGTCAAGTTGATTATAGATCTATCTTATATGTGTTGTTTATGATCTTGCATGCTCTCCGTTGCTAGTAGAGGCTCTGGCCAAGTTGATACTTGTAACTCCAAGAGGGGGTATTTATGCTAGATAGTGGGTTCATGCCTCCATTGAATCTGGGACAGTGACAGAAAGTTCTAAGGTTGTGGATGTGCTGTTGCCACTAGGGATAACCTAATGATGCTTTGTCTAAGGATATTTGTATTGTTTACATTACGCACAGTACTTAATGCAATTGTCTGTTGCTTGCAACTTAATACTGGAAGGGGTGCGGATGCTAACCCGAAGGTGGACTTTTTAGGCATAGATGCATGCTGGATGGCGGTCTATGTATTTTGTCGTAATGCCCTAAGTAAATCTCATAGTAGTCATCATGATATGTATGTGCATTGTTATGCCTTCTCTATTTGTCAATTGCCCAGCTGTAATTTGTTTACCCAGCATGTTATTTATCTTATTGGAGAGACACCACTAGTGAACTGTGGACCCCGGTCCATTCTTTTACATCTGAAATACAACCTACTGCAATCATTGTTCTCTTTCATTCTCTGCAAACAAACATCATTTTCCACACCATACGTTTAACTCTTTGTTTTCAGCAAGCCGGTGAGATTGACAACCTCACTGTTAAGTTGGGGCAAAGTGATTTGATTGTGTTGTGCAGGTTCCACGTTGGCACCGGAGTCCCTGGTGTTGCGCCGCACTACATTCCTGCACCAACAACCTTCGTAGCTTCGAGATTTCCTACTGGTTCGATTAAACCTTGGTTTCTTACTGAGGGAAAACTTGCTGCTGTGCTCACCATACCTTCCTCTTGGGGTTCCCAACTGACGTGTGACTTTACGCGCATCACATATAAGCAAAGAAAAGTAATTTTCTCCCTAGTGGCAACATCACATCCACAACCTTAGTCATTTCTGTCGCTCGAGCCCAAATTTCTGGAGGCATGAACCCACTATCTAGTATAAATACTCCCTATTGGAGACACTAGCATCTACTTGGCCAAAGCATCTACTAGTTTCGGAGAGCATGCAAGAACATAAATAAAACAGTAGATAAATAGATAAACAACTTGATCGTAACTTCACAATTCATCGGATCCCAGCAAACACAACATGTTGCATTACAATAAGATGATCTTGATCATATTAGGCAGCTCACAAGATCTAAGCATGATAGCACAAAGTGGAGAGACAACCATCTAGCTACTGCTATGGACCCGTAGTCCAAAGATAATCTACTCACGCATCTGTCCGGAGGCGGGCGTGGTGATGTAGATCCCTCCGGTGATGATTCCCCACTCCGGCAGAGTGCCGGGAAGAGGTTCTGGACCCTCCTGAGCTAGGGTTGACGATGGCGGCGCGTCTGGAAATTTTCGTGGAATATGACTCGGGTGTTTAGAGTTTTCGCATCGGGGGGAATAAGTAGGCGAAAGGGCGGCGGCTGGGGACCCCCGAGGGGCCCACAGCACCCTAGGGCGCGGCCCCACCCTTGGCCGCGCCGAGGGTGCGTGTGGCCACCTGGTGGCTCTCCTCCGTCTCCCCTTTGGACTCCGTGTGTGTGTCGATGAAATAACAAATGATCTCCTGGAGGGACAGTTCCATCTCCTACATAGCGGTTATTCGTAACACGTTCAACAATTTTCATAGGTATTTTAAATGCAATTACTTGATCAGGTGGTTCCTCTTCTACTACCGTAGCAGTGGTAGTAGCATTCCCGAACAGGGATTCAAATGGAGATCTCTCCATGATAAAATAAAGTAGCAAGCAGAAATAAAAACAGCACTTACAGTAAAAGTTTCCCTTACCAATTCCACTTACCAATAACGCTTCACTCCCGGCAAAGGCGCCAGAAAATAGTCTTGATGATCCACAAGTGTAGGGGGTGTATCGTAGTACTTTCGATAAATAAGAGTGTCGAACCAACGAGGAGCAGAAGGTGCTGACAAGGAGTTTTGGTAAAGGTTTCACTGTAAACACTAGCAGACAAGTTTTTAGGGGTTTTTGATATAGGAGATAAATAAAATACGAGTAAATAAAAGGCAGTAATAATAATTGCAGCAAGTGGCCCAATCCTTTTTAGAGCAAAGGACAAGCCGGTTGGTTTACTTATGATGGCAAAATGTTCTTGAGGACACACGGGAATTTAGTCAAGTGCTTTCGCTTCATATAGTTGATTAATCTTTATTGTTTTGATAAGTGTTGTGTGGGTGAACCTATGCTAATGCACCGCCCTTACTTGGACTAATACATACTTGTGATTATACACCTTGCAAGCATCCGCAATTACAAGAAAGTAATTAAGATAAATCTAACCACAGCCTTAAACTCTGAGATCCTACGCTCCCTCGTGCATCGGTTTACTAACGGGGGTTTAGGTTTCTGTCACTCCGGCAACCTCACAATTAGCAACCAAATACACAATGCATTCCTCTAGGCCCATAAAGGTGAAGTGTCATGTAGTCGACGTTCACACGACACCACTAGAAGAATAACACCACAACTTTTAGTCAATTTCACCGATAAAACTCAATAGCATCAACCACAAGGAGTAATTAACACCGGGAGAGTCCCCCTATAAAGTAGACAAAGTATAGCCCTAGATGTTACAGCGGAATGGGATGGAGCAGCGGTGATGATGGTGATGGTGGTAGAGATGATGATGATGATGATCCCGCTGAAGTCCAGCGTGATGACGATGAGGATGGCGATGATCCCCCTGCCTCTGGAAGGGAATTTCCCCGGGAGATTTCTCCCTGCCGGAGGGCTTTTTCTCTCTCTGTTGTTTCCGTCCCGTGGAGGCGGCGGAATATTTTCTCTGGCTCCCTCCCTCCAATATTAGGATTGAGGGGATGAAGTACGCGAAGGGGGAGTGCCTGAGGTGGGCCAGGGGCTCCACACCATGCCTCGGCGTGGCCAAGGTGGGGCCCGCACCCAGGGGTGGTGTGGGCCCCTCCTGGCCCATCTCAGCCTCCCCTTTTGGCTGCCTCCATCTTCTGATAAAATAGGAACTTCTGTATATTTGACAAGATTTTTAGAGCTCCAGAAATATAGTGTCTTGACGGTGCTTTTTCCAGCTGAAATCTGACTCTGGCAATTAATTATCCAATAATCATCAAACATGCAAAATAAGACAAAATAACATAAGTAACACATCTTAATGTGAAATATATCAATGAATAATAGTAGAATATGATATAAAATAGTGATGCAAAATGGATCTCGGGCACCAGTGATCCCTCCCGTTTAAAAAAATTGGAAAATCATATTGTTTCAAAACTTTCTGAAAAAAATCCGAGTGTAGCCAATGATATATCCCTCTAACGTGAAAAATATCAGCTTCAAAAACTTTATATTTTAAGCTACACAAAAATCACAAATTTGTAGATCTGAATAAGTATATTTTCAAATATCTAAGTTTTATCAAAAAGCTATGCATGATTTTTAGTCAATTTCTTTTTGCGTGAAAACACCGAAAGCCATTTCAGGTCTGACTCATGTTAAGGGAAGAATCACAAGGACGATAGAAGCCAACGCCGCAACAAGTAAAAAACACCAATAACCACCAGCAAGACCTAACAAACTTCTAGCTGAGTGTTTCTTGAGGACACATTCCATAAATGGCATCTCGTTTCAGCATTGTCATAGTCTGAAGCAAATCAGGTGTTACATTTTGTTGCTAAACATGCTTTTGAGTCGAAGTAAGTAGTCACTTGGGATGGAAATCCACCAAGTTTTATTTTACCTTATGTAATAAATGATGTAACTTCGATGACTTTGTAATACGCCGCAAGGCTTTCCCCAAAAAAATTCCCTAACAAACTCCAATCACATCATCCCCCGCAAAAAAAAAACTCCAATCACATCATAGCTTGTGAAGATCGCAACTCAATCTCAGCTCTAGAGACCGGACAGGGGGGGGTTGCCACGCCCCAAGCTTGTCAGCACATGGCCGGCCCTACCACTTGAAAAATCAAAAGAATCTACACGATCACACCGAATCCTACAAAACTTCCCTATAAAAAATCTTACACAAACAAGAAAAACAATGGTCCATTTTCATCCTCTACCAGACATGACGTAACCGTCGGTGCTGCCAACACATCCATCATACCTCCATCGTGTAACGAAGTACTAATAACGAGAAAGCGCATGGAAAATATTATCGGGACTACTCCATCAACAACATGCATAGACCGAAGTGCAAGATATAACTAGACATAACCATACTCCTGACCCACATCAGATTTGAGCATCGTTGAGACAGGTAAGAGGCTGGAAAGGCTTTATTTCGTCATAGTGATCCCCCACCACCTCAATATCACCGCTAGGTATAGAAACAAATATCTACACCAAAAGAGAGTGCACATCGGATGAATTATGGTGTTCCTCTCCGTCTACCCTCGCTTAGATGGTAGTTGGAGCAAGGGGGAAACACCGACGTTGCAGGAGAAGAAAGGAAAAAGCCCTAGCCATGCATGCTTTTATTTTTGGGAGAAGAGAAAATGATACCTAGTCCATTTCAGTAACGAATAATTGCACGGAAGGATATTTGATCTCATGCGTTGTTATTTGGAAAGTTACTAGGTTGGTGTGATGAAATGCGGCAACCACAATGGTGCACATGGTTCGTTGCATCTAGTTTTTGTTCAAAAAAATTCGTTCAAAAAAAAGTTTTTGTTCAAAAATATTGTTATTATGTAAGATCTCGCTGGGGTCTTATATAGTGGGAACAAGATGATTCCACGAAACTCGAAATCGAAATTAATTAATTAGAAGATTTCGTTTTAAGGTACAGAAAAGAAAAGAAAAAATGCATTAATATGACCCAATCACTAGATTTAGGAAGCGAATCGCAAGCAGATCAACCCGGACGATATTTATATCCGCCTATATATAACAGCGAATCCACCCAAATCACTAGTAGAAAATGGGTCTTTGGTCCAGAGCCGCCCCAGCCATTTGTCCCGGTTCAGAGAAAAACCGGGACCAGTGCCTGGCACTGGTCCCGGTTCGAGCAGCCAGGGCCTCGTCGAGCATTGGTCCCGGTTCGTGTCTCGAACCGGGACCAATACCCCTCCCCTGCCTATAAATAACCCACCCCCCTCTTCTCTCCTCTGTTTTTTTTTCTTGGATTGGTGGGAAGTGGGTGCTAGTTTTTTTTTCCTTTGCCACGCACAAGATGTGTTCGATGAAATGCCCGACCCACACTTAAGTTCACACAAAATGATATCCTCGACCGAGGTTAGCAACTTTATCGTTTTCATCTGTAATTGATACAGAAATATTGCATGTGTCGATGTACGGTGGTCATTTCACTATTCAAGATGTTATTGTAATGGTATTTCATAAACTTAATTATATGATGCAGATGGATGCACGGATGCGATGGATGTACGGCGAGCGACGCAGTTCCGAATTTATTGCAGGCCTGCATAAGTTTATCGATGTGGCTGAGGCAAACAAAGTGGATAATTTTATGCCTTGTCCATGTGTTGACTGTCGGAACATCAGAGAGTACTCTA
Organism: Poa pratensis; assembly: GCA_947311845.1. Taxonomy (NCBI): domain Eukaryota; kingdom Viridiplantae; phylum Streptophyta; class Magnoliopsida; order Poales; family Poaceae; genus Poa; species Poa pratensis. Next base: position 31,102,650 of record CAMZMU010000111.1, on the reverse strand, counting down.
GCTCGAAAACCATTCAAGGCCACGTGCTTCGGAGAGGTTTCATGCCCAGCTATAATTGTTGGACCAAGCACGGAGAAAGAGGGGTTAGGATGGAAGACAATGAAGAAGAGGAGGATGATGACAACTATCTTATGTTCCCTGAAGAATACAGTGATACTGTAATGGAAGACGTTGAAGAAGAAGGAGGTGAACATCAGCCATCAAATGAGCCCGCTGATGGTCTTGGTGGGGTCATTTCTGATGCAAAGCGAGAATGCGATATAGAAAAGGAGAAGCTAAAGTTGGAGGCCATGCTAGAGGATCACAAAAAGTTGCTGTACCCAAATTGCGAAGATGGCAGCACAAAGCTCGGTACCACACTGGAACTGCTGAAATGGAAGGCAGAGACTGGTTGTTCTGACAAGGGATTTGAGAAGTTACTGAAAATAATGAAGCCGAAGCTTCCAAAGGATAACGAATTGCCCGAGACTACATACGAAGCAAAGAAGGCTATCTGTCCTCTAGGATTAGATGTGCAGAAGATACATGCATGCATTAATGACTGCATCCTGTACCGCGGTGAGGAGTACAAGAATATGGATAAATGCCCGGTATGCAATGCACTGCGGTACAAGATCAGACAAGATGACCCTGGTGATGTTGAGGGCGATGACGAGCCCCCCAGGAAGAGGGTTCCTGCTAAGGTGATGTGGTATGCTCCTATAATACCACGGTTGAAACGTCTATTCAGAAACAAAGAGCATGCCAGGTTGTTGCGATGGCACAAAGAAGAGCGCAAGAAAGACGGGAAGTTGAGACACGCCGCCGATGGGTCCCAGTGGAGAAAAATCGACAGAGAGTTCCCGACATTTTCAGATGATGCAAGGAACTTAAGATTTGGTCTAAGTACAGATGGCTTTAATCCTTTTGGGGAGCAGTGCTCTAGTCATAGCACTTGGCCCGTGACTCTATGTATCAACAACCTTCCTCCTTGGTTGTGCATGAAGCGGAAGTTCATTATGATGCCAGTGCTCATCCAAGGCCCGAAGCAACCCGGCAACGACATTGATGTGTACCTAAGGCCATTAGTTGATGAACTTTTGCAGTTGTGGTCCGAACCAGGTGTACGTGTGTGGGATGAGCACAAACAACAGGAATTTGACCTACGAGCGTTGCTATTCGTAACCATCAATGATTGGCCTGCTCTTAGTAACATTTCAGGACAGTCAAACAAGGGATACAATGCATGCACGTACTGTTTAGATAAGACTGAAAGTATACATTTGCGAAACAAGAATGTGTACCTGGGGCATCATCGATTTCTTCCGAACAGTCATGCCGTAAGAAAGAAAGGCAAGCATTTCAACGGTGAGGCAGATCGCCGGAAGAAGCCTAACCTCCCTGATGGTGATGTTATATATGACATGGTCAAGGATTTAGAAGTAATCTTTGGAAAGGGTCCTGGCAGTCTATCTGTTCCGAATGACGCTGACAACCACGTACCCATGTGGAAGAAGAAATCTATATTTTGGGAGCAACCCTATTGGAAAGTCCTAGAGGTCCGGTCTTCAATCGACGTGATGCACGTGACGAAGAATCTTTGTGTGAACCTGTTAGGCTTCCTAGGCGTGTATGGGAAGACAAAAGATACACCAGAAGCACGGGAGGACCATCAACGTATGAAAGACCCCTACAACAAGCAGACGGATAAAGGGCGTCAATACTTAAGCAGCTACGCTCTTACCAAAGCAGAGAAGGAAATATTTTTTGAATGCCTGAGCAATATCAAGGTCCCGGCTGGCTTCTCGTCAAATATAAAGGGAATAATAAATATGGCAGAGAAAAAATTCCAGAACCTGAAGTCTCATGATTGCCACGTGATTATGATGCAGTTGCTTCCGGTTGCATTGAGGGGGCTTCTACTGGAAAATGTTCGAGTACCCATTGTGAAGCTATGTGCATTCCTCAATGCAATATCTCAGAAGGTCATCGATCCAGTAACTCTACCAAGTTTACAGAAGGCTGTGGTCCAATGTCTTGTCAGCTTCGAGTTGGTGTTCCCCCCATCATTCTTCAATATTATGACGCATCTCCTGGTTCACCTAGTCGACGAGATTGCCATTCTCGGTCTTGCATTTCTACACAATATGTTCCCCTTCGAGAGGTCCATGTGAGTCTTGAAGAAATATGTTCATAACTGTGCTAGGCCAGAAGGAAGCATCTCAAAGGGCTATGGAACAGAGGACGTCATTGAGTTCTGTGTTGACTTTATTCCTGACCTTAAGCCGATTGGTGTTCCTGAATCGCGGCATGAGGGGAGACTGAGTGGAAAAGGCACGCTAGGAAAGAAAGCACTGATATGTAGGGATGGGCATTCTTTAACTCAAGCACACTACACAGTTCTACAAAGTTCCACCTTCGTGGCTCCGTATATCGAGGAACACAAGAATTATGTACGCTCCAAGAACCCGGGGAAGATTGACTCCTGGATTAAAGAAAAACACATGGAGACTTTCGCCAGTTGGTTGCGATTACAGCTCATGAATGACACCACTGTCGGAGATCAGCTCTACTTGTTGGCCGCGTCACCATCTTCGACTGTATTGAATTTCCAAGGGTACGAGATAAATGGAAATACATTTTACATGATCGCCCAAGATAAAAAGAGCACCAACCAGAACAGTGGTGTCCGCTTTGATGCAACAGACGAGAATGGGCAAAAGGACACATACTATGGTTAAATAGAGGAGATATGGGAACTTGACTATGGACCAACTTTTAAGGTCCCTTTGTTTCAGTGCAGTTGGGTCAACATGAATGGAGAAGGGATAAAGGTAGACCAGCTGTACGGAATGACAACAGTGGATCTCAAGAATCTTGGTTGTTACAGGAACAAACCATTCGTCCTAGCCAATGATGTGGCTCAGGTTTTCTATGTGAAGGACATGTCCTCCAGACCGAAAAAAAGAAAAATAAGCAAACGAATACATCAGACGATGAGCCAAAGCGTCACATAGCTCTTTCAGGGAAAAGAAACATCGTGGGAGTCGAGGACAAGACAGACATGTCAGCAGATTATGATAAGTTTGATGAAATTCCGCCCTTCATAGATAAAACTGACCCAAGCATCCCGTTAAATAATGAAGATGCTCCATGGTTACGGCCGAAGCGATCATAGGCAAGGGACATACGCGAAGAAGGGTTCATGGCTTTTATGTAAATCAATGAATGTATTAAACCTTTATGTGATGTGTAGTAATGTATTAAACCTTTATGTGGTGAAAACCATAATACATAGCTCGGGTCCATTTTTATTTAACCATAATACATCACTAATAATATCACTAACTTTTGCCGGGTACTAAGCCACGGGGTGCTGAGCGGCCGGCGCTGCGCACCCAAAGAGCAGGAACCATCACAGGGTGAATACTCACGTGAGAAGGATCCCTATGAAGAACCATCCATCTACTGTTATACACCACTGGCGTATCCAACATAAACACATAGCGATTGACGTGCTCGTCCTCCTCCCTGATACGGCGACGTACCACCTCCTCGGGGGCCGGCTCCCTCTGCACCGAGTGTGGCCCACGCGACTTCCACCAAACAAGATCCGGGTCGACGACGTCACCCGGATTTCTCACCAAGCGACGCGTCCCGGAAGATACCACCTCCCAGTGCCAGCCCGACGGAGCCAGTCCCGGACATCGCCCCTCGCATCCAACAGGCCGGACATCGTCGCCGAGATCTGAAAAAATGAGTGGGGAATTTGATCAAACACCTAGGTAGGGGAGGGAGAGGGCAGCACCTTGGGGAGGGGACGGAGGGCGGTGTGGAGCCTCCTTATATATAAGCAAAAGTTAAAAGAAAAAAACTGACCAAAACACACAGTTTCCCCGTCATACAGCCCAACGGTGCCTCGTGAGTGACTGCATATCAAATGCACCGTTGGTGCACCGTTGGGCTGTATGACGGGAATCTGAATGCTTTGTATACTGCAAATCATCGCGTGGTTGTGAGACGGCAAATCGGCCTTCGATCCAGACAGCGGCAAGACGTCTCTGATGATCTGCAACCGTCCGAACAAGTGTTGGGGATGTTGCTAATCATCAGAGATCCTTGCCGCTGCTTGGATCCGACTGAGGGGAGGGTTCACCTTCAGCCTCCGCTCTAGGAACTCCTGCCTCTCAGAAATCTCGCTCTCTGCTACCCGTGTACTGCCAATGATGGATGCTATATATAGGGTCGTGGCCCCTTTAGTCCCGGGTGGTATCACGGCCCGGGACTAGAAACACACCCCTGATCCAACGGCTCACAAGCCCTCAAAAGAAACACACCCCTGATCCAACGGCTCACAAGCGCTCGAAAGAACACACGATCCGTGTTCTTCTTCCTTATTGGTGGGATTCCCTTTAGTCCCGGTTGGTGGCTCACAGAGTGATCCAACAGCTCACAAGCCCTCAAAAGAAACACACCCATGATCCAACGGCTCACAAGCGCTCGAAAGAAACACACGATCCGTGTGCTTCTTCCTTATTGGTAGGATTCTCACTATATATATGTAGTCATGGCCTCCATTGGCATAGCACATCTAAACTCATATCTGCAACCTCATCACTCTCCCATGGTTTCCACCGTACCCACTCTAACCTACTCGGAGGCGGAGGCGCTTTGTTGTACTTGCTTCACAAAAAATGTCATTTTTGACAATCGAAAAATCAAAAACTATGACACGGGGATGACCATAACGAGGCCATTTGACCCGAAAGTTATACATGTCTATAGATGATTGACCTTTTTGTGAAGAAATTTTTTGTAAACTATGTCAAAACTCAAGTTTATCATTTATCCTAGCAACTAGTACACATGAAAGTACTCCATGCCAAAGGATTTCATTTTTTGAGTATTTTTTCACTTTCTTTGACTTTTTTTAAAAAACGGTCAAAATGGCCGCCGTTACTATTCATTGTAAGGGGTCGAATTATCCAAAACTATCGACGGTTCTGTGATATAACCACTACTTGTGCACCTTATTAAAATCATTTTTGAAAAAATTTCAGAGCAAACTATCACACACTTGTAGTTCAAATTTGAATTACTTTCGAAAAATAGGCATAAAGTCGTTTAAGTAGGCGAAATTAGCTAGAAACCGAGAAAATTACTAATATTTGTGGATTATCCATAAAATATGGTCTACTTTGTGTGATAATTGGATGGGTGCCATTTTGCACCATATTTGTTGTACTTGCTTCACAAAAAATGTCATTTTTGACAATCGAAAAACAAAAAACGATATTTAGATAAGTAATTTGAAAAAATAGAAAATGGTTTTGAATTAGTTTATAACGATAAACACTTTTCATGTTGAAAGTATTTTCAGATTCAAAACCATTTGAAATTCATATTCAAACACCTAAATAAGAAGAAAAAAAAGGCGAGAACAACATTCAGAACTGAAAAGTTCAAAATAATTTTGAAAAAGGACTCTTTGGTTCCGGTTTATACGAAGAACCGGGACCAATGAGTCCATGGACGTGCGAGTGAATCTGGCATTAATTTGCCAGGGCATTGGTCCCGGTTGCTGCCATGAACCGGGACCAATGAGGCATAGGTACCGGTTCGTGGCAGCAACCGGGACCAATGAGGCCTGATACATAATTGCGCGCCCTTCTCCTTCCCCATTCCACAAAAAATCGACTAAGGACTCGCAGCGTGGACGCCGGTGCGAAACCACGCCGTCAAGCTGCCCCGCCGCCGGCCTCCACGGGCCGCCCGAGCTCGCCGCCGCCCCGACGCCGGCCTCCTCCCCGCACGCCGCCCGGCCTGACGCCGGCCTCCTCCCCGCACGCCGCCCGGCCCGACGCCGGCCTCCTCCCCGCAAACCTCCCGCGCCTCCACGCCGCCGCCTCGCAGCGCCGCCCGCACCGCCTCTCGCGCTTCCTCCCCGCACGCCGCCCGCACCGCCGCCTCTCACGGTGAGTTGAATTAGAAATTTTAGGATTTCTTTTTGTATAGGAAATTTTAGGAATTTGTATAGGATTTTTAGTGTTAGGGATTTTGTATAGGAAAATGTATAGGGTTTTAGTATAGTAAATAGGATTTTTTTGTATAGGAAATTTTAGGAATTTGTATAGGATTTTTAGTGTTAGGAATTTTGTATAGGAAAATGTATAGGATTTTACTATAGTAAATAGGATTTGTTTTGTATAGGAAATTTTAGGAATTTGTATAGAATTTGTATAAGAAATGTATAGGAAATTTTAGTGTTAGGAATTTGTATAGGATTTTTTTTGTATAGTAAATAGCATTTTAGGAAATTTTAGTGTTAGGAAATTAAAATAACATGTTTTCCCAAATTCATGGATTTGCATTCACATATGTACAAATGAGCATCGAGGTACTAACACTTCATGGATTTCCCAAATTCATTCCATGTCACAACATGTTTTATCATAATAGCCTAAATTGTGGTACATGCTTAATAACATTTAACCATGTTAACCGTTAATAAAGAATAACGTTGCCATTTTTATGGGAAAATATTTTCTTAATTTCAAATGGCTAGGTTTTGAATTGACAAATGTACACAAATGCTTAGGTTTAGAAATTCAAACCTAAAAGGATTTTTTGCTTAGGTTTAGAAATTCCAACACTTAGGATTTTTTGTGTTAGGGAAAAAAAATTGTGTTAGGAAAAAAAATTGTGGTCCGATACGAGTTTACGAGTTTATGATACTAGTTTACGGTTTTACGAGTTTACGAGTTTACGATACTAGTTCATGTGGTCCGCATTGTTCTTAATTTGCAGAAACTATGGAACGAGACAAAAATCAGGAAAACATCCTCGAGGATATAATCCGCGAGCAGGAAGATGTTGGCGATGTCACCTCGCAGTTTCTGAACGACTCCGGTGAGGGAGATGAGTCTCTCAACCGAAGAGACGGCTCCGGTGAGGTAGAACCCGACGGCTAGGGTGAGGGAGAAGTCGGCGAGGGAGAAGCCGACGAGGGAGAAACCGAAGGCTCCAGTGGAACATTAAATGTTGCAAACTCCGGCGAGGTGCATATACATATATTAATGAAGCCGAAGATAGTATTAATTAAGCCTCTGCTGTCTATATACATATATTAACGCTCTTTCTTCTTTTAGCCCACCGGATCGAGCAAATCTTCTGTAAGGACAAAACGAGGCCCAGCCAAAAAGTTGGGCGACCAAGAAAGGTACAGGATCGAAAAAGTCGCTGAAGACGGCACACCGACTGCTTCCCCTGATGTTGCAAAAAAATGGTAAAGCAATGCGGAGTTCTTGTTAGGGACTACATCCCGATCACCGTTCGAGAATGGCATCAGCCAAAGGAGGGAGGAGTAAGATATGTCGGCGAGGTGGGCAAAGAAAGACTTTGGAGAAAGCTCATGCTTAATTTCACCCTGCCGGCACCAGAGGTGGATCCAGATGAGGAGGATCCAAATGAGGCAGAAAAGATTGCCCGGCAACACATGGAGCAAAAAGTCAAGGACTGGGCTCTTAAGAAGATGGCCGAGTGATACGTCCATTTTGCATCACTATTTTATAGCATAATTTGCTGTTATTCATGATATATTTCATATTAAGATGTGTTACTTATGTTATTTTGTCTTATTTTGCATGTTTGATGATATTGGATAATTAACTGCCGGAGTCAGATTTCAGCTGGAAAAAGCACCGTCAAGACACTATATTTCTGGAGCTCTAAAAATATTTCCAAGAAGACAGATGTTCCTATTTTATCAGAAGATGGACTAAGCCAAAAGGGGAGGCTGAGATGGGCCAGGAGGGGCCCACACCACCCCTGGGCGCGGGCCCACCTTGGCCGCGCCCAGGCCAGGTGTGGTGCCCCTGGCCCACCTCAGGCGCTCCCCCTTCGCGTACTTCATCCCCCAGAAACCCTAAGACACGGGAGTGAGAGAAAATATTCCGCCGCCTCCACGAGGCGGAAACAACAGAGAGAGAAAAAGCTCTCCGGCAGGGAGAAATCTGCCGGGGAAATTCCCTCCCGGAGGGGGAGATCATCGCCATCCTCATCGTCATCGTGCTGGACTTCATCGGGATCATCATCATCATCTCCACCACCATCACCATCACCGCTGCACCATCTCGTTCCGCTGTAACATCTAGGGCTATACTTTGTTTAGTTCATAGGGGAAACTCTCCCGGTGTTAATTACTCCTTGTGGTTGATGCTATTGAGTTTTATCGGTGAATTAAAGTATATGTTCAGATTGTTATCCATCATTATATCACCTCTGATCATGATCCATATGATGTCTGTGAGTAGTTTGTTTAGTTCTTGAGGACATGGGAGAAGTCACGTGTTAGTAGTGGAATTATGTTGAGTAATATTTAATGGTTTGATATTTAAGTTGTGGTGCTATTCTTCTAGTGGTGTCGTGTGAACGTCGACTACATGACACTTCACCTTTATGGGCCTAGAGGAATGCATTGTGTATTTGGTTGCTAATTGTGGGGTTGCCGGAGTGACAGAAACCTAAACCCCCGTTAGTATACCGGTGCACAAGGGAGCGTAGGATCTCAGAGTTTAAGGCTGTGGTTAGATTTATCTTAATTACTTTCTTGTAACTGCGGATGCTTGCAAGGGTATAATCACAAGTATGTATTAGTCCAAGTAAGGGCGGTGCATTAGCATAGGTTCACCCACACAACACTTATCAAAACAATGAAGATTAATCAACTATGTGAAGCGAAAGCACTTGACTAGAATCCCGTGTGTCCTCAAGAACATTTTGTCATCATAAGTAAACCAACCGGCTTGTCCTTTGCTCTAAAAAGGATTGGGCCACTCGCTGCAATTATTATTACTGTCTTTTACTTACTCGCATTTTATTTACCTGCTATATCAAAAACCCCTAAAAACTTGTCTGCTAGCATTTACAGTGAAACCTTTACCGAAACTCCTTGTCAGCACCTTCTGCTCCTCGTTGGGTTCGACACTCTTATTTATCGAAAGTACTACGATACACCCCCTATACTTGTGGGTCATCAAGACTATTTTCTGGCGCCGTTGCCGGGGAGTGAAGCGCTATTGGTGAGTGGAATTGGTAAGGGAAACTTTTACTGTAGGTGCTATTTTTATTTCTGCTTGCTACTTTATTTTATCATGGAGAGATCTCCATTTGAATCCCTGTTTGGAAATACTACCACTGCTACGGTAGTAGAAGAGGAACCACCTGATCAAGTAATTCCATTTAAAATACCTATGAAAATTGTTGAACGAGTTACGAATAACCGCTATGCAGGAGATGGAACTGTCCCTCCTGGGGATCATTTGCTATTTATTCATGAATTATGCGAGTTGTTCAAGTGTGCAGGTATTTCAATGGAAGAGGTCAAGAAGAAATTGTTTTCTATATCGTTGACTGGTAAAGCTGCAAAATGGTATAGGATGCTGAAAATGGGCGTTCTATTGGCTGGGAGGAGATTGTGCCTCTCTTTTATTCTAAATTTTATCCTCCTAGTGAAATTCATCAAGATCGGAATCATATATATAATTTTTGGCCTCATGATGGAGAAAGTATTGCCCAAGCGTGGGGGAGATTGAAATCATTAATGCTCAAATGCCCCATTCATGAGCTTCCTGGTAATGTTGTTATTGATAACTTCTATGCAAGGCTTTCTCTTCAAGATAAAACTCTATTGGATACCTCTTGTGCTGGATCATTTACGCGTAATAAAGAGGAAGTTAAATGGGACCTTCTTGATCGGATTGAGGAAAATACTGAAGGATGGGAGAACGACAAAGGTAGAGAATCAGGTATAAAGTATGATTACGAATGCATTAAAACTTTTATGAATACTGATAATTTTCGTAATCTCTATGATATGTATGGTCTTGATTCTCAAGTTATTGCAAACTGTTACAAGGCTTTTGCCTCTTATCTTGATGTTCCTAAAGAAAGTTGCAATAAGTATCATTTGCCTTACAAAGATAATACTAATTCTGCCAATATTAAAAACATTGAAGTTCATACAGTTGATCGTATCTTGCCAGAACCTTATATTGAGAAACCACCTTTTCCTGTTAAAATTAGGAACATTCTATCATAGCTAGTGTGGTTAATAAAAGTGCAAAGAAAGCTTTAGAACCTGCTGAACAAATAGCGGTTGAACCCACAATAGCAATAGTAAAGGATTTGGTAACTGAAAATGTAGAAGGAGGACATATTATCTTTTGTGAAGATGCCTCTAATATTGTTTCACATCCAGTAGAGCTAGGAAAACAAGTGTTCCTGTGCTTTCAGTCAAAATAGGAGAACATTGCTATTATGGTTTATGTGATATTGGTGCAAGTTCTAGCGCTATTCCTTTTGATCTTTATAAAGAAATTATGCATGAAATTGGTCCTTGCGAACTTGAGGAGATTGATGTGGTTATTCAGCTTGCTAATAGAGAAACTATCTCTCCAATTGGTATTGTGAGAGATGTTGAAGTTTTATGTGGTAAGACTAAATACCCTGCTGATTTTCTAGTACTTGGTTCTGTTGCTAGTAAAGCTTGTCCCATTATTTTTGGTAGGCCTTTCTTGAATACATGTGGTGCATTATAGATTGTAAGAAAGAGAAAATTTACACTAAATTTAATGGAGAATCTTATGAGTTTAATTTCTCTAAGTTTGGTAAACAACTTTATGAAACTGAATTACCTAATGAGAATTTCAATTGAACAACTTGCTTCTATTGCTGTTGCTCCTAACAATGCCTTGCAGCAATTCATGGAGGAACACGAAAGTGAAGTATTTATGGAGGAGAGGAATGAGATTGACAATGCCTTTCTTCGTCAACCACCAATACTTAAGCATAATTTGCCTGTGGAAGATTTGGGTACCTCAGCGCCTCCTAAGGAAGATCCTGTCTTCGATTTAAAACCTTTACCTGATAATCTTAAGTATGTTTATCTTGATGAAAGGAAAGTATATCCTGTTATTATTAGTTCTAAACTTTCAGGTAATGAAGAAGCAAGGCTATTAGAAGTACTAAAGAAACATCGAGGAGCTATGGGATACACTTTGGATGATTTAAAGGGGATTTCTCCTACTATATGTCAACATGCCATCAACATTGAACCCGATGCAAAACCTGTTGTTGAGCATCAGCGTCGCTTGATCCCTAAGATGAAAGAAGTGGTAAGAAATGAGGTATTAAAACTTCTTGATGCTGGTATAATTTATCCTATTGCTGATAGTAGATGGGTAAGTCCTGTGCATTGTGTCCCTAAGAAAGGAGGAGTTACTGTTGTACCAAATGAAAATGATGAACTTATTCCTCAAAGAGTAGTAGTTGGGTATAGGATGTGCATTGATTTTAGAAAGGTCAATAAAGTAACTAAGAAAGATCATTATCCTTTGCCTTTTATTGATCAAATGTTAGAAAGGTTGTCTAAGAAAACCATTTTTGTTTCCTTGATGGTTATTCTGGATTCTCACAAATTGCTGTTAAAGCACAAGATCAAGAGAAAACTACTTTTACTTGTCCTTATGGAACTTATGCTTATAGACGTATGCCTTTTGGTTTGTGTAATGCTCCTGCTACGTTCCAAAGATGCATGTCTGCTATTTTTCATGGTTTTTGTGAAGAAATTGTGGAAGTATTCATGGACGATTTTTCCGTCTACGGAACTTCCTTTGATAATTGCTTGCACAATCTTGATAAAGTTTTGCAGAGATGTGAGGAGACTAATCTTGTTCTTAATTGGGAGAAATGTCATTTCATGGTTAATGAAGGAATTGTCCTAGGGCACAAAATTTCTGAAAGAGGTATTGAAGTGGACAGAGCTAAAGTTGAAGCAATCGAGAAAATGCCCTGTCCAAGGGATGTGAAAGGTATCCGTAGTATTCTTGGTCATGCCGGTTTTTATAGGAGGTTTATTAAAGATTTTCTAAAATTTCAAAACCCCTCACTAATCTTCTTCAAAAAGATGTACCTTTTGTTTTTGATGATGATTGCAAGGAAGCTTTTGAAACTCTAAAAAAGGCTTTAATCACAGCTCCTGTTGTTCAACCTCCTGATTGGACTTTACCTTTTGAAATAATGTGTGATGCTAGTGATTTTGCTGTAGGAGCTGTTCTTGGACAGCGGGTAGACAAGAAGTTAAATGTTATTCATTATGCTAGTAAAACACTTGATGCCGCTCAAAAGAATTATGCTACTACTGAAAAGGAATTTTTAGCAGTTGTTTTTGCTTGTGATAAATTTAGACCTTATATTGTTGATTCAAAAGTTACTATTCACACTGATCATGCTGCTATTAGATACCTTATGGAAAAGAAAGATGCTAAGCCTAGGCTCATAAGATGGGTACTTTTACTGCAAGAATTTGATTTACATATTGTAGATAGGAAAGGTGCTGAAAATCCTGTTGCTGATAATTTGTCTAGATTAGAAAACATTTCAGATGATCCTATACCTGTTAATGATAGTTTTCCAAATGAACAATTGGCTGCGATAAAGGTAAGCTCACGCGAAAGTCCTTGGTATGCTGATTATGCTAATTTTATTGTTGCCAAGTATTTGCCTCCGACCTTTACAGCTCAGCAAAGAAGAAAGTTCTTTTATGATTTGAGGCATTATTTTTGGGATGACCCACATTTGTATAAAGAAGGAGTAGATGGCATTATGCGAAGATGTGTTCCTGAGTATGAACAGAAAGAAATATTGAGCAAATGCCATGGAAGTGCTTATGGAGGACATCACGCTGGAGATAGAACTGCGCAAAAGGTTCTACAATCAGGTTTTTATTGGCCTACCCTTTTTAGAGATGCTAGAAAATTTGTTTTATCATGTGATGAATGTCAAAGAGTAGGTAACATTAGTAGACGTAATGAAATGCCTATGAATTATTCTCTTGTTATTGAACCTTTGACTGTTGGGGATTTGACTTTATGGGTCCTTTTCCTCCTCAAATGGTTATACTCACATACTTGTTGCTGTTGATTATGTTACTAAATGGGTAGAAGCTATACCAACTTCTAGTGCTGATGGTGAGACATCATTAAAAATGCTTAAAGATATTATCTTCCAGGTTTGGTGTGCCTAGATATCTCATGACTGATGGTGGTTCTCATTTTATTCATGGTGCTTTTAGAAAAACTCTAGCTAAGTATGATGTTAATCATAGAATTGCTTCACCATATCATCCCAAACAAGTGGTCAAGTAGAATTATCAAATAGAGAGATTAAGTCTATTTTGCAAAAGACTGTTAATAAATCTAGAAAAAATTGGTCTAAAAAGCTTAACGATGCTTTGTGGGCTTATAGAACTGCTTATAAAAATCCTATGGGAATGTCTCCTTACAAAATGGTTTATGGAAAAGCTTGTCATTTGCCTCTAGAATTAGAACATAAAGCCTATTGGGCGGTGAAAGAACTTAATAGAGATTTTAAACTTGCCGGTAAAAAGAGATTGCTTAATTTGAATTCTTTAGATGAATGGAGAAATGCAGCTTATGAAAATGCTAGGCTCTTTAAAGAGAAAGTTAAGCAATGGCATGATAGAAGAATTCTTAAGAGAGAATTTAACGTAGGTGAAAAAGTTTTATTGTATAGGTCTCGTCTCAGATTTTTTGCAGGAAAATTACTTTCAAAATGGGAAGGACCTTATATCATTGAGGAGGTCTATCGCTCAGGTGCGATTAAAATCAATTCACTAGATGGGGACAGACCACAAGTGGTTAATGGTCAAAGACTCAAGCATTACATTTCTGGAGATTCTTATAATGAAGATGTTGATTTATCAAAGTGGTAACTCCAGAGGATTTTATAAAAAGTCAAATTCAGACAACTGCAAAGCTGATTTGGAATAGGTAACAGTTTCGGTAAGAAAAAGTTCGCGATTTACTTTCCAACTAAATATTTGTTGTTTTTACATAATATGGAAAATTATGAGTCGGAAAAGGGTAGGAAACGGTGCCCGAGGGCACCACACCACCCCAGGGCGCGGGCCCACCCTGGCCGCGCCGTGGTGCGTGTGGGCTCCTCGGAGCCCGTCTCCGACCCCGTTTCGTCCTGTACCTTCCTTTTGTCGTAAAACTTTTTGCTATATAATCACCCGGATCTCCCGAGGTCCGTATATCGTGTTTTCGTCGAGTTTTGTTTCGAGCTGTTTTCTGCCAGGAACTATTTTCAGATTTAGAGCGCCATGGTCTTCTCCAACGACAACGAGAACAAGGAGGCGTGGAGGACATCATGGACCAGAGGATCGAGGAGGAGGTCAAGAGCGAAACCGATGATGAAGTAGAGGAAGACTCAACTCCACGTCCTCGCGCTACTATTGCAAGCATCGGGGTGACTGCCAACCCTTTCAATCCTGTGAAGAACCTGAACATGGGTGGTGAGGCATCGTCATGCCTTTGCACCCAAGACACTCGCCTCAAACTCCAGTAACCCTTTCCATACCCTCATCCATAAGTATCAATTTGAGAGAGTTCCGGAGATGGAGTTGCCTACTTGTTGGGATATAGATCGATCTAACAATGCAGGAAAAGAAAGCCCTAAGTCCAGTGAGAAGTGGGGAAACAATTCCAAGAGCTGGGATTCACCTTCTGACCAGTTCATGAACCGCATCGAACACAATACGGAGATGATCCGCATCCTCACATACAAGATAGATGAATTGAAGGATTTGGTCGAGAAGCTCATTAGGAGTCCACCAAGAGATCAAGCCTAAATCGTCAAGGGGTAATGGCACTCCCTTGGCTTGTTCCAAGCTTGGGGGAGTGCCCAGTATCATCTTTATCCTTTCGTTTTATAATTTCGTGGTCATATCATGAGTAGAGAAGTTATCTTATAAGATGGTTTGCGATGTGGAGTGTCAATCCTTTAGTTATCCATGTATCCGTTGGTTTGAGTGTGTTTTGTTCAGAATATTAATGAGAAGTTCCACCTTTACTTTCGGTACATTTTATTTTAGCTGCAATCTTATGTGCTGATCTTGCCATTGGTATTGACGCCACTTTTGGGTACATTAAGTAAATTATATTAGTTGTGGCAAACTTAGTATTGGTCATTAGCAACAATACCATGAAAACTTAAGTAGAAGGAGGGAATTACATGCAAAAATATTATCCCTTTATCTTTCTTTCTTTAGCCAATAAGATTAGTATTCTTTGAGTTAAAACATTTGTGCTTACAGGGAAGATAGCATGGTTGCTTCTATTACTATATTTGTGTGTATCCCCCAACTTTATGCTTGCCACATGACCTTGCTAGCCTTAACCACTGTACTGAGAGGGAATGCTTCTCGTGCATCCAAATCCTTGAGCCAAACCCATGCCATTTGTGTCCACCATAACTACCTATATGTGGTATTTCTTTGCCACTCCAAGTAAATTTTTCATGTGCTACCTTTAAATTATTCAAAATGTTATTACTCCTTTTGTGTCAATGTTTACTAGCTCATGAGGAAGTGGTGTGGTTAGGCTTTATTCTACTTGTCAAATGGACTTTTACCCTTGCACTAGCGGCATATACATCCGCTTATCCTCTAATTTTGCAAAAAGAGCTGGCAACGGGATGCCCAGTGATGCAAGACGTACTTGCTCGTTGGGAGACCCCAAGAGGAAGGTTTGATGTAGCCTAGCAGCAAGTTTTCCCTCAGTATGAAACCAAGGTTTATCGAACCAGTAGGAGTAGCAATTCTTCAGAAGGTTGTTGGCGGCTCGCACGGCGCAACACGATCACCAACGTGGACCTGCACACAACACAATCAAAGTACTTTGCCCCAACGAAACAGCGAGGTTGTCAATCTCACCGGCTTGCTAAAAACAAAGGATTAAACGTCTCGTGTGGAAAATGAGTATTAAATTGCAGCGAATGAAAAAGGAACAGTTTGCAGTTTGTGGTTGTTTAATCAGTGTAAAAGAATTGGACCGGGGTACACAGTTCACTAGTGGTGTCTCTCCATAAAGATATCTAACATGTTGGGTAAACAAATTACAGTTGGGCAATTGACAAATAGTGAGCGCATGACTATGCAAATACATGACATGATGATTACTATGATATTTAATTGGGCATTACGACATGATACATAGACCGTTATCCAACAGCGTCTATGACTAATAATCCACCGCCGGGTTGTCATCCGAGTTCCCCGTTGGTATTAAGTTGCAAGCAACGGATAATCGCATTAAGTAAAGCGCGTAATGTAAACAAACACATATGCCCGTGGACATAGCATCGTTGGGTTATCCCTAGTGGCAACAGCACATCCACAACCTTAGAACTTTCTGTCACTGTCCCAGATTAAACGGAGGTATGAACCCACTATCTAGAATAAATACTCTCTCTTGGAGTTACAAGCATCTACTTGGCCAAAGCATCTACTGGTAACGGAAAGCATGCAAGATCATAAATAACATAGGGCATAGATTGATAATCAACTTGACATAATATTCAATATTCATCGGATCCAGCAAACACAACATGTAGCATTACAATAATATGATCTTGATCATGTAGGGCAGCTCACAAGATCTAAACATGATGGCACAAATAGGAGAAACAACCATCTAGCTACTGCTATGGACCCGTAGTCCAAGGATGAACTACTCACGCATCACTCCGGAGGCAGGCATGGCGATGTAGAAGCCTCCGGTGACGATTCCCTCTCCGGCAGGGTGTCGGGAAGAGGTTCTGGACCCTCCCGAGCTAGGGTTGACGGCGGCGGCATCTCTGGAACTTTTCGTGGATAATGGCTCGGGCACTTAGGGTTATTTTCTCAGGGGGAATAAGTAGGCGAAAGGGCGGCGGCTGACGAGCCCCGAGGGGCCCACACCATACTAGGGCGCGCCAGGGGGGCAGGCCGCGCCCTAGTGGCGTGTGGCTCCCTGGTGCATCTCCTCAGTTGCTTCTTTGCTCCATCTGGTGTCTTCTGGAAAAATAGGGATGTCCGTGAAGTTTCGTCCAATTCCGAGAATATTTCCAGACTAGTTTTTCTGGAATACAAAAACAGCAGAAAACAGGAACTGGCACTTCGGCATCTTGTTAATAGGTTAGTTCCAAAAGAATGTATAAAAGTGCCATAAAGTAGATGCAAAACATGTAGCAATTGGTATAAAACAAGCATGGAACATAAAAAAATATAGATACGTTGGAGACGTATCACCCAGTCCCAATTAATTACAACTTTAACCATTAATTCTCTTCACACTTTTGCCCTGATTCATCAGTAAGCAATGACAAAACAGTGAAATATCTGCATGTGTGTAAACCAAAGAGAAAAAGGGATGATCTGCCTTGCTGGTAGAAATAACGTCCTTATGGGAGCCGCTCTTAAAAGTCTGTTTAACAGGGAGAATACTGTTCTCACCCGCTACCATTCGTTGACAATTAACAAACACCTCTCAAAGCTTAATTTTTATTCTCTATATGATTTCAAAAACTAAAAAGCTCTAGCACATGACTAAATCCCTGTTTCCCTCTGCGAAGGGGCTTTCTTTTACTTTTCATGTTGAGTCAGTACACCTATTTCCTTCTTCCTTGAGCAAGCATTTGAGTTGTTGTGATTCAACCATATATATCATTAATATTGTCGATCATGTCTTTTATCATTCCTTGTCATGGCACAAAGACTTTTGCCTCTAAGAATATAGCTTTGCAAGTTATCAATGACTGTAAAGAGGGTGTGATAATTGAGTATGGAAGTTCTGCAATATAAGCTCTAATATAAAGACTCCTTTCGAAAGATAAGTATTGATTGCTTATTGTTCTATGACCAAGAATGAAGTGTGTCATTACTAATCTATAATTTCCTTCGTGTATTTTTATTGTGGTTAGTTCACTACTCATGTTCAAGTTAGGTTATATGAAGAGTAGTTGCTGTTTGAAATGAGTTGTGTTGTTTAGTAAATACTGATGCTTCTTGTCCGTATTCTTTATTATCGACGCTTCACTCCATAAACCTTTGTTCTAGTTTACTGAGCTCAGCTTTCGCTTGGGGACAAGCGAGGTCTAAGCTTGGGGGGGTTGATACGGCCATTTTGCATCACTATTTTATAGCATAATTTGATGTTATTCATCGATATATTTCATATTAAGATGTGTTACTTATGTTATTTTGTCTTATTTTGCATGTTTGATGATTATTGGATGATTAACTGCCGGAGTCAGATTTCAGCTGGAAAACGCACCGTCAAGACACTATATTTCTGGAGCTCTAAAAATATTTTCAAGAAGACAGAAGTTCCTATTTTATCAGAATATGGTGTCAGCCAAAAGGGGAGGCTGAGATGGGCCAGGAGGGGCCCACACCACCCCTGGGCGCAGGCCCCACCTTGGCCGTGCCCAGGCCACGTGTGGTGCCCCTGGCCCACCTCAGCCGCTCCCCCTTCGATTACTTCATCCCCCAGAAACCCTAAGATACGAGGAGTTGAAGAGAAAATATTCCGCCTCCTCCACGAGGCGGAAACAACAGAGAGAAAAAGCTCTCCGGCAGGGAAAATCTGCCGGGGAAATTCCCTCCCGGAGGGGGAAGATCGTCGCCATCGTCATCGTCATCGTGCTAGAATTCATCGGGATCGTCATCATCATCATCCCCATCACCATCACCGCCATCACCGCTGCACCATCTCATTTCGCTGTAACATCTAGGGCTATACTTTGTCTAGTTCATAGGGGAAACTCTCCCGGTGTTAATTACTCCTTGTGGTTGATGCTATTGAGTTTTATCGGTGAATTGAATTATATGTTCAGATTGTTATTCATCATTATATCACCGCTGATCATGATCCATATGATGTCTTGTGAGTAGTTTGTTTAGTTCTTGAGGACATGGGAGAAGTCATGTTGTTAGTAGTGGAATTATGTTGAGTAATATTTAATGGTTTGATATTTAAGTTGTGGTACTATTCTTCTAGTGGTGTCGTGTGAACGTCGACTACATGACACTTCACCTTTATGGGCCTAGAGGAATGCATTGTGTATTTGGTCGCTAATTGTGGGGTTGCCGGAGTGACAGAAACCTAAACCCCCGTTAGTATACCGGTGCACAAGGAAGCGTAGGATCTCAGAGTTTAAGGCTGTGGTTAGATTTATCTTAATTACTTTCTTGTAACTGCGGATGCTTGCAAGGGGTATAATCACAAGTATGTATTAGTCCAAGTAAGGGCGGTGCATTAGCATAGGTTCACCCACACAACACTTATCAAAACAATGAAGATTAATCAACTATGTGAAGCAAAAGCACTTGACTAGAATCCCGTGTGTTCTCAAGAACATTTGGTCATCATAAGTAAACCAACCGGCTTGTCCTTTGCTCTAAAAAGGATTGGGCCACTCGCTGCAATTATTATTACTGTCTTTTACTTACTCGTATTTTATTTACCTGCAATATCAAAAACTCCTAAAAACTTGTCTGATAGTATTTACAGTGAAACCTTTACCAAAACTCCTTGTCAGCACCTTCTGCTCCTCGTTGGGTTCGACACTCTTATTTATCGAAAGCACTACGATACACCCCCTATACTTGTGGGTCATCACCGAGCTATTCAAGAACTGGAAGAAAAGATTGAACAACGAGTTTGTCAAGAAAAATAAGACTCCGGACTTCGATAAAGGGTATGAGAAGATAAGGGACGACTGGGAAGAATTTGTGGCGTACAAGAAATCAGAGGAAGCTGATGCGCGTAAAGTCACACGTCAGTTGGGAACCCCAAGAGGAAGGTATGATGAGCACAGCAGCAAGTTTTCCCTCAGTAAGAAACCAAGGTTTAATCGAACCAGTAGGAAATCTCGAAGCTACGAAGGTTGTTGGTGCAGGAATGTAGTGCGGCGCAACACCAGGGACTCCGGTGCCAACGTGGAACCTGCACAACACAATCAAATCACTTTGCCCCAACTTAACAGTGAGGTTGTCAATCTCACCGGCTTGCTGAAAACAAAGAGTTAAACGTATGGTGTGGAAAATGATGTTTGTTTGCAGAGAATGAAAGAGAACAATGATTGCAGTAGGTTGTATTTCAGATGTAAAAGAATGGACCGGGGTCCACAGTTCACTAGTGGTGTCTCTCCAATAAGATAAATAACATGCTGGGTAAACAAATTACAGCTGGGCAATTGACAAATAGAGAAGGCATAACAATGCACATACATATCATGATGACTACTATGAGATTTACTTAGGGCATTACGACAAAATACATAGACCGCCATCCAGCATGCATCTATGCCTAAAAAGTCCACCTTCGGGTTAGCGTCCGCACCCCTTCCAGTATTAAGTTGCAAGCAACAGACAATTGCATTAAGTACTGTGCGTAATGTAAACAATACAAATATCCTTAGACAAAGCATCATTAGGTTATCCCTAGTGGCAACAGCACATCCACAACCTTAGAACTTTCTGTCACTGTCCCAGATTCAATGGAGGCATGAACCCACTATCTAGCATAAATACCCCCTCTTGGAGTTACAAGTATCAACTTGGCCAGAGCCTCTACTAGCAACGGAGAGCATGCAAGATCATAAACAACACATATAAGATAGATCTATAATCAACTTGACATAGTATTCAATATTCATCGGATCCCAGCAAACACAACATGTAGCATTACATAAAGCTGATCTTGATCATGATAGGCAGCTCACAAGATCTAAACATGGAAGTACAAGTGGAGAAGACAACCATCTAGCTACTGCTATGGACCCGTAGTCCAAAGATGAACTACTCACGCATCAGTCCGGAGGCGGGCATGGTGATGTAGAGCCCTCCGGTGATGATTCCCCTCTCCGGCAGGGTGCCGGAGGAGAACTTCTGAACCCCCCGAGTTAGGGTTGACGGCGGCGGCGTCTCTGTATCTGTTCTGGAAAATTGGCTCTCGGTACTAGGGTTTTCGGGGACGAAGGAATAAATAGGCGAAGGGGCAGCGTCGGGGGAGCGAGGAGGCTCCCTCCCCACCTTGTGGCGCGGCAGTGGGGCCCCCCGCGCCGCCATATGGGGTGGGCCCCCTGCTGGCCTTCCTCGACGCTTCTTCGGTCTTCTGGAACACTCCGAGGAAAATAAGGCCATGGGCTTTTGTTTCGTCCAATTCCGAGAATATTTGCAGAAGTACTTTTCTGGAAACAAAAACAGCAGAAAACAGGAACTGGCGCTTCGGCATCTTGTTAATAGGTTAGTTCCAGAAAATGCATAAAAACATTATAAAGTGTGAATAAAACATGTAGGTATTGTCATAAAACTAGCATGGAACGTAAGAAATTATAGATACGTTGGAGACGTATCAAGCATCCCCAAGCTTAGTTCCTACTCGCCCTCGAGTAGGTAAACGATAAAAAGAATAATTTCTGAAGTGACATGCTACCAACATAATCTTGATCAACACTATTGTAAAGCATATGAGATGAATGAAGTGATCCAAAGCAATGATCTATAGTTTGCTAACAAAATAGATAATGACTAAACAACTGAATCATATAGCAAAACTTTTCATGAATAGTACTTTCAAGACAAGTATCAAAAAGTCTTGCATAAGAGTTAACTCAAAAAGCAATAGATTCTAAATAAAAGGTTTTGAAGCAACACAAAGGAGGATTTAAGTTTCAGCAATTGCTTTCAACTTTCAACATGCATATCTCATGGATAATTGTCAACACAAAGTAATATAATAAGTGCAATAAGCAAGCATGTAAGAATCAATGCACACAGTTGCCACAAGTGTTTGCTTCTAAGATAGAAAGAAGTAGGTAAACTGACTCAACATAAAGTAAAAGATAGGCCCTTCGCAGAGGGAAGCAGGGATTAAATCATGTGCTAGAGCTTTTCAAGTTTTTGAAATCATATAGAGAGCATAAAAATAAAGTTTTGAGAGGTGTTTGTTGTTGTCAACGAATGGTAGTGGGCACTCTAACCCCCTTGTCAACCAGACTTTCAAGAGCGGCTCCCATGAAGGACGTTATCTCTACCAGCAAGGTAGATCATCCCTCTTCTCTTTTGTTTACACATGTATTTTAGTGATATTTATAGATGACACTCCTCCCAACCTTTTGCTTTCACAAGCCATGGCTAACCGAATCCTCGGGTGCCTTCCAACATTTCACATACCATGGAGGAGTGTCTATTGCAAAATTAAGTTGCTTACTGATAAATCAGGGCAAAACATGTGAAGAGAATTATTAATGAAAGTTGATTAATTGGGGCTGGGCACCCCGTTGCCAGCTCTTTTTGCAAAATTATTGGATAAGCGGATGTATATGCCACTAGTCCATTGGTGAAAGTCTGTCCGGAGTAAATGACAAGATTGAAAGATAAAAACACCACATACTTCCTCATGAGCTATAAAACATTGACACAAATAAGAGATAGTAGCTTTTGAATTGTTTAAAGGTAGCACATGAAGTATTTACTTGGAATGGCAGAAAAATACCACATAATAGGTAGTTATGGTGGACACAAATGGCACGGGTTTTGGCTCAAGGTTTTGGATGCACGAGAAGCATTCCCTCTCAGTACAAGGCTTTGGCTAGCAAGGTTGTTTGAAGCAAACACAAGTATAAACCGGACAGCAAGACTTACATAAGAACGTATTGCAAGCATTATAAGACTCTACACTGTCATCCTTGTTGCTCAAACACTTTTACCAGAAAATATCTAGACCTTAGAGAGACCAATCATGCAAACCAATTTTCAACAAGCTCTACGGTAGTTTTTCACTAATAGGCTTAAACTACATGATGCAAGAGCTTAAACATGATCTACTTGAGAGCTCAAAACAATTGCCAAGCATCAAATTATTCAAAACAATATACCAACTACCACATGAAGCATTTTCTGTTTCCAACCAAATGATCAATAAGTAAATGTTGCGGCTTTCAGCTTTCGCCATGAACACTAAAAAGTAAAACGAAGAACAAGTGTTCACATGAAAAAGCGGAGCGTGTCTCTCTCCAACACAAGCAAGCTGGGATCCGATTTTATTCAGAAAACTAAAATAACAAAACAAAAATAAAAGCACACGGACGCTCCAAGTAAAGCACATAAGATGTGACGGAATTAAAATATAGTTTCACTAGAGGTGACCTGATAATTTGTTGATGAAGAAGGGGATGCCTTGGGCATCCCCAAGCTTAGACGCTTGAGTCTTCTTGAAATATGTGGGGATGAACCACGGGGGCATCCCCAAGCTTTGACTTTTCACTCTTCTTGATCATATTATATCATCATCCTCTCTTGATCCTTGAAAACTTCCTTCACACCAAACTCAAAGCAATCTCATTAGAGGGTTAGTGCATAAATCAAAAATTCACATGTTCAGCAAGGACACAATCATTCCCAACACTTCTGGACATTACCCAAGGCTACTGAAATTTAATGGAGCAAAGAAATCCACTCAAACACAGTAAAAGAGGCAATGCGAAATAAAAGGCAGAATCTGTCAAAAACAGAACAGTCCGTAAAGACGGAATTTTTCGAGGCACTTAACATGCTCAGATGGAAAAGCTCCAGTTGAATGAAAGTTGCGTACATATCTGAGGATTACTCATGAATTTTTTCAGGATTTTTCGAATTTTCTACAGAGAGAAAAGCTCAAAACCGTGACAGCTAACAAATCTGTTTCTGCGCAGAAATCCAAATCTAGTATCAACTTTCTTATCAAAGACTTTACTTGGCACAACAATGCAAGAAAATAAAGATACAAAGGTGTTGCTACAGTAGCAGCAAAACCTTGACTCAAAAACAAAAATTGCAGAAATAAAACAATGGGTTGTCTCCCATAAGCGCTTTTCTTTAACGCCTTTCAGCTAGGCGCAGAAAGTGAAAATCAAGTAACATCAAGAGAAGAAGCATCCAAAGAGAGGTCGGAAATTTTCTCAACAATGCATTGTATCTTGTCTATATAGGTTTCAGAATTCCCTTTCTCAATACCCTCAGGCTCATCATATTCATCAAATGGATTTTCAGGAACAATCCAATCAAAATTCTTTTCTAGTGCCTCATGCATTCCTATAAGCTTAAAAGGTATTGGTATTTTAACTTCCCCCTCACATTTGGTTTCTTTTGTGTACTTCAACCTCTCCTTTTCAAGTTTTTCAAGTGTATTAAAAATATCAATATAATATCCAAACACCTTATATTTCATAAAAACCTTCCTAGCTTCCCTAGCAACATCACCAAATTCTTTAAGTAAAGTCTCTAAAACAAAATCTTTCTTTTCACCATCCTCCATATCATGGAGTTTTAGAAACATGTGCTGCATTATGGGACTAAGATTAACAAATCGAGCTTCCAACATGTGAACTAAAGAAGCTGTAGCAATTTCATAGTTCGGAGCAAGTTCTACCAAGGATCTATCTTCAAAATCTTCAACCATGCTAACATGATTAAAGAATTCCTCAATGTTATCTCTTCCAATGATAGACCCGCTACCCACAGATATTTCCTTTTTAGTGTACTTAGGGAGAAGCATGATGAAATAACAAAAGCTAAAACGGAAAATAACTAGATGCAAGTAACTAATTTTTTTGTGTTTTTGATATAAAGAAACCGAAATAAATAAAGCAAACAAGTAACTAATTTTTTTGTGTTTTTGATATATAGCAAACAAGACAGAAAATAAAATAAAGCAAGACAATAAACAAAGTAAAGAGATTGGGTGTGAGAGACTCCCCTTGCAGCAGCAACTAGAATTCCCCGGCAACGGCGCCAGAAAATGTGCTTGATGCGCGTAAAGTCACACGTCAGTTGGGAACCCCAAGAGGAAGGTATGATGAGCACAGCAGCAAGTTTTCCCTCAGTAAGAAACCAAGGTTTAATCGAACCAGTAGGAAATCTCGAAGCTACGAAGGTTGTTGGTGCAGGAATGTAGTGCGGCGCAACACCAGGGACTCCGGTGCCAACGTGGAACCTGCACAACACAATCAAATCACTTTGCCCCAACTTAACAGTGAGGTTGTCAATCTCACCGGCTTGCTGAAAACAAAGAGTTAAACGTATGGTGTGGAAAATGATGTTTGTTTGCAGAGAATGAAAGAGAACAATGATTGCAGTAGGTTGTATTTCAGATGTAAAAGAATGGACCGGGGTCCACAGTTCACTAGTGGTGTCTCTCCAATAAGATAAATAACATGCTGGGTAAACAAATTACAGCTGGGCAATTGACAAATAGAGAAGGCATAACAATGCACATACATATCATGATGACTACTATGAGATTTACTTAGGGCATTACGACAAAATACATAGACCGCCATCCAGCATGCATCTATGCCTAAAAAGTCCACCTTCGGGTTAGCGTCCGCACCCCTTCCAGTATTAAGTTGCAAGCAACAGACAATTGCATTAAGTACTGTGCGTAATGTAAACAATACAAATATCCTTAGACAAAGCATCATTAGGTTATCCCTAGTGGCAACAGCACATCCACAACCTTAGAACTTTCTGTCACTGTCCCAGATTCAATGGAGGCATGAACCCACTATCTAGCATAAATACCCCCTCTTGGAGTTACAAGTATCAACTTGGCCAGAGCCTCTACTAGCAACGGAGAGCATGCAAGATCATAAACAACACATATAAGATAGATCTATAATCAACTTGACATAGTATTCAATATTCATCGGATCCCAGCAAACACAACATGTAGCATTACATAAAGCTGATCTTGATCATGATAGGCAGCTCACAAGATCTAAACATGGAAGTACAAGTGGAGAAGACAACCATCTAGCTACTGCTATGGACCCGTAGTCCAAAGATGAACTACTCACGCATCAGTCCGGAGGCGGGCATGGTGATGTAGAGCCCTCCGGTGATGATTCCCCTCTCCGGCAGGGTGCCGGAGGAGAACTTCTGAACCCCCCCGAGTTAGGGTTGACGGCGGCGGCGTCTCTGTATCTGTTCTGGAAAATTGGCTCTCGGTACTAGGGTTTTCGGGGACGAAGGAATAAATAGGCGAAGGGGCAGCGTCGGGGAGCGAGGAGGCTCCCTCCCCACCTTGTGGCGCGGCAGTGGGGCCCCCCGCGCCGCCATATGGGGTGGGCCCCCTGCTGGCCTTCCTCGACGCTTCTTCGGTCTTCTGGAACACTCCGAGGAAAATAAGGCCATGGGCTTTTGTTTCGTCCAATTCCGAGAATATTTGCAGAAGTACTTTTCTGGAAACAAAAACAGCAGAAAACAGGAACTGGCGCTTCGGCATCTTGTTAATAGGTTAGTTCCAGAAAATGCATAAAAACATTATAAAGTGTGAATAAAACATGTAGGTATTGTCATAAAACTAGCATGGAACGTAAGAAATTATAGATACGTTGGAGACGTATCAAGCATCCCCAAGCTTAGTTCCTACTCGCCCTCGAGTAGGTAAACGATAAAAAGAATAATTTCTGAAGTGACATGCTACCAACATAATCTTGATCAACACTATTGTAAAGCATATGAGATGAATGAAGTGATCCAAAGCAATGATCTATAGTTTGCTAACAAAATAGATAATGACTAAACAACTGAATCATATAGCAAAACTTTTCATGAATAGTACTTTCAAGACAAGTATCAAAAAGTCTTGCATAAGAGTTAACTCAAAAAGCAATAGATTCTAAATAAAAGGTTTTGAAGCAACACAAAGGAGGATTTAAGTTTCAGCAATTGCTTTCAACTTTCAACATGCATATCTCATGGATAATTGTCAACACAAAGTAATATAATAAGTGCAATAAGCAAGCATGTAAGAATCAATGCACACAGTTGACACAAGTGTTTGCTTCTAAGATAGAAAGAAGTAGGTAAACTGACTCAACATAAAGTAAAAGATAGGCCCTTCGCAGAGGGAAGCAGGGATTAAATCATGTGCTAGAGCTTTTCAAGTTTTTGAAATCATATAGAGAGCATAAAAATAAAGTTTTGAGAGGTGTTTGTTGTTGTCAACGAATGGTAGTGGGCACTCTAACCCCCTTGTCAACCAGACTTTCAAGAGCGGCTCCCATGAAGGACGTTATCTCTACCAGCAAGGTAGATCATCCCTCTTCTCTTTTGTTTACACATGTATTTTAGTGATATTTATAGATGACACTCCTCCCAACCTTTTGCTTTCACAAGCCATGGCTAACCGAATCCTCGGGTGCCTTCCAACATTTCACATACCATGGAGGAGTGTCTATTGCAAAATTAAGTTGCTTACTGATAAATCAGGGCAAAACATGTGAAGAGAATTATTAATGAAAGTTGATTAATTGGGGCTGGGCACCCCGTTGCCAGCTCTTTTTGCAAAATTATTGGATAAGCGGATGTATATGCCACTAGTCCATTGGTGAAAGTCTGTCCGGAGTAAATGACAAGATTGAAAGATAAAAAC
This sequence comes from Poa pratensis, assembly GCA_947311845.1. Lineage (NCBI taxonomy): Eukaryota > Viridiplantae > Streptophyta > Magnoliopsida > Poales > Poaceae > Poa > Poa pratensis. Next base: position 31,075,348 of record CAMZMU010000111.1, on the reverse strand, counting down.
ACCACATACTTCCTCATGAGCTATAAAACATTGACACAAATAAGAGATAGTAGCTTTTGAATTGTTTAAAGGTAGCACATGAAGTATTTACTTGGAATGGCAGAAAAATACCACATAATAGGTAGTTATGGTGGACACAAATGGCACGGGTTTTGGCTCAAGGTTTTGGATGCACGAGAAGCATTCCCTCTCAGTACAAGGCTTTGGCTAGCAAGGTTGTTTGAAGCAAACACAAGTATAAACCGGACAGCAAGACTTACATAAGAACGTATTGCAAGCATTATAAGACTCTACACTGTCATCCTTGTTGCTCAAACACTTTTACCAGAAAATATCTAGACCTTAGAGAGACCAATCATGCAAACCAATTTTCAACAAGCTCTACGGTAGTTTTTCACTAATAGGCTTAAACTACATGATGCAAGAGCTTAAACATGATCTACTTGAGAGCTCAAAACAATTGCCAAGCATCAAATTATTCAAAACAATATACCAACTACCACATGAAGCATTTTCTGTTTCCAACCAAATGATCAATAAGTAAATGTTGCGGCTTTCAGCTTTCGCCATGAACACTAAAAAGTAAAACGAAGAACAAGTGTTCACATGAAAAAGCGGAGCGTGTCTCTCTCCAACACAAGCAAGCTGGGATCCGATTTTATTCAGAAAACTAAAATAACAAAACAAAAATAAAAGCACACGGACGCTCCAAGTAAAGCACATAAGATGTGACGGAATTAAAATATAGTTTCACTAGAGGTGACCTGATAATTTGTTGATGAAGAAGGGGATGCCTTGGGCATCCCCAAGCTTAGACGCTTGAGTCTTCTTGAAATATGTGGGGATGAACCACGGGGGCATCCCCAAGCTTTGACTTTTCACTCTTCTTGATCATATTATATCATCATCCTCTCTTGATCCTTGAAAACTTCCTTCACACCAAACTCAAAGCAATCTCATTAGAGGGTTAGTGCATAAATCAAAAATTCACATGTTCAGCAAGGACACAATCATTCCCAACACTTCTGGACATTACCCAAGGCTACTGAAATTTAATGGAGCAAAGAAATCCACTCAAACACAGTAAAAGAGGCAATGCGAAATAAAAGGCAGAATCTGTCAAAAACAGAACAGTCCGTAAAGACGGAATTTTTCGAGGCACTTAACATGCTCAGATGGAAAAGCTCCAGTTGAATGAAAGTTGCGTACATATCTGAGGATTACTCATGAATTTTTTCAGGATTTTTCGAATTTTCTACAGAGAGAAAAGCTCAAAACCGTGACAGCTAACAAATCTGTTTCTGCGCAGAAATCCAAATCTAGTATCAACTTTCTTATCAAAGACTTTACTTGGCACAACAATGCAAGAAAATAAAGATACAAAGGTGTTGCTACAGTAGCAGCAAAACCTTGACTCAAAAACAAAAATTGCAGAAATAAAACAATGGGTTGTCTCCCATAAGCGCTTTTCTTTAACGCCTTTCAGCTAGGCGCAGAAAGTGAAAATCAAGTAACATCAAGAGAAGAAGCATCCAAAGAGAGGTCGGAAATTTTCTCAACAATGCATTGTATCTTGTCTATATAGGTTTCAGAATTCCCTTTCTCAATACCCTCAGGCTCATCATATTCATCAAATGGATTTTCAGGAACAATCCAATCAAAATTCTTTTCTAGTGCCTCATGCATTCCTATAAGCTTAAAAGGTATTGGTATTTTAACTTCCCCCTCACATTTGGTTTCTTTTGTGTACTTCAACCTCTCCTTTTCAAGTTTTTCAAGTGTATTAAAAATATCAATATAATATCCAAACACCTTATATTTCATAAAAACCTTCCTAGCTTCCCTAGCAACATCACCAAATTCTTTAAGTAAAGTCTCTAAAACAAAATCTTTCTTTTCACCATCCTCCGTATCATGGAGTTTTAGAAACATGTGCTGCATTATGGGACTAAGATTAACAAATCGAGCTTCCAACATGTGAACTAAAGAAGCTGTAGCAATTTCATAGTTCGGAGCAAGTTCTACCAAGGATCTATCTTCAAAATCTTCAACCATGCTAACATGATTAAAGAATTCCTCAATGTTATCTCTTCCAATGATAGACCCGCTACCCACAGATATTTCCTTTTTAGTGTACTTAGGGAGAAGCATGATGAAATAACAAAAGCTAAAACGGAAAATAACTAGATGCAAGTAACTAATTTTTTTGTGTTTTTGATATAAAGAAACCGAAATAAATAAAGCAAACAAGTAACTAATTTTTTTTTGTTTTTGATATATAGCAAACAAGACAGAAAATAAAATAAAGCAAGACAATAAACAAAGTAAAGAGATTGGGTGTGAGAGACTCCCCTTGCAGCAGCAACTAGAATTCCCCGGCAACGGCGCCAGAAAATGTGCTTGATGCGCGTAAAGTCACACGTCAGTTGGGAACCCCAAGAGGAAGGTATGATGAGCACAGCAGCAAGTTTTCCCTCAGTAAGAAACCAAGGTTTAATCGAACCAGTAGGAAATCTCGAAGCTACGAAGGTTGTTGGTGCAGGAATGTAGTGCGGCGCAACACCAGGGACTCCGGTGCCAACGTGGAACCTGCACAACACAATCAAATCACTTTGCCCCAACTTAACAGTGAGGTTGTCAATCTCACCGGCTTGCTGAAAACAAAGAGTTAAACGTATGGTGTGGAAAATGATGTTTGTTTGCAGAGAATGAAAGAGAACAATGATTGCAGTAGGTTGTATTTCAGATGTAAAAGAATGGACCGGGGTCCACAGTTCACTAGTGGTGTCTCTCCAATAAGATAAATAACATGCTGGGTAAACAAATTACAGCTGGGCAATTGACAAATAGAGAAGGCATAACAATGCACATACATATCATGATGACTACTATGAGATTTACTTAGGGCATTACGACAAAATACATAGACCGCCATCCAGCATGCATCTATGCCTAAAAAGTCCACCTTCGGGTTAGCGTCCGCACCCTTTCCAGTATTAAGTTGCAAGTAACAGACAATTGCATTAAGTACTGTGCGTAATGTAAACAATACAAATATCCTTAGACAAAGCATCATTAGGTTATCCCTAGTGGCAACAGCACATCCACAACCTTAGAACTTTCTGTCACTGTCCCAGATTCAATGGAGGCATGAACCCACTATCTAGCATAAATACCCCCTCTTGGAGTTACAAGTATCAACTTGGCCAGAGCCTCTACTAGCAACGGAGAGCATGCAAGATCATAAACAACACATATAAGATAGATCTATAATCAACTTGACATAGTATTCAATATTCATCGGATCCCAGCAAACACAACATGTAGCATTACATAAAGCTGATCTTGATCATGATAGGCAGCTCACAAGATCTAAACATGGAAGTACAAGTGGAGAAGACAACCATCTAGCTACTGCTATGGACCCGTAGTCCAAAGATGAACTACTCACGCATCAGTCCGGAGGCGGGCATGGTGATGTAGAGCCCTCCGGTGATGATTCCCCTCTCCGGCGGGGTGCCGGAGGAGAACTTCTGAACCCCCCCCGAGTTAGGGTTGACGGCGGCGGCGTCTCTGTATCTGTTCTGGAAAATTGGCTCTCGGTACTAGGGTTTTCGGGGACGAAGGAATAAATAGGCGAAGGGGCAGCGTCGGGGGAGCGAGGAGGCTCCCTCCCCACCTTGTGGCGCGGCAGTGGGGCCCCCCGCGCCGCCATATGGGGTGGGCCCCCTGCTGGCCTTCCTCGACGCTTCTTCGGTCTTCTGGAACACTCCGAGGAAAATAAGGCCATGGGCTTTTGTTTCGTCCAATTCCGAGAATATTTGCAGAAGTACTTTTCTGGAAACAAAAACAGCAGAAAACAGGAACTGGCGCTTCGGCATCTTGTTAATAGGTTAGTTCCAGAAAATGCATAAAAACATTATAAAGTGTGAATAAAACATGTAGGTATTGTCATAAAACTAGCATGGAACGTAAGAAATTATAGATACGTTGGAGACGTATCAGAAGCTCAGGAAAAGTCTGCAAAAAATAAGGCAAATGCTGCTAAAAAGATCTACCACCATACTATGGGGCCTGGTGGCTACGCCTTTAGCATGCCTAAGTGGGAGAAACTTGAGGCGGACCTGCTGGCTAAAGGGATCACTCCAGAGCCACTCGCATGGATCGAACGGGCAAGAAATTGGTTTTACGGGCATGGGGGCACGTTGGACGCAGAAGGGAAGTGCATATATAACAGAACACAAAGATAAGCCCCTACTACCCATCGAAGGCATTAGAAATGCAGTAAAGGATGTTGCAGAGGGACGGTTCATTCCCGATAGAGAGGATGACGAGCTCACACGCGCCCTTGGGAATGAGGAACACGACGGACGAACACGAGGCGTACCAGGCTCCAAGCCCAAGACAATTGCGATTCCCGAGCACAGGAAGAAATTTCCTGATAGAAGCCATCAGAGGAGAAAGGAAAGGGAGGCAATGGAAGCACGCGCTGCTGCAGACCGGCTGCGTAATATAGAAGAAGAATTAAAGCGGCAGAAGGATCAAATTGCCGCACTTAGCCAGCAAGGTACTAGCGGCCAATCTCAGCGGCACATGGTAGAAGCTGCATGCGATGGTACCGGCGGCCCATCGAATCGGAAAAGCAGCGTGGCTTCCACGGAGCTCCAGGATGGTACTGATGATGCAGTGACGGTGGCTCCTCTTCGTCGCTACCCAGTGGATGATATCACGGAGAGCACACCTTGTGAGCTGCATGTGAAAGTTTATAACTTAACCATGAAGGTGGCGGTCGGCTATGCCGTACCAATTGGACCTAATCCAACTTACCATTTCTCTCCGGTTCCACATGGCTACGCTGTTGTCGGGGTGGATGAAGTGATGAAAGATTTTGAGGAGCTGAAGCTGGAACACCCTGCAGGTGAAGATGGGGAGGTGCTTGAACTTGGAGAAGCCAAGAAAGGACCATTCTATGGCCAAAGGAATTCATCGTGCTTCCGAACTGGCAGCCAAGGCCATCGACTCCTCACCAGTCTCCAGCGCAACAGTCCTCTTCACCGCCTCAGCAGTCTCCAGCGCAACAGTCCTCTTCACCGCCTCACCAGTCTCCAGCGCAGCCGTCTCCGCCGCCGCGTCAGCCGTCTCCGCCCACCGCTGGTACTATGAGGGGTAAGCGATCACCGAAACGTAAAAGGTCGCCCCTCCCAAAAGTACCTCATAAGAATCTTCCCATGAGACCTTATGACTATACGGTGGAGGAAAATGCCGCGATCGCAACTGCCCAACATAAAGAGTGGTTGGCTAGCCTGAAGAAGCCGAAAGCGGCAGAGTTCCCCTCCACCCCAGAAGAAAAAGCCGCCGTCTTCAAAATGCTGAAGACCCTTGAACAACCCCCCCAAGGCTGACACCAGACTATGACCGCCAGATTCGCAAGTCGGTTCAGGCAAATAAGGAGCGGTCGAAGAGTAGTAGTGCAAGCGGGAAATCAGTTCCCCAGCTCGGAGAACAGAAAAACCAGTCGTGCCCCCCGCTCAAAGTGTTTTCCAATACCGAGGAGGGGTCGAGCACAGGTGCAGTCCACGTCGATCCTGAGTTTGTTGCAATCTACGGAGAAGCGGCCGCTGCTCAGGGCATGTCTATTCGGACTACTTAGCGCAATTACAAGTGTTCCAGGAAGTAGCATACACTTACCGGTACGGGCATAGTCTCGTCAAACCTGAGCTAGTCAACGGTCTACCAACAAAAATGCAAGATTGCATAAGTGGTACATGCGAGCCTGTGAGGAAGGGAAAACTGGATCTACGTGGCCTATAGAAACGAGCATTACGGGCATGGAAATGGCGTGGTAATGATTGAATTTTCTGAATTATTTCAGTTATACCAACAAGACGCCATCGACAAAGCTATCCTCAGTGCCTATTGTCTGTAAGTATTATTTCTGTAATTAAGTCTCTAGCTAGCTCAGCTCGTTCATTGCATGTATAATCTTACTCATCACTATATTAATTATGCAGAATGAAGATTCTCCAATGCAAAAGAGGACAAATCTATGACATTGGGTTCATTGACCCATATTACATTCATCAAGTATCTCTCCAACGTCATTACAACGACACAGAGGATAACTTGGTAAGGGCGTTAAGGTTTAACGAAACCAAAAGGGAAATACTATTTCCTTACAACTACGGGTGAGTGTTACTGTCTTGTACACATTCTATTTCGCTTACTCGATGTTAAGTGTATAATTGATGACTTATGCGTGCGCAGCTTCCACTTTATTCTGCTAATCATTAAACCTGACAAAGGAGTAGTACTTGTCATGGACTCGAAACGTAAACCCCTTGAGGAGTGGGCGGACATGCAGGAATGCCTCCAAGGGTAATTTCAATCATTATGGCACTATATCGGCAACTTTCCGTTCATTCCCTGGTAGCAAGCAATTAATATATAACTCCTTTATTCATTTTCTTTGCCGGACAGGGCTTGGAAACGGTTCACCGCCAAGGCTAGGGGTATTTGGGCGCCGAGCTTACATTTGAACAAATAAGTGTAAGTTATCATGCTTGATTATTATTCCGCGCATCTCTTTGATTTTAGTTTCAATACCATTATCATGCTTGATTATTATTTTGATTGAACTCTGTTCTCGTAAAGTGCTTGAGGCAGGAACATGGGAATAATTTATGTGGATACTACGTTTGCGAGTTCATTCGCCAGACGACCCAAGAGCGATCCAAGAGCCGGTTCTTAGAACAACTTGAAGTACGTAAACAATATTCACAATTTTAGTTTATTGCCATCAATTGTGTTTAGTTTCATTCATATATATTGACCCCTTCTTTAAATTAGATCGAACGGCTGCGGGACGGTCTTCTACCACAAGATCGCGTACGAGCAATTCAAGAGGAAATTGCGGGATTCTTAGATGCAGAGGTCCTAGATCCAAGGGAGAATACTATGGGCCGGTTAAATGCGAGTGTAAAAGAGATGTATATATGCATGAAACTCGTGTGTACATTTAATATGTTCGACCAAGCACGACGAATGAGCTGTGTGTAATATATTCATGACGATGATGTGTAATAGTGGTTCCTTCATTGCTGTATGTAGTACCATCGAATTGAGTGCGAGATGGAGAGCCGGCGAGTAGTACCTGCACAGAAATATCGAAGCTTGGCCTCGATATGCCGGCGAGTGAGAGATGGAGAGCACGTCGGCGATGCGAAGAAGGGGGAGACGACGGAGGCACCGGCGAGAGGGAGAGGGGGCACCGGCGAGAGGGAGAGGTGGCCCAAATAGAGCATAAACTCTAAATATAAAAAAAACACTCATCGGTCCCGGTTGGTAATAAGAATCAGGACCAATGACTCTCCCCCCACGACCAGTCAGAACTGGCCACGTGGACCAGCATTGGTCCCGGTTCGTGGACCAACTGGGACCAGCATTGGTCCCGATTGGCCAGTCCCGGTTCGGCAACCGGGACTGAAAGCCCAGCCGAACAGATCATTTTTCAATGGAGCACTTTTTCCAGCGAAAAATCCATTTTCATTCCCATCGTCCTCGCAAGATGGCCAGTCCAAAGGCTGCTCTTCTTCTCCTCTTAGCCGCTCTGTTGGTCTCGTGCTGCTACGCAATCACGATCAGCAGTACTCACCACAGGCACGCTCGTAGCTCCGGATCTCTGGATATATTTTTACTGTGTTTTCTTATGGGAAAAAGTTCATTTTAAACCCTGAGCTAGCACGCAATCTCGCCTGCCCAGCTTGGAGCAACACACTAGCTAGTAGCTAGCAGGCAGCTTGCAAACGGCGAGCAGGGTACGGTCGCAGCGGCGCGGCCGAGCTGCTTGGACGGGACGGCCAGCGACCGCGGCGTCGTGGTTAGCCAGGACGAACGACGATCATGGTTGGGGACGCTGTTAGCGAGCGTTGCTAGCAGACGTGTGGTCGTAGAGGCGTGGCCGATCTGGCCGGGCGTGTCGGTCAGCGAACGGCGGATGGCCGACTAGCAGGCACGGAGGCACAGCGAGCTGCTCCTACAACCGGAGAGGGACGTTGCGGCGGCCAGCTTCCAAAGGTAAAAAAACTCGAGTGGGGCAAAAAAAGGATCGACACGTGGGCCAATTGTTGTCAGCGATAGTAGCAATTTTATATTTTATTTTTTTTCTCTGACAAATTTGTCCAAGGTTCATTTTAGACCGGGATTACTAAAACCGGAATCTGGAGTTCAGGTTCAAACCGCCCTGAAGGCGGTGATTCAGTCGACGGACCCGGCCAAGTGCGTGTGGATGAAGCCGTGCAGCGTGTACAAGTGCAAGGAGTACTGCATCACCCGCGGGCTGGGCATGGAGGAGGGCTTCTGCAGCTTCTACAACATTGATTTCGTATGCTGCTGCCCCATCAAGATCCCAATCTCCTCCTCCGCCAAACAAGTTTAACTTAAGCTTAGCTACCTCTTCATGCGTGCGGCTTGGTGATTTGTATTTGTACTCCTCATATTGCAAACACATGGTGTAAATGAAGAGCGAGAAGGCACACGTCACATATTCCAGCAATAAAGTATTTTTTCCCTGGCAGATCATAACAATGTCAATAATCATTGTACATATCGGTGCAAAATTCCACTACGTTTTATGAACTTTAAAACAAATAGTACTCTCTCTGTCTCAAATGATAAGGCGCCCTTAAATTTTGATGGTAAACGACATCCAACTTTGACATGATTTGTACTATAATATGCCAATAAAATAGTATACAAATATATGAAATGAATGAAATTGCAAGACGAATCCAACGATACCATTTGTATATTCTGAATCCATATAATTTAGTAGAGTATATATTAATGGTCAAAATCGAGTATGAAAGTCCAGCATAAAAATAATGCACTTATATTTTAGGACGATGGAAGTACTATTTATTTACACTTGAAGATCAAGCTATTACAGCCTGATTAATATTTACATGTCTATATAAACTCTTAAGGCATGTACAATGGGGTGACGTCAGCTTTCTCTTAGCATTGACACGTAGGATAATTATCTAGTTGGCGGAGAGAGAATGAAGAAAGAGGAGCTTGCCTTCCCTTAGTTAAGAGATGATCTCTTACGAAATAAGAGAATGCTAATTTCAGCATTGTACCATTTTTCTTCCCTTAGAACTAGGATTTCCTACTAAAATATAATTAATTCTCATTAATTGTTAGGGATTGCAATAAGAGATAACGCATTGTACAACTTATAATTATGCCGTCTCTAAATGATGTGGAGGGCTAAGAGAAGGTGTGCCTTCTCTACCATTGTACATGCCCTTATTTGCCGGTTTACTAAAAATAATATTTTCTGCACCAGATAAAAATAATAATTAAAGGACGGGAAATATTGCTCACACCCGATATGTAGCTATGTTGTAATGTTTAATGAGTAAAAGTTTATATAGTAACCATGTATAATTAATGTGGTAACTGTTCATTACTAATTTTATTGCCATATATACTATCATAATTTGGTAACTCACGGCGGAGAAAAAAAATCCACCAAGACATGTTAAAACAGGATCTAGTATGAAGAACTTGTCGAGACGAATTTAGCGCTATAAACGGATTGCTAATCAGAATAATGGTTTAAAGATTATTTTAATAACTATATTATGGTGTAAGATGCAAATGTCCATCTAATTAAATGTCGTTCACACACATCGAACTAAATTTCATGTGCTATACGTGTTTCTGCTCAGATAGTAAAAAGATCATGAATACAATGTTGTACGTACCAAAATTATGTTTCTACATGCCAAAAAAAAAGGGGTCAAAACGCCCTAATTGGACCCTTAGCTGCAAATAAACATTGCCGGGCTACAGAAAAAAGGCCTAGCTCCTCGAACGTCAACAACCTGGCCAATGTACGTGGTTGTTAGGGCCAAGTCCAAGCTAGTGTTTCCACAGGGTCTTGGTACCATGCTGTTATATGTTCAGATGATTCCGTCGGGTTACACACACAAAAAAAAGATGATTCCGTCGTCGGATATCCTACACGTAGCATTCCTTGTATGATCTCAGAAAAAATTCCATGTATCCTGGCTAAAATGGCAACATACTATTCAGAATTCATCAATTAGGAAGGAGAGAAATCTGTGCATGCAATTACGAAGCCAATCACGCATGAATCCACGCAGATCCTCCATATGTTTCCTTGATATATAACGCCGGGGCGTAGCTTGACCATATAAAAGCACACACACTATCGTCAAATTTACCCAACAAGACAATCCTCAATCGATCTGTTAAGAAAAAGAAAGGGCACATCATGGCGTCCTCAAGATCGGCGCCCTTCTTCTTCCTCCTGATGGCTCTCCTCCTCGCAGCACAATGTTCCGCTCAAGACGCTCCGCCAGGTACGTTCTATCCAAGCGGATCGACTGCATATATACATCATACTCGGTATGCATATTGTTTCTGAATCATCTGATCGCTGATATATGTAGAGCCGATGCTGGACCCCAAGTGCCAGCCGATGACGGCGATGTGCACCGTCGACTCGTGCACTGACTTGTGCCTCGCCGTCGGGCTGGGCGCCGACCAGGGCTTCTGCAGCTTCCGCGTCAACGACATGCAGATGTACTGCTGCTGCCCCATTCCCGCCGACGTCCCACCCCCGCTACTCTGAATCCGATCTCGATATCGATACGGGATATATATGTCTCTATTTCTTTTGGGCAAATAATATTCTGATTTAGTGTCGATCGATCGATCTGTTTAAGCATGCATGTGGCTGCTCATGACAATAACCATGCACATTCCGTGATGAAGGTGTAGCCTACAAGGATCAAGGAAGAAGTACGTGTGTTTTTTTTCCTGAATTGAAATTACCCAGATGCAAAAGGCCGTGGCCCAACCTTGTTGGTCGCGGCCTAGCGCATGGAATTGGCCGGCCATGTCATGCGTGGGCCGTGGTCGCACCCGCGCGTTGGTGACGGACTGACGGGTGCAGAACTCTGAAATCGGACGGCGAGAGTAGTAGTAATAAACCGTAGTAAAACATGCGCAGCATAGTTTTACCACGTACGTCCCAGCTGCCCACGTTCGCAGAGTCACGAATCCGTCGGCGCATCTACGGAGCCGCAGCAGCCTAGCCCGAAATGAACGCGAATTGAATCTACTACAGGACAAGTGCGATAGATTACGTACATATCGATCCGGACTCCACGGCCCAACTTGGCACGGCCGCTGCCCCTACGAGGAAAGCCGTCGGCAATGCTCACAGCTAGCCTAATCTGTAGGACGCCGTAATGACCATGTGTACGCGCGCACGCGATCGATGATGATGGCGCCTTCTCTTTCTACGCGAATTGCCAAATTAACCAACCCCATGCATGCATGTGAGAGGGTCAACAGCGCGGCATATGTGTGTACATGGTCACGCACGCCGCCAGTGAAGATGGAACCCTCCACTGCTTCCGGCCCGTTTTGACGAAAAGCATCATTGTTGTTTTCATTCATTAAGTGGAATAAACGAGTACAAATGACTCAAAACTTAGGGGAGAAGGCAGCATGTTAACCTCTCAAGAGACGAGAGGGGAGAGGAACAACAACGACAACACACTGCAGAACAAGGAGGACAAAGGACATCAGGGAGCACAACATCGCGAAGAAAGACACATCCCGCTAACGAAGAACTCGTCGGCCAGTCCAGCACGAAAGAGGGCGTCAACTTCTTCCACAATTTGGCTGGACGGCAAGCTAGCTCAAAGTACACATCTTGGCAGGACGACAAGGAGCAGTCACCGCCGACATCTACCACCACCGTGGCACCAACATCCAGCAAGGGGGGGCAGTCACTCCAAGACGATTCTCCAGGGAGGCAGCTTTCGCCCGGAGAAGGAATGGGCTAACGAGGCGCGAGATGCATTCTACGTCTGCGGTTAGCCGTGGTTCTGCTCTCACTAGACACTAGTGCCGGGTCTCCGCTCCAGATGATGCACGCTGTAGCAAGGTTCCACCAACTTGCTGCTGCCCATCGATCGATCCACGATCCATATCCATCGCCTGCGGCTGTGCCCGGCGCCACAGTTATCATTGCTCACTGTCGCCGCCGGGTACGTCCGCAATTACGCAGACGCGGTGATCGCTTGCTCCAGCGCTACTCACTCTGTGATCGATCCAAAGCCAAATGACGGGAAAAAAAAAACCTATAGACGGATCTCAGTTCCATCGCTCACTCAATTAAGTTCTGCATGCAGGTCCACGCATTATGCTACCCTGTTAGCTGGCCATGCTGTCGAAGCCAGAGATAATACTAAGCAATGGGTTCATCTCTATTAAACTATATGGTCCAACCAAATAATGATGGTGCTAATCAGTGATTTAGTACTAGCTTAGCTCAAATCCCAGCTGAGCCCAACGCTAACATGCTACTTATTCCGTCTCAAATCTCGTAAGAATCATATATCGCGCTTGAATTCCGTCTGTGAAGGACGTACGTACCGGTGGCCAGCACACTGTACTCTTAAGTACGTCAATTTTCTGTAGCTGTCCATGCATGTTGCATTGTCCTGGCGTATGCAAGATAAGTGCGCTTTAAGAACCTGCTTTAATTAGGGCCCTCGTGAACAGATTGTGCTAGCCCTAATAGGCTAATACTCTGATTCCATTAGGCATATATATGCGAATCAGATGGTGTGACCAATGAAGCGAAACCTAAACGACCCCCGGCCAGTTCCATCCATCAATTATGTAATGGAGGTACCACTGATAATCACTTGTATATGACCTGTTAGCTGGTTGGCCCATGTATACTGATGTTTGCACATATTGGATTCTTCCGGTTAAGATTATTTTGGCAAGGTGATAGTGAAAAAACTTAATATCGACTGACTCGCTAAGATGTGTGTTGCCGGCATAAGGAGCTAGGATGGCTGGGTGGTAACGACTTTCATGTTAAAAATACAGCTCTCTTAGGTAAATAGCTATTTAACCTTCTTATTGAAGATGTGGGATTTGATAGACTCTCCTAAAAAGGGAGAAACATATACTCAAATGATTTATCAAAGTATTGTTAGAAACCGGGTGACACTTATTTTTGGGCTTGTCTTATGGCGAGAAAGTAACGTTTCTTTCGCTTCAAATCTTTTTCATTAACGACGCCTCTGACATTTGATTCTGAGAGGATAAATGGTTAACAAATACAACACTCCGGAAACAATATCCAACTCTATATACTAGTGTATGTCACAAGAGTAATACAACTACGGTTTTTTAGTCTTCCCCACAGAATGTGACGTTCAGACGAGATTTAATCGGTTTTAGACTTGTGGCATGTAATGCTCTGTTAGGACAACTGGCTATGGTTTAATTACCACATGGGTCTGATGTATTCGTTAGAATTTACATGTGAAGGAGAAATTCTCTGTAAATTCTATGTATATAACACTTGTTTATCAAGATGTGTTGGTCGATGATCATAAGAAAATTTGAAAAATGAAGATTTCACTTAATATAAAAATATTTGGATGGTACCTTCATAGGGGTGATCCTTACTAAAGAGAACCTTGTAAAGCGCAACTGGTAAGGAAGTACAAAATGTTTCTTTTGTTCTTGGAATGCTTCTTTGCCCACTCTATATGATTAGTTCATAACAATTTTAGAGTTATTTTCAGGGTGAGAGTGTCTGTCGTAATATGGTCACACTTTGGCTATGTACGAATGACAAGGCTTTTAATGATAAAAAAATCTCTCTTATGCAGGTCATGTATCATTGTAAACATCTGCTTTGTTCATGGTCGTCTCGACAACGCGTGAAGTTTTGAGACCTGTTTACGGAGGGGTCTGCTCGGTTGAAAGATGTTGTGAGGGATATTTATGCCATATGGGTGGCAGTGTAATCTTCGGATTAGACGCACAATTATTCTGGTACCACACCTTGTTTACGTTTTATGTTTTGATTGTTTGCTGTGCAACGATGCTATACAGACCAGGTGTAATAGTTTGTATCCTCGTGATACTTTGAGTAATAAATTGCTCTTTAACACACACAAAAAACGGCTTACCCATGCGAACAAGTATAAGCTTTATTGGATTCTCGACTCTACATCGACGAAATGCACCCCGCCCAAATGCACGGGTGCGGCGGCTCGACCTCCAAGATTTCGGGTTGAAGGGAGCTGGGGCCGAACCGCACAGGATTGGCGGCTGGGCAACACCACAACGGCCGCGGCCGGCGTTCGGGCGGCTGAACATCGGTAGGGCTTGGCGACTCTGGTCCTTGATTTGGAATTTTAGATTGAATATTGGTAGAAAGGGAAAGGGGTTAACAAAGGGGAAAATTTATGTTTTCGTTGAATTTTACATATGGCTAGAACACCCGTGTCTCATTTGATGATTTTGTAAATTGTGAATTGCAGACTTGACAAGTTATTTTGTGGCTCTTGCTAGTAGCGGTAGCTCTAAACCAAGCACACTTGAAAGTGAAATATTACGGTACATCAAGTGAAAGAGGTGAAGGGAGAAATGGAAATTTCTAGTGCTTTGCCGTTTTCATTACCTGTATGTTTGTAGTTTTTCCTTCTATTTAAATATGTTGCTATTTAAATGATTAGTAAGTGATGGTTATGCTTAGAATCGTATAAAGTATTCATGTGTCTAGACAGATTTAATTTTGTGCATCTATTTTTTATGCTTTATATTTCGCTCCACCTCAAAAAACGTCCTATACTATACGCCATAGCCGCTTGACAACCTTGGTGTGGTTGGCACTCCCGTTGCCATCGCTTCTTTGAACTAATAATGTGCACATGTAAGGCCAAGCTTTCGCCAACGCCCACGTCAGAAGACCATTGTTTCTACCTGTTGCTTTCTATAATTAATCTCGGTTTGCCTGCCCGGAAGCGTCGATCGTCTGGCCTAGTGGCCTTGACATGTCGATCGATCCCGATGATGATGATCGATCGGGAAAGCGTCAGCATTGTCGACGGAAAGAAGATGAGGATCGATCCATGGGCATATAAATAAACTATGGTTGATTGAACGAGCTGAAACCATGAAAAACTAGTTAGTAGCTCAAGCCGGCAGGCAGTATTTATGGCGCCTCTCAGTGACACCGAAACACGGATGTGGATCGATGTGAGGTACATTATACATCATGTAATCATGATGTGCGACTTCCGTTGTGTTGACTATTGAGACCAAGAGATGTGACCATTTTTCGGTTTGTTTTGCTATGTAACTAGCTAGAGCCCAAGAGTAGCAAACGTCCCCACACTCAATCAATGCTCATGTCATGTGCCCTGTGCTCACTAATCACGCGAGGATGGTTAGGAGGGACGTTGTACCCAGCTCACGAGAGGTCAAACCACGGGCTTGCCATTCGTGTTTCTCATTTAAAATGTAATATTCTATAGTGTGAGGCGACGTTCCCGTCGATAGTGAGTCTTCTGTGGTGACTTTGTCAATCTCAAGACTTAACCCGCCAATTCAGTCTCGTGAAAGTGCTCATAGGGTAGAGATGTGCGTGTGTGCGTTCATAGAGTGAGTGTATGAGCGTCTATGTCTGCGTCTGCGTTTGTACTTGTTTCGAAAAAAAAAGATATATGCTTGTAAGGACAAGATGATGATCTTAGCAAGTTTGAAATGCTTGTGCAAAACAATTATTGTCAGACTTTTGTCTGATTCGTAATTAATCCAATACAGACTTACAAGACATGTTGGGGGTATGCTCAATCGACCAGCTTGAGTTTGAACACACTAGTATAGATCAGGCAACCTAGGCACAACCCCCCCCCCCCCCCAACACACCCAATCGCATGCCATTTCGCCAAAATTACATACCCTTATGTGGCCTATGTAAAAAAGATAAATTTCGTTGTACCAAAATAGTTTTTCACGAGACATCATTTTGTCTTTTTTATACAGGCGACAAAAAATTGTCCTATTCTTGCGGAACTTTTCGTATGGAAAGAAAAGTCTAGATATACAACCAAAAAATTTGTTTGAAAGTTTTTCAACATTCTCAATGCATTTAAAATATATGTTTCAAATTGCCATCCCTTTATATAAATTAAGAAGAATGAACTGTGCACACACATACGTGTAAGGCCAAGCCTTTCCAACGATCACGTCAGAGCCATGAGTTTTTGTTTCTTGTTGCTTTCAAGAATTTAATCACCGATTGCAATGACCTGGGCATACCGCTCGATCGCGGTGTGACACAAGCGTCAATAAATCAGTGAACAGAAGAAACGTCGCCATTTTCATTGACAATGGAAAGAAGATCGATCCATGCACACATGTGTACGGCTGGCGTTGTCGAGGCAGGTGAACTATAAATTTCACGAAACTCGAACCATGCATGCAAGGAGTAGATAACTCAAGGCAATAGGCAGTATTAATGGCGCATCGGGGTGACAGGGACGCTGTGTGCATCATGTACTGATGTGTGACCTTCGCTGTGCGTGTTGACTCTTGAGGGCAAAGAGATCAGATCATTTTACTGTAGTACCTAGGGCCCAGGAGGCCACCAGCATGTCTATATTTTTTAGGAACAAGACTAGAAGTGATGAGTAACGTCATGCATTTTCTTTTGCGTCTGAGAACTAGAAAAATCAGTCAATCAAACACAAATTAAGGTATAAAAAACAGTTGCGCATTACAAGTACACACAAGTTGCACATGAGCATGCGCAACTAGTGTATGTTTAAAATACAACATACCAAACAAAGTTTGTAAAACAAGATATACAAGTAAAATAAATCAAATGAATATGTTTGTTTTGTAGTCGACCGATGAAGAACCAAATCCTTTCTCATATACAAGTGAAAGTCTCCTCCAGAATTAGAATATACAGTTTTATCTTCGAAGGTCTTCGGAAGTTGGGCCTCTCGAGTCGTCTCCTCCAGGCGACTTGTAGGTGCTAACGCTATATAATCAACCTTTTTTATTTGTATGAAGATTTTTCTCGTGGTAATTTAACATATGCACAATTATGCTATGAATTATTTTTATAATTATAAGAACCCAATTTAACATAAGACGTGTGTTTTCTAGAAAAGAATAAAAGAAATCTTATTCGAGTAAAATACCCTCTCCTCACACTTATCTCTGATGTAGTTCTCTACCCCTCTCCTAGGCTAATGGTGAGGCATATTATGTCCCGAGGAAGCTGGCATACAAATCAAGGACATGTGTACAAATCAACGAATGGGAGCATGAACTACAAAAACTAATATGAAAACTAATGGGAGCATGTAGCAACCTTGTTGCAAATGTTAAAAATATAATTTCTACTCCTAAAGTAACATGAACGACAACGACACGCTTGTTCGGCTAACAAAAAGTGCACATTTTAGAAGGCGAAAAGTTCGGCCAGCTAGTGTGTGATATCAGCCAACCCAGATTCTTAGACAATTAAGGCGACCAAGAATTAGAAAAAATGGTATAATAAACAATGGCCTATTTCAGAATTTACATGCTGACCCAATGGTTTACGCACCATGTTTTATGTTTTTTCCTAATTCTAGAACAACAGAGGCAGCAGCACCTCATGTCTGATCCAAGTAGGCATACATGTATGAACGTGTATATGAACTTTGCTTCTACCGGTATAATTTCATATCAACATGATGAATAGAAAAACTGTAAAAGGAAAACCAGGGTACACACAACCCATTAATTATAGGAGTATAAGACTTTTTGTGAATTTTCAGTTCTCAACAAGTCAATTTCATGAAGGAAGACCAATGATGCAAATGTTAGAATGGGAAGACGCCTCCCAGTGGCAGATGTTGCACTTGAACCTTGACTGAAGCTGAAGGTCACATGAGCACTTGTCTTGAGCCGCTGCTTCGCCTCTGTGTAGTGTAGGACAAGTTGGCGGCCGCGTGGGATCAACTTCATGCACAGTAGGTTCCACCAACTCGTTGCCTTCCCTACTGGCCACTGCTGTCGATCGATCGGCTGCGCCTGCGCCACAGTTATTAGTCACTGTCGCCTTCAAATATCTCAGCCGGGACCGGCAAAATCGACACTGTTGACCTCTGGACGAAAGTTTAACACAAAATGAACCTCCCGCGAAACTATTTGGACGAAAGGGTTAGATGCGTGAAATAGTTTCGCGGGAGGTTCATTCTGTGTTAAATTTTCGCGCAGAGGTCAACAGTGTCTAAATTGCCGCCGGGACCTTCTCGACACTTCGAGGGCAGGCAGAGAAACAGGAAAACAAAGATGATCGGTAAACCATGGAGGCCAATGAACCAGAGGTTGTCAGACCTCAAGGTATTGTATGGCTGCAGTGTGCAGGCACCGAAGCAAGATTATAACCCAATCTCAGTTCCATCGATCAATCATGTTCTGGAGTACTAACTGTTATGCTAGCTATACCTGGAGAAACGCGATTCAATTCAGACTGAATGGCGTACGGGGTAGCTGCAACTGTGGATGCTCTTAAGTAGTCATGTTGGTACGTCGATTTCTTGTAGCTGTCCATGTTGCATTTGTCCAGCACAAATTAAGTGATTTTTAGGAACCACTTTCCGATTAGGTCCTGAACAGCTAGCTATAGCCCTACTTACGTTCTATTACTATTACTATTACTGCTTCGGCGGTCGATTATTTTTAATAGTTATAAATTCATATCCATACTACTGGCAATTTTACGTTGATGGTGGCCTGATTTACACAATGGTGCTATCTTAGTTTTTGGAGCAATGGTGCTATCTTAGTTAAGACATGATATCTTAGTAAGAAATATAAGATATTTTTCTCTTTTGTATGAAATTTCTTCTCCTGGTCACACATTTTCTAAGTTAACTTACATCATGAATAATTTTAAGAACACGAAATATATTAATTGTTGAAGACAACACGAAAAACCATTATACACAAATACTAAGAGATTGGCTGCAAATAATTTTACTCACTCTATGTACCCTAAGGCATGAAGGCTAAGGGTGTGTTTGGTTCAGCTGTGAATTTCAAAAAAGCTGCTGTGAACTGTGAGCCGTGAAAAACCTGCTGTGAGATGAGAACTGTGACAAAGCTGAAAGTCGTTTGGCTGAAACAACTGTGAAACTTGATTTTATATGCGAATTCTCTGTAGTACCCCTAAGACCGTGGTGGTACCGGAGTTCACCCCGCCGGTCCACCACGCCGGACCGCCTCCGGCCACCTTAATATCACCGGACCCTCGCCGGAGTTGGCCGGACCTCGCCGAAGCCTCGCCGGAGATAGGGAAAGACATGCCGGACCCTCACCGGAGTTGGTCGGACCTCGCCGGAGATAGGGAAAGACACGGCGGAGTTGGTCGGACCTCACCGAAACCTCGCCGGAGATAGGGAAAGACACGCTGGACCCTCACCGGAGTTGGTCGGACCCGCCGGAGATAGGGAAAGACACGCTAGACCACGCCGGAGCAGCGTTGGAACGCCTCCGGCCACCTTGGAGTTGGCCAGACCTCGCCGGAGTTGGCCAAACCTCGCCGGATATCATCAGGACATTTATGGATAATATAAATAGAATGTGATATCTCAAATTATTACAGAATACTTATGGTTCACAAAAAAAGACATGGTTGACATGATAATGTCCTCTCTTAGCACAGATATCCTATTCCACTCTCGCTACAAGCAAAGCATCAGCTATCCTACTCCTAATATCGTTCATGGATTCCTCATTCTCCCCTTCTAGAACGTCATCCCCTTGAGTGTGTGGTGTTGCACGTGTTGCTCCAGGTAGATAATCCTCATCTTGATCGCACTTATCAAACTCCCTATCACGCAATTTGCTATCGTGGATGAAATTGTGCAACGCCATGCAAGCAAGAATGATATGCTTCTGTGTACGAGGTGAGAAACTTGGCATGGCCTTCAATATACGCCACTTTTGCTTCAAGACGCCAAATGCACGCTCAATAACATTGCGTAGTGATGAATGCAGAAAATTGAATATCTCGTACTTCCCTTGAGGTGGGCGCCCACGACGAAGACGGAACTCTGGTAGATGGTACGTACTCCCTTTGAAAGGAGCAAGGTATCCAACTCGATTTGGATAACCGGAGTCAACAAGGTAGTATTTTCCTGAAAATTAACATAAAGTGAGCATATAAAAATAATAATGGCATTATTTGTAGCATATATAATTATTTTATACCTTTAGGAGGTAGAGGAAATGAAGTAAAATTTGCTAATGCATGATGTAGGATCCTTGTGTCATGTGCTGATCCCGGCCAACCAGCAACCGCAAAGGTAAACCTCATGTCGAAGTCGCATATAGCAAGCACATTCTGATATGTATATCCATGGCGACAAGTGTGGTTAACCACCTCCTCTTTAGGAACTAAACATGGGACATGTGATCCATCTATAGCACCAATAGCGCCTTTGAAGTGAGGCCAAAAACGATCTTCCTTAACCCTCGAATGCTCTCTACTGAAAGTAGGATCTGTTGGTTTAATATTGTCTCTTACTAACTTGCGCAAACAAGACAATACTTCCTTGAACTTGGTGTGAACTGTCCATAGCGACCTTGTAAATTGGTTCTCAGCTTGTGCAAATGCTTGGGGGCCTCCAACAATCCATAAGAACATGGCCAGTGACTCAACTGATGACACATTGTTGGTTGATTTCAAACCATAGCTAGAGACCAGCAAGTCATGGAGTGTTGTGAACACCTCAGGGGTCATGCGAAACATCTTGTAAAAATATCTAGGACGACCAAAGCACCTCATAACCCATTGAAGCACACGACAAGAAATAAATGTGGTTCCCACGACAATACATAAATGGTTCTCACTACGCATGTTTAACATCTACTTCTCATGCTCCCTCTCTAGCAAATCAAACCGTCCTTCTTTTGTTTGAAGCAAGCTGAATATCTCCCTAAATTCGGGCTTCACGATCATCATAGTGGCTGTGTGCATCAAAGCGGTTCCTTCTTTCACCCCACAATCTTTCACCATCTGCATAACATCTGTAATGCTAGGTACATTATTGGTTGAAGCAAGAGCTGATGATGCTTCAACACTTGAGGATATCTTATCAGCTGCAGTTCCTATCTTCTGACATGTGTTTTTGTACAATCGAAAGAAGGGGCTCTTCTCATCTTTCTCTTCATTGGCATTAGAGGATTCCTTGCGCTTTTGGTTTACTTTTGGTTTCTTCAAACTATCCAACTTTCCTTCATGAGTGTCATCAGTTTTATGTACCTCTACTACATCCTCATCACTGCATTCATCACTGGATACATCTCCAGGACAGCTTGCAGTAGCCCCGATTACATGTATCTTCTCAAACATGGTATGCAGATCATCCAAATGCTTTGGTCCACGCTTCCTGTATCTCATATGGTTGCATTTGATACCTTTCTCGGGATTGTTACATCTCTGAAATTGAATGTATAAGTTAGCAAATGGAAAGATATAAATACATAGCTGCTGAAATAAAAACCTAGTACTTAATTTATTACCTGAATATGTTCATCCCACCAATCTTTAGAAGCATCAACAGTTTGTTTTGCATCATCCCATCCAAGTCCAGTAGCAGCATTTTTCAACTCCATGAACCATGTATACTCTTTCTTCATATTGTCCCATTTATTTTTCAATTGAGTCTTTGTTAGCTTCGTTCCCGATTTTGCTTCAAATTTCTCTATAAGGTTTTTCCAACCAGCCGTATTGAAAAAACCTAAGGGTCTATTCCCACTATTTATCTCTTGTTTGCAAATAGCAATGAAGTGCACCACTTTTGCATCATCCCAGACAACTTTCTCTTTCTCAGCCATACTTCAGTCAGGTAAAAGAATTCAATGACTTCGGTTAGATTAACAATTTTGATGAAAACTAACCAGCCGACAATGTAAACAAATTATCCTTTTTTTTAACACTTCACCGAACTGCAAGAAGGGGAATGTGTACCTATCATACAGTGTGCGTGAGGCTACGCCAAAATCCAAATACAACAAGGCGTCCTTTATTAAATAAACTAGTGTGATGTCATGTTTGCATATGAAAAATCAGCCAATTGCATCTGTATTTATTGCTAGTTACAGTACTGACATAGTATCTTTGAAAGAACACACCAGACACACGTACATACATACTACAAGCAAGCAGCTTGATGGAATCGATCCGATCCGCTGCTCGCTTTGCATGCACGGACCCAATCCAAGCAAGCAGCTTGATGGAATCGATCCGATCCGCTGCTCGCTTTGCATGCACGGACCCAATCTTCTGCTAGCTTTGCATCTATGAGGCAATCAGTGGATGCAATACGATGAATCGCTAGTTTGGACAAACGTCCATAACAAGAGATAGCAGGACATAGCAGGGATGGTGGAGAGGATAATCTACCTCCGGTCGAGGCGGCTCCCGTCAAGGCGGCCGCAAAGCGGCCGCTGGAAACCCTAGCCGCCCGTGTGTTTTTGTTGCGCTCGTAAGGAGAAGGACCAGATGGTTTTGCTCGGGAGGGTAGGGAAATAGAATGAATCGGTATGACTTACCGATGGCAGTGGGTAATTAATTAGGCAGACTTGGATTTCTAACGCGATGGAAGTTGGCCTGGAGCCGCTACGGGATTTCATTACGAAAAGCAGCTGCGTTACGAGAATTCGCTGCGGTGAAAAACTCGTTTGGTTCGGATTCTGCGTTGCCACCGCAGAAGTTGGCTCCAGAAGCCCAACCAAACGCACCCTAAGTATTTCCAACGATCACGCCGGTACATCGATAGGATCTTGCTTGCTGATTTTAAGATTTCTATAATTAATCTCAATTTTTTTCTGACAGTGAATCAATCCCATGTTAGATACACAGAAACATATATCGATTGTCTGACAAATTTTTTTTTTACAATAAAAAGTGCTTTCATTAACTCAAAAGTTCGCATCAATACGATACAACAAAGAGTTACACCTGCACTCTGTATAACAAGAAGCACACAACCCATTGCAGCAAAAAAGTTCAAATAACGCTAATATTCATGCGACGAAAGTAAAAAAATAGAGTAAAGTGCTGGAGGATCGATTTGTAGACTATGCCTCCATTAATTTGGGTAAGAACCTACTTGGTTGTCCTCTCCACCTGGATACATGCCGCCATGAAGATATCTTTGTGCTCCGGTTGCCACAGGTTGTGTGAAGCCAATGCATACAGAAGTAAATAATTTGAAACATAGGTTTGCCACGCTAACGACTATATGCTTCTTAAATTCTAATGTAACACCCCGTAACTTTTTAGCAAAACTCTATGATCTCACATGGCTATATCAAACGGTTGCTCCATAGATATAGATTTATTCTTTTATTGGCCCACATATACATGACTAGCCTTGTCATGCCGAGTGAGCTCTATTGCACAAACATAAATCATGCAAAGCTAAATAAATCAAACACCGAACAAAGATCGTCT
This sequence comes from Poa pratensis, assembly GCA_947311845.1. Classification (NCBI taxonomy): domain Eukaryota; kingdom Viridiplantae; phylum Streptophyta; class Magnoliopsida; order Poales; family Poaceae; genus Poa; species Poa pratensis. The sequence goes on along the minus strand of CAMZMU010000111.1, from coordinate 31,051,968 downwards.
CTAAATAAGAATTTTTAAAATTGTATATATATTAATTTCGTATTTAATCTTGTAATTACATCATATTATTTAATCTTAGTAATACCATGTTTTAAATTTTGTCTTACTCATATATTGAATTCCTGCTAACATCATGGTACTTACGGAAGTATGAATTTTGTAAGAACTACCTAATCTTATATTTCCATTATAGTTGGATCAATGGTTGATATTTTTATGTACTACAAAGTTCAAGCCCTTTGTCAACCATCTTTACTGATTCTAAAAGCTAATATTTAGAATTTGTGATAGCTTATTGCTATGAAACGTTGCTGATGTCGTATTACTTCTATAATATTATTGTGATGTGCCAAGATCAACTTGTTTTAAAATAAAGTTCTGATCCTTGTGATGCTATATATATAGGGCAAGCGGTTCATACAGTTTGTACAATGATCATTGCATGATTGTGTTCGATAGGTGACGTACCGCAATAAATATTTACCACAAATGATCTAGAATAAAGTACTTTAACTTATCCCGCAATAATAAGTACTTTACATTTCATATGTTCCGATCGTGCATGCATATTTTATAGATGAGACTTTATCACATGTTTAGCTTGTTCCTAGTAACATTTAGATTGTCTACTCGCAAGTAGTTCAAAATGCTTTATATATGTTTCTAAGCCTTTAGATCAACATCCCATGTTAGGGCATGTTTGAGAGTTCACTTTTTTCTCTGTATATTTGGGTCGAGATACCAGGTTTCAAAAAATTCCATTGTTTTGAATACATAGAGGTGTTTGGCTACAAAAATACCATGATTTTGAAACCGAGGTATTCCATAAAATGGGGTATTTTTACAAATTAAAGAAAGAGGTATTGATCTCTTGTTATCAAAAACATGTGGTTCTATGAAAATAGTATCTCCTTCCCATGCATTGGAGTATCGTGGTTCTAGAGTACTTTGATTTTACAAAACCAAAGATGCCAAACATAACCTTATTTCATATGTGACACAGATTAATAAGTACACTAACACCGAAGCAGAAACATTAAACTTTGAATGGTACAACTAAGAATTTACCAAATTTCATGCAAGTGAGATTAGCCAAAAAAAAAATATAAATTCGGACATTTTTTTAAAAAGAGAAAGATCCCGACCTCTGCATCGATTGATGCATCCAAATTGCAAAGCCTAAAACCTTTTTTGATTTTTCAAATACATGTCATTTTCCCCTACAAAATTCAAGGCAATGAGAACAAGTTTGTTGATGTACCAACAAAATTTGCATATAGGTAGTCAAAATTATTGACATAACCATACATGCAAGATTAGAACCGACATTAAGCTAATTAATAGTTTAATATATTTGTATATGGAAAATATTGTTATGAGTTTTTACATTTGGTTCTTGCATCACCCTATCTCGTCATTATGAGATCATCCTATTTCTGTCTATCTAGGGAAGCCTCTGCTCTTAAATACTCATGAAAATATTTAAGAAAGACTCCTCTAATTGCCTTTTTTTCTCCAACCACGTGGGTCTTTACTCTCTTGGAGGTCAATGGCGAGCCAACGGCACGGGTTATAGACAACTCCTAAGAAAAGGCGAGTCGCCATTTAGGGCTTAGATGTTCTTTGGTGATTACATTCTTGTTTCGACGAAGCAATCATGCATATCGATGTAATTTCGAATAATGCATATCGATGGAATGTTGAATAATAACATCATATCATTTTTATTTTACAAATTGTTTTATGCAGTGTCTTATAGCTTATTTGATCTCCTAATAAAATCAAGCTTCAAATATAAGTGTGAATTGAATGACAATCCAGCCCTCCATAAAAATATTATAAGACATTGAGATTTATTTTCAAAATTTTGCCTTCTAATCCAATTATCAATATAAAATAAATTCTTATGAAATTTGATAGATCTCTCATTTTGTCAACAATGGTATGGAAGAAGCGTGTCAAGTTAACAATATTGTAAAAGTAAACATAAATGAAATATAGATTTGGTACATTATATTATGTGGGACATAATTTATTTAGTGGACACAAGGCTCATTGCACGTTTAGATTTGCTAGTTGAAAAGAATGCATGAGAGTAGATATTTGTGGTGAATGTCTAGAATTAATTGCTTCCATAGTTCATTTTACGCATTGACATGAAAAAAAATGGAAGACACTCCATATATAGCCTATGGACTAGAAATTTGGACTAACTTCACACAATAACTGTGCGGTCTGAAAAGTGAAATGATTGGCCAAAGTAGTTTTCGAAAACTTTGAGGCAACCGAGAATGGCAAAAAAGGGTGATAAACAATGGTCGGTGTCAGCAATTGGACAAAGTGACTCTCTTTTACTTTGGTTCATCCTTTTATCGTTCTCCCAGGTTCAAGCGGTGAGCATCCATGTGAAGCAACTGACATCAAGAATTTCATATATGCATACACCAATGCCCTTGTTCATTTTTCATCTACACATCCGGTTTTATAGTTTGTGTTTCCTAACACTGGAACAACAACAATTCATGTACGAACTAACTATTTTTACAAGTATATAAATTCGTATCAGCAGGACGAACAGGAAACTGTGCACGAAAAAGGAAAAAAATACCACCATACACATCATCGCTGAATAAAAAATAGTTTTTATGAGCTTCTAGTTCTGAAGAAATCAATTTTTTTAAGGTAAAAAACCCATGTCGCAGAGGTTAGAACGGGAGGACGCCTCCCCCGCCCTGCAGATCGTTGACCCATCCGAACTTCTCCGTGTACGGATTTACCATGGTCTCCGGCGGGTAGTCGTCGATGCAGTCTTCCCAGGCGCCGGCGTCGTCGAGGTCCTTGCTCACCTCCCAGTAGCAGCTGTTGCACTTGAAGCCGGAGCCGAAAGTGACCATGAGCACCCTGTCCCCTGCCTTGAGCCGCCGCTTGGCCTCCATGTAGGACAGAACATACCACAGGCTGCTCGCCGACGTGTTCCCCCACCGGTGCAGCGTCATGGTCGCCGGCTCCACGTCGTAGCTGCTGAGGCCCAGGTTCTTTTTCACCGCCTCGATGACCGCCGTCCCGCCGGGGTGGAGGCAGAAGTGGTCGACCCCTGTCTTGAAGTTGATCTTGGGGCCCTCGAACTTGAGCTTCCGACGAAGGAGCTTGCGGGCCAGGAGGCGCACGGTGAAGCGCGCGAGCTCGGCCGCGGGCAGGATGCGCGGGGCGAGGCGCTGGAGGTTCTCGCTGAATGCGCGCACGGCGGCCTTGGGGAGGTTCTTGCTGAGGCAGACCCCGAGGCGGCCGTCGGCGTCCTCGCGGTGCACGGCTGCGGCGTGCGCGTCGTCGTAGGCGCCGATGTGCGCGCGCACGAGGCACTTGAGCTCCATCTTGGCCCGGGATCTGTAGGCCGGGTCGTTGGTGAGCAGTGCGGCCGCGCCGCCGCAGCGGAAGAGGCAGTTGCCGAGCATCATGGACTTGTCGGTGCCGTTGTACCAGTTGGGCGCGATGGACTCTGAGGTGACGACGAGCGCCATGGTGCGCGGGCGGGTGAGCATGACGCGGCGGGCGAGGTCGACGGAGACGAGACCCGCGCTGCAGCCCATGCCGGAGAGGTTGTAGGCCATGACGTCCTCCCGCATCCCGAACCGGCTGACGATCCTGGCGGCCAGCGACGGCTCCGGCGAGAAGGAGCCGACATTGAGCACGAGCAGGTCGACGTCGCGCGGGGAGATTCCCGTCTTGGCGAGGACGCCCCGGACGGCGTCGTCGAAGAAGGCGTCCATCTCGTCGAGCGCGTCGTCGTGGGTGGCGCACTCCTCGCGGCCTTCGAGGACGTTGCGCGGGGAGTAGGTGTGCTCGCCGATGCCGGAGTTGACGATGACCTTGAGGAGGAAGCGGTAGTCGGGGAGGCCGAGGCGCTTGTTGCGCTCGATGACGGCGCCGGCCATCTCGGTGGTGACCTTGCGGTCGTCGGAGGGCTTGTGGCACGCGTAGTCGAGCAGGTAGCAGCGCTCGCGGCGGCGGCGCGCCAGTGCCTGCCACGCCAGGTACGCCGCCGCGTGCGCCAGGAGCAGCGCCGTGAGCAGGGGCAGCAGCTCCATGGTCGGCGAGATGGGTGGGTCGGGTGGCGAGCGGCGAGCGTGCGTGGGTGTGGCTGGGTTGGCGTGACGGCCTGGCTGGTGGCGAGTGATAATATATAGCCAGGACGAACACGCGGTTGGTGGTGCAACGGTGTATGTATGTACGTGGACGTGGGTACGTGGGCGTAGGCGCACGCAAGCGATGCGGCTCAACTACACCGGTGGTGGTGGTGGTGGTGGTGGTGGGGTGGCGAACATGGCCGTCTCGCGGCGGTGATGTGAGCCGGTGAGGTATGGTGGGGTTTAATGCGATCCCGCCGGCCGGTCATCTCGATCTGGCGCGCCTCCGGTGGGGAGGCCAACGCCCAACTAACTCGATCTGGCCGACGATCGAGGCAAAGCTATAGCTTGTTTAGGCCTGTCGTTTCACGCCGCGCGCGTTCCGTCAGGCAGGCCGGCCAGCCAATCGGTGACTGCGAAACAGGATATGTCGTCGGGGCCACAGGAAGATTTACATTGACTTTCATGTAGTGAAATCGTTGGAAAATACAATGGCACAATTGGTAACGCATGTCCTCCTTAATCTGGCTGGTGTGTCGGGTTCCGGAAGGTTTCACCGGCGAGCTCCCATGGGCGTTTATGTTTAGGGATTGCTGTATCGGGTGGGATTCGGTCATGCCGAAGGGAGCGGCGCGAAGCTCTGCTTCTGTTACCATCATGGGCAAATCCATGGTGAAGTCGGAGAATGTCATGGAGGCCGAGATTGGAGTACTACTAATGGTGATGGGAATCTTTGCAGCGATAAGAACTTGCTTGAATGTTCAGGAATTGTAGCAGTGGCATGTAAGTTTGAGCGACAGCACATGTGAAATTTAAAGTCTTACCTTTATAAAAAAAATAATTAAAATGAATTTGAGGCGTTCTCCGGCTCCTGCCGTAGTACGCCACCGCTGGCCCGCACACGTACTCTCCGTGAGCGCCATTGCACTGATGATCCGATCGATACGACTTTTCTCCCAGATTTAACGACGCTCAGGCCATTGCAGTAATAGCGCGCGGCATGTCTTGCGTACGTACTCTCCTGATACTACTACTACAATGTCGACTGTGTACTGTGGATACTCGCTGTGACGCTTACCTCTGTTTCCTGCACTGTTTAGATTTCGACCAGAACGTGGTTAATTATTACTGTATGTTACAGTGCATGTACGTACGATTTGTCCTACTCCTGTGTGTGGTTGACCAAACATAGAACTAGGTTAATTAGTTTCAAAAAAATACATAGAACTAGGTTTTAATCAATTATTTTCTTCACGTCGGCTCCAAATATTATGGAATCATAAAATGCACATCAATAGCAAACTGAGCGCCAGCCTCAGTAACACACTCGAGTAATTGCCCGCGGTGCTTTTTTCACGTTCGAAATATTATGTCTCTAGCAGATAATTTACGTTATATTTGTGCTATTTTCTTCTTCGATCTATTAAGACGATCACAACCGTGGAATCCGATTTCACGATCTCAAACTTCACATGTTAGGAACTTCTAAACTTCTTCCGTCTTACCTTGATCGAAAGTAGAAAACCATGGCCAGTTTATTGGTTGAGTTCACCGAGGCGCTTGGGTTAGAAGGTGTATGAACTTGATATGATAGTGGTCACCCAAGAGTCAACGAGGAGACAAGGAGAAGGGCAACCACCAAATAACCATTATAAGACCAATGTGTGTAGGTTGCGGCTAGGTCTTGTGAGTGGACCAAATGTGTAAATCGGGAAAGGGGTGTGCTCAAACTGTGATTAATGGAATGGTGCAGATCTGTAATAGCCTAAGTGACACTTATGAGCTTAACCTAAGGGAGGGATCCAAGGTGGGCGTCCCTAGGGTAATTCTCTTTAATAGCATAAGTGATACTTGCCCGCTCATGTTCATGGAGTATTTTGCTCGCATGCACAACCAAAGAAAACACAAGTATGTAATCATAGTTAAAATATTTGATTCCTGGTTTTGCATAAAAAGATCTAGGATATATGAACTTCTTCTTAGGAAAATTGACTCCAAAGAAAAAACCGGCTCTGATACTTTTTCCTAGGAGGACGAAATTAAAATGTCCTAGAATTGCAGGCATGATAAAGGCCCGGCTCCCATATTACTTGGGTCGTAGCCGGCGAATTTAACAGGGCATCTCCAAGGTAATGAGTGTATGTATAAAAAAAATGTCAGATTCTAATGATACCTTTTTCGAGTGGGGCCATGTTTAAAATCGACTGAGTACCAGATTTGATTTTAACGCAGACTTCTGTTTTTGTCTTCCGTAACATGGTCGAACCTTCCAGCTAAGTCCAGACTTTCTTGTTCCCAGAAAGGCGGATAACTGAAAATGGTGTGCCTAATTAATCAGTATCTCGAATATTGCAACTGCAATTACAACCGCGCGAACTGAAATTTGTAGAACTGAATGTGTTTGATTATTTCGGAATACTAACCACCCGCAATGCGCTAATAAAATGATCCAATTCCTGACCGCTTCATTGTTCTTCCTAGTGTTCTTCACATTGCAACACAATTTAGAGTCTCTAATTGTCAAAGCTAAATGAGATTAATGTCCTCACACGTGTGGCTTCTAAATTATGATTTGTAGTTGTTTCACTAGCATTGTTATATGGGAAAAAAACTCTATATATATCCATGTTAATAACCAAGCACAGTATACATGTTTGGTTATGCCTTCTGCTTGTTGAGCGACAATTGTCCCAGCACAAATTCTAACATTGTCGGTACACCTAATGGGTTCTAGATAATTGGGTAATCAAGGACAAGATATAACCCATAGCTTTGTCATACCAATCACCTTATATAATCATACAGTAACTTCATATTTAATATCTAATAGAACAATATTATGCACTATGTATACCATCTCTTTTCAATTATGTTTAATTTAATATTTAATGCTCTAAAAAACATATTTTTATCCCCACAAAAAGATTGTGATATATGTGTTAATTTCATGATAACCAGAGTATTTGATATCCATACATTGGAAAAAATTCCGTATGATAGTTTAAACAACATTTTCTAATTCCGTCATGAAATTCAAATGCTAAAATGTGATCTAATCCATTGTAAACACGATCATCAACTCCAGGACCTTAAAGTTATAATATATGCAAACTAGAAATTATTACGAAATTTTGGGGGATATAGTATTGTGTTTATAATATTTTATAAAATGAGCTAGCTTTACATTATTCATCAAAATTAGTTTTTTTTTACAAAAGTGGTGATTTTGAATTGAGATAATTTTATATAGTTGGCACAATATACATTACACATGTTCATTCGCTAGTTGAATTTAACACAAGATGATAGATTTATGTCATGAATCCTGTTGAATAAGATTTTTTTTCAGTTGCTTATTCCACGTGTACATTTGATACTCATGACACATTTTTTATTATTATTGACTACTTTAATATAAATAAAACATTTATTGTAAAAATATTTGTAGAGCAAACAACTCATATAATTATATATTAACTACATATTTAATCACTAGAAAACATTTTAGTTTGTTCTTAATAGCATTTTTAGTTCTGCTATAATTTGAATTTTAATCATGTAATACAAGCATATTGGTTATAAAAGTGTGAAGAACCATTGAATCTTTGATGTCCGTAAATTTGGATGAAACACCAAGATAATATGTGAAACATTGTTTTCGAATTTATTTGCAATATTCATATCCTAAAAGGTGATCTAATCCATTCTAAGCATGATCATCAACTCCGAGAACCCAAAGTTATAATTTTTGCTAACCTGAAATTGTATTAAATTTGGGCACGCCATATTAATTCTATACAATGGTTGGGCCTACATTATTCAACAAAAGGACTAAAGAAGTAACGAAAGTGGTGGTTTTGTGTTTCGAGAGGCATAGTTTATATAGTTGGCAAATGATGCACGGTACATTCTCTAATTGATACAAATTGAAGACACCAGATATATGTCGTGAATGTTCTTGAATAAGCTACTTTTTGCTTGCTTATTCGACATGTTGACTTGATACTTTGCCTAGTCTTTAAAAATATCAATGTTTTGGATGCGGACACGGTCTCTAAAATGTAATATGTACTTAACTCCCACTACAATACAAATAATAAAACCTAAGGATATATATCTTATAAGGCAGGCCATGATCGCCACCTAGAGGCACGCTCTCAAGCTCTAACAATCTAGGCTCCAAGTAGCGAACCCGAACTCTGTAACTGAGATCATCATCAATACAATCCACCGCAAGGAGCCGAACATGTGTACATCGTGTGTACTAGTCTCAGTCCCGAATAACACCAAGTCGCGTAACCCCGCACATTCGATAAACCACCCTGTGATGAAATCTGCCGTGTCAACCGATGACTTCTCAATTTTCGCACGCCCAATAAATAGTCGGAAATTACCTTCTTCTCAAGAACCCTTGTTACACCGCCCCCCCCCCCCCCCCCCCCCCCCCCACACGCCACCCCACCCCAAAAAACGAGTGTATACACTTCATAACAAAGAATTTGTTTTAGCTACTTTTTTTTTGTCCACGTTTGATAAGCATGGGCCCGTTCAGTTATCAGATGTTTTCGGCAGGCAGGCCATGTTGCACGCTTCGCAGTAGCCGCACGGATTGGTTACGGATGAATGCGCCCTTTTGGCTAAACACGTTCAATTCTCTGCAGCCTGTCAGCTAGAGCATGTTGGGGCTGCGTCCCCATAACTTTCAACAGCTAGCACGCACACCAGTACTACGAGCAAATTGAAGGTTGGGTGGGTGGGCAAGGTGACAATTCCGCGAGTACTACGAGCTCGCTCGTGACATTAGTTTCTCCTTCCAGTACATGCAGGTTGGAGGGGCGCCGAATGTGCTGCGAGCTGCACTGAAGCTCCGCTTCGGAACACGGGGAAATTACGCAGGAACTTCATGGGATGCAACGGTTTCGGGGAAGAAGGAAGCCGATCGATCATCACGGTGTATCTGTCTGTCCATGGATAAGTTTGGGCGCGGAAGCATTTACGATCCACCGCGGCTGCACGGGTCCCTGCACTGCAGGTGGCCCTAGTTGCTGCAAGTGGCCCGGCCGGCCGATCGGTCCAGCGGCCGCCCCGTGCATCGGCGGTAGTACCATTGGCTGGCCACGGATTTCCATCATTCCATGCCAAAGCTGGCGCGTTGCTTCACGCGGAAATCAGCCCGACCGATCCCCCGAACCGTCCTCGACTCGCCATGATCAATGCCGGCTGTTGGCGACGAAAGCTCAGCGTCGACACCGAGCGGGAAATGGAGTCCGGAAAAAGGCGGAGATGGCTGTTTTGCGGAGCTGTCGAGCCGGCCAACCGGCGGTTGCGCGCCCTGCGTGGCCAGGCTGAGCTCCCACTAGTTCTCTTCGATCGCTCCGTGCCCTTCACTCGTACTTGCGCCCTCCTTCCAACTTGGGCTGGGGCAGGTAGGCCACCCATTGATGAGATCGATCGATTGGCGAGACAGGGCCAACCGGATCGAAGCGCATGCATGGTCATATACGCTCATAGTATAGTTCACATACATACTGGCACGCGTACGTGCATTCAAGTGTTAGCTAGTGGCATTGGTTGCGACTGTCTCCTTGTTTGTCTGTCTGAGTGTGTCTGAGTGTCTGTTCATCATGCCCATCTGTAGCTAGCAACCTAGCGAGCGCGTAGAAGAGCTGTTAACTAACCTGTCGTGGATGTTTTCTTCTTACTTGTGTGGATCAATCGATCATCGAGAAGCTGTAAAGGAGAAGCGTGACTAGCTAGTTATTTGGATGTTTCATCTAATCTCCACCTTATTAACGCTGGTTGACTCATCTGTCGGCAAGCCTAGCTATCTAGCTAAGGACCGGCATTGCCTCTGGAAGAGGGAAGACACGGGCTAGGCTAGGTCTGGGCCACAGAATTAATTCTCATTCTTTTTCTTAATTTTCACGAGAATTCAAAGCTCCGCTGCACTTGCTTGACTTTGCTGCCGATCAAAATCACGATAAATGCGCCCTCGATCTGTACATGCACTCTGCATTTGATGCAAACCAAGTGACTTGTGCCTGCTCCTCGTGTAGATGCATGGAACCAAGCCAGCCCAGCAGAGAAAAAAGAGATGACCGGAGGTTGCACCGCCAAACCGCGTGAGGTTTCACTCCTAGCCGGCACGGCAGTACGGCCAAGTGCAGATGAAGGGACAGGATGCGCGTGCGGATGCAGGCGATGGAATTGCTATTCTTTTCCATCCATGGATTGTTCATCTCGCTCGTGGCAAGTTGAAAAGGCAGAGGAGGCCCCAGGGATTGGCCCCAGGGGTTGGCCTGGCTGGTGCCGAGGCAAAGCAGGCGGCAGCGCATTCATGCGTTCCTCCAGGTTGCCAGCCTCGCAGCAAGCCGGGAGACCAGAGGTCAGCAAGGACGTGTTTGGTTGCCCACTGCTAGTACATGCAAACTCTGCAGACGCGTTTTTGGTATGTTTACTTGCTGGGTTGCACCGTGTTCCGTGTTCCTGCACAACGTGAACTTTAAAACAGTGTCGGGCCAGCCCAACGGTCAATTCGGCCGTTTCCGTGGAGCCACCCTCTCGTACACCAAAATTTGCTCCCTCCTGCACGGGAGCTCCTGTAGGTCGCCCGTTAGCGACGGATCGAACAGAGGTCGCCTACAGAAGTTGATCGTGGGCCGGCCCACAACGTCATCTTCTTCCCCCGCTGAAGAACTTCTTCTTCTTCTTCCTCAGACCGCTGCCATCCATCCCCCCGCTGCCGGCGCCGGCCAGACCGCCGGCGGCCGCCACCCACGGCCGGCTCCGCTCCCGCGGCGCCTCGCCGTTCCGCTCTCCTCCAACCGCCCCCCACCGCCGGTCCGCCGCCGCCCAAGGCCTCACCTCCGGCCCCCGCTCTCTCGCTTGACTTCTCTCGCTTCGCTAGGTCGCCCGTGATGGGCCAATCCCATAAAGAGAATCCTTCAGGCGACGCTAGCCAGAGCCGTCGCTAACGGGCGACACAAAGGATTTGCCTCCTGCACGCGAGGGGAAGGGGCCGGAGACGCCGCTTCCCTTCGAGAACACGCGTCATAAATCGCCTCACCACTCATCTCCCCCACTCAATCTACTCGCTCGTCTCCTCTCACCTCTCTCCTTTCTTCCACGGCGGTTCCTCTGCCGCCGGCACGTCGACAGCTCCGTGGCCAGCATCTTAGGTGGGAGAGGACGGCGGGCCATCCATACTTGTTCGTCGAGCTGCAAGATCTTCGTGGGCAGCGACGACCGCGCAGCTCACCGTCGACCTTGAGGGCTTCTGTGGCGCCCCGACCGCAGAACTATACAGTGATGCTGTGTGTCACCAGTTAAGCGATACAGCCGGAGGTTACGGGTTTACCAATCCCTGGCCAAAACCTTTGGCAGGCGTTGCTCGGAATTGATCATCGGCAACGCAACACCCCGATTGATGCCTTAACACAGGCACAACTATCAGTGCATAATAGAGAGATCAAGACTTGTGGAACAACTGGCACATCACAGACTCTACGACTCAAAGCATTATAGTTCAACTCTTATAATAGAGAAAGATATCAAATATTACAACCAGAGGTCACAGACCCAACAGTACATCATGCGGAAGCGAATTAAGTTGTTCTAAACAACAAGATCCAAATTAAGGCCTAAGAGGCCTATAGATAAACATTCCAGCGCATCCGAGATGTCCCAAGCTGCCACCTGGGAACCCCAGACTACTCGTCGACATCCACATAGAACCCACCTTCAGTGTCGGTGAAGTCCTCCACTGAAATCAAATAAACAACGTTGAGTTCGACGAACTCTGCAAGATTATTAGAGCTACTAGCCCAATGATTGGCTTTCAAAGGTATAACTAACTCAGGTCAACACTTCAATCCTATGGATATTAGGAAGGATACAGGTAATGGCAACAGGTATCTAATGCAACTAGTAGGATACTCTAATCCCAGCAAAAGACATTTAGAACCGAATGCAATATTATAGTGGAGAAAATAATTTGCGGAAACATAGGAGGAGACATGCTCAGAGGGGGGATTACGCTTGCCTTGGTGATATGGCTGGTAATAGGGATCGTCACAATACGGTGGTGGCACTTCAACTCCTTGATCTACCGATGCACAAACAATACCGGAAAGGAACAAATAAATACCACGAATACAACAGGTGCAATGCACTCTCATGATGACATGACATTTTAATGCACTTAGAGGGCATAGACATGGTCATCAATTTAAATGAGTGTCCCCAAATAATTAGGCACTATTTGGCATCCCCTCATATTTATCTTAATGGCCTAGTATTACCTCTAATAAGACCAGTATCTAAATATTATTCAAGCATGCATGAAAATTATGTTTCCTGTTAGGATTTAACTTGCTGAACATTTTGACATATTGGTTGCAATACTCTGAGCAAATATGAATATTTGGCGAATATTTGAAATTTGCATTTGAATCTGCCATTTTAGGGGAATGCAATTATTAACGATATTAAAAGTTCATTATTGTGTAGAACTGCTTGAAAACAGTTAGTAAATGTTCCTATGAACATTTTGAGGTATTAACCATAATTTTTGAAGTTTTGGGGAATTAATTATGAATTTCCAAAGTTGGATTTCATTTCTGCCATTTTATCAAATTCTTTTAAACAACAAATAAAACTAATTATTCATGTTTGGAAATAAGTTTAAATATGAAGGGTATTAGGTACTGAGCATTTTGATAGTTTAAAACTAATTTTTGGATCACTAATTTTAAAGTCATGGATTTTCTAAACTCCTTTTCTTTTCTGCCATTTTCATCTTTTTAATAAAACAGCAAGGAAACTGATTCATTTGGATGTGTGAGTTATAACAACAGTTAGACTCTATTTTTCTGAACATTTTGATATATCATTTGTAATTTTTGGACGAATATTCATAAAGTTATGGATTTTTCAAGATTTAATTTTGAATCTGGCTATTTCTTTTATTTAACCAGAAATCAGCGAAACGTTTTGCACCGCAGCAGAGGCTACCCAGTGCCACTGACGGGTGGGACCAAGGCCACGGTGGCAGCCCAGTCAGCCCGTGGCCCCATGGCCTCGTTTGACTGCGCCGATGCCACGACCGGTGCGCGCGCGCGCGGTGATCGCCGGCGGCGTCGCACGCGGGCACGGCCTTCTAGTTCGCGCGGGTGCTCGTGGACAAACGCAGGAGCTCGCCGCGCTACGAGGGTCGATTGGCGGCGCCATGGACCCCAATGGTCGCCGGGAAAAGCTCCGGCGACGAACGACGGCGAAGGCGGTTACGGCTACGGCGGAATCTACTGCTAACAGATGATATAGAGTGAGAGGAGTAGAACGGAGATGTCCCCGAGGACGGAGTGCTCACCCTCGAAGCGTGGGAAGCAACGGCAGCGGCGGAGGAGCAACGTAGCGGCGGCGCGGTGCTCGGTGGTGGTCAACCGTGGTCGGAGAAGACGGCCTCGATCTCGCAAACGACGGCGCTGTGGCCCGATTCCTTGGTCAGGGAGGACGAAGGCGACGTGACGAAGCTCGCGGTGCTCTTCGATCTGTGTGGGGCGTGCTCAGACGGCGGCGATGTGGCGGTGGAACTCCGGTTGGGTCGCGGCCAGCGCAGAGAAGAAAGCGAGAGGGGGAGCAAGGGGGCGACAGCGAGGTGAGGATGGATGGAGGCAGAGGCGCGTGCTCTTCTTATCTCCTCGCAGAGGAACGGAGAGGAGGGGGGGCCCGGCGCGGAGGCTCGACAGCGCCGCGAGGAACACGGCGGTGGTCGGCGCGGCGTCGCACGTCGCTACAGGGAAGATGGCAACTTTGCAAAAAAACCCTGCCTGCTCTTTTCTTCTTTTCCCTTTTATTTCCTTTTAAAACCAGTACTTTAGGGATTTATTTGGAGACCTTAAACATTCTGAACAATTATGAGAAAATTCATGTAGCCTCCCCATCACTTTAAGAGGCTCCATAAAAATTGGTGTTCAAAATAAAATGTTTTGAACAACATTTGTTCATAGGGTTTGTTTATGTCAGTTTTAATTAATTACAATTTGATATTTCTTTGGACATTTCAAAGCAAGTGCAAGATTTTATTTTGAACTCTTGGAACTTCCTTAACAAATATATTAACTTCAAACAATTTTTATTTGTCAAAAATTTGCCAAACTCATTTGAATTGAGTTATGGCATTTCTAGCAATTGGTTTTTAAATGGTGACAATCCAATTGTTTTAGTGTTTAGCAAGTTAATATGGATGCCATGATGCAATGAAACACAAAAATTGGAAATTTTATTCACATTTCTAGGTTCACAAATTTCGGGCTGTTACAGCTTCATCCATGGAGGTAACGATGTTCTCCACCCCTTAAGAGCTAGTTTCTAACATAGATCTGTAGATCATGGTAGATTTATCGACGTATGTTGACATGCAAAGTAGATCTAACTCGTTCTAGGGTCCAATCTGTGTTTAGGGTTAGATATACTTATAATGCCTGCTGACTTGTGAATCCAACTGAGGCTTCCATGTTGTGTCTTTTGTTCTTGTGCCTGTGATGATCTGTTTGACTTGTGAGGCAGCACAAACAGTCTCAACACTATCTAGACAGACACCAAATTTAAGAACCAGGCATAACTCATTTGTCTACTACTTGATTTTGTTGGCTGGTGATGCATTGTTGTCTAAGCCTTCTCATTTGCCAACATAACTGACCCTTCCATGTTGTTGCTGATGTGTATCTGTTGTGTTATGGTTAATTATGTTGTGCATTTTGGCCGATGATTGTAATGCGGCACAGTAGAGGTGCAAGAGGTGGCTCCACTGTACCTTGAGCGATGTGCAAGTACAATTCTTGTGCACAACTTTTGATACCGTGGAGCCATTTCTTGGCACCAATGCTTGTGCGCTTGTTTATGAGGCTGTTTGTTGTTCAAGTTAGACATTTTCTTTTGCACCAAGCCGATGATTACAATGTGGCATAACATATGTGCAGGGGGGTGATTCTATAGGACCATGTGCAATGTGCAACCAAATTTTTTGTGCATACCTCTCGGTCCTGTAAGAGTCATCTCCTGAGATCTTTGTGTGCTATTTTTATGAGGCAAGTATTGACAATGATGATGTTTTGACACAAGTTGGCTATTTGTTTTGAAGTCAACGAAGGGCAAGGAGGTTCTTTAGGACAATGAAGAAGGCAGTGCTTCCAAGAGGAGGAAGGTCCCCCTCGGGCATTTCCACGATGGGGTGTCTCCATCCCACTTTTGGAAGGTTATCATTGCACCTAGGTTGGATTTGCTGCCCATTCCCCCAGCGTTCCGTGAACATTTAGGCAAAATCCCTAGAGAAATCGTCCTGAAGACGAACACTGGCTGCAACTGGAGGTCAGCGTCGTCGACCATAATGGGTCTGTAGCGATTGCCAATACTATGTCTAGTTTTTAAAATTTTGGTGGTTACGGTCTCCAAATATAATATGTACCTAACTCCCACTATAATATAAATAATAAAACCTAAGGATATATCAGGCCAGGATCATCTCTTAGGGGCACGCTCTCAAGCTCTAGCAATCGCGACTTCGAGTAGCGAGGACCTCTGTAATTGAGATCATGGCTCGTCCCGAATAATCTGTCGTGAGGGTTGAACATGACTCATCCCAAATAATCTTTCGTGAGGGGCTGAACATGGCTCGTCCCGGATAACACTAAGTCGCCTATCTCCACACATTCGATAAGCCACCCTATGATGATATCTGCCGTGTCAACCGACATTCTTCTCAATTTTCGCTCGTCCAATGAATAGTCGGAAATTATTGGTTGTGGCCCCCCCCCCCCCCCCCCCACACACACACACCCACAAAAGCGAGTGTATGCACTTGATAAAATATATTTTGTTTGAGCTACATTTTTCTACAATATGTCCTAGTTCGATAAGCATGGGGAAACTGTTTCAGTCTTCGCTCAGTTATCAGATGTTTTTGGCGTATTTTTTGCCAAATATGGCCTTTTTGCGAAACTAATCTCAAATCTGGCCTCTCTCCAAAATTATTTCCAAATCTGGCCCCTGAGGTCGGCTTCAACGAGGATGGCGCCGACCTTGTACATGTCGGCTCCATCCTTGTTGGCGCCGACCCCTGTTTTAAAAATTCTAAATCTTTAAAAAAATTATGTGACTTTCTAGATGGCGCCGAACTAAACAAGTTCGGCTCCATCCTCATTGGCGCCGAGTTCAAAATGTCAGATTTGAAAATAGTTTTGAGAAGAGGCCATATACGTGTTTAGTTGCTCAAAAGGGGCAAATTTGTCAAAAAATACGTTTTCGGCAGGCAGGCCATGTTGTTGCACGCTTCGCAGCAGCAGCACGGATTGGCTGGCGATGAATGCGCCCTTTTGGCCAAACCACGTTCAATTCTCTGCAACCCTGTCAGCGGTAGTCAGCCGGAGCATGTTGGGGATGCGTCCCATAACTGCGCCGTAGCACAACCAAAATTTGAACCGAAATGGCCGCAGCGGGAGTGCGGTGGGTGGCAAGGCGCCAATGCCGCGAGTGGCTCGTGACATTTCTTCCTCCTTCCTTCCAGTACATGCAGGTTGGAGGGCAGGAGCATCAGGGAAATGCCCATGATCAGTACAGGCGTCCATGGATGAACTCTGTTTCGGGGAAATTTTCCTCGGCGGGGGGCGGCCAAAGCAGCCGATTGATCAGTACATGCGTCCATGGATGAACTCTGGCGTGCATTTACGATCCACTGCGGCTGCACGGGGTCCTTGCAGGTGGGATTGATGGCCCGGCCGGGCAGAACCGGTAGCCCCAGCCCTAGTTGCCGCAAGTGGCCGGCCGATCGGTCCAGCCACCCCGTGCATCCGCGGTACGTACCCACAGAGATATCGGAAGCTGGCCGCGGATTTGCATGCCAAAGTTGGCGCCTCGCTTCACGCCGAACGCCGCCCGACCGATGCCCGTTCCCGGCCGATTCCTTGTGGCCGTGATCAATGCCGGCTGCTGGCGACGAAAGCTCAGCGTGATCACCAAGCGGGAAAGGGATGCGCTGTTTCGCGGCGCGGTTGTCTAAGCTAAGCGCCCTTTGATCTCTAGCTACGACTTCTCTTCGCTCCGTGCCCTTCACTGGTAAGCTGGGCCATGGCAGCTGGTAGCCGCTCCAGCGCGCGCATTGATGAGATCGACGCGCCGGTCGGTCCATCGATGGGAGGAGGAGGGGAGACATGGCCATCCGGATCGAAACGCATGCATGGTCATATACACTGATAGTTTAGTAAACTCCTTCGCCATATTTGGCACCACGCGCGCATTCAAGAAGAAGCGTTAGTAGCTAACTGTTGGATGTTTTCATCTAATCTCGACACCCGTACGTACTTGATCCAACTAATTAACACTGGTTGACAGATTCCTCTGTCGGCAAGCCTAGCTACCTACCTAGCCAAGGACGACCGGCATTGCCCTGCCCTTACGATCGATCGATCGATCGATCGCGAAGGTTGATACTAACAGCAAACCTCTGGAAGAGGAAAGACGCAGTCTAGGCTCTAGGTCTGGGCGACTACGGATTAGTTCGGTCCTTTTTGCTTAAAATCTTCACGTGAATTCAAATCTCAGGCTACGCGCGTTTGGAACATGCGCCCTCGTCGTGCTTGTTTGACTTTGGTGCCGATGATCAAATCGTGATAAATGCGACGAACAAAGTCATGCCTCTGTGGAGTGCTGATACTCCCCAGCCCGCCCGCGTTCGAGTGCTTGTGCTCGCAGCGCGGTGCGTACGCACCTATTTTCACCTATTTCTCCTAAAAAACTGTCCTGGGGCCTCTTACTCCCCTCGGACGCCTTTTTTTTTTTTTTAAAGTCATGCCTCTGTACATGCACTCTGCATTTGATGCCAACGAGGTGACTTGCGCCTGGTCCTCGCGTAAGATGCATGGAACAAAGCCAACAAACCCCAGGGGGGGAGAGTACGACTGACCGGCCGGAGAAGAAACAGATGACCGGAGTCCGGCCGGAGGTTGCGCCGAAACCGCGTGAGGCTTCACTCCTACCCGATGCAGTGCAGACGCAGGAACAGCCGAACATGATTTGGTCAAATGCGCGTGCAGATTCAGGGATTGGTTCATTTCGCTCGTGGCAAGTTGACGAGGCAGAGGCCCAGTGAGTGGCCGGCCGGCGCCACCGCAAGCAGGCGGCAGCGCATTCATGGCTTCCAGCCTCAGCTCGCAGCTAACCGGGAGAGCCGACCCGAGGTCAGCAAGACTCTGTCATACTGCTGCTGCTGCTGCTGCCGCCGCTGAATAGCAGGTGGAATTGAAGGCGGCGCCGAACGGATGCAGAGCCAGCGATCGACAAGGCTTTATTTTCGTTTTACTTGCACTTGTAGGCCAGCAAGAAAACAGGAGGGACCATTGGAGTATGCACAAGGAGTGGACCAGGGTCCAGGTATATATATATCGTTCTTGGGAAATGAACAAATAAAGGACCATTCTTACGCCGACAGATAAGATACTACGACAAGATGAGGTTGCATAGTTTTCTGCACGAATATTAAGACATGGGTATTTTATACATAGTTGATTCTTTTTTTCTGGAAAAAAACACGAGAGATGAGTTCTTAATAGGCACAAAATGAATACGATCCGTTAAATCCTAGACTATGTCTCATTTTTGGATGGGTCAATTTGTCCATCAATAGAACATACATCTTATATTATAGATTTTTCTTCAAAGAACTATACACTTCGCATCAGAAACGGAGGGAGTACTGGCTTCGTTTTGAGATGTGCCGTGATAAGTGTTGCTGGAAGGAGGATGGGAATTTTTCACTGAAATTGCCGTGGGCCTTAGAAAAGGTGTAGTTGTTACTGGTCCAATGCCATAACCCGTTTCGACAAAAGGGCCTAAGGCCCACTGTACCAAACATTTTCCCAGCAGCTCTGAGATCAATGTTTTGTTTTTTTTTGTATATCGAAATTTGGGATAACAATATTCTGCCACTAACAAGCCATGAGGGCTAAATGAAGAAAATGTTGTAAGCAATTATTTTATAGGGACATATAGTGTGACCTATATGTACCGAGTTCAGATTTCCAGTTCGATGTTTTGGTGTCTCATTAATGCGTATTTTATTCTTTCAATGAAAGGCAACGCCTCCCTAATATTCATACGTATTTGATCAGTTCATTTTGTATGCTTTGCGGCTTCAATCTTCAGTAGATGTTGTACGCATGAATTGGCGTGGCTTGAAACAAAAACACGCTCCACAAAAAATGTTCTGAACATTTACACAAAATTCAGTAACTGTATGAAGAAATTGTTGCGAGCCATCATCTGATCTCGGCTGCTAAAGACACTCTTCTGTTGAGGATACTAGCCCAACTTTGTACGCTCAGGACCAAAGCTCACTAGAACACAAACAACCTCCAGGCAACTATAGTACAGAGAAATCTGAAGGAACGGAAGCAAACGATAACAATCGGGATAAATGGCATGGCATGCAGGACAGATGAGAAAACATTTGAAGACATTATTCGGATAAGAAAATCGTGACAATCCCACGATTTCCCGTACAGATTGCTCCGCAAACCTTATTTCTATCAAATACACAGTATACCCATTTTTACCGTTTTCAGGTCAAATGCCAAGCGTGTGGGGGCTACCAAACTGAAATAGAAGCCTTACGTCTAGAGTTCCCTTCGGACACATCAGTTCAAACATACGGTATATCTTTTTGGTCCAAAACGTCACGCATCTTGCTCACAGGTTCGTCTTTGGCTTGGATGCTGGGCTCACGCGCCTGGTCAAGGTCCGCATCGTCACGAACTCCTCCGCGGCAGAAGGGTGGATCCCGACCTGCAAAGCCAACAACCGGTATTGTTAGAACCTGAAAAGAACCGAGGTCTGATTGTCCGTTGTAATGCAAGGGGTAATGCTTTTCAACTCACAGTGCTGTCAAATGTGGCTTTGGTAGCTCCAGCCTTGAGTGCGACAGCAAGGCCCTGCATTTTTGTGTGTAGAAGGTCATGTAAATAATATGATTCAAATGAATAATAAAAAAGATCATGCTATTATTTTAAAAGAACACACGAACTTCAAATGAGTACCTGCATAATTTCAGCTGCATCTGGTCCACACATAGATGCACCAAGTACTTTGTCGGTTTCAGCATCGACCACCAATTTCATCACAGACTTCTCCTGCCGTCTTAATAAAAATAGAAACAAAATTAGAGCTTCCCCATGAGAACTTAATAGCAAACAATGCAGATAGACTGCAATGGTGCACAACCAGTGAAAACACCCAAATATCTCTTGATGATCCCGCGACACTTACTTGGATATGCTGTTCTTCATTGGGTTGAAACTTGATGTGTAAATAAGAAGGTCATTTTTGGCTTCCTCCAAAGCTTCTTGTTCGCTGAGACCCACCACAGATAGTGGTGGAATGCTAATTTGACAAAACGTAATCTCGTGTTATAACAATGAGGGAATGATATAGTGTAACAGAATAAACTACATTTGAATAAACACAGAAGTAGTGGGAATCTGGCAGAGGTTTAAGGGGTAAGAGCAGCTTTCGTTGACACAGAAGGAGCTGTCTTTTCATTCTACTCTCTAATTCTAGTGACATTAACAACATTTGAAACTAACTGATGATATCCTATGTACAAAATAGTCATTTTGAAGAAATCAATGTATATGCTTACGTGAAAACAGCACATGGAACATCTCTGTAATCAGGCTTAACTGTCTGGCCACCAAACACAGTTTTCTGTAATGAAAAGACAAGGATAAATAGTGCTGATTAAACACACAGAAAGATAATTAGCAGAACAACCAGAAAAGAATTAAAAACTATGGCCAACACTTACAGCAAAGCAAGTAGCCTCCATGAGAGCAACAGGTGTGAGATTAATTCGATTTGTTACATCACCCACAGCCCATATACTTGGAACTGATGTACGGGAGTATTCATCAACCTAAACAGACGTCAATTCAATATTAATAAAATATATTATTCAGAGAGTCAGAAGTAAATATGAGAAGTAAATTCCAGTATAAAGACTATATATCAACTAACAGGTACAGAAAGGACAAATAAGGATAGAAGATAAACCTTGATGGCTCCTAGTTGATCAACCTCAACACCAACAGCTTCCAAGTTCAGCCTATTCGAGTTCGGCTTGCGACCTGCACAAATTATAAACCAGGCACAAGAATAATGAGTAAAGTTGCACATTTCAATGAAAAAAGAACTTAAGAAATATATTACATTCTAAGCAAAGTAAGGAAACCAGAAGTGTCTGATTCTTTAGCATACAACCGAAAGAGATTAATACGCGATAAGAAATAAGTAGCTTGTTATCGGTTCCAAACATAATTCAGTAAAAGTTTCAGCATACAATAAACTTTTTCTCCAGACACAAATAGCCAAGACCTGCCCATGTTGTCCCATACTTGCTTACAGAATGTGAACAAATGCTTAAACGGAACAGATAAGAAGTGTCAAAACAAACAAACAAACAAACAAACAAGCATAGTAAATACCTGTAGCAAACAGAACAACATCTGCAATGAGCTCATCCCCTTTACCCGTCACAACTTTAATGCCATCGGCCGTTTTACTCAACTGGTTTACATCAATGAAGTTGGTCAATACAAACTGCACGCTGCACATGAGGAAAGTGAACTGAACTTTGAAATTAACGTGAATCACCTCAGTTAAATTTGTCCCCGGATGCAATCTGATTCCCCTTCCCTCAAGGTTACTTGCAACAACTGTTCTCATCTCATCATCAAAACCTCTGCAAGTGTCAGTGTATTGTTACATACTTACATTCATCTTTTCAGACACAACTTGAAATGTGTAGAAATTTTAGAATACAAAATGCCAATGACGGAATTTCTGTTTCTACGCAGACGTGTTATGGACTTATATTCAGAGTCCCAGGCCTGGTTCTAGAGTTTGGAACAAACAGGGTGACTACTGACTACCATCATGAAGATGGACACATGGGACTGGGTTAAGCATAAGTTTGGGAGGACGGACGAGGGAGATAATAAATTAATAAACCGTTCACTTATTGCTTGATTGACCCCTGAGTAATAACTTAAAAGATATCAATCCGATCTCTAAATCTAATCGTTTCCTATTTAAAAAGATAATTCCTATATTAAACTATATTCCATTTCTATCTGGATACTTTGTAATGCCATCGTGCACATAACAGGGTCCAAACTTTTTTTGGACAAGGTCGATCACTGCTTACGGGAGAGCTAAAACACATACAATCCACTTATCAGTATAATAGCAAAGCCACACAAATACATTGCTTGAGGTGGATTTTATATTTGCATGTGCAAGTGGAAGATCATGATGGTCATTGGAACTCAAATGGGTACCGCAAGAACAAGTGTCACTTAAGTAAAAAACAGATACTAGCAACTTCACGTACATAGCTTGACACAACATCTCCAACAGCACAAACTACATGAATATTTTTCTGAATTTGTGCATTATATTATTTGGGTAAGGGACCAGAGATTTCGTGCAGTGTGCATGCTGAAAGCAGATTAAACTACATACCTTAGAGGAAGTTCTTTTCTATAGAACAAGTCTACTTCAGCACCCAAACCTCTCCAGATAGAAGCAAATTCAACAGCAATATATCTGCAATGACAAGACACGTGAAAAAAAGTTAGGTTAGAAAGAATTGGTAATAAGGAATAATAGCATGGTACAGGACATATCTAGAAATATACCCGCCACCAAGAATCACGGCACGCTTCGGTAGCTCCTCCAAACTTAAAGCCTCATCTGAAGAAATAGCCAGCTCCTGCAAATGGATATTCCGTTGGTGTAGGTCAGAACAATCCAAAAGAACACAGAAAATATAATGATTGTAATTGTTCTGTTTCCTTGACAACCCAAAGGGAGATGAAAGATGCCAAAGCTTTCAAATTTAAATTATATTGAGTATTCACTGAATTATCCAGAACTATTCATGTGCAGCACTAAGTCAAGACAATCACAACGAGTAAATCAGATGGCAGAAATTTAAAATTCTGAAATCAAAGAGTACAGGCGGAAGAACCAAAGGAGCTAAGGAAACATCTTAGCGCTACACTCACACAGTAATAATAGTAATTTAAAAATATATCTCATGGGGAACTTCACAAACCTTTCCAGGGATGTCGACCATGTGTGCTCGGCTACCAGTTGCAATCAGTATGTGTTTCGCCGTGTACCTCTGCTTTGTACCATCTGGCTGGGCAACCTCGACCGTGTGAGCATCAACAATACTTCCTGCCCCTTCGATACTCGTCACACCGGAATTCGCAAGGATTCTCTTGTATATTCCATTTAGCCTAACGATTTCTTGAGTCTGCAGGATAAAAGAATCACGATCTTGGGTTATAGGCGTCCACACTTGTGCTAAAAAATAATGATGAATGTGCTCAACTATAGGTTATGGCTCTAACCTTATTTTCCAGCAACTTCTTCCAGTTGTAGTTGATGTCCCCATTGATTTCCCACCCGAAATTGTTCGCATCCTGCACTCGTAACACGAGCAATGAAAATAAGCACACCGGAGCATCGCTTGGAAGCGTAGTTTTGACACACAAGCTCTAGGAAATGGAAAGGGAAATAACCCCAGTTGGAAATAGAAGCTACAATAGTCTACTAGCTCAAGTATGGAGGTTAATCGCCGGTTAGTTTGATAGACTGAGAAGACAACACTGTATTTCGTAAACAACGACATTCACAGGACCTAAAAAACGGATTCTTCCAGCCCATTTTTGGCAGCAACAGCAGCAACAATACAACAGTTAGGTTGCATAAGACAGTAAGAGCACTTGCCTCGAACTCGCCCCGGAAGGATGCCCCGTAAACCAGAATCTTCTTCGGGACGCAGCCACGAATCACACACCTAGATCAATAGACAGACAGATCAAGGTGAGCACACAGATTCATCAGAACATAGAAACAGAACAAAACATCCAAAAACAAAGCAGGGTAGGTAGCTAGACGTTCAGGTAGCAAACGCCAAGTAGAAAAATGCAGAGAGGTAATCGGGGATAATAGAGCTGCTTACGTGCCGCCGTGGCCTCCCAGCCAGTCGGAGCTGATGGGGTGGAACGGGAGCTCGCAGATCGCAACCTGCACGGAACCACACACACAACGAAGCCGAATCTCAGATGAATAATACGACCAACATCATCAGCATACGACAGGATGAAGAAAGCGTTTGAGGGAGGGGAAAAGTGAAGGAGAAAGGGCGAACCTTGGCTCCGAAGCCCGCGGAGGTGCGGGAGCCGCGGACGCCGCCGCTGCCCGCGCCGATGACGAACAGGTCGTAGTCGTAGCTCTCGCCTCCGTCAGCTGCGCCGTCGGCCACGGCCACCTCGCCGTCCTTGAGCATCTTCCGCGCCATGTCACCGTCGGAACCCTAAGACGGCGACCTGGGTCGGAAGAACACTTCACAGATCAGCGAGGAACAGGGCGAGGTTTCAAACAATCAATCTTATAATCGCGCCCGAAGCCGCCGCCGGCCGCTGGTTGATTAATCAATAGCAAGTGGCACGCGAATTCGAAACGCGAATCTGGGGGAAATCGACCGCACCTTGGGAAGCAGGGCGGGCTGCAGAGGCTGCTGATCGGAGAGACGGATGGATGGATGGATCTGTCTATCTATATCGAGAGGAAGAAGAAAGAATCGGGCAGCGGGACGTGGAGCCGCTTGGCGTCACGGCGCTCGCTCGCCTACCCCTTGGTCCTCCACGGGTCCACGAGCTTCGTTAACATAATCAGGCCACAGTAAGCATCTGTCGGTGTCGTCAGTATACTATAGAATTAAAATGTCAAATGAACCGCGGGCAGTGTGCATCAGCAGTGACAACTTCCCGGATCTCCTGTGCTTTCACACGGCCAGTGAGCGAGCGAGCCGATCCCGTCCCTGCACTCGAACAGAATCCGATTGATTTTCAAGTAGAGTTCTCACGCGAGTTTCTTAACGGAGGATTCATCAGTGATTTTCTACTCCTCGAGGCTCGAGCTAGCAAGATGACGCGACGATCTACAGCAACAATGTACAGCAAGCGCGCGGCTACCAAAATGTCGCCATCCAGTGGCCTCGCTGGGTGCTAACTGGACGCTCGAGACGACCAATTTGGTCTAGCTAGCGTTCTCTGGTTTGCTGCGCCGCGTGTTCGTCCCGTGCGAAGCTGTGTCCAATGAATCTAGACACCTTGTAGACAGAGTTATTAGTTGCAACTTTTTTTTTCATTTTGTCCATTTTATTTATATTACAGATGCAAATGATAGCAAATAAATTTCCACTAATTGCCCTCTGTCCGGAAAAGGATCTAGATACATTCATTTTAGTGACATCTTTTCCGGACGGAGGGAGTGGTTCAGTTAAGCCGTGGCGGCATCATACATGAAACTATCAAAAAATGGCACAAGTTCATGCAAACACAAAATATGATGCGATAAAAATCGAGTGATCAAGCATCTCAATTCCCAATTGTCCTTTTTATTTTATTTTTCTCAACCATGCATTTACAATTGGGTCCATGATGCTCAGGTTGGCGTCAGGGTGGTCACCGGAGGGGAACCCGCGCAGCTGGTGTTGCATTACCTGTGAGTCGTTAGCTACAAGTGTGGCGCTGAGATCAAGGGCGGGCACATCGGAGACATTTGGCATGGTCTCGCCTATTTTCGGAGGCCAGGTGGAAACCCGAGACGGTGTCAAGGCATGTCCGGGTACTGTCGTCGCCGACGGCGTAACGCGCAAGTCCAGGCGCCAAGGTGGGTGGTTTTCCGGAGGAGCCTGAGTTCGTCGTCGTGGTGGTTGGCTGATGGCTTCCGCGAGCAACTGCTGCGCGACGTGGGGGGGGGGGGGGGGGGGGGGGGGGCGACAATGTTTTGCAGCTGAGCTCCCGAGCGTGGTGTCCTGTCGCTTCTTGGTCTTGGCGGCCCTCTGCTTCTTCGGAGTGAGCTCCTTCTTAGGGTTCGGCATGGGTGGGTGAGGAAGGGGCGACATATGCGGTCGGCGCTTCGACGATTGGTGTTGCTAGGGCCGCAGCAACGATGAGTAGTGGAAAGGCAGAAAGAGGGAGTGAAAATGGCGGGCAACTTTGTTTGGGAGAGGTTAGACTGAAAATGGCAACGCCACCGGCTTGCGAGCCAGGGAGAACAAGAGGCTGCCGCTGACGTTATTCATGCCACCGCAAATCCAAACCAAATTTTACCAGAAAATATGTTAGTAAAACGGATAGGTCGCGGACGGCCGGGCTGTCCATTTGCTTTGTGATATCCATGTGGCCGATTCATGGCGCAGACACTAGCGTCGGGGGTAGAGCTGGATCGATTAAAGATGGTATTTTATGGTATCTCGCCACTTGCCCATATCGGTCACTCTCCTCCTCTCGTTGGATTTTCTTCTTTTAATTAGGGCACAAGTTGCTGGATGATACCGCCAAATTTGGTAAAACGGCACCTGCGTACCTACCACACGTCACACGTGCCTCCTGTGATTGTGTGGTGTGGTGTGGAGATACTGAAGAATCATGCAGACCATTCGACTATGAACTGACCAACCAACGCTGAACTGCCAGATCAAGTGAAGATTCTGAAGTTTTATTTGCTACCCTAAACCCTGGCTAGTGGCTAACCAACTACTCCCTCCGTTCTCAAATATAAGATGTTTTAGAATAAAGTCTAAAAATCTTATAATTAGGAACGGAGGGAGTATATTATACTTACACAAAAATCACAATGGAACCTTTTTTTCGTCCTGCTATACTTGTGATTCTTTGCACCATTTTTTTTACAAACTACTCGTAGAAACTTGTGGCATGATGGCCAATAGTACAGCAATTATATACAACCGTTTTATGATATTTGCAACAATGGGGTGGTGGCGCAGTTGGCTAGCGCGTAGGTCTCATAGCTAAATTGAGTGATCCTGAGGTCGAGAGTTCGAGCCTCTCTCACCCCAATTTTTTTTTCTTCCCTGTATATTTTCTTGCAGAATTTCCCCTTTCTTTCAGAGCACATGCATGGCTGTGTTTCTTGTTGCAACGTGCTTCGCCTCATCTTTTATTTTTGTTGTTAAAAAAAAGTTCTTTGCCTCATCAGTCATCACCAATTCTACGTTCTTCTCTGTTCTAACCTTCACGGTCCCGTAAAAAAAAAAAAACCTTCACGGTCGGCCCAAATGAAATAAATAATGCACGTTGGCATCACGAAAAGAGATTCCAAGTTGTTGTCTGAGACCTATCTGACTCATTCGGCAAGACATGCACCCAGAGGTGTGGTCGTTTTCTAGACATTATACTAGCTAACTTAATTTGGTACTACAAGTGCGCGACCTTTTGTTTCGAAAAATCTTTGTAACGTGGAATCTAATTCTTAGGAGTAAATGGCGATGTTGTCATACAACTTCTCCAACCATTTTTAGACTCAACTGTGTGGGATCAAGACAATTTTCTTACGATTTTTTCTGCAAATTATCCAAACGACTATTTCAGCAATTTTTTTGTGTTTTACAATTCTCTATTTTTTGGACACGCAATTCTGAGGGACTCATGTGTTTTTCCTATTTCTGCGGTTTTAAGCATGTGATTAAAAGAGGCCCTCTACAAGCTAGTTTACCTTCACGACGGCTAGATGCATGGGACAAGACGTAGTTTGTCACACTTCCAACAAGAATACTTACAAAAATTGAAATTGTCGATATAAGAAACGATAAGTAAAGAATCAACCAGAGTATAATTGTCCACGTTATGCGTGTTGCATGTCCTAACTAATCATAATGCCCGTGCATGATTTCGGTTTTCCGCTTACAAACATGCAAGTATGTCATAATTTTAACATTTTATCATGTTAACACCGATTTTATGGTGAGTGGCATGTCTGATTGCATCCAAAAGGAACAGGAGTACAAACTGAAAATTTATGAAATTGCAAGATAATCGGAGAAAACCTCACGTGTATCAAGATGAAGCAAAAGAAATTAAGAATAGTAGAGTCGCCACAGACTCGAGAGCGGAGCATTGGTCGACACCTCATATACACACTAGACATTCTACCCTACAAAGCTCTATGATAATATCAATTAGATTTGTTCATAGGAAAACCACATACGAAGATATTTAAAGGTACTAAAATTAGCAAAACACACATAAAACGCTATAATACATATCAATACTTCTTTAATATGTGGTTTAACGTGATTTTTCTTTTTTCACTTTGCTTAGTTTAACATGGAATTGCAGTTAAGCAAAATAAGAATATTATTGTTTTGAACTAACTTTTGAAAATCAAGATTGATATATTATAGAATTATGTAACAAGAAAATATATTTACCGTGTTCACAAACACATATGTGTTGTGAATGATATTGGGTACTTAGGAAAGATACCGGCTAAAATTGTATAATGAAGCTTCATATGTTATTAATGTAGTGATACAAAAAGCTAAAAATAAGTAAAAATGTTTAGTATAAATAGTTCAGTGTTCCAACCCCCTCCGGCTATACCATACGGTTCATCAACCACAAATAACAATCTTATATTTAGCATTTGAGACTCGCTGCGAGCTCTCGCGTTAATCCTATAAAAACAACATCAACCATCATACATAAATTAAGATTACAATTATGACCACTAGATTAACGATAGTGACTCTAGATCCAATCAGACCCGATCGCCGCCAAGCCTAGATATCTCCGTTACTTGGTCTACTTGCACATCCTCGCCACCTAGTAAACACGCTGATCTATATGCACACTAACATCATCTGAAATCACGCTGCAACTCGATAACGAGCGTCTCCATCATGCCGCGAAGCTGGTTCTTGTGTGCTCTAGTCGCCGGTCCCGTGAGTTTTCGCGTAATCGCCTTATGTGCATTTTGGCCGCCGCTGGTATTAGTTCCTAGCTGGATTGCATATAAGATTAATATCTTATTCGTATAAATCTCTCCGCATGGATCAATTATGCAAAAACAGGAAATATAGTTAACCTTTAGCTTGCACTTCAATATCGAATCAGGTGCGTTAGACTTTGAAATCTAAATTAATTTTGTTTGATTGTATTCTTAAGTTGTCTATACATAACACGCTCAGGTCTAAATCCTTTTTTTTCTATGGTGCACTTTGAGCATCTCTTAGCAGATCCCGTATATTGGCCCAAAATTCCAGCCACTCAAGTTCATGTTCGAGCAGGCTCAAAGCTGCATATCGGACTAAATTTAAGGCCCAACACTTCCGTGGTGAGTTTTGACAATTTAAGCAAGAAGCATGGCGTCGTAGGAAAGGCGCTCGCGGCTACTTGATGGATGATCTTCGATTTCTTAGCTCGTTCTCTAGGTTCTAAGTCTTTCTATGGTGCTGGTGTTGCCCTTTGCCTTTCGTTGAGTTGTTCTCGTCGAGACTTCCGTTGTGTTGTTCAAGTGTCAGGCATTGTGTTTGTTAGGGGCCGGGAGAGTTTGTCGGGCTGCCTATGCGTTTGTGGTGGTTTCTTTATTTGTGAGTAGTTCACTTTGAGCTGTTTGTATCAGTTCTCGCCCGGTTTCCTGTTAATTAACCGGGCAATTCTCTCCTTCTTAATTAATAGATTGAGGCAAATTTTTTGCCTACGTTTCAAAAAAAAAACAAATCCAGCTGATATGCAGCTTTAGGCTTTTTCTCGCCCGAACAGGCACCGTGTATCGTTTCGGCCCAGATAATTGTTTCGGGGAACCGCATATGGAACCCTTGCCAATATATCAAGGGTACCTAGGGGGATTTAGGGTTAGCCGCTGAAACCCTCCGCCATGAAATTTCCCATCGCCACGAGTTCGACAACCTCCAGCGAGAAATTCCTGCCATCTGCCGCGAAATGGAGCACGACTTCGTCGGCCTCGGGTGTGCCTCTTCCGGGAGGTGTGGATCTCGAAGGTGTGTCTCCTCCGGTCGATGCCGATCTCGAAGGTGCGCCGGCGGGGTCATTGCTCATGGCCTTGGAGTATTCCTACTCCTCCGACACGAGTACTCCTCCCTCACCTAGGACTTCACCGACTACGATGCTGAGGAGCTCGCCGCAATCACCGGCGACGATGTGTTGATGAAGTGCATCCGGGAGAAGTCCTTGCGCTTCGCCGTTCGCACACAGAAGCAGCGTCGTTCGTGCACCCAACTGGTTGAAGCGGCGTCGTATGTACCGTTGGATATTTGGACATGTAGGAGCCAACTCGCTGTGAAGGTTATTTGCCACATACAAAAATCACAAAGGACCATTTCTCCATCTTACTATCGCACGATCTTTACAATTTACAATCTACAAACGTGTGGTACGGTAACTAGTAAATAATTCAGCAGATCTACCTTGGACACCGAAGGGGTGGTGGCGCAGTTGGCTAGCGCGTAGGTCTCATAGCTAAATGTGAGTGATCGTGGGGCGGGGTCGAGGAGCCTTTGTGGCCCGCCCGTTTGTTGCCCAGGCCTCACAAGCTTCTAGAGTGAGTCATCCTAAGGTCGAGAGTTCGAGCCTCTCTCACCCCAACTTTTTCTTCACTTCTTTGTACTTGCTGTTTCCTGAAGAAATTCTTACTTCTCTGTAATGTTTCTTCCAGAGATTCTTCAGAGATGGAGTAGTGTCTCATCGTGCAGGGGATTGAGATCACATGTCTTGAGGCATTTGCTTCTCTAGTTCTCTTTGCAACGAAGACATGCACGCCCCTTGTTTGCTTCGAAGACAATTCCCTGTAACCGTATTTCTGTTGCGGTGCCTGCTTGTTTTATAGATATTCTTCTAGCTAGTTTCTGTTTGTTTGGCAAGTAGATCTTTAGAGATACCGCAAGCCCTTTTGCATATTCTCGGAGAAAAGGAACCAGAACCAGATGCGAGTGATAATATGGGACACTCGACACTACCTATCTTTTCTTGATAGGCAGAAAACATTTCGCATATTGCTGAAAAAGGAAACCATATACAAAGTATCCACAGGTCCACAAGGATCTCAAAGATGCAAAGCTGCAACCTCTAACTGCATTTTCCAAACCAAATGGTATCGCTCATCAAGCACATACATCTCGGTACCATAGTTCTGTACAGAAAGTTCAGTTTGCGATCATCAAGAACGAAATAACACACTTGTAGTTCCGCACAGCATTAGCAGCAAAAACCAGGCGTTCCAAAACACACATTACAGCTATGATCATTCCCTTATTTATCTACTCAACCCCAGGTGTTTCCGATTGATCCTGGAAGCTTCTTAGCCCGATTTCTTGCGTCTGATCTCAATCCCCTGCACGATGAGACCACTCTTCCAGTTCCCTCCTTTGATCTCCATCAGGCTGAAGGACACCTCGCCGTCCTCATCAACCCCCTCCTCGTTGAAGAACTCGCCCAACTCCAGCTCCATCCATCCGTCGGCTCTTTTCTGAGGGAGCCCCACGTTCTCTCCATGAGGAACTGCACGGCCGTTCCTTCTCCTGGTTCTTCGTTGCGTGAATGGCCCCATCGGCCAGTAGTTCGAAGGCAACGCACTGGACTCACCCTCGTCATCGTTGCTCAGGAGGCAAACCTTGCGGGTTAAGTTGGTTTCTCCAACGCTGATCGATGCGTCCTGAACCGGGTAGTCCAGCCCAAGGAAATGCTCGTTCACCTTGAACACTATGTAAGCAGCATAGATCGTGTCTTGCGACAGCATCTTGCGAGGTATCTTTCCACTGATCTCAAACCAGCAGACATGCATGAGTTGAGCACCTTCTGAGAACCTGTTGCAAAACAAGGGTTAGAATTTTGTAACGAAAAACAATCATTATCGTAAGTTGCAAGAGGAACATCTAGCATTGCAGCGAAATTCCATAAGCATGGGGTTAGTAGAATTTGTAACGAAGATGAAAGCCAAATAGTAGCATAAGTTGTAGAAAACAATCTAGCATTGCAGTAACACTCTGTAACTTGATATCAACCACATTTTCCATGACTACTTTATACATAGCTCAGTGTAGTTGGCTGGAATAAGGGCACAAATAGAGTCTCATTCTTTATGCAAAGTGTCATTTATGTGCTTCCTATAGTTTATAGAAACAGAGTTGTAAAGGGCCAGCACTTCGCTCATGAAAGTAAGGAAAATAAAAGTAGCCCTTAATTCTGCATATGTGTGAAGCAACAGATACTTAGCATGTACCGCTAGTCCGCTACTAGTCCGATTTGCAAATGAAATTGACTTCAACTTGGCCTCTTTCAGTATCACAGGGACTGATTTCAGGCATGTTCTTATCCTAAGATTTGCTAATCGGAGCCATGCCAAAGCCCCTGTTCTGGGTTTTGGTTCAGAGGTTAGATTCATCCACCAATATACCGCGTACAATTGCAAGTTGCAACTATTTTAATTGCACTAGCAATTGTACTAGTGACCACGGCCCAAAAGCATGATCAAACCAATTGTGATAGCGATCAGGAATATACATCAAGATTCACAACCAATTGTGTACGAGTAAGATCACAACGCAACAAGATTCAGAGGCCCGAGCGATATACATATATAATACAGTAATTGGTAGTACAATCTGCATCAACACAAGCTAGATAATAACTGGAACAATCTGCATCGGAATAGCTAGGAGAGAGCGAACGAACCTAGAGTCAGTGAGAGGGATCCAGCGCCAGTACTGCGGCGTGTCTCCCCAGCAGATGTACAGGTTCCTCGCGGACAGCATGTAGCACCTGGCGCCGTTCTCCCTGTCCAGCCACATACTCTGCACATATCGCACGACCACCAACCAGTTCATCAGCGATCAACCGAGAATCCGCAATCGAGTAGCGAGAAATCGAACATGTTTTATGGGTTTGGGGATCGGCGTATGTATCACGTACCACGAGCTTGTCCTGGAGGAGGACGGGGCCGTCGGAGAGGCGGAGGAAGAGGTCCTTCTTGCGTGGCGCGGGGGCCGGCAGCTCCCCGTCGGCGAGCGGCGGCAGGGCGCCGCGGGGCAGGAAGCAGGCCCAGACGGCGTCGGAGTCGGCCGCGGCGCGGAAGGCCGGGGAGACCGCGGCGGCGCGGCAGGCGTCGCGCGGCGAGGTGCGGGCCAGCGCCGCCGAGAGGAGCTCCTCCGGCAGCCGCCCGATCTCGCAGGCCGGTGCCGACATCGGTTCCTCCGCCGCCGCCTGCTTGCTCGATTCGATTCGATTCGATTTGGAGGAGAGTGTGTGAGATTTGGCCGGAGCTGGGATTGGTTGAGTTGTGTGACGCGAATGGATCCGCTACGTTTTATATTCCCGGCGGAGAGCGCGACGCCGAGGCTTAGCGGCGAAGCATCTGGAAGCGATCTGATTTTGTTTGGTGACGAAGCAACACGTGGCGAACAGGGGTTGGAGGCATCCAACAAAGACAACCAGCATTTGAGTTGGTGACACGTTCGCCACGCTAAAAAAAATACTCCATCCTGCATTTTTCATAACATGCATTAGCCACTCCGGCGTGTGGCGGCGGAGAGTGGATTCTCGTCTCCCGTCTCGTGTGCAGTAATTTCTTTGTTTTGGTTTTGGCGGTGTGGCTTGGACTGTGACGGCGCTATTGTCTACAGTAAAAAGATCTATAACATGAATGTTTAGGGTTGATGTTGATATTGTCTCGAAAAAAAAGTTATGCAACTCCAGTATAATCTCGGTGTTGCTTGGTCTGTCACTCTGTGTTGAAGAGAAACTTGTGAGTATTTGTCCATAGTGGTCGTCATGGAGGACGGGTTGTGTGTTGGCGTGGCTCCTTGGACAGAGTCAACGACAACCACGACAAGATCATCTTCATGAACGACCCCTTTGACCTTTGCGAGCAAGGTCTCTGGCTTGATGTGGCGATGCACGTGTGGATGCCGGCCAATGCCCTCGATGATTTATCGGCATGATTAATTGATGATCTCTACGCAAAAGTAAGTGTACTTTGAGATCTTTAGAGATGTGATCCAATCCTTAGAGATCCCAAACACCTTTGCACATTTTCGGAGAAAGAGAACCATATGCTAGTGAAAATATGGGACACTCTATGTAACACATTATTTATCCTTTTTTTGATAGGCACAAAACCTTTCGCATATTGCCGAAAAAGGAACCGGATGCAAAGTAGCAAGCCACATGTCCACACGGATCTCATCAACCTAACAAAATGGAAAGCCGCAACCTCTTAACTAAATTTCCAACTGAACCAAGACCTAGAATGGTAGCTACTGCCCCTACTTACACTTTCCAAACCAAATGGTGTCGCTCATCAGGCATACACATCGATCTAGGTAGCATGGTTTTGTAAAGGAAGTTTTGTTGGCCATGAAGAACGAAACAACACGATTGTAGTTCTGCACAGCATTAGCAGCAAAAACCAGGGTGTCCATTCTTTAGAAGCTCGATCCTCAGCCCGATTTCTTGCGTCTGATCCATGGAGGAAAATAGCACGCTATAGCGTCTGAACCAAATGGTGTCGCTCATCAGGCATATCACGCTATAGCGTTTTGAGACTTATGTCGTTAAATAAATCATATACAATGTCTCGCTAATAACACGTTATAGGGTGATATAGCATGCTAATAGCGTATTTTAAGGCCGGTGCTATTTTATTATAGCGTGATATTTTTTTCCTTCTGATCTCGATGCCCTGGAAGATGAGACCACCCCTCCAGTTCCTTCCCTTCGTATCCATTAGGCTGAAGGAGACCTGGTCGTCTTCATCATCCCCCGCGTTGAGGAACTCGCCCAGCTCCACCTCCATCCAGCCGTCGGCTCTTTTCTGCGGGAACCCCACATTCTCTCTGAGAGAAACTGCACATCTGAGTCTTCTCAAGGTTCTTTGTCGCCAAAAGAAAACCTTGCGGGTTAAGTTGGTGTCTCCAACAGTAATCGACGCCTTCTGGGCCGGAGAATCCAGCCCATAACAAAGCGAGGTCACCTTAAACACTATGTAGGCGGCATAGATAGTACCTTGCGAGAGCATCTTTCGAGGTATATTTCCACGGATTTCGGACCAGCAAACATGAATGAGTTCAGCTCCTTCAGAGAACCTGTCGCAAAACCAGTGTTTGATTTTTAACGAGAACAAATCAATATCTCATAAGTTGCAAGAAAAAAACATCTAGCATCGCAGATAAATTCCATAAACAGGCACTGGCGGAGCTCCCTTAGGGCCAAACTGGGCCATGGCCTGCCCAATATTTTTGCAAAAAGATGAACTCCTAGTCATCTAAGGCCCAGCCCATCAGAACAGACAGGCCTGCAGTTACATGACTTGTCATCTGCCTTCGCTCGACTCTTCCTGTGCTCCCTCCAATGTTCTTCTCAAGCCATGGCCATGGAGATAGTTAGGTGTAGGCGTGTAGAGACAAGGAAACAAGGGAGCCATAGGGGTATCGGTGGAGGGCATAGTAGGCAGCAGCGCTGGGCCGCCGCCTGCAGCCAGAGCTGGCTACACATCGCCTCAGCTGCAGGCTGCGGCTGCAAGTGCGGCCGCATCGCACAGGCAGCCAGGCAGCCAGGCAAGGCGCACTGGGCGCAGCCGGCAAGCGACGCTGCTACTGAGTCGAGTCTTTCTCTTCTCCAATTTGCCTGTCCTTGTCGTTTTCTTTCTTTTCCCAAATTTTTGGTTAGCAATTGACAACATGGAGGATTACTTTACCGAATTTGTTTTTCAATTTTGCACGGCCATGGAAAAAGTCACTTAGAGAAAAATTGATTTTGTCTTGCAAAGAAGTGAAGTTGAAGAATATTCTAGAGCAACATCAAATGATCCTTTGCCCTTACTTGAATTGGAACACGAAATTGTGTTAATAAACTAATGACTAATGTGAAGTGCTATGATTTAGAGCAAATTTTGTGTGCTTTATAATAGCCTGGCCTGCCCATGATTTTTTTTCGAGCTCCGCCACTGAACATAGGGTTAAAATTTGTAACGAAGATGGGAACCAAACAATAGCATAAGTTGCAGAAAACCATCTAGCATTGCAACAGAACTCTGCAACTTAGTATTAACCACGTTTTCCATGACCACTTTACAGTTTACACATAGCTCAGTGTAGTTTGCTGGAATAAGGGCATAACTCGAAGAACTCTGATGTGAAGACGGTACATCAGAGTCGCATTCTGTATAAAGCCCCTATTCTGGGTCTTGGTTAAGAGGGTGGTTTCATCTACCATGTCCTTATAAACTTAATAGTCGCAACTAGTATTAACCTTCGATTCAGTTTATACTGGACGGCAGGAGCAGTGAGACCACAAGGCAACAGCACAATCAATGAATCAAACCAACTGCGACGCGTATAGGCACGCAAGCTATATACAATTAGCATAGTCTGGATCAACACGAGCTAGATACTAATTTGGACAATCTGCATCAGGATAGGAGCGAGCGAACGAACCTAGAGTCGGTGAGAGGGATCCAGCTCCAGTACTGCGGCTGGGCGACCCAGAAGAAGTACAGGGCCCTCGCCGCCAGCATGTAGCAATTGGCGCCGGTGTCCCTGTCCAGCCACATACTCTGCGCGCACAACCGCCGCCGACCAACTGATTAGCGACCGAGCGATTAGCGAGAAACCGAACATGGTGTACGTACCATGAGTTTGTCCTGGAGGAAGAAAGGGCTGTCGGAGAGGCGGAGGAAGAGGTCCTTCTTGCAGGGCGGCGCGGGGCCCGGCAGCTCCCCGTCCTCGAGCGGCGGTAGGGCGCGTGGAAGGAAGCAGGCCCAGACGGAGTCTGAGTCGGCCGCGGCGCGGAAGGCGCGAGAGACCGCGGCGGCGCGTCAGGCGTCGCGCGGGGAGGTGCGGGCGAGCGCCGCCGAGAGGAGCTCCTCAGGCAGGCGCCCGATCTCGCAGTCAAAGGCCGGTGCTTGCATCGATCGCTTCATCCGAGCTGATCGGTAGGAGCGGTGGATTGGTTTGAATGGATCCCGCATGTTTTATACTGTACTGATCGTAGGAGTAGTTTGGTGAGGAGACGAAGCAACAAGGTGGCGAACATTTCTGTGTTCTCTGGGCAAAGACGACGAGCATTTGGGTCGGTGACACGTTCGCCACCCTAAAAACAAAGCACCCTGCGAAGAGGTAACCAGACGCGTTGGGAGTTTCTCCAATAAAAAGGTCTACATCCTGGACGGTGATGTTGGTGTTGTCTCGGAATAATCTCACACATAATCTCGGGCAGGGGCCGACTGGGGCGGAACATTTGGCTGGGGGCACTCCTTCTAAGAAATTGCATGATTTGATATTTTTTTCTTTCAAAATATGTACAAATACTAAGAGAATTCAAATTTCTGAGTGGGGCCTAGGCCCCTACTTGCATGTACTTTTTTTTTTGACAGAGCTTGCATGTACTTGGGTCCGCCCCTGATCTCGGGTGTTGCTTGGTCTGGTGTTGCCGAGAAGTTTACGAGTTTTTGTCCATAGTAGTGTTCATGGACGACGGTGTGTGTGTTGGCGTGGCTCCTTGGACAGTTGGACGTAGTCAACGACAACACCATCTTCTTCAAGTCCCTTCTTTCAACCTTTGTGTTTGCGAGCAAGGTCTCTGCCTTGGTGTGGCACGTATGGAAATATGAGACATTGTATGCAACACATTGTCTAAAAATTTCTTGCTCTTGGGATGCAGCATCCCTTTATTAAAAAGAAAATCAAAAATTCTATTTATGGGTTTAAAAAAAAGAGAAAACATATAAAATGTTGTCAATCACTGGAGATAAATCATTTTCACATCTCCAAAATATAAGATTTTTTCATTTTTCTGTAGCCCATGATACAAATCGTTTATGGGCATAATCAAAAATTCTATTTATGGGAATAATCAAAAAATTATTATACATTTTCACATCTCCAAAATATACAAGTTTTTTTGATTTTTCTGTAGCCCATGATACAAATCGTTTTGCATTGTGAGGTTGCATGATTGTAGATGTATCATTGAATACAGCCAGCAATTTTGAACTTGTAAATACAGCCAGCCCCTGATCTCGGGTGTTGCTTGGTCTGGTGTTGCCGAGAAGCATTGGACCTTGGGAGCCAAAATGACCTTTTGGATTCAATCTTTTTTCTTGATAGGCACAAAACATTTCGCATATTGCCGAAGAAGGAAACCAGATGCAACATTTCGCATATTGCCGAAGAAGGAAACCAGATGCAAAGTAGCCAGCAACAGGTCTACAAGGATCTCAACCTGACTAGAGTACTAGACGCACATCAGAAGTTCAGAACAAATACCTAGAAAGGCAGCTACTGCCCCTACTTACACTTTCCAAATGGTGTCGACCATCGGGCATACGCATTGATCTAGGTAGCATAGTTCTGTGCAGAAAGTTTTGTTGGGCATCAAGAACGAAACAACACGCTTGTAGCTTCGCACAGCATTAGCAGCAAAAGGCAGGTGCTCAACAGCACACATTACAGCTATGATCAGTCACTTATATTTATATACATAACCCCAGGTTTCCGTTCTATCCTCAGCCCGATTGCTTGCGTCTGATCTCGATGCCCTGGACGACGAGACCACTCTTCCAGTTCCCTCCCTTCGTCTCCATCAGGCTGAATGACACCTCGCCGTCTTCAGCATCTCCTGCGTTGAAGAACTCGCCCAGCTCCACCTCCATCCAGCCGTCAGCTCTTTCCTCCGGGTCTCCATAGGCATGAGGAACTTTAGGGCGGTGTCTTCTCAAGGTTATTTGTTGCCGGAAGCGAACCTTGCGGGTTACATTGGTTTCTCCAACGCTAATCGACGCCTCCTGGGGCGGAGAATCCAGCCCATGGAAACGCGAGTTCAGCTTAAACACCATGTAAGCAGCATAGTTTGTGTCTTGCGACAGCATCTTTCGAGGTATCTTTCCACGGATTTCGAACCAGCAAACATCGACGAGTTCAGCGCCTTCAGAGAACCTGTCGCAAACATGGGGTTAGAGTTTGCAACGAAGATGGAAAACCATCGATAGCATAAGTTGCTGAAAACCATCTAGCATTACAGCAAACCTGAGTAACTTGGCAGTAACCACGTTTTGCATGATTATCTTTTTTGACATGGCCAATTGTAAATAGCTGGAATAACCGAATAAGGGCAATAAAAACTCAAGGAACTGTACTGTAACAAGGTAAAAAACATACAGTCACATTCTTTATGCACGGTGCCATTTATGTGCGGTGTAAAGTTTATCAAAAAACAGAGCTGTAAAGGGCGTGCACTTTTCTCTTGAAAGTGAGGAAAATAAAAGTAGCCCTTCAGTTTTGCATAGGTGTGAAGCAACAGGGACATAGCATGTAGCCATGTACATTGGGTACTCCGATTTCCAAATGAAATTTGAGTTCAACTTGGGACCTTTCAATATCACCAAAACTGATTGCAGCTATGGTTGTATTCCAAAATTTGCTAGTCGGAGCAAAACCGCATCCTGGGTTTTGGTTCACAGGGCAGTTTGATCTACCAACCTACAGTATCACTAAAATTGATTGCAGCTATGGTTGTATTCCAAAATTGACTTCTACTAAACTGCAGAGTGCCATTTATGTGGTGCGTATAGTTTATAAAAAAAGCAGAGTGTATAGGGTTTTCTCTTGGAAGAGAGGAAAATAAAAGTTGTGCTTTAGTTCTGCATATGGACTTAGCATGGGTATTCCGGTTACCAGATGAAATTGACTTCTACTTGGCCTGTTTCAGTATCACCACCAAAATTGGTTGCGGCTATGGCTGTATTCCAAAATTTGCTAGTCTGAGCAAACCCCCATCCTGGGTATTGGTTCACTGGGCAGTTTGATCTACCAAACTACCAACTTGCACTTGCAAGTTGCAACTTATAACCTTCAATTCAACTGAATTGGGACAACTGACCACAGCGCAGTAGCACAGTCATCACAACCCAGCAGCATTCAACAGCACAAGCTGTATGGGTTTCGTACAACCACACAAGCTAGATAACAATTCGAGTAATCTGAACTCTAGTGTGAATCTGCGAACAAGGTAAATCAGAGAGTCACATTCTTTATGCAAAGTGTCATTTATGTGCTGTCTATGGTTTATAAAGAAACAGAGTTGTGAAGGGCATGCACTTTCCGCGTGAAAGTGATGTAAATAAAAGTAGCCTCTGCATATGCGTGATACAAGATGGACTTAGCATGCACATTGGGTATTCCGATTTCCAACTGAAACTGACTTCAACTTGGGCTCTTTCAATATCACCAAGACTGATTGCAACTATGGTTGTATTCCAAAATTTGCTAGTCGGAGAAAACCCCACAGGGCAGTTTCATCTGCCAACTTCACTTGCAAGCTATAAACCTTCAATTCAATTGCAATGGGATAAATTACCACAACGCAATAGCACAGTCAAACCAACCGCAATAGCAATCTGGATGCGAATAAGAGACCACAACCCAGCTTTCAACAGCACAAGCTTTATAGATTTCGTACAACCACACAAGCTAGATGATAATTCGAGCAATCTGAACCGGAACAGCAAGGAGAGAGCGAGCGAACCTAGAGTCGGCGAGAGGGATCCAGGTCCAGTACTCGGGCGTGTCGGCCCACACGATGTGCAGGTCCCTCGCGGACAGCATGTAGCACCTGGCGCCGGTCTCCCTGTCCAGCCACATACTCTGCGCACAGGCACAACCGCCGCCGAGAAATCGATCAGCGATCAACCGAGAAACCGCAATCCATCGATTGAGTGAGGAACCACCCGGGTATTACGTACCACGAGTTTGTCCTGGAGGAGGACGGGCCTGTCGGAGAGGCGGAGGAAGAGGTCCTTCTTGTTGCAGGGCGGCGCGGGGCCGGCAGCTCCCCGTCGGCGAGCGGCGGGAGGGCGCGGGGCAGGAAGCAGGCCCAGACGGCGTCGGAGTCGGCCGCCGCGCGGAAGGCCGGAGAGACCGCGGCGGCGCGGCAGGCGTCGCGCGGCGAGGTTGTCATGTACGTGTCGTAATGACATGGGCCCGATCAAGATGGGCTTTGGGCTGTGTGGCTTGGGCCTGGATAATGGAAGCTTAGAGCATATAAGCAGCGCAGCAGTACACAGAGAAGGGGATCGAACAGAATGAACCGAACCTGTCTCTGCTTCTCCTTCCTCTGTCCTTCTCCTGCTGTCCTCTGAATCTTCTTCTTCCTCAAGGTATTGTTGCTCTCCACAAGCAACTTGTATCGATCTCACGTCACGGCAGTCGCCGGTGGCCACGGGATATAACAGAGGTGCGGGCGAGAGCCGCCGAGAGGAGCTCCTCTGGCAGCCGCCCGATCTGGCAGGCCATCGATCGGTTCCTCCGAGTTGATCGGTTGGCCGCTTCGCTTCGATTCGATTCGATTTGGAGATGCTTAGCGACGAAGCAGCTACTATAGGAGTAGTTTGGTGACGAGACGAAGCAACAGGTGGCGAGCATTTCTGTATTCTCTGGGCAAAGACGATGAGCATTTGAGTCGGTGACACGCTCGCCACGCTAAAAACACAGTACCCTGCGAAAGATGTCGACAGGCGTATTGCGAGTTCAAATTACTGTTGAAAATTTCATTTTTATTCGTTTTCTTTTGGAGAAAATACATTTTTATTCGTTACAAAAATATAAAAAAACACAGCGTTTCAAATTGCTCTTGAAAATTTCATTATTATTTGTTAAAAAAATATACAAAACACAGCGTTTCATAACATGCATTTGCTACTCCGGCGTGGGAGAGCCGGAGAGGAGTGTGGATTCTTATATCTCGCCTCATGTGTAGTAATTCCTTTCATTTGTTTTTGGCAGTTGCTTGCACGGTGGTGGTGATATTTGGCACCTGTATCGAATATCAATGGAACCGGGGGCGAGGCTCCTGTTATTCTAAAAAGATTTTTTATTGAATAAAAAGGTCTACATCCTGGACGGTGATGTTGGTGTTGTCTTGAAATGGAAGTCCTGCAGCTCCCATATAATCTCGGATATTGTCGGTCTGGTGTTGTCGAGAAGCTTGTGAGTTTCCGTACCAGAAAGTCATTTTGGCTCTTGAGCTCAAGTGATCTTATTTTTTTTTTAAACTCAAAAAATATTTAAAAAGCTTCAAGAAAATCTAAAATAAATCATGCATGTTCTCAATGATATAACCTAAAACTTGCAAATTTTCAATGCAAAATACAATAGGTTGTGAGCAACACAAAAATGACAAAACTTGAAAATTTTAAACTACCTATTGTTCACTATATTCAGATTTATACATTTGTTATTTTTGTGTAGTTCAAACTGTAACATATTTTGCATTTAGATTTTACACGCTTAGATATATCATTGAAAACATGTATGATTTTTTTCATATTTTTTAATATTTTGTTTAAATTTTTTTGATTTTTTGAAAAAAGTGAGATCACTGGAGCTCGGGAGCGCCAAATCTCCACTCGTTTTTGTCCATACTAGTTTTCATGGACAACGGGTTGTGCATAGTCAACAAATACTTCATCTTCTTCAACGGCCCCTTCTTTCGACCTTTGCGAGCAAGGTCTTTGGTTTGGTGTGGTGATTCACGTGTGGAAATATGAAACATTGTACGTAACACTAGTCTATTAAGTAGAAATTTCCGACTCTCATCAATTTCTTGACGACGGGTTGATCCTAAAGAGATACCACTTCCTCATGAATTTATCTTGAATCGAGACTTTTGGCTCGAATTTATCCTAGTTTTGCCGAAGGAGCAACCCCTTTTTCACCTTAAATTGGTCCAAATACGCAGAATTTCTGACTTTTCACGGAGGACTAGATCCAGTAACTGGTGTCTAGTGATCTTTTTATAAAAAGAAAATCAAAATTGTATTTATAATTTTTAAGAATAAGAGATTGTGAATGATGTAACCCACAAGATTGCAAAATATCAGTTTGAAACACTAATATTCGTAGCTACATAGAAAACGATGAATATGTGGA
The DNA here is from genome assembly GCA_947311845.1 of Poa pratensis. NCBI lineage: Eukaryota > Viridiplantae > Streptophyta > Magnoliopsida > Poales > Poaceae > Poa > Poa pratensis. Next base: position 31,008,981 of record CAMZMU010000111.1, on the reverse strand, counting down.
CCTAAATGTACACACTTTCACATCCCCAAAATATTTAAGATTTTTTCATTTTTATGTAGCCCGTAGTACAAATCGTTTTGCATTGTGAGGTTGCATGATTGTAGATGCATCGTTGAATACACCCAGAAGTTTGTTCAGATTTTTTTAACTTGTAAACATTGTTTTTTTATTTTTTTAAAAAAATAGAGAGATGACTGGAGCATTGAACCTTGGGAGCCAAAAATGACTTTTTGGATTCTATCTTTTCTCTTGATAGGCACAAACTCGTTTGGCATATTGCCAAAGGAAACCAGATGCAAAGTAGCCAGCATCAGGTCCACAAGGATCTCAACCTCACAAGACGCACAACAGAACAAATACCTAGAACAGCAGCTACTGCCCCTACTTACACTTCCCAAACCAAATGGTGGCCCTCATCAGGCATACACATCGATCTAGGTAGCATAGTTCTGCACAGAAAGTATTGTTGGCCATCAAGAACAAAACAGCACGCTTGTGGTTCCGCACAACATTAACAGCAAAAAGCAGGGTGTCCGTTCGATCCTAGAAGCTCGATCCCCAGCCCGATTTCTTGCATCTGATCTCGATGCCCTGAACGATGAGACCATCCGTCGAGTTCCCTCCCTTGGTCTCCATCAGGCTGAATGACACCTCGCCGTCTTCATGATCTTCTCCAGCGTTGAAGAACTCGCCCAACTCCAACTCCATCCAGCCGCCGGCTCTTTTCTCCGGCTCTCCATGAGGAACTGCACTGATGTATGTTCTCAAGGTTCTTATTTCTCGCCAGAAGCAAACCTTGCGGGTTACGTTGGTTTCTCCAACGCTAATCGACGCCTCCTGGACCAGAGAATCCAGCTCATATAAAGGCGAGTCCACCTTAAACACTATGTAAGCGCCATAGATTGTGTGTCGCGACAGCATCTTTCGAGGTATTGTTCCACGGATTTCGAACCAGCAAACATACATGAGGTCAGCACCTTTATCAGAGAACCTGTAGCAAACATAGGGTTAGAGTTTGCAACGAAGACAGAAAACCATCGATAGCATAAGTTGCTGAAAAGCATCTAGCATTAGTGCATTACAGCAAAACTGCGTAACTTGACAGTAACCAAGTTTTTGCATGACTATTTTTTACATAGCTAATTCTAGTTGGCCGGAATAAGGGCACAAGATACTCGATGAACTCTACTATAAACAAGTTAAATCATAGAGCCACATTGTCGGGGGCTACCCCGAGGTAGGGTCATGGTATGGTGTAAGCAGTGTCTAAGAGCGGACCGAGATATAGAAAAACCGAGACAGCAAGGCCCAGAAGGGGCCGAGGTATGGTACTGATGTATGCCGAGATAGGCAGGCCCAGAAGGGGCCGGGATATGCTAACCGAGATATGCTGACCGACATATAAATGTCGGTCTCTCCTTGTCTTTTGTTGTGTGCAGGGAAGAATCCGACATACCCAAGCCGAGTTAAAGAGAAGAGGCGCAAAGTCAATGTCTCTGTCACATCCCGCCTGACACGGGAGCGTGGCAGAGGATAAGGTGCAGAGGCGAAGTGACCAGCATGCTTATCTCTGACGCCAGAGGAGCAGATAACGAGGCAATGCTGGGCTCGAGGCACTGCATGTTTCTGACAGAGGCCACAATGATGACCAAGAAGCTGACACATGCGTACGTATCCGTGGCAGAGGCCATCATCATGAGCATGCGGCTGACTCGGATGTGGCGGCTACAGTGTCGGTTTTGGACCGTAGTGTTTGGACCGTAGCTCTTGGACTGTACCTCGGGCTCAGCCTATAAATAGGCCTTCACCCCCTCCTGCGTGAGGGACGATGAACCCCTGAGATGCTTTTCACCCCATAGTTTCATCTGCTAGCGAGTGCTTATCCTGCTTAGTTGGATCATGCAGCTCAAGAAGCACTTGTGTATTTCGGTACCCAGAGGTATATCCGAGACAGACAGGCAGGAGTAGGGGCGTTACCTCCTCGCGAGGGCCCTGAACCTGGGTAGATCGTGTGTGTGCTTCTGTATATTTGTGTGCGCTCCTTAGCGCGCTAGCCCTCCCCGGTATCACCAGCGTCCATCGACCCCCAACATAAGCCATCCTATGGCATATGCCGTGATAACACCACGACACACATGTGGGATTTATTCAAAGTGCCATTTATGCGCTGCCTACAGTTTATAACAAAAACAGAGCTGTACAGGGCATGCACTTTTCTCTTGGAAGAGAGCTAAATAAAAGTTGTCCATTAGTTCTGCATATGTGGGAAGCAACATGGACTTAGCAATTAGCATGCACAGTGGGTATTCCGATTCCCAGATGAAATTGACTTAACAAGTTTGTTCAGCTGGATTTGGTTCGAATGAATCCCTCCCCGCGTTTTATATTCGGGATGGACGGCGCGACGAAGCACCAGGAAGCTATCTGATTTGATTTGGGACGAAGCAACACGTGGCGAACAGGGGTAGGTGGCGTCCAGCATTTGAATCGGCGACACGTTCGCCACGCTGCGTGCCAAGAGCAGCTCCTCCGGCAGCCGCATGATCTCGCATGCCGGTGCCGACATCAGTTCCTCCGCCGCCGCTTGCTTGGTCGGTCTCTTCGATTTGACTCGATTCAGTTTGGAGGAGAGTGTGTGAGGTTGGCTCTTCGAATCAATTGTGTGACACGAATTGATCCGCCACGTTTTATATTCGGGCGGAGAGCTTAGCGACGAAGCACCTGGAAGCGATCTGATTTTGTTTGCTGACGAAGCAACACGTGGCGAACAGGGGTAGGAGCATCGAACATTTATGTATTCTCTTGGCAAAGACAACGAGCATTTGAGTCGGTGACACATTCGCCACGCTAAAAAAACACCCGCATTGGGAGTTTATATTACAGTTGAAATCTTCATTTGCCAAGAGAAATTGTCTTGAGTAAAAAGATCTACTTATAACATGAAAGTTGATGTTGATATCGTTTCGAAACAAAAATTATACAACTCCTATGTAATGTTGGTTTTTTTTTTTTTTTTTGAAAGGATCCGTCACAAATTACAGGAACTCAGCACAAATTACAACAGTAAAAAACACAAAGCTCCCTGAGCTACCTGAAGAAACACAGACGGAACCACCACCGCGCACCCCAGAACCTGGTCACCGCCGGAGTCGTTGCCGAGAAACTTGTGGTATCTGTCCATATTTGGCTTCATGGAGGATGGGTTGTGTGTTGACGTGGCTCCTTGAACGTAGTCAATGACAACAACGTCATCTTCTCGTTTAAAAGAACTCATCTTTTTGAACCTCCCCTTATTTCGTGTATGCCTGCCAAGATCGGCGTGGTGCCCTCTCTGATATATTGGCATGATTAATTTCTAATCTCTATGCAAAAGTAACTATACTTAGAGATCTTTAGAGATGTTATCTAATCCTTAGAGATCTCAAGCCCCTTTGAACATTCTCGGAGAAAGGGAACCATATGTCCATGATAATATGGGACATTGTATGTTACACATTATTTATCTTTTGTCAAGGGCACAAAACCTTTCGCATATTGCCGAAAAAGGAACCAGATGCAAAGTAGCAAGCCACATGTCCATAAGGCAGGCCCGACTCTGGCCCTAGGCGACGCACAAGGGCCCATGGCTAGCCCATCATTACATATGTCTGTCTATGTATATTGGGTGCTATTGAGCTAGAAAAATGTAAAAGGCCCTAACGCCCAGCAGCGCATTAGGGAAGAGGAAAAGGCTAGGCAGGTATGCAGCTAGCTATGCTAATCGGTCAGCCGACTGTTCTCGCCTGCCGCCTTTCGCTTTCGCCTGGAGAGAAATCGGACCGCACAGGCCACCAAGTGCAGAAGCGCCCTCCTTGGTTGCAAATCGATGTTCCGTGATCGTCCTTCTCCGTGCAGGAGCTCGTGACGTCTGGAAGTGCCTCGACCTTCTGGACGCCGTTGAAGCAGCCTGAGAGACAGATCGCACGACACACGAACCATGCCAGACGTAACGCGTTCATCACCTTCAAGGTGAGTCATTCCACATTTCACATAAACGTGTCGGGCATGGGTTTTCCGGCTATCAGCAAGCTCCCGAAGGTTAGCCGCTCAAATCTCTTATAGAGGACCGCATAACGTTATCCGACCGAGGCAACCGCATACCAACCTGGGGGGAACCAGCAAAACCCCCCTCTGGACACGTGTTTTCGTTAGAAAACACAGACCAGTACCTGCGCCGGCCTTTCACCGGAAACAGTTTTTCCTTACACAGGACATGAGAACGTCATCCGGCCGAGGCAACCTTTAACCGAGGGGCAAGGGACAGGTACGCGTGATGCAAATGATTCGTCAGTTCTCGCTTTGATTGTACGTGGTACGTCCATCGTCCTTACGTGCAATTGTCCTCATCTACTCATAGCGTATATATTGGATATTGCCCTAGTCTAATTAATCCGATGCTAATTGCTAAACTGCAATTTTAGGTGTTACAATACCGAAACATAAGTCTGATGCCGAGAAAAGGAAAAAAGAAAACGAGAGAATAAATTGGAATTTGGTTTTTATTTTGAGATAATCAAATTAGAAGGGAATAATATTTGTTATATTTTGCAACTCTTTTAGACTTTTCTGTCGTAATATGACATTGCTTATAATAATTATTTATGGACGTCACAAAATAAGAATATGTGGTTGGATGTAAAATTTTAACATTTTACATCATATGTGTACATATATATGCAATGCTGCAACCTCTTAACTACATTTCCAACTGAACCAAGACATAGAACGGCAGCTACTGCCCCTAGGCCCTAGCCCCCTACTTACACCTTTCCAAGCCAAATGGTGTCGCTCATTTCGCATACACATCGATCTAGGATTCTAGGTAGCATAGTTCTGGACAGAAATTTTTGTTGGCCATCATCAAGAATGAAACAACACACTTATAGTTCTGAACAGCATTAGCAGAAAAAAGCAGATGCTACCAAAACACATTCAGCTATGATCATTCCCATGTTTATGTACTTAACCCCTGATGTCCGTTTGAGTCCCGGAAGCTCCATACTCAGCCCGATTTCTTGCATCTGATCTCGATGCCTTGGACGATGAGACCACTCTTCCAGTTCCCCGCTTTGATCTCAATCAGGCTGAAGGACACCTCGCCGTCTTCATCGCCCCCCTTGTTGAAGAACTCCCCCAGGTCCAGCTCCATCCAGCCGTCAGATCTTTTCTGTGGGAATCCCACATTCTCCCAATACTCAGACTCATCAGACTCATCCTCGTCGTAAGCGAAATCGCTTACGACAGAGACATTGCGGGTCAAGTTGGTTTCTCCAACGCTGATTGATGCCTCCTGGACCGGAGATTCAAACCAACTGAAATGATCGTTCACCTTAAACACTATGTAGGCGGCATAGATAGTATCTTGCGACAACATCTTGCTAGGTATATTTCCACGGATTTCCAACCAGCAAACACCCAGGAGTTGAGCACCTTCTGAGAACCTATCACAAAACCAGTGTTAGAATTCCTAACGAAAACCAATCAATATCTCATAAGTTGCAAGAAAACATCTAGCATCGCAGACAAATTTCCATAAACATAGGGTAGAATTTGTAATGAAGATGAGAGCCAAACAACAGCATAAGTTGCAGAAAACCATCTAGCATTGCAGCAGAACTCTCTAACTTTGTATTAACCACGTTTACCATGACCACTTTACACATAGCTCAGTGTAGTTGGCTGGAATAAGGGCATAACTCGAAGAACTCTGCTGTGAAGACGGTACATTAGAGAGTCACATTCCATATGCAAAGTGTCATTTATGTGCTGCCTATAGTTTATAAAAACAGAGTTGCCAAAATGCCAAGGGCCTGCACTATTCTCTTGAAAGTATGGAAAATAAACATAACACCGACTTGTGCATATGTGTGAAGCAACAGGGACTTAAACATGTATAGCGTGTTTTCAAATTTCCATATGAAATTGACTTAAACTTGGCCTCTTTCAATACCATCAGAACTGATTTCAATCATGTTCTTATCCTAGGATTTGCTAGTCGGAACCAATATAGAGTAAATTCTGGGTCTTGGTTCAGAGGATGGTTTCATCTACCAATGTACTACCACTTAAACTTACAAGTCGCAACTAGTATTAACCTTCAATTCAGTTGCTACTTGACGGCAGGACGAGTGAGACCACAACGCAGCATCACAATCAAACCAAACTGCATCGGCAATTGGACGCGAATACGATCTCACATCCCAGCAGCATATAGGCACATAAGCCATACACAATTAGCATAATCTGGATCAACGCCAGCTAGATACTACTCCCTCCGTATCAAAATATAAGTCACACTTGCTCATTACCAACCATATGTATCTCGATCTCACATATCGAGATACATATGGTTGGTAATGAGCAAGTGTGACTTATATTTTGATATGGAGAGAGTACTCCGTACTAATTTGGATCAGGAATACAGTACATGATAGGAGCGAGCGAACGAACCTAGAGTCGGTGAGAGGGATCCATCTCCAGTAGCGCGGCGTGTCGGCCCACACGATGTGCAGGTCCCTCGCGGACAGCATGTAGCACCTGGCGCCGGTCTCCCTGTCCAGCCACATACTCTGCGCGCCGAGAAATTGATTAGCGATCAACCGAGAAACCGCGACCTATCGATTAGCGTGGAACCGAGACATGTTGAACGGTTTGGGGATCGGCGTACCACGAGTTTGTCCTGGAGGAGGACGGGGCTGCCGGAGAGGCGGAGGAAGAGGTCCTTCTTGTTGCAGGGCGGCGCGGTGGCTGGCAGCTCCCCGTCGGCGAGCGGCGGGAGGGCGCCGCGGGGCAGGAAGCAGGCCCAGACGGCGTCGGAGTCGGCCGCGACGCGGAAGGCGGCGGAGACCGCGGCGGCGCGGCAGGCGTCGCGCGGGGAGGTGCGGGCCAGCGCCGCCGAGAGCAGCTCCTCCGGCAGGCGCGCGATGTCGCAGGTCGGCGCCTCCATCGGCTTCTCCGCCGTTGGTCGGTTGGCCTCTTCGATTTGGAGAATCGGAGGAGGGGTGATTTGGTTCGAATCAACCCCGCACGATTTATACTCCGGGTGGACAACGCAACGAAGGAAAGGCTTAGCGACGAAGCACCTGTCCTGGAAGATTTGATTTGGGACGAAGCAACAGAAGGCGAACACGGGAACCCGACATGGATCATTTCCTTTTCAACGCATTCTTCCCATAACTAAGAGGATACCTGCCAGATATATCCCGTAACAAAAAAATACCTGCCGCTTATCATGACCGTTTATTTTACGTCCAACGAACCATATTATTTCTACTATTTTATGTGTTAAAAAAACTAAAAAATATGTTAATGTGGGGTTTTAATTTTTTTTGTCAATGCATGCACAGAAAGACAACGAGCATTTGAGTCGGCGACACGTTCGCCACGTTGCCTAGCACCATGTGAGGTGCATCGAGAGTTTTATAATTGTCGTAGAAGATTTCATATTACAATTCTTGTCGTGATTTTAGTTAAATTTAAACTAAAACACGGTAAAAAATATGAAAGGAAGGAGTAATTGTTAAAACAAACAGAAAGGCTAAAATGCCTCCATGGTCGTTGAGCTTGTCATCCGAACCATCTTGATCATCGTACTAGAAAAACGTGATTTAACGTACATAACACGGTTCTATTTTACTGACGTGGCCTACATTTTTTTTTGCGAAACACAGTACAACGCAGACGCTCACATACACGTGCACACACTCATCCCTATGAACGCACACATGCACACCCTACCCCTATGAGCACATCCGAAAGACTGAGCCGGCGGTCGGGTCTTGAGATTGACGAAGTCACCACATGCGCCTCGCTGTCGACGGGAAAGTCGCCTCCCACTGAAGAATATTCCGCCTAAATGAGAAACACCAATGTCAAATCTAGGATTTGAACTCTGGTGGGCTGGGGGTACAAACACCCTCCTAACCATCTTGCCTCAGGCAAGTTCTCGACGTGGCCTACATTTGACCTAGTTGACCATCTTCAATTGTACTACCTTTTTACAAAAAGACCCCCAAAACCTCATTTCCTTCCACATGACTCGCTCAGAACCATGACCATCCCATCCCCTACCTCCGCTGACGTGGCCTTTCCGGACATCGGCATTGTCAATCAACTACTTCTTGGCGATGTCGTCACTAATCGTGCAATCACACGATAGGACAACGCCCACGAGGCGTACGGCCTCGCCCTAGACGTGGATGTGGATGGCGACTACGTGAGGGAAGCCACCGCGGAAGAGGAGGAGCGCCTCGTCATCTCCAACCCGCCACGCTCCTGTCCTCATCCTCCTCGAACACGCAGTCATGGAGGGCATGCCGCTCACGTCCTCGTTGTCCCTAGAGAAGCTCCACCATGTACGGGTGCATCACCCAGGGCCTCGCTGGGCACCCACGCCATGATGCTCTCATGCCACTCGTCGACGTTCTTGGCAACCGCGCCTTACTCTGACGCCATGTCACCCGCTGCCCCGCACATGATCCCGTGAGCAATCAACGATGAACAAGGGGCTGCAACACGTATGCCTTCGGTTTCTTGTTAAAAGGGAGAGCTATGTCCTTACCGAAGTGCAAGGAAGGCAGTATCTCGGTGGCGCCCATACCTTGCCTGCTTCGTGTTGGGCCGGCGACGCCCATCCCCTCTCCTTTGACTCATTGAACAAGGGGCTGCAGCGGGGTGGAATGGCAGTCAAGCAGGCCAGTGGCCAGGGAGGCATGTGGGGATATGGAGGGGTGGAGGGCGGATGTGGCGGGGTGGACAGACCACCGCCTCTAGGGCAGCATGCAGGAGGAGACAGAGGGCGTCGACAGGGAGATTGAGATCCCTATCTCTTATGTCAAATTTGTAATTTAGTATTTTCTATATTTATTATTTGAAAATATTCCATGTAGATGGTAGGGGCTGACTAATAAGTTCCACAATGTGACACGTCGGCAAATACGATACTCTACTGTGAGGAGTAACCATCGATGGGACCTTTAACCGTATTGTGTTACCGTAAATCGCGAAGTAGGATGTGTGGCCAAGTTGGGCCTCACGACAAGTTCGAGGATCGTGGATACATTTTACTCAAATAGGAAAAACATCATTGGTATAATGCACTTGCTCCTCCGACAAGGGGCGGGGGAGAGTGCATTCTCGTCTATCGTCTGATGTAATAATCTCTAAAGTTTGGTTTTGGCGGTATCTCTTTGATATTGATTTATTAGAAATTTCCATCTTAGCATATCTGCGCAAGAGGACAAAACTAGTCCCTTTTTTCTCCCATCACAATTGAATTGCACAAACAAGAGTAGCATCTGCTCGAGCACAATCTAGAGCACAAACACGTTTGTCGGGAGCGATTTCACCGGATTCTCCCCTGCTAGAACTACACCATGTAGCTCTAGTAGGGAGAGACACCGGCAAGCGGCTAGTACCGGAGCACAAAATCTAGACGCAATAACGCCAAATTCTATAACAACATACGCAAAGCAAATGTTATATTTAAACTTACTACTCCAACTACTCTTAGTATGTACACATGAATCCTGAGCTGGACGATCCCTTCTCCACGCTGGCCAGCATTGCCAATGGAGAGGGAAAGAGATCAAGTCGGGTTCACATGACTGACTTTCAACGGGACACTGGGGAAGAGAGGAGATGACTCAAGGGAAAGGAGAACGAAACGTATAGAATGATCCCAATAGTTCAGCTTGATTGTTGAAGCTTTCATTATTTGTTAAAAAAATAGATAACACGACATTTTATAACATGCATTTGCTACTCCTAAGTGGGGCGGAGGAGAGTGGATTCTCGTCTATCGTCTGGCGTGTAATAATCTCTTCAGTTTAGTTTCAGTGGTACGCTTGAATTATAATGTTGATGTTGTCTCGAATAAAAAAATTCTACAACTTGGACAATGATGTTGGTATTGTCTCGAAATAAAAGATCTACTACTCTAATAGATTCTCAACGCGTGGTGCTTGGTCGGGCGTTGTCGATAAGATTGTGAGTTTTTTGTCCGTACTAGTCTTCATGGACGACCTCGTGTGTCGATGTGGCTCGTGGAAATCGTCAACGCCATCTTTTTTATCAACAATCCTTTATTTTGAGCCTTTGCCAGCAATATGTCTCTGCTGTGGTGATGCATGTGCTGATGCCTGCTAGATCAGCATTGTGCCCTTGCTGATTATTGATGCGGTTAGTTTTTTTGCAAGTTAATACGTTTCTCATTGATAAATAAGGAACAAGATACAAAGCACGTACACACCGATCTTACAAATCTGCAAAGATAGTATAAACTTATGTGACAAACCAATGTCTATCTCTTTCATTCGGCACCACCGTAGCAGGCAAATAAGTGAAGCGAGACTGATCACCTCTTCACCCGAGCTCGACACGGCTCCATCGCTGATTAGCATCTTTTCGGGCCTCCAAAATAGTTTGCCATAGGGCAAACCATGTCGTTGAAAGAATTAGATCAGGACAGCACGACCCCGGACACGCCATCGAACTTCAGAACCGACACCCCCGCACGACGACGTCGGAGTAGGGAAACAGAACCGTCAACCTCCAACCACAAATACAGCACAAGGTGCACCATCTTCCATCTGTATTGACGCGGTTAGTTAATAATCTCTACGCGACAGCTTAATTTTGTGGTGATTCAACAAGGTTCAGTACTCTACATTTGGAGCCACTTTAGTGCACTAGTAAAGAAAAGCATGTCACTGACACCGGGTTTATGAAATCGGTCAGCGATGTCCTAAGATATAAGCTGGAAGACTTTCAAGAAGAGAGTTCTAGCGATGTGTATATGTATCGCCATTGAGATTTTCCCGTGTTATATGTTATCATTTTGCAAATAGCAACACGATGAAAGGGCACACATGCACGCGACGACATCTTGTTATTAAGTACCTCCGACCAATAATACATTACTAAGTGTCGTGGTTTTGAAATAAACTCAGTTCAAAACTGCGACACTCTAACCTCGCGACCAAACTTTGGATCCGGACATTTAGTCTCGGTCAACGCGAAGCACACCTCTCCCTCATCATCTTCCTTGTTGTAGAACCAACCCAGCTCTAGCTCCATCCAGCCATCGGCTCTTCTCCGGGGAAGAACTACGTCATCTGCGATAGGAACAAGGCGAATCACTTGCAGAAAATGTCCCAGGGCATGTATCCGAGGCACCAGGCCGAGGGCACCGTCATCGTCGTAGCCATCGAGGCAAGCTCTGTGGGTCGACTCTCTCCGTCCACTAGTAGAGAAGAGGCCTTTCGTCCAACCCCTTTTGTCCCGGCCCACTTACAAACCGCGACAAAAGGCCAGGCCACGTCGCCCGAAATAGCCCAGGCGCCCCTCCCCCCTTTTGCCCCGGCCCGTGAGGACCCTTTTATCCCGGTTTGAGATACAAACCGGGACTAAAGGGGTCCGCGGCCCGCAGCGGCCAGCCCCCCCCCCCCCCTTTAGTCCACGAAGAGTGAGTGGAGAGGGTGCTACCATATATATAGGGGTCCCCCCCTTTAGTCCCGGTTTGTATCTCAAACCGGGACAAAAGGGCTGGCACCCCTATATATATGGCAGCACCCTCTCCACTCACTCTTGTTTTTTTCCTGGTGGAGGTGGTGTGGGCTAGTGCTATTTTTTTCTCCTTCATATGCACTCAAGGTGTTCGATGAAATGCCTGTTAGAGTGATGCCATTTGAGTTCACACAATACAAACATGATATGAGGTGCCCGAGCCACACTTAAGCTTTCACCTCTTTATTTCCACTTGTCCTAAAAGGTTAGCAACTATTTTCTAGTCGGTCACCGTGCGGTACTAATTTTAGCATCGTCATTGCGTTTGATATATAGTTGTATGATGCAGATGAGCCATCCATGGATGTACGGTGACCGACGCACAGCCGCTTACAGAGCAGGCGTGCATTCTTTTCGCGATGCGGCCGAGGCGAACAAGCATGGGGGTGGCTTTATGTTTTGTCCATGTGATGAATGTCGGAATGTGAAGGATCACACCAACTCAAGAGTCATTCAGAGCCACCTGCTTCGGTCCGGTTTCATGCCCGGCTATAGTGTTTGGACCAAACACGGAGAAAGAGGGGTTATGATGGAAGACGGCGATGAAGAAGAGAACGATGATGACAACTACCGATCTATGTTCCCTGAATACGCTGATACCGCAATGGAAGACAATGAAGAAGAAGGTCAGGGCGAAGAACGGGCACCAGATGAGCCCGTTGATGATCTTGGTCAGGTCATTTCTGATGCAAGGCGAGACTGCGACACAGAAAAGGAGAGGTTGCAGTTCGAGCAGATGTTACAGGACCACAACAAATTGTTGTACCCAACTTGTGAAGATGGCCAGAAGAAGCTGGGTAGCACACTGGAATTGCTGAAGTGGAAGGCAGAGACCGGTGTGACTGACTCGTCATTTGAAAAGTTGCTGGTACTAATGAAGAAGATGCTTCCAAGAAAGAACGAATTGCCCGCCAGCACGTACGAAGCAAAGAAGCTTGTCTGCCCTCTAGGATTAGACGTGCAGAAGATACATGCATGCCCTAATGACTGCATCCTCTACCGCGGTGAGAAGTACGAGAATATGGATAAATGCCCGGTATGCACTGCATTGCGGTATAAGATCAGAAAAGATGACCCTGGTGATATTGAGGGCGAGCCACCCAGGAAGAGGGTTCCTGCCAAGGTGATGTGGTATGCTCCTATAATACCACGGTTGAAACGTCTGTTCAGAAACAAAGAGCATGCCAAGTTGTTGCGATGGCACATGGAAGACCGTAAGAAAGACGACAAGTTGAGGCACCCCGCTGATGGTCGGCAGTGGAGAAAAATCGAGAGAGAGTTCGGGGACTTTGCAGGTGACGCAAGGAACTTATGGTTTGGTCTAAGTACAGATGGCATGAATCCTTTTGGGGAGCAGAGCTGCAGTCACAGCACCTGGCCCGTGACTCTATGTATCTACAACCTTCCTCCTTGGTTGTGCATGAAGCGGAAGTTCATTATGATGCCAGTGCTCATCCAAGGCCCGAAGCAACCCGGCAACGACATTGATGTGTACCTAAGGCCATTAGTCGATGAACTTTTGCAGTTGTGGGCCAAACCAGGTGTAAGTGTGTGGGATGAGCACAAACAGGAGACATTTGACCTACGAGCGTTGCTTTTCGTAACCATCAATGATTGGCCTGCTCTTAGTAACATTTCAGGACAGACGAACAAGGGATACAATGCATGCACGCACTGTTTGGATCAGACAGAAAGTATATATCTGGACAAATGTAGGAAGAATGTGTACCCGTACAATCGTCGTTTTCTTCCGCACAAGCATCCCTTAAGGCAAAAAGGCAAGCATTTCAATGGCAAGGCAGAAACCCGGACGAAGCCTGTCACCCGTACTGGTGCTGAAGTATTTGGTATGGTCAAGGATTTAAAAGTAATCTTTGGAAAGGGTCCTGGCAGCCAACCTGTTCCGAACGGCGCTGATAAGCGCGCACCCATGTGGAAGAAGAAATCTATATTTTGGGAGCTACCCTATTGGGAAGTCCATGAGGTCCGCTCCGCAATCGACGTGATGCACCTGACGAAGAATCTTTGCGTGAATATTCTAGGCTTCCTGGGCTTGTATGGGAAGTCAAAAGATACACCGGAAGCACGGGAGGACCAGGAACGTCATAAAGGACGAGACGGCATGCATCCAGGGCAGTTTCAAGGGCCTGCCAGCTACGCTCTTACCAAGGAAGAGAAGGAAATCTTTTTTGAAGTCCTTTTCAGTATCAAGGTCCCGTCTGGCTTCTCGTCGAATATAAAGGGAATAGTAAATATGAAAGAGAAAAAATTCCAAAACCTAAAGTCTCATGACTGCCACGTGCTTATGACGCAATTGCTTCCGGTTGCATTGAGGGGAATTCTAGCGGAAAATGTTCGACTGGCCATTGTGAAGGTATGTGCATTCCTCAATGCAATTTCTCAGAAGGTAATCGATCGAGAAAGTCTATCAGGGTTACAAATTGATGTGGTCCAATGTCTGGTCAGCTTCGAGTTGTTGTTCCCGCCATCCTTCTTCAATATTATGACGCACCTCCTAGTTCACCTAGTCGAAGAGATTAGAATTCTTGGTCCTGTGTTTCTACACAATATGTTCCCCTTCGAGAGGTTCATGGGAGTCTTAAAGAAATATGTTCGTAACCGTGCTAGGCCAGAAGGAAGCATCTCCAAGGGCTATGGAACAGAGGAGGTCATTGAGTTTTGTGTTGACTTTCTTCCTGACCTTAAGCCGATTGGTGTTCCTGAATCTCGGTATGAGGGGAGGCTGACTGGAAAAGGCACACTAGGAAGGAAAGCAACGGTATGTAGGGACGGGCATTCTTTCACTCAAGCACACTACACAGTTCTACACAATTCCACCGTGGTGGCTCCGTATATCGAGAGACACAAGAATATTCTACGCTCCGAAAACCGTGACGGGGAACACGAGAAGACTTTCGGCAGTTGGTTGCAGATACATCTCATGAATAACACCATTGTTGGAGATCAGCTGTACTTGTTGGCCAGGTGTCCATCTTCGACTATATGTACTTTCCAAGGGTACGAGATAAATGGTAATACATTTTACACGAAGGCCCAAGATAAAAAGAGCACCAACCAAAACAGTGGTGTCCGCTTTGATGCAACAGACGACAATGGGCAGAAGGACACATATTATGGGTACATAGAGGAGATATGGGAACTTGACTATGGACCTACTTTTAAGGTCCCTTTATTTCGGTGCAAATGGGTCGCAGCTAGCGGGGTAAAGGTAGACCCGCAGTACGGAATGACAACAGTGGATCTCAAGAATCTTGGGTACCACACCGAACCATTCGTCCTAGCCAATGATGTGGCTCAGGTTTTCTATGTGAAGGACATGTCTACCAAACCGAAAAAAAGAAAAGATAAGCAAAAGAATACATCGTCCGATGAGCCAAAGCGCCACATAGTTCTTTCAGGGAAAAGAAACATCGTGGGAGTGGATGACAAGACAGACATGTGATACCCACAAGTATAGGGGATCGCTGATGTCTTCGTTGGGAAGTATTACCCCAAATTTATAGTTCGACACGATGGGAACACAAGAATACCAATAAGACTTGGGCAATTGAGGCGTCACTCTCAACCACACCTGTATATCAATAAACTTGCAGCAGTGATAGTGATGGCAGCAGTATGATTCAAGTAGCAAGTAAAACAGCAGTAGTGAATAAGGATTTCCCAGTTTTCACCGGAAAGATGAAAGTGTAACTCAGTGATTTAAAAACGTAGGCGTGAGGTGATAGCGGGGTGTTGCATGAATAAGATTGATCATATAATAAGGAACAACTAGCAATGGGGCTTAACTCTAACTCCGATATATGTAGGTATGTGTTCCGTAAATAGTTGTGCGTACTAACCAAGAGAATTTGCACAACATCTATTGTCCTACCTGCCAATTTCACCGGGGCCAACTTGGAACTACAGGTAATTAAGGTCTACACTTTCGAATAGCCCGGAACAACGCATTAACACTTCATGAACACATAGAATCCTCAAACTAAAACATCTCCCCTTGTTTTCCCTATATGTCACTTTTAGGGTTCGCAGGTTCAACATAATAACAGGCGATACACTTTGCAGATAAATACCAAACTCAATTATATGATGGGGCAAAATAAGTTCAGTACTGAAATCATGCCACTCGGGCCCTAGTAGCAAGCATTAAGCATAGCATAAGTGCATCAACACAATACAAAAGTATCCTCAAGATAAACCCCTAAAATCTCGGACAATGGGTATCATTACATGATCAATCTCATCCAATCCCCATCCACCTCATATGCCTACAGCGGACTACTCACACATGGCGATGGTGAGGGAGCTCATGGTCAATGGAGATGAAGGCGGTGAAGACGGCCTCCGAATCCCTCCTCCGGGGGAGGAATCCTGGATCAATCTGTCTCCGAAAACGAAGATCGTGATGGTGGTGGCGCTCTGTTTCGCGAAAGCTCCCCTCCTCCTAGGGCACCCACTTTTTCGTATATATGAGGGGGTACGCCAAAGCTGAAGTGGAGGCGGTGCTCGAGGCTCCATTTGGGTGGGCCCACGCGGCCAGGTACAGTGGCCGCGTGGGGCCCCCCCTTTTGGGCCTCCGACGCTTCCTCGTGTCCATCCTTTGCACATTGTCCTCCTTTTACATAAAAAATAACGTGGTATTTTTCCTAGATTAAATTTCCTGCAAAAACAACCAGAAAGAAGACTTTGCTAAAAACAGCGTCAGATTCAGCAGTTTTATTCAAATATGGGAAGATTCCGGAGCAAATTATGAAGCAAAGTGCTTGGAAAAGTAGATGCATTTTAGGTGCATCAACATGTCAGAAGATTATAATAAGTTTCATGAAATTCCGCCCTTCACAGTGAAAACTGACCCAAGCATCTTGTTAAATGATGAAGATTCTCCATGGCTACGGCCTAGAAGAAAACAGAAACAATAGATAGGGATGTTGGTGATGTGTAATAATGTATTAAACCTTTTATGTAATTCATTCTATGGAATGTATTAAACCTTTATGTAAGGAGCATGTGTAAGAAGCTTCAATCAGCTGCAGTTTTACCAACACAATCTCTGCATTCTGCAAGATCTTTAGCATTTCCAAGTGATAGAACAAAACATACGGTTTCCCCTGCCTACCTTCTCCAGTGGCCACTCTGACCGGCAAATCGGCAAATCATCGCGTGGTCGTGAGACGGCAAATCGGCTTCGATCCAAACAGCGGCAAGACGTCTCTGATGATTTGCAACCGTCCGAACAAGTGTTGGGGATGTTGCTAACCATCAGAGATCCTTGCCGTTGCTTGGATCCGACCGATGGGAGGGTGTTCACCTTCAGCCTCCGCTCTAGGAACTCCTGCCTCTCAGAAATCTTGCTCTCTGCTACCCGTGTACTGCCAAAATGAACTACAATGAGTAGACACTGAGTGCTGAACATGTCCGGGAGGGGGGTATATATAGGGTACGTGTGTTTCTTTAGTCCCGGTTGGTAGCACCAACCGGGTCATGTGGCTCACGAAGTGGTCGTGATACTGCTGATCCAACAGCTCACAATCCCTCAAAAGAAACACACCCCTGATCCAACGTCTCACAAGCGCTTGAAAGAAACACACGATCCGTGTGCTTCTTTAGTCCCGGTTGGTAACACCAACCACCAACCGGGACTAAAGTCGGGCTTTGCGGTCACGACTCGTGTCAGCCACGTGTCCTCCCCCAACGCTGCCCTAGCCACGTGTCCTCCCCTAGCGCTGTCCTGGAGGTCTTTATATATTGTCGCCGACGGGTAAACCCTAATCCACCATTCCTAGCCACGAACGCATTGTCTCCACGAGATGGATCCGCCATGCCCACTGCAGTGCCTTCTGGACGAGGTTGAGCGTGCTCGGCAGAGCGCGCTTGGGCGCTACCACGGGAGCCTATCCCGCCGTATGCCCACGAGCCCGGCGTGGAGAGGAATGCCCTGCTACCGGCCTCCTGCTCCGGTGCCGGAGGAAGTGCGGAGGACGTACGAGCGCGCGTGGTCCGACGTCCCTGACCCCGACGAGGATGCGTACGCTGTAGGGGTGGCCTGGGGATCCGCGGCCGTACCCCCACCAGTCGCCGCCGCCCCTCCCGACGAGGAGGACGACGACGACTTCGACTGGAGCGACCATGGGGAAGAGCGCGGCAGGCTGCAGATGTAGGAGGCCCTTGAAGCCTCCTTCCAGTCCGTCCACGACGACCGTGTACAGCGAGCCAGAACTGTCTGCCAGCTCAAGGCGAAGGAGGCTTCCGAGCTGGATTGGGCGCTGAAAGACTCATCCTCCATGGATCTTGCCCTCCGCCGCAAACGTGCGCGCGAGAACCGGGCGGCCGCGAACGGGGCTGGCTCCTCCCGCCGTTCCTCCTAATCCTACGGCCTCCGAGCCAGCAAGTCCGTTTATGTAGAATAATGTTGGTGATGTGTAATAATGTATTAAACCTTTTATGTAATGCATTCTATGAAATGTATTAAACCTTTATGTAAGGAGCATGTGTAATAATAATGAATGTGTATTCCCAATGTGTATTGTCAAGAAGCTTCAAATCAGCTGCAGTTTTATCAACACAATCTCTACAGAAACTATGGATCCAACGGCTCACAATCCCTCAAAAGAAACACACCCCTGATCCAACGGCTCACAAGCGCTCGAAAGAAACACACGATCCGTGTGCTTCTTCCTTATTGGTGGGATTCCCTTTAGTCCCGGTTGGTAAAATTGCGCGGGAACAAATAAGCCCCTTTAGTCCCGGTTGGTGGCTCGAACAGGGACTAAAGGTCTATTTCTTCCCGCGCCTTCCACCGCTTCCCGCCTCCGTCGTCCCGCCATTTCTCACTATATATATGTAGTCATGGCCTCCATTGGCATAGCACATCTAAACTCATATCTGCAACCTCATCACTCTCCCATGGCTTCCACCGTACCCACTCTAACCTACTCGGAGGCGGAGGCGCTTTGCGCCTCGAACTACCCCTGCCCGCCCGGCTACGACGTCCCCGCCGGTTGGAGGCTGAGCACCGGAGGCGTGCCGGTCCCTCCTGTCCCTCAAGGTTTAGCGCGCCGGGCGGCCATCACGAACCACTACTACCTCGAGCTCACTACGAAGCAGCGGATGGATCCCCGCTGGGATCCCGACTACCGTCCGACTTGGGACGCCTTCTTCATCAATCGGCGTGAGAGGGCGCTCGCTAGGTACGAGGAGGACGGCCCGCCTCCTTCGAACTTCAATGAGGCGGGCCGTCGACTGTGGTGGGGTGGCCGGACTCTCCAGAGCGTCATGAACTACATCACGGCCGGCGATAACTCCCGCCTGTGCTACCCTCACTTCCAGTCCAGGCAAGCGCCGTCCGATGACAACGACGACGACGGCAGCGACTACGACGACTATGAGGACGAGTATTATAGGCCTAGACAGGAGTATGACTAACCTGAGCCACATCATTGGTTAGGACAAATGGTTCGTCTATGTACCCAAGATTGTTGTCATTCCCTACTGCTGGTCTAGCTACGACGACGATCGTGTAAAATGTATTATTTTATCTCTGCATTTCCAACTAATGATCTTTAGCATCTGAATATGAACTGACTATCATTTCACTGTGGCAAGTTAGAATAATTATTTTATAAAACAGAAAATGGTTTTGAATTAATTATTCAAATTCAAACACTTTTCATGTTGAAAGTTTAGTGAGATTCAAAAATATGCAAAAGATAAAAGTTAATGCATTTTTTAATTCAAAATGGCAAAATGGTTAATAGTTTGTAGAGTTAGAATAATTATTTTATAAAACAGAAAATGGATTTGGAATACTTATTCAAATTCAAGCACTTTTCATGTTAAAAGTTTTCTCAAATTCATAACTATGCAAAAACTGTTTCATTCAAATGTTCAAATATTTAAAATTGTGCTAGATTTAAAAAAAAAGTAAAAACGGCCCAGCCCGCGCAATTTTTTGGCCTTTTGTCCCGGCCCATCTCACCAGCCGGGACTACAGCCCGTGCTGCGCGTGGGAACGCGAAAAGCCCTCCCAAACCCTTTAGTCGCGGCTCGTGGCTCAAACGGCGACTAAAGACCCCCCTTTAGTCCCGGTTTGAGCCACGAGCCGCGACTAAAGGTCCCTCCACTACATAAGCCATTTTCATCGAAGAAGAAGGGCGGAACAGAGGAACACGCCGTCAGGCTGCCAAAATCCACCGCGCCACCGCGCCGCCGGCCGATTCGTCGCCGTCCTCTCCTTCTCCGTCGCCGTCCTCTCCTGCTCCGGATGCCACCGCCTTCCTCTTTCCCAAGTTCGGTCGCCGCGCTCAAGGACGAGCTCGTCGCCGTCCGACCTCCCCAGCCATCTCCGACCAGCTCCATCGCCGTCTTCGTGCTTCTGGTGAGCTCCGGTGCCCTCCATCTCCTCCCTCTTCTTCTTGTGAGGATATCGCGTCCGGTACCACGTCCACACCATGCGCCGCCGCGGAGCTTCGCTCCGGCGGACGATGCCGTCGCTCCGGCGACCATTTGGTCGTGGCGCCGCCACCATAACGCTCGCCTTGACGCGCTGTGGTTCTTCTGTGTCTATGACATGTGGGCCCTAGCTGTCAGGATTTTATTAATTTTGGACATGATTTATGAAATTGTTAAATGTCTGACATGTGAGACCAATTTATTTAAAAGAATTCCAAAAACTGATTTAAACTTGTAAATTCAATATCTTTTGATCTGTTTATCAGAAAAATATGAATAATATATCAAAATATTCAGAAAAATAAATGCTAGTTATTTATGTCAAAATACAAACATTTTGGAACATTTCAATTTGGTGAATATCTGGAAACAACTTAAATGCATTTTCTCTAATTATGGAGTTAAGTTAAATAAATGCGCATATTGTAGGGTATTTTTAGTAGCATAGAATATTGCAAAGTATTGATGATAACAATTGAGCAAATATTGTAGGGTATTTTTAGTAGCATAGAATATTGCTATGTTCAAAAATAGAGTAAAAAAATAGAGTACAAGTTTTTTGCATTTTTAGTTGCATAGAATATTGCTATGTTCAAAAATAGAGTACAAGTTTTTTTTGCATTTTTAGTTGCATAGAATATTGCTATGTTCAAAAATAGAGTACAATTTTAGTTGCATAGAATATTGCATTTTTAGTTGTGTATTTTAGTGCAAATATTGCTATGTTCAAATATTGATAGAGATAGAGATAATTATGCATTTTGAAATAATATTGTGTGCATTTTGCAGAAACTATGGATCCACCTAGTCCAACCCGCAGAGACCTAATACAGGAAGAAATTCTCGAGAATATAATCCACGACGCCCCAGATGCTGATCCAGCCGAATCTCCGTCGTCGTATCTGAACCCCTCCGGGGATGGAATGGAGGTCGACCGAAGTGAGTATGAAGTCGACGGCTCCGATGATGGAGAAGGCGATAGCTCCGATGATGGAGAAGCCGGTGGACCCTTAACGAAGTCCGGCGAGGTAGATATGAAGTTCGGCGATCAGTAGATGTATTACTTAAGTTGCATATATATAAATTGACGAATGTTTCTTCTCTTAGGCCTCCACATCGATCAAATCTTCCAAACGAGGCCCGACCAAAAAGTTGGCCCCATCTACGCATTATACATTTGAGGTCATATCCCCTACGGGCGAACCGAAGGAACCCAAGAAGGCTGCCGATGTATTTAGAAAACAATGCGGAGTTCTGGTTAGGGATCACGTCCCGATCACCGTTCGAGACTGGAATAAGCGCAAAGGGGCGAACGATAATGAGTATGTCGCCGAAATGTACAAAGAGGGTCTTTGGAATGAACTCATGGCACATTTCACCCTGCCAGAATTTGAGGATCCTGCCGACACTGCAAAATTGAGGAAGAAAGTCATGAAGTGGACTCTTACGAAGATGGCCGAACTATTCCGGGTGTGGAAGAAAAGATTATGGCAAGAATATCTGACGAAAAAGACTGCTCCAGTATTTGAAGGCTATCTAGCGAAGCAGGCGAATCACTGGAACGCATTTAAGGAGTACAAGGAGTCACAAGATGCCAAGGCGATGTCAGTAAGGAACAAGAAAAATGCTGACAAGAAAAAATATCACCATAAATTGGGGCCAGGGGGCTACGAGACTGCCATGCCAAAGTGGGATAAAAAAGAGCAAGAGCTGCTTGCTAAAGGGATCCAACCAGAATGGATGCGCGACGAATGGGAATTGAGGGCAAGAAATTGGTTCCTTGCGCATGGGGGTTCATACGACGAAACAACAGGGGACCTTATTTGCAGTGACGGGATTAGGGTACCCAGGGAAAATTGGCTTAAAGTGGTGAAAGAAATTAAAGAGGGGAAGTTAAAGTTCCGTCCCGATAGAGAGAAAGACTTGCTGACACTGGTCCTCGGGAATGACGAAAAAGGAGGACGAACACGAGGCTTTGGCCCTTCCGTCCCGTGGTGGCTTGGGTTTGCCAAAGACGTAGAAACTTACAGAAGCCGAGCGAGAGCAAAGCAGCGACAGCAGGAGGAGGAGGGAGACAAGTTCAACCAGTTGCTTGCCAGAATTAACCACCAGCAGCAGCAGATTGACGAACTTAGAGGAGTAGTGCGCCCGCAAGATCCTGTACTCGATATTACCGCCGGTCCATCTCAGCGGAAAAGCAGCGTGGGTGACTCGGAGGTCCCGGCTGACGATGCACGGCGGATGATAGATGGCGGTCCCGGCTACCCCGTGGATGGAATCAAGGATGCAATATCTTGTGAGCTCCATCAGAAATTGAAGAACATATCCATGAAGGTGGCGGTCGGATATGCTTTACCTTGTCCACCTGACGCACGCTGGCAAGACCGTGAGATTCCAGCTGGCTATGCTAAAGTCGGGTGGATGAAATCGTATCGGGGTCTCATGCTATGGAGCTTGACATCCCTGGACCTGAGATGAGAGGACACTCGGAGAAGTTGTGGGTGATACATTCTATGGGACAAGAACTACATCAAGTTTCCAGGGTCGACGCCAAGGACAACACCGCCTCCGAGTCGTCGCAGGTCACCTACACCTCCATCACCTCCAAGAAGCACACCCCATGACTACGACCACCACAGCGCGAGTCCATCTCGATCTCCGCCGCCGGACTTGGGTCGGCCGTCTTCGCCGCCGCCTTTGCCCGCTAAGGACAATAAGCGGAAGCGTGCTCCGTCGATGAGTACTAACCGACGCAGCAGCCCAAAACGACAAATGTCGCCCCTCCCAAGAGTACCTCATAAGAATCTTCCCATCAGAGCTTACGATCTTACTGACGAGCAAACCGCAGCGATCGCAATGGCCGAAAAAGATGCGCATTTTGCAAAGATGAAACCCAAGCCCGCCCCGGTATACACCGAGAAGCAAAAAGCGTGGGCACGTGATTTTCTGAACACAAAATCGCAATATGAGTTGCACCATAAGCCAGATGACTATGTACGCACACTTCGGAAGGAAGTGGAGAAGAGCAAATCAAGTAAAAGTGCAAGCGGGAGCAAATCAGGTAAAAGTGCAAGCGGGAACAGAAGGGACGTTCCCCAGCTCGGAGAACAGGCCAAACAATCGATCCCATCCCTCAAGGTGTTATCCGAAAACGTTCCCCAGGTGCTGCAGCAGGATATGGAAGAAGCTGCGAAGTTGGCGGCCGCTATGGGTGTGACTGTTGCTGAATTGCTAGGTTCCCAAGACGACAAGTTACCCAAGGCTGATGTTGTCCCTACATATGTCCCAGGGAAGCCTTTGGTCAGCAAAGAGAAGTTGGAACAACTGCCAACACATATGCGGAATTTGCATGACTGGTACTTGAGTGTGGTAGGGGGGCAGAACAATGATCGTGGCGAAAGTCCCACATGAGTACTTCTTCCGACCCGAAGAGGTCCATGTTGACTTTTCAGAAATCTTCCAGTTATACAATTTCGACGCCCTCGACAAAACTCTCATGAGTTGCTATTGTCTGTAAGTTGTTGAATTCATTGTCTACATATAAGTTGTTCAGTTTTTCAGTTGTTCAGTTCATTGCATGTAATTATCCTCATTATATCCTTTTGTACTCTATTATGCAGAATGAAGATCCGGGAATGTAAAAGAAAGATCTATAGTGTTGGGTTCATTGACCCAGATAAAGTAAATATATATTCGCTAACGACGAAACCCGACGAGACGGCGGATAACCTTCTAAGGTTTCTAACGGAGCAACATTTCTGTGACCACATACTGTTTCCTTACAACTTCCAGTGAGGGTCTTACTCTGTTGTACACATTCACTTTTGCTTACTCGATGTTAAGTGTAATTGATGAGTTACTGACGTATATATAAACGTGTGCAGGTTCCACTGGATTCTGCTAGACATTCAAGTTGATAAGGGAATAGTTGAAGTCATGGACCCATTAAAGAGACACCTGGAAGAGTTCCGCGACATGCAGGACATGCTCCAGAGGTAATTTTCGCGCTATATCGGTCTCTTTCGTTGATTTCATGAGATATCAGGTAATGAATAACTCATTCATTAATTCATTTTCTTTGCCGGGCAGGGTTTGGAACCTGTTCAGGAGTGTGGTGACGGGTTCCTTTAGTGAGAAGCTGACGTTTACTCCGGTCACGGTAAGTAGTACGAGATATGTCCGCGCATCTCTTTAATTCTAGTTTCAATACAATTATGATGCTAGATTATTATTTTGATTGAATTCTATTCTCGTAAAGTGCGCGAGGCAGCCACCGGGGACGAATCTATGTGGATACTACGTTTGCGAGTTCATTCGCACGTTTACCACTGAGCACAATGATTATAGACTCTACGTAAGCAATACATTCACAACATTATTTTATTACCGTCACTTTTTGTTATCATGATTGATGTTCATATTGATCTCCTTTTCTTATATAGTTCGAGAGAATGCGGGATCGGCTCCTACCAGAGCAACGCCTACTAGGAATTGCAGAGGAACTGGCGGGAAAGAGATGGTAGACGACGCCGGAGAATTTAGTGTGAATAGGCGCTACTGATGATCCCGGCCGTGTAATCGAATAGACGGGCTCTAGTCCCGGTAATTGTGATCTCCATGTAACTATCAAAATTGTATATATTTGTATGCTCGATCGTAAGACAAGTTATCTTATATATATGCACGAACGTGTACGGTATGTGGTAGCGTAGAAATACCGCTAAAAGAAAACAATTATCTTTGTATGCTCGAAGAAAGAAAATAAAAGAAAACAAATAAACCCTAAACCCTAAAGAAATAAATAAAAGAAAACAAAATTACCCCTTTAGTCGCGGCCCGTTATACGAGCCGGGACTAAAGGGTTGCCCCCAGCGCGCCCCGCAGGCGGCCACGTGGAGGGCCTTTGGTCCCGGCTGGTAACAGGCCCGGACTAAAGGTTTGCCCTTTAGTCCCGCTTGTCCTGTCCCGGTTCGCGAACCGGGACTAAAACCCCTCACGGGACGGGACAGAAAGCCCTGTCTCCACTAGTGGTCCTGCTCTAACAGATGCCTGCCGGAACGGGTAGCGCAGCCCAGCGTGTTTGTCCAAGATCTTGAACACCATGTAGGCCGCGTAGGTAGAGCTTTTGGAGAGCATCTTCCTCTGGATCTTGCCACTGATTTCCAGCGAGTAAACTACCACGAGTTGAGCGGCTTCAAACGAGATACTGATGCAAGCATAAGCTTCGTTAGGTTAGGTTAGGTTAGGTTAGCAATTTAGCATAAATGATTTTTTTCTATTCTGCTTTTGCAGCAAATAAATCAAATCAAGACTCAGGACTGTACGTGAGGGATACCTTTTGCCTGTTATGTTGTCATTGGGAACGTCAACATGTATCCAGCTACAAAACTGCGGCGAATCGCCCAAAGGAATATCCAGCGCCCTCGCCGAGAGCGTGTAGCACTTGCCGCCGGTAGCCCTGTCTAACTACACGCTCTGCTTTGCAACAAAGATGGTAGATCAATTAGCCTATTTCGATCTTGAACAAAGAAGCAACCCTAGGTACTCAATGATGCATTGAGGTTCTGTACGCACCATGAGCTTGCATGGGAGGAGGGTGGGATGGTCGGAGAGAAGCATGAAACGGGCCTTTTTCGACGTGACCAGGGAGAGCTCGGCGGCGGCATCGTCTAACGGCGGGAGATCGCGGGGTAGGAAGCGGGACCAGACGGCGTTTGAGTCCGCAGCGGCACGGAAGGCCCGGGAGACGGCGGCAGCGCGGCAGGCGTCCAAAGGCGACGTGAGGGACACGATCGCCGACAGGAGATCCTCTGGCAGGCGAACGATCTCGCAGCTGATAGCTGTTTCCATGGATGTCGCCGTTGTCCCTCGATCTTTGCGGCGCGATCCCTGTTATCGGTTAGGATTTATTAAAGCGGGCACGTAACTACTTAATACTACGGGCGGTATGTCACGTATGGGAAAGTTGTGAACTGATTCGAGTTCTTTTTTTTGTGAGCCTTGGAGGCAGACGGGCATGACGCGAACTCTTTTTTTTTTCGAAACACACTACAACTGGGGAACTGGGGCGCTGTTCAAGTTGTTGTGCTACTATCTATCAACTTAGGAAGCAGAACACAAGATACCCAGAATGAAAAAACAAAACTTTTTGCTGAGATCAATTGAAGAAAAGTATTCAACTTATTTAATGTCATTATGACTCTTCAAATCTCTACTTGATCCGTGCTTGCATGATAATAATCCTATTTACCTGAACAGAAACCAATAAGATCAAATAAGAAAGCCAAGACCCATGTGGGATATCATGAAAGTTGATCTCATTTGCCTGCAAACAATTTCGATACACCAAATTAAAAGCTAAGGCCAAAGTGAAGCCAATGATTTTTTGTTTGTATTCAACTTGCATGATTGCATCAAAACTTGCTTTCTCTGACCGGCACAAAACCTTAACAAAAGAAGACAACATAAAGACATGCAAGATCGTGATTTTCATGTGTATTGCTAGTAAAATGTATAAGTCAAAATTCGATTTGAAAGGTGGTAAAATATATTCTTAGAAGTTGAAACAATCAGGACTTAGCTATCAACATCCACCATTCGAACGCTCTTTACCTCATAAGCCATTATATACTGAGACTAGATTTGTGCCTCCCGAGCACCAGTGAACCATATATAAGATAAAAACATTTAAATTTGAGTTTGAAAAAAATTCCTATGATACATATGCATGTTTCTACATATGTGCTAATTTTTTCTGCACAAAAGTTGCATTCCAAGGTATATAATAATAACAAAAATCTGGGCACAAAAAAGGAAAATAGTGTGTTTAATCTGTCAGAAATTTCTCTTTTATTGTATTTCAATTTTATTATCCATAGAGCCCATTGTCACTATGGGCTTTCGGAACTACCAATAATATATATGCATCAAATAATCTCATGATTCCAATATATTCAATCCAAAATAGATAAATGTCATATAATCACGGGTGCCAAAATGAACTTTTGGATTCTAACTTTTTTCTTGACAGGCACAAAATCCTTTCACATATTGCCGAAGGAAACCAGATGCAAAGTAGCCAGCAACAGGTCCACAAGGATCTCAACCTAAGAAGACACAAAGCAGAACAAATACCTAGAACGGCAGCTACTGCCCCTACTTACACTTTCCAAACCAAATGGTGTCGACCATCAGGCATACGCATTGATCTAGGTAGCATAGTTCTGTACAGAAAGTTTTGTTGGCCATCAAGAACGAAACAACAAGCTTGTAGTTCCGCACAACATAAGAAGAAAAAAGCAGGTGCTCACCAAAACACATTCAGCTATGATCATTCCCATGTTTACGTACTTAACCCTGGATGTCCGTTTGAGTCCCAGAAGCTCGATACTCATCCTGATTTCTTGCGTCTGATCTCGATGCCCTGGACGATGAGACCACTCTTCCAGTTCCCCACTTTGATCTCAATCAGGCTGAAGGACACCTCGCCGTCTTCATCGCCCCCCTTGTTGAAGAACTCGCCCAGCTCCAGCTCCATCCAGCCGTCCGATCTTTTCTGCGGGAGCCCCACGTTCTCTCCGTGAGGAACTGCACGGACCTTCCTTCTCCTGTTTCTTCGTTGCGGGAATGGCCTCATGGGCCAGTTCGAAGGCAACGCAGCACACTCATCCTCGTCGTCTTGCTTAAGAGGGAGACATTGCGGGTCAAGTTGGTTTCTCCAATGCTGACCGATGCCTCCTGGACCCGAGAATCAAACCCACTGAAACGATCGTTCACCTTAAACACTATGTAGGCAGCATAGTTAGTATCTAGCGACAGCATCTTGCTACGTATTTTTCCACGGATGTCGAACCAGCAAACATTCAGGAGTTGTGCACCTTCTGAGAACCTGTCGCAAAACCAGTGTTAGAATTCGCAACAAAAACCAATCAATATCTAAAAAATGCAAGAAAAAACATCTAGCATCGCAGATAAATTCCATGAACATAGGGTTAGTCTAATTTGTAATAAAGACAAGAGCCAAACAGTAGCATAAGTTGCAGAAAACCATCTAGCATTGCAGCAGACCTCTGTAACTTAGAATTAACCACGTTTTCCATGATCACTTTAGACATAGCTCAGTGTAGTTGCCTGGAATAAGGGCATAACTCGAAGAACTCTGATGTGAAGACGGTACATCAAAGAACAGCATTCTATATGCAAGTGTCATTCCTGTGCTTCCCTTAGTTTACAAAAACAGATTTGCCAAGGGCCTGCACTTTTCTCTTGAAAGTAAGGAAAATAATCATAACACAGACTTGTGCATATGTGTGAAGCAGCAGGGACTTAAACATGTATAATGTGTTTTCCGAATTCCAAATGAAATTGACTTCAACTTGACCTCTTTCAGTACCATCAGAACTGATTTCAAGCATGTTCTTATCCTAGGATTTGCTAGTTGGAACCATGCCAAAGAGGCAAAGACCATATTCTGGGTCTTGGTTCAGACTACAGACGGTGGTTTCATCTACCAACGTACTACCACTTAAACTTACAAGTCGCAACTAGTATTAACCTTCAATTCAGTTGCTACTGGACGGCAGGATGAGTGAGACCACAACGCAACATCAAAATCAAACCAAACTACAGCAGCAATTGGACGCGAATACGATCACAATCCAGCATATTAGAGGCACACAAACTATATACAAATAGCACAATCTGGATCAATACCAGCTACTCCCTCCATTCCAATTTAATTGACTTCATATCCACCACATGTGAATGTATCTATACATTTAACCATGTCTAGATACATCCACATGTGGTGGATAGGAAGTCAATTAAATTGGAATATACTAATCTGGACAATCGGCATCAGGATAGGAGCGAGCGAACGAACCTAGAGTCGGTGAGAGGGATCCATCTCCAGTACTGGCGTACTGCGGCGTGTCGCCCCACGAGATGTGCAGGTCCCTCACGGACAACATGTAGCACCTGGCGCCGGTCTCCCTGTCCAGCCACAAACTCTGCGCACACAACCGCCGCAGATAAGTCCATTAGCGATCAACCGAGAAACCCCGACGGATCGATTAGCGTGGAACCGAGACATGATGAACGGTTGAGGGATCCCGCCGCACAATACGTACCACGAGTTTACCCTGGAGGAGGATGGGGCTGGCGGAGAGGCGGAGGAAGAGGTCCTTCTTGTTGCAGGGCGGCGGCGGGGGCAGCTCCCCGTCAGCGAGCGGCGGGAGGGTGCCGCGGGGCAGGAAGCAGGCCCAGACGGAGTCGGAGTCGGCCGCGGCGCGGAAGGCAGCGCAGACCACGGCGGCGCGGCAGGCGTCGCGCGGAGAGGTGCGAGCGAGCGCCGCCGAGAGCAGCTCCTCCGGCAGGCGGGCGATCTCGGACGCCGGTGCCTCCATCGGTTCCTCCGCCTTCGGTCCCCCACGTTTTGATTTTGCGTGAGGTAAAAAAAAAAAAAACCAGGTGCTCTAAATTTTAAATTACTGTACAGTAGAAGGTTTCATAAATTGTGAGAATTTAAGACTGTTTGCCAAATTCGAAATTAACATTTTATCCCGAACATGTTACACTGTGTGAAATTTACCCTCTTTAGTAATCTTCCACCTATTCTGAGAGATTGGAACAACTTGTCAAGCCTACTTCGGAGGTGGATAACTCTTTTCGATGACAAGTGGATAACTGACCTGAATATGGACAACTTCAATGCTGACCACATTGTCCAATTTGTCCACCTTTTGGGACTTTTACAGGAGGTCAACCTCACCCCTGGAACGGAGGATACCATCGTCTGGACTCTCACGCCGAAAGAGATTTATACGACTAGCTCGGCCTACAAAGCGCAATTCATCGGTGCCACCTCCTGCTCTTTCGTCAGCTTGGTCTGGAAGACTTGGGCTCCTCCCAATTGCAGCTTCTTCGCCTGGTTGGCCGTGCAGAATAGGCTATGGACGTCTGACCGCTTGGCGATTCGTGGATGGCCCCACCAGCCCACCTGTCAACTTTGCAGATGTCAACCGGAGACGGCTAGACATATTCTGTTTGAGTGCCGTTACTCCAGACGTATTTGGTGCGACGCGGCGACATGGCTACATTGTCCTGCCCTTGTGCACGACTTGGGCGCTACTAGGGCAACCGTGTATGATTATTGGAAGGCCATCTTTGATACGCCATCGGTCTCCCGCAAAGGGCTCAAGACGGCAGTTATCCTCATCACTTGGGAGATTTGGAAGGAGCTAAATGCTAGGATTTTCAACAACAAATTTACCATGCCGTCTGTGCTTTTCCAGCGCATTAAGGATGAATGCAAGAACTGGATTCTTGCGGGCGCGAAGAAGCTGGCCGAGGTGACCGCCTAGTCGGCCTCCTGAAGATATGACGATTTTCCTCGCTGAGAGAGTGGACGGGGTGGGGTGATCTACATCCCGGGGTTTACTGCTGTTTTAGTACGCCCCTTTATGCTAGTTGGTTTTTATTTGGCCTTGGCCGTGTCATGTTTGCTCCTTCTATATCAATATAAAGGCAAAGCTTTTGCCTCGTTTCAAAAAAAAACTTTGGATGTGGCTTGGAGACCAACTAGGAAGTATAAACAACCTAGGTGTTTACCCTCTACCAACCTCAAGCAAATCGGTGAAAAGAGAGACAAGTGAGGAACAACCGGATTCCGTTGGCGTGAGCGAGTGATGCAAGCATGGATGTTGATGAGGGTCGAGAAGTAGACCGGATCACGTCGTAGAGAGAAGACATCCATTGGCACTTTCGAGTTTGCATCCTGACCATTAGCAAGAGTAACAAGTGGACCCGATCGGTCAGAGTTGCGGTAAATTATCAAATGGGTTATTATTTGATAGGATGTGACAAATTAAGCGCCAAAGGTGGCACACACTTAAAATAAGGTAAATACTATTTAAAAAATCATAAATACTCCGTCGAAGGTAAAAAGTGCAATCCACCTTTTGTTTTAGTGTCGGCCAGTGCAAAAAATCCAGTGATGGTTGGCAAAACAAAAGTAAAAAAAACACCAAATAATTGCCATTATTGATAACGGAAATAACAGTTGCTCAATACAAGTCTGGAAAGAAAGGGGAGTAGGAGAACTAGAAGCGAGCTGGGGCATGCACCAGGAAACCCACTGCCGCACGTTTTCGACATCGAAAACGAGGGAGCGCCATGGGGCGAAAACCTGATGCCACCGCGCCACATTTTTTGAACCGGCATCAACAAACTAAGGAATGCAAATTCGAATGTGGTGTTCCATGGTAGTTTTGGGGTCTTAACTTATTGTTAGCACACGATTGCAGCATTATTATTACTTAAACGATTCTAGCGGGATCTGAATTTTAGTTTTGCGCGTCCTGCACCCCTCCCTCCCCCCCCCCCCCCCCCCCCCGGCCTCCCAAATCTTAGGAATAGTCTAGTATATTGGTTGTTACACACCCTAGTCGCCACCGCTAAAGGTATCCTCGACATAGCCGACTCAGCACCCTCCTCGCCCCGTCCGACGGCCTCATCGGTCACAATTGGAGTGGAAAACCATTTGTTTCCTTCTTCATTTCCTTGGATTTCGTTTCCCATCGACGTTGTGAATAAGGTCGCTCGGTCTCTCACTACCTGGACTCCGATCCGATTCCGATGAAGGACTTGTGAGAGTGAGAGTTTGTGTCACCAAATCTGTTGGCGGCTGATGTGTCTTTTTTGTTGATAAAGGGATCTTTATTACTTAAAAGTTTTAGGTATTACACCCGGTCTCTGCATAGCTAAGATGCACACAACCCGAACAAGTTCACAAGTTAACACACAAACGAAAATAAAAAAGGCGAATTACATATCGTAATGAGAAATTATAAAGACGCCTATGATGATGGAGGGCCGATCCGAAGATTATTTTGCCATCCATGTTGGGAGAACAACTCAGTCGCCGTAGCCTCCAACCGCGCGAACACCTCCAAAAACAGATCGCGATGCTCCGCACGTTGTAGTGACGACCATGATCACACATTTGGACGGCTGATGTGTCTGTCAAAGGGCTATTACGTTTTCATGATAATTACCAGATCTAATATACCTTTTCGTATCTTTTTTATTTAAGAAAAAACAGCATTAACTACGCGATCCCGCAGTCGACCGCTGGCCTGCGTTCCGCTGAGTTGGCAGAAGAAGCTTCGATGCAAGAGCCAATGGAGGAGTCGGAATCCAACAGCAGACCCACGCGACCAAGTCATCGTTCTCCTCGTGGGACCGGCAAGCGGAACCTATTCCTTCCGGTCCAATCTGGCAACTGGCTGACCTTTGCTCACACCTGTCTCTTCACCCAGTATAAACCTCCCTGAATAGCGTCGGCCGCCCAGCCCAGATGCCGCCCTCACCGGTTCCTTCGCCTCCCACGATCGAGCTCCCGGCAAGTGACAAAATAACATCGTCAATTACTAGGAGCTGTAGAGCCATGAGCGCCAAGGATCAGAAGCAGCATGTAGCGGTGCAGATGGTGGTGGCAGCCATGGCCACTCCTCCGCGCACCCTCAAGCTCCTGCTCTTCGCCACCCCCGTCGCCATCGGCTTCGCGCTCGGCATCGTGGCCACGCTCCTCCTCGTAACCTCGACGACCACATCTTCCGCCCTCCAAGGCGCCGCCCTCGGCCTCTTCTTCCCGCCCCCCGTCGCAAACCTGTCCACCCGGCCGGTACGTGCGCGCCAGCCATCGCAACCGCCAGTGCAGGTTGCATCACCGGCAAACGCCCACCGTTCTCCCCCGCCGGCGCCGGTGACGGTGTCCGACTCCGGCATTAGTAGCACCGCTGACACACAGGCGGCGGCTGGGCCCGTGAGCGTGGAAGGGGCACGGCTGGCCGCCGTAAGGGATCACGACGACGACGACGAGGAGCTCCTGTCGCTGGCGGCGGCGGCGCCGAGGGCGGTGGTGGGCGCCCCGAAGGTGGCGTTCCTGTTCCTGGCCAAGTGGGACCTGCCGATGGCGCCGCTGTGGGACAAGTTCTTCGACGGCCACCGCGGGCTCTACTCCGTCTACGTCCACACCGACCCGGCGTTCAACGGCTCCGGCACCGACCGACAGTCCGCCTTCTACGGCCGACAGATTCCAAGCAAGGTAACGATCCAGCAGTAAATTGATTCTGCTATATTTTCGTGCTCATTTCACACCAGCTGGATACCGTTGGATTATACGTACACTGTACCATCGTTGATTTTCCTTAGAACGTGCTCAGAAAACTAATTAGAATTACCCGTTAATTAATTGCTACGAAAATCCCTGGCGGATGAAAATGCAATTCCATTTATTCCTTGGTCCTTCGTCACCTATGGAAACTGTTCAACGATTTTTTTTTTCCATTTGAATTTGCTTTGCACATTTGTTTCTATATATATCATACGCGAACCATGTTGCCACACAGGTTTGAGCTATGCTTCACTATTGATTTAAATTCATGGCGACAATGTTTATTTGTTTCAACGGATTTGAAATTTTGGCAACCGTTGTCATTTTGTGATTCCTTTATTTTTTGTTTATTATTTAGTTGCTTCGTACAGAAATTGATAATGCTTCATAACTTATCATTCGATGCTTTGGCAACAACGAAACATGCTTGCTTTACAGTCATTTCCTACTTCAATAAAACATTCCGAATGCTTCCCATGTGTGGAAATATATTGTCCAAACCCTTTCCATCAGTTCAGACTTTTGATTGAGTTGGCTACTCCATTAATTCAACACAATACAAAGATCTGTTTCTAAACCAATTATTGTTTGCTTCCATAGACAAACATCTCAGTTGACATTCCATTATTTCTTTCTTCCTACTCGAGGTACACTAGATCAAAATGGTCAGCCATTAGTATTCTCGAAAAAAATGGTCATCCATTCACACCTTTTTTTAAAAAAAATTCTAGATGATTGTAGCTAGACTTGTTTTATACTACTCAATCCGTTTCTAAATATAAAACTTTCTAACCTTACTAGGTTTGTCCTGATTCGTTTCTAAACGAGTGAATACAAAAATTAAAACGTATCTACATACGTATGAATCAGGACAAAAACAAAACATAAATACTAAACAGTCTTATACTCCCTCCGTTCCAAATTAGATGTCTTCCATGCGGATGTATCTAGACATGTTACAAGTATAGATATATCCGCATGTGGACAAATGGAAGACATCTAATTTGGAACGGAGGGAGTATTTTGGAACACAGCCACACAGGGAATAATACTAATGAACCTAGAGAAAATTGTCTCGATCGGATAGTTCTCAAACCCATCGCCTAGCTAGGCCACATCGCGTGCACTTGGTCGACCGATGGAGACCTAGGCAACCAATGCACGTAAAGCACCACTGGATGAGCTGCATCGATCACAGCATTCACGCACGCAGGCCCTCGTGCGTTGGCACAAAGCCAGATTTGTAGCGGGGTAGTCTTTGTCCCAACGCCAACAGCCCAACATGATCATCGACTTTTCCAACCTCCCCGGCCCGCCTACTGCCTTCGCACCGCCGGCATTCACCCTTCACCACACGTACAGAGGCCTTCCTAATTGCGATCATCTCCGTTGACAATCTCGGCATACTTCTTAATTAAGCTCATCAAAGATTTCTAAGAGACAGGCTAGGTTCCGCAGTTGACAGACAGGAGCCATAGATTCATAGAACTGGAGCACGCAAAGAGCATCCATATATCATCTACAACTAGGAAAAGAATATCCTAACTTGTGCACTTTGCGTAAACATGTGCATATGGTTCTAGGGAATCGCCCCATCGTGCCTTGCATGACAAATATTCACATCGTCCGCCGTATTCTATAAGGTGATTTTGTCTCTAGTTCAGAGCTAGCATGGTGTACCATTAGAAAAACACATAGTACGTCACATCGTTTTTTCCATTAATTGTTTATGATGACAGATGTCCTGGGGCCTCATCATTATTTTTTTGTTATAAATTTGTTATCCACAGTGGCTATTTTTCTAAGATATATCATGGTACGATGATACACTGTTAATTACTCTTGTGACGACGCAAACAGGAGGTAACATGGGGTCACATCAACATGGTGGAAGCTGAGCGGCGACTCCTCGCGCACGCGCTGCTGGACCACTCCAACGCCCGCTTCCTCCTCCTGTCCGAGTCGCATGTCCCGCTCTTCGACTTCCCCACGGTCTACTCCTACCTCATCAACTCCACCAAGGTGTTTGTGGAGTCCTACGACGAGCTCGGAGGGACCGGGCGGGGGCGGTACAAGCGCGGCATGGCCCCCGTCGTGAATGCCCGACAGTGGCGTAAGGGCTCCCAGTGGTTCGAGCTAGACCGCAACCTCGCCACTGATGTCATCGCTGACAATGTTTACTTCCCGGTCTTCAAGCGGTTATGCAAGCGCAACTGCTACACCGACGAGCACTACCTACCGACGTTACTCCACATCCGTCACCCGATGGCGGTCGCTAAGAGGAGCGTGACGTGGGTCGACTGGTCCCATGGTGGGCCGCACCCGTCACGGTTCACGAGGATGGAGGTCACTGTTGACTTCTTGCAGTGGCTCAGAGGTGGGACAACGTGTGAATACAATGGGAGGACAACTACCGTCTGCTTCCTATTCGCTAGGAAGTTCTTGCCCAACTCGCTCACCCGCTTCTTGAGATTCGCGCCTAAGGTGATGGGCTTCGGGTGAATGACGGATGACCGAGCAATTTTCTTTACTTTAGGATACATTGTCATACGATTCTTTAGTTAATCTTCACAGTCCTGTTTAGCGGCTCTTCTACACGTGTAAATAATTGACATCCATTTTCGCAAATTTCCTTTGTGGTGTCCCATATATCTATATAGCAAATGTAAGAGCATATACAAGAAAGAGAAGAATGATAGTTAATCCCTCAATCCAGGCATAATATAATGTGCATTTCTTCTTACTTTGCTAATAACTTACTTTGAGAAACATGAATGTAAGGATAGTAGAGTTCTTATTTTATATTCTGACACGATCATGTCATTTGTCTCATAAGACAACCTTTTTGCAACTACTAACGAAAAAGAGTTGTCAAAACATGTCAATGTGGGATATAGTTTCAAATATCCCATCGCGATCAAGACAAGGATGTAAGTTCTGTTGGATTTCAAGACACCATTGAAAGCAAAACATCAGTCGGATTTGTCATTCAAGCGATAAAAAGTATCTAAATTTTAAGCTCGAAGGAAATCTCGTTGATGGTTGCCATCACATGCATGGATGACAGAAAAAAGTGGATGAACCGCCGCAGGCCGGGGAATCTTTGCATGCGCGATAGCATGTACTCCCTCCGTTCTGAATTAAATTGACTCAGATTTAGTACAATTGTACTAAATCTGAGTCAATTAATTCAGAACGGAGGGAGTATGTTCTATTCATGAATACATATATGAACAACACATGCAACATGCCTTCACGTTATCACAATTTCCAGTTCTAAATTAGTCCACGTCTAGAAAAACAAGTCATGGCGTGAATAATACTAGCACGATATATAATTGTGTAATTGGTCTTTTTCTTCAGATGTCTTGTTGCTTAATTCTAATCTCAATGCTCCGCACAATGAGACCATTCTTCACGTATAGATTTTTTATCTTTTTCAAAGCCATAAACACCTCACCATCGTCACCTTCGTGGTTGTAAAATCCATCCCCCAGCTCGAGCTCCATCCAACCATCGGCTCTTCGTCGGGGAAGAACAACGTCATCTTCGACAGGAACAACGCGACGCTTACGCTCCGATCCCACCACTGCGTAATGTCGTCGACGTACTTCCGAGGCACCACACCGCCGAAACCATCCTCGTCGTAACCTTGGAGGCAAACTCGTCGGGGAGTTACTTCACTTTCTCCAACCCTTACAAACGCCTCCTGGAATGGGAAACCTAGACCACTGGCTCTAGGGACCAATCGGAACACTAGGTATGCACCGTAGGTAGAGTTTTGGAGAGCATCTTTCTCTCAATGCTGCCACGGATCTCCAACCAGCAAACATGTAAGAGTTTAGCGGCTTCTGATGCGATCCTGTTGCAAGCATATAGTAGCATGTCAGTCAGGCATGGTTATTTTCTTGGAACGAGAGAGGGCGTGCATGCTTGACATATATTTTGCATCAAATCAACTAACAGAGCGTGCAACCATAAAAAACTTTGGTCTACCTGTGTGACCTTTTGCCGGTTTTGATTTGTATCCACCGCCAATACCGCGGATCATCTTGCCAAGAAATATTCAGCGCCCTCGCCGAGAGCGTGTAGCACTTACCGCCGGTAGCCTTGTCCACCCACATCCTCTGCACGCACGAAGGTCGCAGCGCGAGCTAGATTGCCGCCCTGGTTGAGGGTCGGAGTCCGATCGTACGTACTGTGAATCTGCCTAAGAGAAGGGCGGGGTCGTCGGAGAGATGGAGGAACCGCGCCTTGCACGACGGCAATGCCGTGAGGGAGCGCTCAGCGGCATCGACGAGCCGTGGGAGGTCGCGGCCCAGGAAGCGGGACCAGACAGCGTCGGAGTCCGCGGCGGAGCGGAAGGCCTGGGATATGGCGGCCGCGCGGCAGGCGTCCGGCGGCGACGTGAGCGAGATCGCCGCGAGGAGATCCTCCGGCAGGCGCACGATATCGCAGCCGGCTGCCTCCATGGTTTACCTCCGTCGTCCCTCCGATCTTCTCGCGCCTGGGGCTCTCTCTCTATGTCGGTTGCTCTGAATCGTGCAGGATACGTACGGGGTATTATGGGATCTAGAGTTTTTATCTCGAGAAAGAAGTTAGTTTTAGTAAAGGAAAAGGAACCGTCTACAATACGTACATGAATCATTGTACGCGGACAAGTATTAAAGTGTAAGTATATTACTGGCATGACTACACATACTTGCCATGATCTCTCTCAAATTACACAACTTTGTATCAAGTGTGTCTATTGTTGGTTCTAGCAATTTGTTGCTGGTTTCTCAACTGATCGGACCCCAAAACTGTGTAATTATAGAAAAATTATGGCACGTATGTGTAATCATACCAGTACTATAAAAAACTCTAGCGTTTAGGGTTTAGGGGTCACATGTTTGATTCATGTAGAGGCACCTTATTTCCGGTATATTACTAATGCGAGCGATCTTTACTTCTTTATTTACAAATTGGACACTGTTCCTGATTTTTCCGCTTGAGCTGCGCGCGGCCAGTTTATGAACTATGAGTAAAACCTACTGTTCGGCTGGGTTTGTTGGACCTTTTCACTTTTTGCTTTTGCGGAGGTTGTGTCTAGCTTGTAATTTCCTAATGCAAGTTAAAAAATCTTCGTTAGTTGTTAACACAAAATGGCAAATGAAGATACCACTTAAGATTAAACTATTTACGTGGTATCTTCGTAAGGGTGTCATTCTAACAAAGGATAACCTTGTTAGACGAAATTGGCATGGAAGTACGAAGTGTATGTTTTGTCCACATGATGAGACAATAAGACACTTATTTTTCGAGTGTAGTTTCGCACGTTCTATATGGTCAGCCATTCAAATAGCGTCTAACTTATATCCACCCAAGTCTGTTGCCAATGTTTTTGGTAACTGGCTACATGGGATAGATAAAAAGCTTAGAACGGTTATTAGGGTGGGAGCGATTGCTGTTATATGGTCGCTTTGGCTTAGTAGAAATGACAAGGTTTTTAATGATAAAAATGTTTCTCATATGCAGGTACTCTATCGTTGCACAAGTATTCTCCGTATGTGGTGCACCTTACAACGTGTGGGACATCGAGATCTCTTTACGGAGGCGTGTGCACGACTGGAAGAGGTGGCGAGGGACATTTTTTCACAACATGGGTGGCCGCTTGATCGCCGGATTGGACCTCCATAGGCCGTCGAGATTGTCCATGACATAGGCATTTTACATTATGCTGATTGTAATTCGTCTATTGCTGCACAATTTTTTTGCTTTCTTTGGATTGCGGCTGTGTGCATTTTTTATGCAGAGTCCGGGTGTAATACTTAAACTTTTGAGTAATAAAACTCTTTATCTAAAAAAAACCACAAAATGGCAAATGTGACTTTATGTATGAGTCAATTTAGTGGTCGATGGGTGAGGAAATATATAGTATATTGATATACAACCGGCTCTGAATTTCGCTGTTAACTTTGGTGCTTAGTTCTAATCTCTATGCTCCGGACAATAAGACCCTCTTTATCAGTGCCTCCATCAATATCCCTCAAACTCATTAACACTTCGCCATCAGCATCGTCTCCATTATAGAACTCACCCAGTTGAGAACGCGCTCGTAGCGCGGTGGTAGCAAAGGGCAGTGGCCCAGCTACCCGTCCCGGGATCGATGGCTGGTGCCGACGATTTTCGGACGTCTCACACAGGACACTGTTCCACTGAGCACTGTTCTGCTGGTTCCTTTTCGCCGCTGCCTCTCAACGTCCATGTGCCACAGGCGAGGTCGACGTGCCCGTCGGTCACCGAAGATCTGGTCTTCGGATAAGTCTCTCAGGACGTGTCAAGAGATATAGGATGTAGATCTTGTTTAGACACATAGATAGGGTTGCGTGTGTGTGGTGTGTGTGCGTGTGGTGTGTGTTCCTGTGTGTCTGATCAGATACTACAGGTTGTATATTCAGAGAGGCCTCAAAAAAAAAAAAAAAAAACTCACCCAGTTCTAGCTCCATCCAGCCATCGGCTCTTCTCCGAGAAACAACCACGTCCTCTCCAAGGTCTGAAACTGTGCAGTACTCTTCGCTCCATGCTGATTTCAGCAATACATGTGTTGGAGGCACCGCATGATCAGCAGTACCACCGTTCTTGTCCTTGGCGTAACCCGCGAGGCAGACTCGCCGTGCCATTTCATGCCCTCCAACGGTGACCGACGCCTCGTCCAGCTGAATGTCCCACCCCCTAAATTCATAGGTTGCTATCTTGAACACCATGTAAGCAGCGTAAGTTGAGTTCTGGGAGAGCATGTTGCGATGTATCTTGCCGCAGATTTCGAAGTAGCGGAGACAAGGGAACACAGCCGCTTCTAAGAACCTGTAGACGTCGTGGGTGCATAAGTCATATACTTATATGTAGGAAAGGGTAAAAGCAGTAGTAGCTAGCTGCGAAGAGAGGTGATCACACAATGCAAGTCACAAGGGAAAAAATGTGCAAGCTAGCTAGGGGGGAACTAAGTTCGGTATGAACTTTTACTTTTTTCCTCTTGTGTTGTGATCAAAACCGAGATGGATCCAGTGCCACGCCCTGCTTACAAGCCCCGGAAACTGCAGCGATCTCGCGCAAAGCGCGTAGCACTTGCTGCCGGTGGCCTTGTCCAGCTGCATGCGCTGCAAGAAAAAAGACCTTTAATTAGGGTGTCAAGTGACAAATTAACGTGAACAATCGCAACAAAGAAGAAGATAGTAAGCTGCACTGACGCACGTACAATGAACTTGTGTGGTAGAAGAGCGGGTTGGTCGGCGAGGCGTAGGAAGAGCCCCTTCGTCGACAGCGGCTCGAGGGGGAGCTCCTTCCTGGCCAACGGCGGGAGGTCGCGGGGCAGAAAGCGGGACCAGACGGAATCAGAGTCGGCGGCGGCACGGAAGGCAGGGGAGACGGTAGCGGCGCGGCACGCTGCCACCGGAGACGTGCACGTGAGAGAGATCACGTGCGCCAAGAGCTCCTCCGGCAGGCGCTCGATCTCGCACGCCCCAGGATCCATGGTTTCCGGCCCTGCTCCTGTAATCCGTAGTATACAGGCCGGTGTCGTGGAGGCGGCTCGATCATTAAGTTGCAAATCGGATCTAGGAGTTGATGTAGCTAACCGTCCATGATACGTAATCGAATCAGGCTTTATCTCCCCGCAAAAAAACGATTTGTTTATGTTTCCCTAAACATACCCTGGGCATCCACCGGAAAATAATCCTATGATACCAGATCTATTTACCCATCAATATAGACCCACTCTAATGTGTGCCACATGTGTACACACATCTCAAAGTACGGTGACCTCTTCTTCCCCAAATTGGGAGAGGATAGCTACCGAGCCGGCTTGCGCGATTGGAGCGGCGACCCAGCATAACTGGGCGGGGCGCTCGTGATGCCATGGCAAGAGGCGTTGGAGGCGGTGCAGGGGCGTACCTACGTTATGCTAGAAGGTGTCACAGGACACTAGGTCAAATCGATTTTCTTTGCTATATTTTACACATTTTTAGTGTATGAGACCCCTAACTCTAAGTGATATGTTTGTCTGTTTCATAGAATGACACCGGTTTATTTTGCTCTGGGTCCACCCCTGGGGAGAGGACGGCAGCCTAGTGGAGAGGATGAGGGCCAAGGAGATAAGATGGTGTGACTCGCTATCGTTTCGCCACGTAGGAGACGCGCGGCTCAAGATGAGGCGACCTACGCGAGGGTGTCATAGGTCCATGTAAAGCCCTCGTTTTCCATACATTTAGCACATCTGATTAATTTTACTCTTTAGATGAACAACAAAGTCTTTACTTGCACGGTTCACTGGGACTCACATGTAAGGATGGACTTTTTTTTTTGAATGGTAGGATGGAATTTTTCATCAACTAAGTTGCAACATATTCATTGTATGCATGTTATTGTTTGTTAAAAGATGCGTACGATGCTCTTAATTCCACAAGACCATCAAGGTCATGGTTTATTCCTAATCTCGATGCCACGAATAATAAGACCAGTCTTACAAGTTCCTCCTGTTTCCATTAGGCTAATGGATACCTCCCCGTCATTGCCTTCCTCGTTGTAGAACTCACCCAACTCCACCTCCATCCAGTCGTCGGCTCTCTTCCGACCGAACATAACACCATCTGTAGGAAACAACAACGCATGGTTGCTCGGATCATAATAACTATCCCAACGTGAGGGCAAGATATGTTTAATAGGCACCCAGCCCTCCCCGTCCTCCACGAGGCCTTGGAGGCAGATTTTCCGTGTTGATTCGCTTGCGCTTCCGCAAACGCTGATCGACGCATCCTGAAACGGGAAACTCAGATTGGAGTATCTGCTAGGCACTAGGTTGAACACCATGTAAACGGTGTACATCGAGTTCCGGGAGAGCATTCTGCTATGTATCTTCCCACTTATTTCCAACCACCAAACGCTTATGAGTTTAGCTACTTCGGAGAACCTGTCGCGGGTGTAGAGGATAGGATTAGTAAACTTTATAGCTATCAGAGCAATTTAGTAGTAGAAAATTTTCATGGTACTTAATCCAATCAAAGAAGTAAACCAATTCAATTCGCCCCAAAATAATAACCATTAAAACAACTTGAACCTTTTGTCTGTTTTGTTGTCATGACGGCCGAAGTCGATCCACGACCAGTGGGCCGGCGCGTCGCCCCACGAAATATGCAGCGCCCTTGCCGAAAGTGTGTAGCACTTGGCACCGGAAAACTTGTCTAGCCGCATGCTCTACATGCATCATATATATCGGGACTGTAGATTAATTAGCCGATCGATTCTGATCTAAAAAGGAAGAAACATCCCTACGTATGTAGGGCATGTACGTACCACGAGCCTGCATGGGAGGAGGGCCGGTGTATCGGAGAGGCATAAGAACATCCCCTTCTTGGTCGACGGCGGCGTATTGGGCAGCTCACCATCAGCGAACAGCGGCAGGTCGCGAGGTAGGAAGCACGACCAGACGGAGTCGGAGTCCGCCGCGGCGCAAAAGGCACGGGAGACGGCGGCGGCGCGGCAGGCGTCCGGCGGCGATGTGAGGGAGATGATCGCCGCGAGGAGTTCCTCCGGCAGCCGTACGATCTCGCAGCCAGCTGTCTCCATGGGTACCCTCTCCGGCAGGCGTACGATCTCGCTTCGCTTTGTCGGTACTAATCGATCCGGTAATCCGGTATACTGTTTCCGATTAGTTTGATCGGAGGCAAAAGAACCTTTTTCTACGTGGGCAAGGGAACTCCTGGTTCACCGACATCACATTACGAATTGCCTCCGGTTCGAAACAACTAAACCTAAGCAAGGGGAATATGAGTCCGACTCATGTTAAAAAAAAAGAGTCCGACTCCAAAACAGACTAGCAGTAGCATCAACTGTTCCCGTCGGACTTGAAGCCCACGGGGGATTGGTCCAGTAATTACATAAGAGCCCAACCCACAAGGGATCAATATGTGATTTTTCTCACCTGTCGCATGTTTTCAGCTTTTTTTTTCATAACTGGTGCAACCACTTAATTGTAAAAAAACAGGTGCAAGTAATTCATCTACAAGCTTGAACTTCAAATTTTCATCATTGTAACTTATTCATTGAGTGTTCGAAAATGCATGAGGCCAGACATTTTTTATATTTGATTTGGAGATGGTTATCACTTGCGTACCAGCAGAAAAGAGTAATATTGCATACTTGCATATTAAGGCTGGTCAGTTCAGGAAATTCTAGTGGTACGACCATGGCCATTTCATAAACAAAGTTTACTCCATAGGCGCGCACACGCAAGCATACCACTATACAACATGTGTATCGAAGAAATGATTCCCAAAGCATCAACATCAGCGATGTCCCCAACAGCTCCTTGCTATAGACTGGGCATGCCCCGTTTGTTGTGCTTTTCTGTCGAGACCTCTTGGTGGCCACATTGCCAGTGGTGTGATGGCTTTGCTCTGGCACGTCTGTTTCTGCTGACGACGAGGAAAGGGAAGCTTAGGTGCTACTGAAAACTGAGCCGACTTCTGTCATAGCGGTGTGTATGCGTCATTACTCTGATGAAGGTATCATCATGGCATATCTCATATCCTCGGTTGGGATACTCCAGGGGAAACCCTACACCTGGGTCTACTGGATCGGACGATAGCGACGCTTGATGCGGTTCTCCTTCCTGGGGCAT
The DNA here is from genome assembly GCA_947311845.1 of Poa pratensis. Classification (NCBI taxonomy): domain Eukaryota; kingdom Viridiplantae; phylum Streptophyta; class Magnoliopsida; order Poales; family Poaceae; genus Poa; species Poa pratensis. Next base: position 30,965,080 of record CAMZMU010000111.1, on the reverse strand, counting down.
CATTTTGGAGTAGCCGCTGCAGGGGTGAGGAGGTGGTCGTAGCGGCGTGGCATCTACCGCATCGACGGAGGTGGGTTTCGGTGGCGTGTTTGTCAAAGTGTCTTACGTCTAAGCTCAATAACCCAGACAGAAAGACCAACGGTGTTGATGATGTGTGTTGTTTGTATCAAGCTGATGGACACCTCCTCGCCGGCGTCACCTTCACTGTTGTGAAACTCCCCCAACTCTAGCTCCATCCAACCATCAGCCCTTTTACGAGGGAAATATACGTTGTCATCTCCTGGATTAGGAATCCCATAACGACGACTAAACAGTTTTGAGATATGTTTCTGAGGCTGGTCGCCTGCCTCGTCACCATCTCTGACGACGTAGCCATGCAGGCAAACTTGTCGGGTAGACTCTCTCCCGGTAATGCCAACCGATGCCTCCTGGTATGGAAAACCGTGCACATAAAATGGAAGGCCTATCTTGAACACCATGTATACCGTGTAGGTTGCGTTGTGTGACAGTATCTTTCTCTGTATCCTGGCCCGGAGATCCAGATGACTACCACCACCGAGCTGGGCGGCCTCTGTAAAGAATAACCTACACGTACATGCGTACATTGCGTTAGTACACTTGTAGTAATGTTTGTATTGAGAAATTATGTATATATACTACACGCAACGGACTCTGAGAAGAATAACCTTTTGTCTCTTTTGCTGTAGTTCGAACCTGAAACTACACGAACCCAGCGACACCACCTTCTGTCGTCTTCGGGGATTTGCAGCGCCCTCGACGAAAGCGTGAGGACCTCGGCGCCGGTAGCCCTGTCTAGCTGCATGCCCTGGAGAAAGTAAGAAAACGATCGACATTGAGTTAACTTGGAAGATATGTGACACCGAAGATGATGTAAATTAAGCTTTTTCATAAGTAGTCCGTTTCTCGATCATCGCCAAGTACCATGATCTTATGTGGGAGGAGGGCGCGGGTTGGCCGGAGAGGCGTCGGAACAGCTCCTTCTTGGACATCGGCTTGCAGGGGAGCTCGCCTTTCGCGAACTGCGGGACGTTACGGGGCAGGAAGCAGGACCAGACGGCGTCCGCGTCTGCGGCGGCGCGGAATGCCCGGGAGACGACGGCCGCGCGGCAGGCGTCGATGGGAGATGTGAGCGAGACCACGTTCACGAGGAGCTCCTCTGCCAGGCGATCCATCCCGCAGGCGGCCGGCGTCACCATGGGCTGCGCACCTCGCGCGCGGTTCTCGCTCGATCTCTCGGCTCTTCCGGGTGACGCTCGTGTCTTATGTGCGGGGTGTTCGGACTTCGGACTTCGGAGGCGGTGGTGGTACTCGCGGCCATATAAGAGCCTTGCATGGTACGCAAATCAAACCGAGTTTGTCTAGAAAAGAAAAACGTAAATCAAACCGATACCATGGAAGAATCAGAAACGGGTGCTGAATAAAAGGCTAAACGGAGGCGTTTGGGCCTTGGTCTCTAGACCAGCGTTTGGTTATTACGCCACGGAGCCGGGACCGATGGGCTAGCTTGCTAGGTTGCTCATTAAACATTGTGCTAATTCTCAAAAAAAAAAAGTGCTGACATTGTCATCTAGAATTAATTAATGAATTTCTTCCAGTTTAAACGTACTTCCTCTCACTGGAAAAAGTTTGCAGAGCCAGGACATGTTACATTTTTCAAAAAAAAAATGTAACTATAGGAAAAGGTCATGGATGGATAGGTCAGAATGCAAACATCTTCATTTTTTTATGCTACCCAATTTACTGCCCTTGCGTAGGGCTGGACATAAAGCTCAAGCCCGGCGAGCTTGATGAGCGCTCGGTAACTCGACTCGTTTGAACTTGGCTCGTTTTCTTAATGAACCGAGCTGAACAGCAATTTTATCTCGTTAACACTAACGAGTTAAACAATCAAACTAACGAGTTTCACGAGCTACTCGTTAAGCTCGTTAGCAACGTGCCAGTAGGCTGCAAATCTGCATCTTTTAAGTATTTTTGCACTCGGTAGGTCTTTGACAAATACATGTCAGCATATTTTTATAAGTATATCTATGTCCAAAATCTGTTGCGGCTGATGCATGCTTGATAGCTTGCTTAATTTGCTGTGAATACCATGATACATCTTCTTAACAAGTTTTAACGAGCTGCTCGCGAGCGCTCGCGAACATATAACGAACCGAGCCGATCTTTAAATTTAGCTCGTTATCGGGCTTAACGATCCGATCCTTAACGATCATGAGTCATAACGAGCCGAGCCTTAACGATTTGAGCAACTCGTTAGTCCAGCGAGCGGGAGTAGCCAGATCCATTTTGATTACTACCCGACGGTCTCAAACTATTGAACATTTGACACTATTAGCTAAAAATATCAACATATAAAAAACAGGTTAATACTACTAATAAAGTCCATCATAGTATATTTCATAACATAATCGTGTATGTTTAAAATTGAAATTTCAGAGTATCACACTATGAACCCTGTCCTATCGATCTTTTGGGGCGAGTTTGACTTCCATAGATCTCGCCCGTAGAGGAACTATTTGTGACTCTGATGGAACTTGCACCCCACTCATTAGGATCTGAATTCTACGTATGGCGCTAGAGTTCAACGAGTTTGGCATCCACATTTATAGCTTGATAGGGAGTATTATGTGGTGCTTCATTTGATACTATCGGTTCATTTTCAAGTGTTGTGTCTTAGTGAACCGACTTTGTTTTTATTCTCCACGATAGAGCGTGGGAATGCAGAGCACCTAGCTAGTCTCCTACTGGTTCCCTACAAGAAATTACTTTTATGTAAGAGCATTCGGCACAACAAATATATATTTCAAGCAAAAGAGAAAATAACGATATATATTGCCAAAACTAGTCAAATGAAATCTTTTTTCTAGCTAGTACCCAAATGCTACCTAATGGTGCTCTCTTTCTGGCCTTTGTTGTTGCTTACATCTAATCTCAATGCCCACACAATTAGGCCACACTTGCTTGATGTGTTCTCAATTAAGCTGATTGATACCTCACCATCACCTTCCTCGTTGTGGAACTCGCCCAGCTCCACCTCCATCCAACCGTGGGCTTTTCTACGAGGGAAAACAACGTCCTCTCCCGGAGAAACTTTGTGACGGTTAGGATAAGAATAACTTGGCAAGATGTGTTTCCGAGGTGGCTCATCAGCCCCGTCATCATCCTCGGCGTAGCCTTGCAGGCAAACTTGCCGTGTGGACTCGCTCCCAGCAACACCGAATGATGCTTCCTGGAAGGGGAAATCGAACCCGTAGAATCTGTCGGCTAGCTTGAACACCATATACGCCACATACGTAGTGTTTTGGGAGAGCATCTTGCGTTGTACCTTTGCACGGACATCCAGCCCGCAATAGCTGAGTTCAACCGCATGTAAGAACCTGTTTACGGACATACATAAGACGAATGGATCAAATAGTGGCAACAGGTGTCGTGTCGCGGAGAAGGCGCGAGAGAACAACTAATTACTCTCTCCGGTACAGTTTATAGGACACACACTTGGTTTTAAAAAAACTTTGTCCTGTAATTTGTCAACAAAATATACCTACATGTGTGTCCTGTAATTAAACTGCACTGAGGGAGTGAATTCGCTATGAAATAAAATAAAGTTGGAAACGGCTCGAACCTTTTGCCTCTTTTGCTGTAGTCAAAATCTAAACCTACAGCAGGGACCCATGTCGCATGCCACCTACTACTCAAGTGCGCAATCTGCAGCGCGCTCGCCGACAGCGTGAAGCACTTGGCGCCGGTGGCCTTGTCCAGCTGCATGCGCTGCATGCACGATACGCACGCACCGTGAGTATCAGAAATTAAGCGATACACTTAAATCAAATTATACTTTGGCCGTAAGTAGTACTCAGATCCATGCATGCGTACCATGAGTTTGTGGAGCAGAAGGACAGGTTCGTCGGAGAGGCGCCGGAACATGCCCTTCTTGGTCGACGGCGGGTTGCGGGGAAGCTCCTTCTTGGCGAACCGCGGCAGGTCCCGGGGCAGGAATCGGGACCAGACGGTGTCGGAGTCGGCGGCGGCGTGGAAGGCCCGGGACGGCGGCGGCGCGGAAGGCGTCCCCAGGCGACGTGAGCGAGATCACGTGCACCAGGAGATCCTCCGGCAGGCGCTCGATCTCGCAGGCGGCCGGCGGCTCCATGGTGTAGTCCAGCTTCCTCCGCGCGCTCCTCGCGCGCGGCTTGATCGATCTCTCGCGTGGTATGCGGTTGGTGGTGGAGGACTCGGACGTTGTGATGTGATGTCTCGTATAAGTAGGAGGCAGGTGGAGGCGGTGGACTGACTGAACCGTGCGTGCTACGTAAATTGACATAAACAAGGAGGAATTGGAAGATGCGTGCCTAGATAGGAACCGCGCGTACGTGCATGCTACGTAAACCCCTTCATTATTAGCTGAATTTTTTTGGGCAACTATGGAATGGCAGGAGAATATTGTTTTTTCTTCTAGAATAAACCCTCGAAGGTGTATTTCAAAGCATGGAAGGGATGCCAAGCGGCAGCACTGTAATAAGAACTCAATCTTTGGCTGCAACAGCGTTTAGCAGCGTCTCCCTCCTCACTATGCCACTTTTCTTCTACTAACCACATGGCTTCGAGGAGGGACAAAACGCCTCTCCACGAAGCAAAGCCACCATGCGTCACAACTATAATTCTGACCTAATTTTAGCTACGACTGACGGCGCCGTTGCATTGAAGAATGGGTCATTTCCACCACAAGCACCAGAAAACAAGTACTAAGGATGTACATAGGTCTCGTCGATCTCGCCATCCTCAAAGTTCGCCAATGAAGAAGGGTGATGTCGACATCTGACTCATGCTCTAGCTTCCTCCGGTGGGTTAGGTTACATGCCTAATTCGAAGATTGTGTTGTTTAGGTGGCACCATAAGCACCAGAAAACAAGTACTAACAATGTCCATACAAGTCCCGTCGGTCTTGCTGGCTCCGCATACACAATGTGTCCACTTTGTGTGAAAATTGGAGAGGTACTATTTTGCACCATATTATTTGCAGTTGCTTTACTAAAAAAAACTCATTTTGGCACTTAGAAAATAAATATATATTTTTAATTAAAAAAAGAAACTCCTTTTGGCACTATTATTATGAACCATGTTAAAAATGGGCACATTATTATGAACTAGGCCATGGAAAAATCGTCGTCGGAAAAAATGGGGGTGAAAAAATGATAAAATGGTTGCCAAGTGCCTGTTATGGGACAATTAGCAAACAGGTAGCATCGCCACCCTTCCGCCAACCGCGGCTGCTTGGGAGAAGTGATCCCACTTCTTTGCCAAGTGTCGCCTCTTTTTGAGTGTCTTTCATAGGCACACGTGATATAACAGTCTTTACCGAGTGCCCTATGAAATACTCGGCAAAGAGTTGGACATTCGGCAAATAGCTGGATTCTGGTAGTGGAACCATTTAGGAGTGGAAGATCTTGGCGGGACTTGACTTCGTAACATATGGAACATATAAGAAATAAAAGGTGAAAGTTTTGGAATTTATTAATGAGCTTTAGGCCCTTAGTCAATTAAATTTATGAAAATCACACATTGGTAGTTGACCGTGGGGATAAGAGCCACATTAAAGTATGATAAGAACACTTAATTGCTACTACTCACTCTGTTTTTATTTACTTCGCGTTATGTGTTTAGTTAAAGCCATTTTTTGTTAAGTTTGACTAAATATTTGGGAAAAACTATCAGCATGTACAATGTAAAATCTATATTATTAGAATTATCATAAAGTATAATTTCATACTATATGCATTTGGTATTTGGTATTATGGATTTTCATTTTTTTTCTTATATTCTTGGACAAATTTGATAAAGATTGATTATGAATAAACCCGAAACGCGAACTAAATAAAAACGGAGTGAGTACAACAAATTATCACCTACTGTCCTACAGAGGCAATTAAGGTTTTGTTCAGACTTCGGATTACTTCTAAATTCTGATCACCCATGGACGAACCATGCATGCATGTACTAAGTGCATGTACATTTGGAACAATCCGATGATGATTCTTCAATCTTCAGCTGCGGCCTGCAGGTACAACAGCCCTCTGCTGGCTCCACGCGTAGATCGGTCTCTCCACGTCGATGCCTTACTTAATCCGGCCGGGCCAGGCACGTACACGTAAAACTTTTGCATCCATGCATGTGTAATCGGCTCGTACGCACGTGCAACCAGCCAACCACGTGAACGTTGACGTGCTAGCCGACGATCATTTCACCATTAGTACGTTCCTAGCTTAGCATTTCTCCGAAGAAAAAGAAAGGAAGCAAATCCCATCAACACACTAGTTAATTAGCATGCTCTTGGGCCTTATTTCGATGCCCTGCACGATGAGGCCCTTCTTCCACCGCCGGCACTCCACCTCCTTAAGGCTCACCTCTAGCACCCCCTCCTCGTCACCGGCCACGGCGAGCTCGCCCAGCTCGACCTCCGTCCACCCGTCCCCTCGCCGCGCGGGCACCTGATCTCCATGTCGGCCTCCCTCACCACCTTCCGCCCGTAGTCCTTCCGTGGCCGCACGTACTCCTGCCTCTGCCGGTGCATCGCCGTCTCCTCCTCCCCCTGCATGTGCTGCAGGCAGATGGTGTGCTCCGTCGACGTCGAAGTCGGCTTGGTTTTGCCGAAGACGACGACGGTGACCGTGGCCTTGGGGGGCAGGATGCCGATGTTGCACTCGAGGCCGTAGGAGTCATCGGCGATGGAGAACACGAGGTAGGCGGCGTAGGTGACCCGGGGAGAGAGCAACGAGAGCTGCAGCTTCCCGTGATCTCCAGCCAGCACACGTCCACCAGCTCGGCGACCTCGGGAAACCTAATCATCGGCAAACGGTAGCATATGATCAGAAACATCGATCCATAGCATGAGCACGAATTATTATGTATCTAAGTATTTAGATTAATTGATGTGATCGAGCTCGTTAACTGCCAACATGCATGCTGCATGCAGATGAGGAGGCACCACGTGTCCATACATGCATGCATGGAAGCCGACGTGTGTAGGAACAATTAAGTATGAAAATCCATTATGTGTTCTTTCTCGAACAGGGATATCCCGACCTCAGCAACAGAAGATTGCATATTGAAAACCTTATGAAACAGGAAGAACGGTCACGGCTGGGTCACAGCAGAGAAACGCGTGCGAAGAATTGTTCAACTCTTTAGTTAGATTTTATTCGGTCAACAAAAGCACACGTACGTTTGGTGAGTTGTGGTGGTAGTGGCACGGCGATCGACTACTACTTAGGAGGCAAGTAATGAACTTATTCGACCAATGTGTGCTGATCTCTTCTTGAATATTCTTATCTCAATATCTCTAACATGTTGAAAGTAACGACCTTTGCTCCTCCACCATATACAATGCTTAAAGTACTCCCTCCGATTCATATTAATTTTGCTGAAATGAATATATGTAGCACTAAAATATGTTTAGATATATCCTATTCAGCGTCAATTAATATGAATCGGAAAGAGTAACATTTTTTTCTAACTTTGGCTGTGCATGGCGAGTTGGTAGTTTCGTGCTGTTAGTCAACCATATGCTGCCACGTGCACGTACTGGGATGAAGCAAGCAAGATGCAATGCGCGTACGTGTGTACCTTGATCCGGGGAGGTCGGCAGTCCATGTCCAGCACGAAGGGTCGTCTCCCCACACGATGCTCAGCGCCCTCGCCGACAGCATCCAGCATTTCGCGCCGCTGCGCCTATCCAGCCCGAAGCTCTAAATTGAACACAAGCAAAGCCACCGATCAGTTAATTAACCAGCTCCAGCGTCACTTAGTGATTAAGTACACCATGTTTTCCTAATGATGATTAGAGAACAATGCAAGTGGATTAGTGATCGGGATTATTAAGTATAGTGCCGTGCGTACCATGGTGGCGCCGTCGAGGAGGACGGGGCGGCTGCAGAGCCGCGTGAAGAGCTCCTTCTTGGAGCAATCGCGGTGGCCCGTGGGATCGTCGGCGCGGGCGAGCACGGCGGCGTGGTCGCGCGGCAGGAAGCGGTCCCAGACGGCGTCGGAGTCCGCCGCGGCCCTGAACGCCGGCGACACGGCCGAGGAGCTGCACGCGTCCCCCGGCGTCGTCATCCCGATCGCCTGCGCCACGCACTCCTCCGGCAGCCGGTAGATCGCCGCTGCCACACCGTCCATATATATTGCTCTGCCCCGTCCTCTGCTCTGGCGACTCGGAGTACGTAGGTTGCACCTCGATGACGCGATCAAATCAAGTACGTGGTGGGTGGATGAATCGGGAAATGGCGGCGCGGCGGGGTTCTTATAGTGGCGCGCGGGAAGCCGCCCGGGGAAGGAGGGTGGAGAGAGAAGCTTAAGGGCTAAGGCTCACGGGCACAGTGAGTGGCTCGAGCTCGGTCGGAGCTTAGCTTAGCTGAGCTAGCTAGCTAGGTAGCTTTGCTGACTCGGATTTGGGTTTGTTAAAACGGATAAAGCGTGGTGGTGTTCGTTCCAGCCGGAGGAGCTCCGTCCGGTGTGCCCCGCCCGCGCCCTGCTTCGGGGCTTTCTCGTCGACACCATATTTTTTCTTCTTCTTTGGTATCTTCTTCTGCGTCCTTGGTGTTCACCGCCGTCATCCCCGTCTTATCCATCACCATGCTCTGACTTAGCACCACCCGGTTTGAAAGAATGGTGTTTTTCCTAGAGGTATATATTCCTAAGTCGATTTCCAAAGCCGATCCGACTCAGCATTTTAGAAGCTGTGGACAGATTAGACCGAACATGGATTCTCAAACGAGTTTGTCCCCATTGCAGCAAGTTTCTTAAGGTCAGAGTATCTAATGTTAGGTGGGTAAAACGAACCTAATAACAAACAGAGATGACATTGCAGGAAGTTTCTTAAGGTCAGGGTAACATCGCTTAAACAGCAATACATACAGCACGGCCAGCCAATCCGTATACGAGGGGAAATACTCTCGTATACTGCACATGCAAAAGAAGCAGGCGTGAAGGTGCTATTTTTGCTAGTTTGAGAGGTTTTCCAAAGGTGGTTTTGGAGACCGACTGTCTGGAGGTTGTTCAACTCTGGAAATCTCGTCACGGCGATCGCTCGATCGTGGCACCAGTTCTACATGATTTAGGAGAGATAGCTCGATGTTTTTACATCTTTTACTATTCAGCATGTACCAAGATCAGCTAATCATTCGGCCCATCTATGTGCTAAGCTTGCTTGCACTGTGAATGGAACGAAGAGCTGGCTTGATTGTATCCCAGACTTTTTGGTTGTCACCATCCAAGCTGAACAATCGGAAGCTGTTCTAGTTGAATAAAGCTCTCTGATTTCCCCGAAAAAAACAAAGGGAAGACAGACGAGAGAGGTTGCTTAGCGCAAGCTGTGTTTACTAATTCGTGGCTTTCCTCCGTCAGGCCCCCAAGGATTTTTTTAATACAACTCTTTCCTACCGGAGCTATGATTTTGCTCATCAAAAAGAAAAAACAATGACACTTTGATCTTGCTGCAGCTTGTTCAGTTTGCTGCACAAAGCAGGATAGGGCCTTTTTGGGGGTCTGAGCTAAGAAAACAGCGCGCTTTTGAGGTAAGATTAGTGGCGGATCTACGCAATCCACATGATCCATTGCCTTTCGCGCAAGCAGACTCCGCTGCTCGCTTGCTTTGCTCCCCCACCAGCGAAAGAAGGCCAGAAAAAAACCACATGGCATATGTGGTAAGCAATGAAAAAGAAGGCCAGAAAAAAGGGAGAGGAAAGACCATATCTCGCTAAAGCTTTCCGTTAAAGATTTGCGCTTAGTGCTGGGCGCCAAGGAAACACATGGGCGGACAGTCAGTAGTAACAAAGCTTTCATGGAAGCATCAGCGAAGCAAACAATATGGAGAGGAATGTGACATATATCTACACTCTGCAGTCCTTGAGCCCATGCCTCGTGAGCAAATGTTTCTTTTCTTCTTCCTCCGATTGGTTAGGGACAAAACTGGGCGCGCAAACTCACCGAGAAACCACTCAAATTGTACTACTCACCGGTAAACCACTCAAATTGGTGCTGAGTATGGTCTACAAACTCTACTCTTCCTCGTCTTCATCTTCCTCCTCCTCTTCAGCTTCCTTGAGCCACTGCCAAGGAAAGGAATTGCCGTCTTTCCTCCGATTGGTTAGGGACAAAACTGGGCTTATGTGTAATGTACAAACAAACTTGAGCTTCCAAAACTTCCTGCGGCGGCAAACTCACCAGGAAACCACTCAAATTGTACAACGCGGCACTCATCCTCCAAGCATGGACAAGGGTGCTGAGTATGGATGGACTACAAACTCTACTCTTCCTCGTCTTCATCTTCCTCTTCCTCTTCCTCCTCTGCTTCCTTGAGCCACTGCCACGAGAAGGAAATGGTGAGAAATTTGCATACTTAAACAAATGCCAATCTTTGGAAGTTGGTTTTGACAAAGTCATGATATCCTAATATTTGAGTTTTGTCATGTCAAGCCACTGGACAACCGGTACAAGCTTGGTGGAGGGAATACTACCAACAGCAGCAGTGGTAAAGACGATCAGCTAAACTTAAAGCAATAGACAGCAAACAGCAATGTATAACAGTTCAAGACAACTAACGAGATATAGAAAGACATAACTTCTATTGGTTCTGTAAATCTTGCGCAAACAAAAACAGAGAGCATAACTTCTATTGGTTCTGTAAATCTTGCGCAAACAAAAACAGAGAGCATGGTTCACATATATATACCTGAATAAAAGCATCAGACTGTTTAACGAATACTTTATCAGACTCGTCAGCATTCTCCTTTTCTTCTGCCCATCTCAAAATCGCATCTTCGCTAACCACCTCCTTATCATAGAGGTAAGGCAAGATCTGCGCTCCATAGCAAATTATCGAAAACAGCATCATTAACTCCCAGATAGTGCACACCATCCAGCAGCGCAATGCAAAATACAAATGTTTGTGGTCCATACAAATACATAAATGCAACGGAACTTGTCTGCAACTAAAATAGTTCTTTACCTTTGAAAACAGGGAAGAAAATTCCTTTGTGATATCTTGACACATTTCCTCAAACTTCAACAGTATTTCCATCTACATCACCATCACGAAATGGTTCATTTAGCCCATGTTAAATATCAGGTGAAAAAAGCACTAAGCCTGTCACAAAATAATAAAGTAATTTCCTATACGATTACTTCAGTTAAAATTTGTGCAGATCAACATCTCATCAGGTCAGACAATTACATATACGATTACTTCAGTTAAAATTGGCATATGCTCGAAATAGCTCATAAGGCGACCCATGCTGACTCAAATATTGAAGAAAACGGTAAACATGATTAGACGCGACAACAACCACATTGGACACAACAACATTTTAAAATCATTAAACCTTGACGGTATTTGTGCAGAAATAAGTTTAAATTTCCAGCATATGATACTCATGCAAACTTCAAGGTATTCATCTAGCACATCACTGAGCCATACCTCCTCATCAACCGTCTTGGTGTAATTGCGTAAAAGGTCCCTCCACTTGGTAAGAGCGTCTGCAGTTGTCTTTAGAAGACCATCTGTATAAACAGGGGGAAGCAAGAGAAATAAGCTTCTACTGCATGTCATCATGATCTAACAGCTATTAGGCAGAAGCATCCGATAATAAAACGTGCACGACCCATAAGTTCCACGGTTTAAATGATTCGGTCATGTTTGGGATAGAGTAAATGTAATATTTTGTGCAAAATCCTATAAATTTCCGCCAAAACCACATATCCAAGACTGACTCTTTTCTCTTACCATTAAATGGGCAAATATGCTAGCTAATATTCAAATCATAAAACCAATTTTATGTTCATAAATCTATGAAAGTACCACCCAGTAATCATACCATTAGAAGATTGTGCAGCCACTAATGCACTCCTCATGATCGAGTAGAAAACTGCTCCAGCACAATCCGCATGTTGAAGGCTATAAGACAACCTGAAAAACAAACAAAAAATTGCAAACAAACACAATCAGCCATGATGACTATAACAACAAGATAGAAAAAACTAAAGCATGCGCATAATCTATCGGTGATATGAAGGTTGAATAGATGGCCTTTTATCTTAAAAGAGCTGCACCTATGCACCTATCAATGTAACTTTGACCAAACAACGAGAAAATCATCTGAAGAGAACTCAAAAAGAACAACTAGTTCATTACGACCGAGCCATGAATTAGAACAAGATACTGCAGACAACTTTCATACTCTACATGAGCAAAGGAAGTGGTTTTTAAAAAGAAATTTAATCCAAATTCACATGCTTAATGGTTTGCCGTTAGTTATATGTTACACGTTAAAAAAGTGTGACTGTATCTTGTCTAGAAATGTATATTTTAATTATTTTTTCAACGATAGGGAAAAACGACTCTACGAATTCCCCTTTTTATTTGTGAATCCCTGTTTGTATCCTTTGAGCACACGCTCATAAGTAGCAATCAAATCAAGGAAATCGGTCCTAATACCGTGAAAGATAAACTTGCCAGATCCAGGGAAGCTTATCATAAAGGACTTTGACAATGGCTTTTTCTTAGTTCTTTGAGCAAAAAGATAAAGATCAGATATATTCGAAACGCAACTGCAAAGGTAATAACTACTATGCCAGCCCAAATCATGATGTTCACTAACTTGGATTTGGTTCTCTCGTGAAAATCGCAAGTTGCGGAGATGAGAACCATGAAAAGCAAGATCCCAAATAAGAAAACAGAAATCGAGGAAACTACAAGAGTGAAGACTAGTAGAGTCTCGTCTTTTGTCATTCCTTTTCACTCAATGATTCATTTAAATTTCCCAACCAAAAATTATATATGTCTATTCTATGGTATTTCAATATATATAGAATATGATATCTAATATGACACCCGATTTGTTAAAGGATTGGATTGGTGACTTACCGCCTATTAGTTGGAGTAGGGTGGATACAAAACATAAATCCTAAACCCTATTTTAATTTATTTTTTCATAAAACAAAAATCTTTTGCAGTAAAACTGCCCTTTCATCTGTTGCATTCTAGAACACGCAGAGTTGGCACTTCGGTTGGGCTGGTTGTGGTTTTTTAGCACGGACACCGGACAGGCTTGGAGTGGTTTGTGTGACAAATGAGCAACTACTATTCACTGGGGGCATACAGCCAGTTCATATACACATCTAACACCCCCCCTCAAACTCATGGTGGGTCAACAACACTGAGTTTGGAGAGGAAGAACCCATGCTGCGCTCGAGTCTGTGCCTTCGTGAAGAAATCCGCCAGCTGTAACTCGGAGGGCACATAGTGAAGAGTAAGAATCTGATCTTGCACAGCAGCACGCACAAAGGAGGCATCCACGCCGATGTGCTTGGTGAGCTCATGCTTCACAGGGTCACGCGCAATGCTGATGGCACCCGTACTGTCTGACAATAGAGAAGTCGGTGCAGCAGCAGAAACACCAAAGTCTGCTAGCAACCATCGCAACCAAGTCACCTCAGCCGTCAACATAGCCATTGCTCTCAACTCAGCCTCTGCACTGGAGCGGGAGACGGCAGTCTGCTTCTTCGTCTTCCAGGCAATGAGAGATCCTCCAAGAAAAACACAATAGGCAGACAGCGAGCGGCGATCAGAGGGATCACTAGCCCAAGTAGCATCAGAGTAGGCCTGGAGCTGGAGAGAGCTGGAGCGAGGAAAGAAAAGTCGGCGAGAGATCGTGCCACGAAGGTATCGTAGAACACGGAGAAGGTGACTATAGTGGACAGAGCTGGGAGCTGAGACGAACTGACTCAAGATGTGGACAGGATATGAAATATCTGGACGAGTGACAGCTAGATAGACAAGGCTCCCAACAAGATGGCGATAGCGTGTGGGGTCTGTGAGTGGATCACCATCAGTAGCACGAAGCTTAACATTGAGCTCCATAGGAGTCTCAGCAGTGCAGTCATCACCAAGAGCGGCGCGAGCAAGAAGATCCTGAATATATTTCTCTTGGGAGATGAAGAAGCCATCAGAGGTCGAAGAAACCTCAATCCCAAGAAAATAGCGAAGTGGACCAAGATCAGACATCAGGAACTGCTCACGGAGGCGGGCCTTAACAAAGGCGATATACTCAGAGTCATCTCCAGTAATGATCATGTCATCAACATACAGGAGGAGAAGTGTCCGTCCACGAGGGGAGGTGTGCACAAACAACGCGGGGTCATGATCGCTAGGCTTGAAGCCAGCGGCAGTCACCACAGAGGCGAAACGCTCGAACCAGGCGCGAGGGGCTTGTTTAAGGCCATAGAGAGAGCGCCGAAGACGGCAGACCATACCATCAGGAACAGAGTACCCCGGTGGTGGCTGCATATAGACCTCCTCACGCAACTCCCCATTGAGAAAGGCATTCTGGACATCAAGCTGAGACACAGACCAATTACGAACAGAAGCCACAGCGAGAAGAGTGCGGACAGTGGTCATGTGGGCTACGGGAGCGAACGTCTCATCATAATCGCGTCCCTGCTCCTGCTGAAAGCCACGAGCCACAAGACGAGCTTTGTAACGCTCAAGAGAACCATCGGAGCGAGTCTTGATCTTATAGACCCACTTGCATGTGATGGGACGAACACCGGGAGGAGGGGAAACAAGATCCCACGTGCCAGTGCGCTCAAGGGCAGCAATCTCCTCAGCCATCGCAAGCTGCCATTCAGACTGAGCCATGGCATCACGGTAGGAAGTGGGCTCAGCAACAGCAGAAAGACCGTACTGGGAATCAGAATAGCGATCAGGAGACCGTAATGAGGTCCGAGAACGAAGGTTATGAACCGGTGTACACGGGGAAGGTGGCGCTCCGGAAGTAGAGGGCATGCCAGAGGGATCATCCTCAACACGAGGGCGACGAGTGTAGTGGAGAGGGAAGGGAGAAAGGGGAGGGCACACTGGAGGAGTAGGTGGAGAGGTAGGTGACGAGGGAGGAGAAGAGGGTGGTGTCGAAGGTGTATCAGAAACAGTGGGACTCGCCGGAGGTGGAGGTGGAGAAGGAATATGGGGCACAAGAGGAGATGTGTCAGGGAGTATAAGGAGATATCCTCAACTGAGAAGGTCGAGGCGGTAGGACGCGGATAGTAGGAACGAGACTCATCAAAAGTCACATCGCGGGAAATACGTAGCCGACGACTAACAGGATCCCAACATCGATAACCCTTGTGCTCATCACTGTAGCCAAGAAAAACACACTCAACCGACTGAGCGGTCAATTTGGTGCGTTCGCGTGGAGCAAGGAGAACATAGCACACGCACCCAAACATGCGAAGAGCAGAGTAGTCAGGAGAACGACCAGAGAGACGCTCCATAGGGATACCACCCTGCAAGGCAGCCGAAGGCTGGATGTTGATAAGATAGGTGGATGCGGAAACAGCCTCAGCCCAAAAGTGGGAGGTAGAGAGGCAGCGATCATCATCGCACGAGCCGTCTCTAGGAGGTGGCGATGCTTGCGCTCAGCAACGCCATTCTGAGCGTGGGCACCAGGACAAGAGAACTGGGGAAGAGTACCCTGCTCGGCAAGAAAACCACGCAACATCTGAGAGATATACTCACCAGCCGAGTCAGCACGAAAAACACGAATAGGCGTGGAAAACTGGGTGTGGACCATGGCAGCAAATCGCTTGTATATAGAGAGAACCTCGCTGCGAGATTTCATAAAATAGAGCCAAGTGTAGCGAGAGAAATCATCAATAAAAAGAACATAGTAGCGATGACCACCTTTCGAAGCAAAGGGAGCAGGACCCCATACATCGGAGTGAACTAGATCGAAAGGACGCTGAGAGACTGACTCACTCGTAGGATAAGGTAACTGAGTCTGTTTGCCAAGTCTACAACCATTACAATGTAAAGAAACATCACCAGAGACAGACCCTAAAACTCCTTGACGCACTAATGAAGACAAGCGAGAGCCACATATATGACCAAGTCGATGATGCCACTGTTGGAAGGACGCAGAAGAGGAGGCAGCAAGAGCATGTGACTGGCGGGTGTGGTGGCAGCGGAAGGAACACGAAGCCAGTCAACCTCCCAAAGGCCCTGAGCATCACGGCGCCGAGGGCCAGCTCCAACTAGAGCCTGGGTGCGACGGTCCTGAACAGAGCAAGAGTCGGTATCAAGAATGACACGACAACCAGAATCAGTAAGTTGAGCAGCGGAGAAAAGATTCATAGTAAGACGGGGAACATGAGAAACACTAGGAACAGAGAAAGACGGGGTAGAAAGAGTGCCACGACTAGCAACAGGAAGAGGTGTGCCATCGGCAGTGAGAACATTGACAGGATAATCAAGAGGTCGAATAGAAGACAGAGCAGAAGAATCAGAAGACATGTGAAAGGAAGCTCCAGAATCCAGAACCCACAGAGATGTACCTGACTGTGTAGGCGACGGTGACGGAGCAGCAGTAGTGGAAGCAGTCAGCGAGGCAACGGTGCCTGTCGAGGAAGAGCCTGAGGAAGCCAGCAGACGCTTGAGCCGCACAATGTCCAGATCAGTGAGTGACGAGCTCGGTGAAGGCGTACGACCCACTGTAGAGGAGCGACCCAAGTCACGCTCCTTCTTGAAACAGGTGGACACGAGGTGACCTGGCTTCTTGCAGTAGTCACAGAACATGCGAGGCCGACCCGCTCCTGCAGGGCGCCCGCCCATCCCCCGTGAAGGAGTGGGTAGGAGCGGTGGAGCAGACGACACGGAGCTCGGGCAGCAAGCACAGTGGGAACACAAGCAACCAGCAGAACGGAGGCGAGTCTCCTCAGCACGAAGCTCTGCAAGTACCTCTGAGATGGGAACACGTCGACCACGGGCAAGCAAGTGAGCACGCCGAGCCTCAAACTCAGGACGGAGGCGAGACAGGAACTCATGGACACGCTGAAACTCCAAATCTGACCTGACTGTCTGACAGCAGCGACAAGTACCACAAACAACGGTCCTCAGAGAGTCAAGCTGACGCCAGATGGCAGAGCACTGTGAGTAGAACTCATCAACAGTCGAGTCTCCTTGCTGAAGATCATGCTCCTGACGGACCACAGATAGGTAGAGAGCATCACCAGAGGGCTGATAGCGCTGACAAAGATAAGTCCACATAGCAGGAGCAGTGCCTAATCCCATGAACTCAGAAGCAAACTGAGGCAGAACACTAGCAGTGAGAACAGCAGCAGCACGGGCATCATCATTGCACCACTGAGTGTAAACAGATAGATCATCCCGGTAAATAGAAAGGGACTCAGAATAATCCGATACCTGCTGGTCGTAGGCTTCAACTGCATGATCATCAGCATCCTTGGCAGCATCCCGATCAGCCTGAGAAGCATCAGCAGCAAGAACAGGTGGCACCGGTGGAGTAGGAGCCACAGGAGCAACGGGGCATGGCGGACAAGAGACCTCGCCAGAGAGAACGCCCCACAACAGGAGGCCGCGCATGTGGATACGCATGAAGCCCACAAACTCGGCGTAGTTGGTGCCATCAAAATCACAGAGCACCGAGGAACAGCAACATAGCCCGACGGAGACATCGCGGTCTCTGCTGATTTTTTTTTTTTTTTTTTTTTTTTTGAAAGTCAACTACCAGATGCTTATCAGGAGAGAGAAACCAGATCGCAGCTCGACCGAACGCGAGCCGGCGATGCGAGCGAAGTACCGGCGATGCGAGCGAGTGTGTAGCAGCGGATGGGGCAGCAGATGGCCGGAGGTCCGCGGCCGGAGCGGCGGCGGCCGGAGCGCCGGCGGCCGGGGCGACGGCGGGACCGGGGCGACGACGGGCAGAGGCAGAAGCTCGGGCTCGGGCGCGACAAGCCCGCAGCGGCCGGGGGCGGGACGGGGACGGCCGGCGCTCGCAGCGGCCGGGGGCGTGACGGGGACGGCCGGCGCTCGCAGCGGCCGGGGACGGGACGGGGACGGCCCGAGGCGAAGCTGGACGGGGAAGCGGCGGACAGCGACGGGGAGCAGGGAGCAGGACAGCCGGAGTCGACCACAGCCGGAGAAGAGAGCAGCAACGGCCCGGCTGGCTGGCTCGATGGAAGGTCGGGGAAGAGGCAGCGACCGCAGCTCGTTTCCGAGCAGAGAGAAGCAGAACAACAGCTCGATTCGAGCAGAGGGAGAGGCAGCGACGGCCAGCCTAGCTACGGCGGCGGCGAGGTTGGATTTGCACGGAGTTGCTTGCGTGCGGGGAACGGGAGAGCGAACCTGCGCTCTGATACCATGTGACAAATGAGCAACTACTATTCACTGGGGCATACAGCCAGTTCATATACACATCTAACAGTTGGACTTGCAATTCTCTGTCCAGGAGTGTGCACTTTTCCTCCCCTCCATCTCCATGGCCATCGGAAACGGCATGACAGCCCTGTTCTGGGAGGACCGATGGATCAATGGCTGTTCTATCTGCAAATTTGTGCCGCTCCTCTACAGATGCATCCCCAAGAGGCGCAGCAAGATCAGAAGAGTTGCGGCTGCATGGTAACAGCTTGGCACAGGACATCGATTGGGTTCTGGGCATTCACAAGATTGGCCAATGCCTGCAGCTTTGGCATGCGATTGAGCACACCACTCTCTCCGACATGCCGGATCAGCTCCTCAGGAAGTGGACTGGTATCGGCATCTACTCTGCACGCTCCAGCCAATTGGCAACCTTCCACGGATCTACGACGTGCTATTCCTGGAAGCTAATATGGATATGGAAAAGCTGGACCCCACCACGAATCAAGTTCTTCCATTGGCTTGCCAACCAGGACCGATGCTGGACTGTTGACCGCCTCACTCGACACGACCTCCAACACCAACCCTGATGTCCTCTCTGCAACCAAGCCCAGGAAACAATCCAGCACCTCCTCCTGGAGTGCCCCTTCGCCCGTCAAACTTCGCATTAGATCCTGCCAAGGCTCAGGATGACGGCCTATGCTCCAAATCAGAAGAACTCTCTCATGGACCGGTGGCAACGCACGAAGTAGGACTCGCCCAAGCAGATGCATAAAGGCTTGGCCTCCGCCGCCCACCTCACGCCATGGATGATTTGGAAGCACCGCAAAGAATGAATCTTTGAGGGTGCTCGGCCTTTGGTCCATGTTGTCGCTAAGATCAAGACGAGGCCATGCTATGGGCTAGGGCAGGTGCTCGTCGGCTTTGGGTTATACTGCCATCGACCCTATGTATCATGCCCAAAATCTATCTTTTCAATGAAATGAAACCAAAGGGCCCCAAAAGGAATGAGAACAGAATGAGCTAACCAAAGAAAAATGTTGCCTAGACAAACTGACTTATATGTAGTTGTATATATTTCAAAATTCACTCATATACCAGTGGGGCACAAAAGAGGTTCACTCATATATTTGTACCTGAGCGCATTGATTTCTAGTATCAAATTGTCTTGATGAACACCATCAACTGCCCGTTGGAAAGTCTCTTCGACCTAAGTAGGGCAAACCAATCAGCAAAGGGAAAATATAATGAGTATGGAAATAACGATTAGGCTATACTAACCTCTTTTTCAAACTTAGTATAGTCATCATCCTCAACCACACTAATCTCAGAATCATTGTCATGGTCTGCTTCACGGGACGGTTGCTCAAGTCTTCTTCTGATCCATCGACATCATCAACAGAAATAGCATGCTGCAACTCTTGAAGTTTTTCTTTAGGAATTGGAGCAATTGATTGTCTCCACTCGTCCTGAGTTCCAGTATCACCACTTGCCCATATGTAACCAAGGACGCCAGAGGTACCAGTCTAAGCAATACATAGACAGCAAAGATCAAGACATGATAAATGTATCACCAGGGTGCCTGGAAATCCTGACAACCAACACGGTAATGGCAAACACACATTAAAAAATCTCTGCACCGACTAAGAAAAGAGCAATACCTCAGATGCCCCCAAGTCGTCATCTTCGGATTCAATAGTAGAGTGATCGGCATTACTCCTCATGCTGGCAAAGGCTGCAATACAGAAACCCAGTGTGTTAAGTAAAACATGAGTGTTAGACGTTTGCATCATCATGAGAATAAAACGAAAAGACATGTATAAACAAGAAATGGAAATTTTAGGGTCAGCAGACTTACGTGGACTATCTGTAACTCCAGAATTGGTGTCAGCATACTCAAGTTCCTCATCACTATCTTCATTTGAAGGCTTTTCAAGTAGTGACACTTTTGAATAGGCAGGAACAACAACATTTTTTCCAACTTTAATCTGAAATAGTACAAATAAGAATGTACTCAATGTGAGAAAGACTGCTGGACAGAAAATTACAACTGGTTCAGTCTGTTCCTAAATGAAAAGTGGGTAGAATAGAAATGAAATGTAATATATAGCAGCATACCTTAAATGACAATATGCAGCCAGGCTCAACAATTGCCCCTGTCCTTAAATGAACATCATCGCAGACTAAGGAGTTACTCACTTTGCATCCATCTTCAATTATGACATTATCCCATATATAGGAACCGTGAATGAGAACATTTTTCCCAATACTACAACCTTCCCCAATGACCGATTCGATATCTTGCACTGTTCTCCGATACTTGTAGCATTGCCAATAACAGAATTCGCACCAATTTGTGCAGAATGTGACAATGTTACATCTGAAAAAGATGTGATTTATGTGAACAGTTCATATGTAGAAAGGTGATGTTATATAATTTACTGGATTGAAAAGATAGATGTAGAACTAAGTTGATAGGTAAAATATCATGCTCAGGAGACAAATATCACAGTTTAAAACAGCCGATGTAACTAAACAAAGCATTTTAATATTACTATCAGCTAATATCTGCAAACATTTCTTCATCCTAAAACAATTGTAATTTCATCAAGAATAAATCAAGGGACAGTACCAAACAAGGTGCAGAAATAAATCTTTGTGGAATTCTCCTTTCAGTATGCATACCTGATGCCTTGTAAATTCCTTGTCGATGAAGTTTCACTTCATGGCAGCTACCAAAGGATAACACATCAGGCACCATAGGGTATGTCCATCTTTGTATTATATCCTTGCTCACTGCATCATAGCTCCTGAAATTGTCTACTCTTGCGGCATAGCTGGAGTGTATTTCATGAGTATAAATTTTGTACCCCATAATCTGAAAAGATTGGTGAGCCGTTTGTTTGTTACAAAAGATACATGATAGCAGACTGATGATACTGCACGAAGAACAAGCATCATGTTTTCTTGTCTTACATAGGTCAACTGGTGGTGAATGGACTTACATCGTCAACAAGTAAACCCTTTACAAAATGACGCCGGAGATGTTGATAGTCAAAGTTATCGGTAAAAAGACTAAGGACTTCCGGCAAGCAGATATCAATATAGCAATCCTGTCAGAAAAAAGGAGGGGAGGGGGGGGTAAGAAGATCAATAAAGAAAAGGAAGTATTGAAAAGAATGCCTATGCATGATCAGGCAATAATATAGCAAAACCTGAGCTTAGAGCAAAACATATATCCATGGTTGAATTAACAAGTTTGAAAGCAAACCTCCATGTTAGTATGCAACTGGAGAGTAGGATTACTGGCCAGTATATCCTTATCAATTGTCACGCTCAAGTGTGAGCCATCAGCTCTATCCTCGTAATAAAGTAGCTCCTTGGTCTCAGGATCTATCGCCATAACAATTTCATCATTGCCCAGACGTGTCTGGTGCGTCAGTACTGAAGGTTTTGATTGCTTTATAATCATAGTCATTACAGCAAGTGGGTCTTTTTTCCTTCTGTCCTTGTGTTCCTGGAGAGCATCTTTTAAGCTCATGTTGCTGATTGTATCACCACTGATGAGAACAAAATCGCCACTTATCTACATAATAGGGAAGAATGCATCAAACAACTGGAAATGTAAACGTGGCAGGCACTGTCAGTGTGTGAAGAATAGGACGAAGAAAGTAAGACTGTTTCATACGTGTGTCACAATAATTAGGGCACAAGCGACAGCTAGTTGGGCAAAAAGAATCAAGCCGCGCGATACTATACTGAGTAGGCACAGCAATCACAGAGCTAAGCGCTTAGAAAATATCTAGATTGAGATCACCATTCCGTATGACTTATAGTTAAAACCTTAAAGGCAATTTTTTGGGTTATAGCCATTTGGCAGAAAAATCAATGCTAGGTTAAGCTCGACTAGAAAATAATACCATCATTTTTTTCAATCACAAACTCTTGCTGACTGTAATTGTTCCCCAAGTCCACACTATGAGGCAACCACTACCTAATGGGAGGCCACTGAAACGAACTGTTGCGAAATAAAGTGATACAATTTTATCTACTTTCCTTAAATGAATGAACTGGAATGGCACTCCTACATTTTCTCCAGGCTTCAGTTTCACTTATATTCACTGCCCGTTCTGATCAATTATCTACCCCGAGACAAATTTTCAATCAGTAACAGCAGAGAACACTAATACCACAGTCTTTCGTGATTCACAGTAAGGGGTGGAGATGGGAGACTCACAACGCCACGGCCGTACATGACGCGGAGGGCGTCGCCTGCGCTGATGGCATCGTGCGACTCGACGGCCGTGACGGCCATCTGCCGGGCGGCGGGCTTCCCGGTCCAGCCGGCCACCTCCAGGTGCTCCTTGACCTGCTGCGCGTGCGCGCAGCAGAAGACGAAGACCTCCTCCACGCCCGAGGTCTCCAGCCAGGACAGCGTGTAGTCGATCATCGGCACATTCACCAGCGGCAGCAGCACCTGCGGATTGGGGGAAGTGCAATTCAGGTACGCGCGCGAGCGGATTGGGGGTTTGGGGATGGGCGGGATGGATGCGGTACCTTGGGGCGCTCGAGGGTGATGGGGCGGAACTTGAGCGTGAAGCTGTCGGCGAGGAGGACGGCCTGGAGGGGCGCCGAGCGCGAGAGCTCATCGGGGTCGTCTCCGGCGGCCGCTCCGCCGCGCGACTTCTTCTGGGACATGACTGCGGCGGCGGTGGCGACGGGGAGGGGTTGGGGCAGGTTTAGGGCGTGTTCGGAAATCCTCCGATCCGGCTCCGTTCTAGCGATTCCTACATCTCCAGTGGAGCAGAAAACGTTCGGCGCAGCTCCACCGAATTTCTGGGCCCGAAGCCCATCTTCAGTAGGCCGGCCTGTTAAGAAATAGGACTTTCAGCCGGTGCAGTCTGAATTTGCTAAGCCTGTGAGCAGCAGTGGCAATTCCGGGTGGGCTTTTTTGCTGGGTGGGTTGGGCTACTGGGCAAGCAACAGATTGCAGCCTTCGACTCGTTTTTTTCTCTCGCCATTTTTGGTTATACAGAGACTTACAGAGAACTAAATTATGTCAAAGTATCCAAATTTGTCAAATTTAATGTCTAATTTTATATTTTTTAATCTCCCCGGCTTACATAAATAATGTCAAAGTATCCAAATTTGTCCCTTGACATTCACCAACGAATAAGATTGTGTTCCCTTGTTAAATAAAATACAGCATGTACTCTCACAAAATGGAACACTTTTATTTGGACGTCGTGATTATGAGTATTTCTGAATCTAAATTATGTTTAAATGTAGATTTTAAAACCAACACAGAAGAATATGAAATATTAGTATATATTTTTGCAAGTATAGTTTTCCAAAAGGAAGAGTACAAATAAATATATCTACACCATGTAATTTTAGTAAGAACTACGCCATATTTTCTTACTATCAAAGGGTCGATTTTTTTTTTGCGAAACACAGTACAACGCAGACGCTCACCTACATGCGCACACACTCACCCCTATGAACGCACACACGCACAGCTTCCAAATATACATTTTCGTAGAATACATGTTCCCCAACGGAAACTCGGGGGAACAAGCTAGTAAGTGCAGTCCTCAAATCAAAATATAGGAGGCCAAGTGCCTGAAGATATTTTAGTTTTTTTCAAAAATATATGTATTTTCGCATGTTATAGTACATAGATTCATTTATTCCAGTTTGTCTCTAGTCTATTTAATATCTGATGAAAAACGTCTTATAATTAATAGTGAATGGAGGGAGTAAATTATTTTGCTACACATAGAAAGATAATTAGCAGAATACATGTCCCCAACTAAAAGTCCCGGACACAAGCTAAAGCCAGTCCTCAAATAAAAATACCAAGTTTCCTGAAAAACTAAATAAATTAGAATACCGAGTTACCCGCTCCTCGGGAAATTATTTTTGGCTCATAGGTGTATATGC
This sequence comes from Poa pratensis, assembly GCA_947311845.1. Classification (NCBI taxonomy): domain Eukaryota; kingdom Viridiplantae; phylum Streptophyta; class Magnoliopsida; order Poales; family Poaceae; genus Poa; species Poa pratensis. The sequence goes on along the minus strand of CAMZMU010000111.1, from coordinate 30,940,917 downwards.
ACTGTTTAAAAAATGCCATTTAAAAATGTCAAAAAACAATTAAAAATTATCGGACATAAGCATGCATATTTATACGGTGGGTGCATATACACCTGTAAGCCGAAAATGATTTCCCATGGAGGAAGGGTAGAGCCTCCAGCAGGCAGCAGGGGAGGAGAGTAGAACTTTCCCCACGCACGAGGTAGGGAGGGGGAGTTGGGGTCGACCTGGACCGGCCCATGCCGACGGTCACCGCTAGCAGTAAATCCCCTGTGAGGTTGTGACCCTACCCATCTAGGTGATGTAGCGGAAAATGTGTTTTGATCCCGGGCACCGGTGCTCTCTCTTATTTAAAAAAATCGAAAATCATATTTGTGAGTTTCAAAAAAATGTGAAAAAATAGGATGTAGCCAATGATGTATTCTATAAACGTACAAATTTTTAGTTTGAGATACTTTATATTTTGGGCAACACAAAAATAAAAAATCAGATAAAACTTTGAGATTTTAAAATATACATACTTATATATGCACATTTTTTTATTTATATGTAGATCAAAATACAAAGTTTTTAAAGTTGATATGATTTCCGAATGTTTTAAACAGGAGGGAACACTGGTGCTCGGAAAAAAAAATCTCCACTCGTGATGTAGCCACAATAAAACATGACATTTGACACGCTAACAACGGATATGTACAGTAGAGGGATGCCTGAGCAACGAGACCAAGAGGCGGCGCCGACAACTCCATCTCTTTCTTCCTCATCAAAGGGTATCTTTTTTACTAAATGACCCTTAATTGGGCATTAAGCTAACTATGACCCTTCTCAAAACTTTCGCTCAGATATGGCCCTCGGCCCAACACTACTAGGAAACAGGCTATCAGTGGCGCACCAAAAAGGCTTTCTGTGGCGCATGGAGGATGCGCCACAGTTAGCTCGCCACTAAAATGTGTTTTCTGTGGCGCATGCCTGGGTGCGCCACAGAAAGCCCAGGTTTCTGTGGCGCACTGTACATGGTGCGCCACAGAAATATTTCAGTGGCGCATTTCCCTGGTGTGCGCCACAGAAATAAATGCGCCACAGAAACAAAAATACATGCGCCACAGAATAATTTACAGGTATTCTGAAATTGCTGCTGCCTGCTGTATAAATACAGGTATATATACAGGATTTATACAGATATAATAGAAACAATAATATATTTGACACGGTATATAAAAACAGACACATTACTATGTCATCACAATACTTGGAGCCCGAGATACATAAATATAGTGACAAGTGCCGAATATTTACACAAGTTATGATACAAAAGTTCATCGATCATGTCACACGTTACAAAATGAAGTGTTCACCGCCTACACTAGGATCAAATCGAGTACATCGGCGATGATGGAGAACACGTCTAGCTCCACGGGTAGGATTGAGCCTTCTTCTTGCTCGGCTCCGGGAACGGTTTATAGCAATCTTTCGTCATCCACGTCCTCGTGTCATTTTGCCTGTCTAGGCGTTCTTCGATCTCCCACTTAGACAACCCTGGAGATGGATTGGGATATATATTTGGTTAATAATATAAATAGAGTATGATTTATTCATCTAATTAAGTGGATAAGTCTATAATAAATAAAATAAAGAAGCACTTCTATCGAGTGAGGCAAGGCTTTGTTTTATAATACATCCTACCTCTGGCGTTGTATAAGGACCCCCATTCTGTCATGACATCTTCCAAGATGATTTGCGATAAGTGCATCTGGATGTGATGGAAGTCTTCTCTAAGGTCAGCGTCGGTGATATCCCCACTAAGTTTGCTCCATTCTTGGAGACTCGTTGGCCACCTCGTTTGCTCTGCATCCCGGACAAACCCTTTCATGTGATGGAGGACGTAGAAGGCATCCTTCACGCTGCCAGGCGCATGCTTGATGCAATGGAACCCGGTCCCATGCCGGAAACCGTGTTTGTTGTCCTTCGTGAAATATTCTCCATTCTTATCTTTGTGGAAGTGGCCTCCCATTTGGGCATAGCCCTCGAGAGCCTCATCGAGAACACCCTTTATTCTGGTGTAGTCTTTAAGACTCCCCGAGTCAAAATAACAGGCAATGGACCACCTCGGGCTTACGACGATGAGTATGCAGTACTCGTCCCTGCTCAACACAATTGAAACGGAATGTTGGAAAGGATCAACAACAGAAGAAATCTATAAGAAAGCATAAGATATGATGGCGGCGACCGGATGTGTACTTACTCGGAAAAGAAAGGCAGAAGAAGGCTGTTCTTATCCTGGTTGTTCAACATGGTTCTCTGGAGGAACTCCGTGGCCATGGCCCGTGTCGTTGATCCTTGCACCAGCTGGCTGTCGCGCATGTAGTAGGGATCCACTACCTTGACGTACGGGATATTATCTCTCCTGATCCTCATCGCCTGGTTGAGCGCGTATAGGCGGACCAAGTTATAGTCCAGCCGTTTGTAGTGAAACAGATTGAAGACGTCCTCGTACGATATGAAGAACAGATCCGCGGGGGCTTCATGGACGAAGTCGGCCAAGTCGTTTGGCACCTTGACAGTGAACACCGGGTAATTTGGATCTTCTTCTTTAAGAAGGTTGTCCTCTAGCTTCAAGATAGCATTTTGCAAAGGAAGCATGCATCCGTCTGCGAGGCGGAGCAGGTCCCGAGACAGGATCGGTTGACCAGCTTGATGAACTCGGGTCATGCCATCTGCACGGGGTGGTACCATGTCTTCATACCCCGGATAGTCGTCTTAGAAGCTGGCTTACTTCTCTTCCTGTGCTTCTTCTTCTTTACCTCTGGGGATGCTGGGGGTGCATCTTCTGTACCCACATCGATTGAGTACCTGTTGGAGCCGAAGCTGATCACTGGGGGAGGCCCTTTTTTCCCTCCCTCAATCCAAACCTTGACACCCTCACAGACGGTAGGAAAGAGCGACGTGAACGTCTTTGTCACTGCCTCTGCGATGACCGTCGGAATCATACTATTTTCCTCTATCGGTTCCTCGCCTCCTGTTCGAGAACCCCCGGCCTCGTTATTGTCAGCCATGTTCCCAACTATAACAAACAAAACGTCGAAGTTAGTACACCAAATATAAGAAAAAAAATCCACGACACGATGGTCGGAGCACAAACAACCACATGAAAGTCAACATAAGTGGACAAGTCAACCATGTGATGCATGAAAATAAAATATTAGTCTTAACCAAGTACAGTGGAAACATCAGTCTACATCGGATCTATGGGTCGCTAGGATCATTCATCTTGGCCCAGAACATCGGATCTGCGGGGTCATCAGTGTCCTTGGTCCCCCACGGCTGACCCGAAGAAGTGCGGAACGGAGGTACGCCGTCCCGCCTATTCACCTCGACCCAGTGCCTAGGGTCGCTCTGGTGATAAGCATCGGGCTTCGGTGGCCCGAACATCTGCATTAGCTGCTGCTCCGACTCCAGCCACTGCTGGTGCCGCCGCTGCTGCTGCTCCTCCCACTCCTGGTGCTGCTCCTGCTGCCGCATCTGCCGCCGCTGCTCATAGTCGGAATCCCAGTCCTTCTCCCAGTCCTCCTCCTCCTGCTGCTCCTCCTCCTCCGCCCAGATCCCAACAGAAGTGATGTCGTCGTCAGTAGGACCGGCGCCGTGGGAAGGACCGGTGCCGTACGAAGGACCAGCACCGTCAAAAGGACTAGCGCCGAACTGCTGGTAGGACATCAAGTTTGGCTCGTTCTGCAGGAGATGCCTCACATACGGGTCGTCCTGGGGGCGTGCGTTGCGACGTGCGATCTGCGCTTCAGCCTGCCGGTGCTCCTTCTCCATGGCCATTTCCACCTCTCTGATCCCCTCCGGTTTGAACTCATCCACACGGTGGCGATCCGCTGGGTAGTTCAGATCCTTATCTTTCTTCTTATCACCGTACTCGTGTACGGCGAAATAATCATAGGCGCGCGCCGCCTCCTCCGGTGTATTAAACTGCCCAGCCTAGTGCTTCCTCTCGTTGATATGGATCTGACATCCATACACGTACCGACCAAGCTTCTTCCTATAAGACTCCCTCACACCCTTAAACCCGGCCGTTCCGTGCAACTAAAACATATTAAAAACAAATTCATTAGAATCAAAAAACTACACAACTATATACTACAAACTACACAATATAAACCAACAATGAACACAACTAAAATTATACATCGCGAATATAACTAATACATCTTGATCACATGAATAATTTGGTCCATGTTTATTTAACCCTAATACATCGCGAATAATATCACTAATACATATATCTCTCCCATGCATGAAACTCTCAAACTAACTTCGACCGGGTCCTGAGCCACGGGTGCTGAGCCGCGGGCGCTGCACATCCAAAGATAAGGAACCCTCACAGGGACATAGCTCACGTGATAAGGAACCCTATGAAGAAACGACCATCCATTGTTGTACCGCCTATCCAACCAATACATGTAGCGACGGACGTGCTCGTCCTCCTCCCTGATACGGCGACGTACCACCTCCTCGGGGCCGGCTCCCTCTGCACCGAGCATGGCCCACGCGACCGCCACCAAAGAAGATCCGGTCGACAACGTCACCCGGATCCCTCACCAAGATACGCGTCCCGGAAGGTTGCACCTCCCAGTGCCAGCCCGGCGGAGTCCAGTCGCGGACGTCGCCACTCTCGTCCAACAGTGACATCGTCGCCGAGAACAATAAACTAAAAACACAATTTGTAAGTAAATAAGGAACTCTCACAACTAAAATTATCTACAATCTAAGCTACACAACTATATGTCCTATTTTTAGCAAAGTCATGCCAAAATTCACGAAAAAATTTGGCATGACCTTTGCTAAAAAAGAGACATATGGAGTACCCGAATTTGCCGGAACGGAAGTTAATCGACGTTCTGGCAAACTCAAGGGCCTCATGGGTACCTGCAGACATTTCACAAATCATGTCCTATTTTTAGCAAAGTCATGCCAAAATTCACGAAAAATTTCGGCATGACCTTTGCTAAAAAAGGGAATATGGAGTACCCGAATTTGCCGGAACGGAAGTTAATCGACGTTCCGGCAAACTCAAGGGCCTCTCGGGGTACCTGCAAACATTTCATCCACAAGAATGTGGTGGCCAGAAGACCACCACCACTGATCCAAACCACCACAGAACCACCACCACACAAAACCACCACCACAAAACCACCACAAGAATGTGGTGGCCAGAAGACCACCACCACAGAACCATCTCACCTACCTTTTCTGCAAAGACTGTGTATCTCTCTTCGCTTTCCTGCAATCAAAGAGTAGCATGTGAGCTGTTAGATAAAACCAGCGAAAGTAATAAAACTTGATCTACCCTATCTAAAAATTCTCTAACTCCAAAACTGTCAAGTAAAACCTATCTTCACTCATGTTAACAGATAGCATTTCTAGGACTTTCCCAATTGATTAAATCTTGAAAATTTGGAAAATGCACCTTTATATATCTCATCTACTCCATCTCATCTTCCTTATCAAATCAAGTTTGAAAGGATTTAAAATAGTTTGCTTAATTATCCATGATGGTTTTGGGAGCTAATCAAATCAGTGACCATTAGTGGAATAATAAAAAACTAGCACCAAACTAAAATATACAAGTTCCACAACTAACAATATGGGGTACTCTACTGCTGCAAGCAAGCAAGCAAGCACGGCAAGCAAGCAATCTGGTTTGGGAATTTCGACAAGCACCTACAGTGCATAGTTTCATGGAGAGGAGGGAGGAGGAGGTAGCCGCGGGAGGAGGGAGAGGAGGGAGGAGGAGGGAGAGGAGGAGGAGGAGGGAGAGGACGCGGTGGTGCTCACCTGCGCGGCTTGGTGAGTTGGGCTGCGGCGGTGGGACAAGCCCTAGCTTCGGGTGTGAGCAGTGGTGTGAGAGAGAGAGGACCGCGGCGGCGAGTTGGGCTGGGGCGGCCGGCGGCGGAGGTAGACGCGGACGGGTCCGAGGTTGGCACAGGGTCGGGCTGGGGCGGCCGGCGGCGACGGCGGTGTGTGGGTCTGACGGCGGCGACGGCGCGCGCGCGGGAGCGTGGCGTGGTCTATTTGGTTTGAGGAGAGAGGAAGGGGAGAGAGGAAGGTGTTTGAAACAGCTAAGTGAGAAATTCTGTGGCGCATCCTCTGAGGGATGCGCCACAGAATTTCATGCGTAAAAGCTAAAAGGAACTGCTAGCGTTATGTGACAACAACACTAGCATAGCCCACTGGTTCTCACACACACACACAACTTGGGGCAGCCAGGTTCGAATCCTGGCTGTCCCACATTTTTTTTTCTTTTAAAAAAATCTTTTTGATTAAATTTAAATAAAGAACACAAACACATTTGTTATTCTTAAATTTTTTTTTGGTTATATTTAAAGAAAGAACATACACACATTTTAAAGAAAAGAATATGACCAAATTCAAGTATAATATTTCAAATTCCATAACTTTTGATCCACTTGGCCAAATTCAACAAATTTGTAGTCATTTAAATCCTTAGAATGTGTAGAACACTTTATAATCAAAAAAATTTACTTTTGATACGTGCACAAACTTGCTATTGCTGAATATTAGTACGGACCAGAGATAATTAACAATATAAAAGGAAAACAAGGGCTAAATAAATCCAAAGATCACATAACTTTTAATTTCAATCAAACGTCTCACATATGACAATTATTGTTGAGACGATCTAGGTCGACACATTGAGACACCTCCTAGCAATCTCGTAGCCTAGGCGAGCGTCCAGAGCGGCATACTTGATGCGATAAAAGCTCAATGGAAACTTGCCCCAACCTGATGTGAGGTCCTCTTCTTCCTCCTTCTTCTTCTCGTCCTCCTTCTTCTTCTTCTTGTTAATCTTCTTCTTCTTCTCAAGCGTTGTGCCAATAAAAAAATTGGCTAGAGCATAGAGACTCGGAAGATCAGGGAATGTTGGGATAGGGTGAACGGCCCGCTGGAGGTCGACGGCGGACGGAATATGAATTCCGTAAGGCGCCAGCATACGCTGATCGTTGTTGATAGCCGCGCCGCAGAATTTGATGGTTTCGTCCATCAAGAAATCCTTGAGAGCCTGCGGCACCCGATCAGCGTGGCAAATATGGAACACCAACGTGTCGGTCGCCACGGAGAGTTGCAGGACGGCGGCACGCTGCCTCTCCTCGGGTGTGGCGTCGGTGAACTCGCAATCGAGGCCCACGATCTTCATCGGTACGGCGTCGTGGTAGCGCCTCTTCACGTCGCCGATCCAACTCTCCACGGTTGATGCGCGGTGAGTGACCACGACCTTGAAGTCCATGTCGACGGAGATGTCCTTGTACTCGTACTCCTCGCGTAGAGGTGGCTCCATGGCGCGCGGCAGCGATTCGAGAGAGGATTTTAGAGAAGATTAGAGAGAGAGGGAGATGGTGCATTTGCCAAATGACACCATTAGCTATCTTATATAGCTAGCAAGAGAGAGTTGAAAGGGTTCTTCATTAAGATTTGTTTCAACTTCCAAAAATGAATTAATCCGGCGCCCCTTTGTTTCAGCTTCCCAAATCCATTAAGAGTTCTTCATTTCCCGTGTGATCAAAGACCAGCGCGGGAACTGAAGTTTTTGAACTTACTAAGGTTTCTATGGCGCATAAGACTAGGTGCGCCACAGAAATCAGCATTTCTGTGGCGCACACAAGTCCATGCGCCACAGTAAGCTCATATTTCTGTGGCGCATGGAAACAGATGCGCCACAGAAATGCATGTTTCTGTGGCGCAGCCAGAACCATGCGCCACATAAATGTGTGGTGGGCCTCGAAAACAAACGTGGGTAGTGGGGCCCACGATATTTCTGTGGCGCATGGGACTGAATGCGCTACAGAAATGCCATATTCAGTGGCGCATGGATATTTTATGCGCCACTGAAATTTGTGGTGCACCAGAAGGGATGCGCCACTGATAAACTTCTGTGGCGCACTGAAAAAAGGTGCGCCACAGAATGATCATCCACCTATAGCTAGTTTTCTAGTAGTGCAAAACGTCACTTAAAATGGTGTTTCTTCAGTCCAGCAACGTCACCTGCTAAGGCGTTTCAGCCCAGTAACGCCATATGCGACAGCGTATTCAGAGGCCCGCTAACGGCCCCATTTAACGGCAGAGTTAACAGCGACGTCTACTAGCACCATTTCTTTCCTTTCATTTAATCTTTAATTGTAAAGAATTAGAAAGCAGGCATGCATGTGACCGTTTTACATGCCATATTGCCGACTCCTGCCGATCGATCCATCCAGGAATAATTTACCTGCAAAAAACTCAGCAGGGCGTGGGTTCGATTCCCACTAGCACCCTTTCTTTCCTTTCATTTGATCTTTAATTGTAAAGAATTACTCCCTCCGTTCCAAATTAGTTGTCTTCCATTTGTCGAAAAGTGGATGTATCTAGACATGTTACAAGTATAGGTACATCCACTTTTTGGTAAATGGAAGACAACTAATTTGGAACGGAGGGAGTAGAAAGCAGGCATGCATGTGACCGTTTCACATGCCATATTGCCGACTCCTGCCGATCGATCCATCCAGGAATAATTTACCTACAAAAAACTCAGCCGCTCGCGCGACCGGCTGAGTTTTTTGCAGGGCGTGGGCTCGATTCCCACTAGCACCCTTTCTTTCCTTTCATTTGATCTTTAATTGTAAAGAATTAGAAAGCAGGCATGCATGTGACCGTTTCACATGCCATATTGCCGACTCCTGCCGATTGATCCATCCAGGAATAATTTACCTGCAAAAAACTCAGCCGCTCGCGTGACCAGCGGAGCCAGTCTGAAGATCTGGTATATACGGCGTACAAGACGTAATAAAACATAAAGACGTCGATGTTAACTCTGCCGTTAAACGGGGCCGTTAGCGGGCCTCTGAATGCGCCGTCGCATGTGGCGTTGCTGGGCCGAAACGCCTCAGCAGGTGACGTAGCTGGACTGAAGAAACGCCATTGTAAGTGACGTTTTGGGTCGAGGACCATATGAGCGAAACTTTTGAGAAGGGCCATGATTGGCTTAATGCCCGCTTAAGGACCATTTAGTAAAAAAGATACCATCCAAGGCCACCTCCACCCAAGGGCGCGTGTCTCTTCGCGTGCGCGCGATAGCCTAGGTTCGATCGGGTACGGCCTGCTGGTTGTGGGCTGGCCTGGCCGACCCAATTCGGTCTATGTTTTATTTTTACAAGAACAACAAAGAGTATGGAATTTTAGAGGATATAAAAATGGCATTTAAACAAGGCAAGAAAATTCCAAACTCTTGCTAGGATTAAAAAAACTTTTAGAAAACATTAAAATATAGTTTGGTTAACAAAATATTTTTTGGTTTCCTTTTATTCGAAAACAACAAAAAAAGGTTGTCCATCAAATTTGGGGCAAAATATAGTCTGTGCCGATAACTGTAAAACTTGATCTTTTCTAACCCTTTGCAACGCATGGGCACTTCCGTTACGGGTGGTGAAATGAATTTTGATGTTGCAGCCTGCATCCATGTCCCGCATGCGAATCAACTTGGTCGATCTAGGAACAATGTCATTGGGCGAGTTCAAATAAAGTCCAGTGCGATGCTACGACACGCCACTGATTCTCAAGAAAATTGAAGACCGGTGCGACGTTACCTCCCGATCAGAAAAATCTGATTTCTACCGAATATTCTATTTTTTATGTTTGCGAGAATGATTTATTATTTGATTACCCGTTGCAACGCACGGGTATTCTGCTAGTACATGTACAGATGTCTACCAAAGTCGGTTATATACAACTCACCAAAATCAGCTATAGCTAAAACAAAGAAAAAACGTGCACGGCTGTCCACATGTGTATATACGTCGTACTACACGATCTGGACGTACGGCAGAGTAACCTCGATCTCAGACTCCTATTTAAACAACGAGCAAGGCCGGTGTTCCACGATCTAGAAATAAACAAACCCTAGAAACAACCCCGGCTACCAAAGTCGGTTATATACAACTCACCAAAATCAGCTATAGCTAAAACAAAGAAAAAACGTGCAAAATTAAAAAAAAAAACGTGCACGGCTGTCCACATGTGTATACGTCGTACTACACGATCTGCACGACAGAGTAACATCGATCTCAGACTCCTAATTTTCGCAAAAAAAAAAATAAAAAAATCTCACGACTCCTATTTAAACAACGAGCACGGCCGGTGCTCCACGATCAAGAAATAAACAAACCCTAGAAACAAACAGTAGGTAAACCCCGGCTATCATATCCATGGGGAACTTCTCTACTAGGCCCATCGACGATCTCTTGGACGCGGGAGTGAGGATCGTTGACTGGAAGATCGTCGAGCACCACGTGAGGAACGGCGGGTGCGAGGACTCGTTCCGCACGGCGATGTGGTCCTGCCAGCAGGCCAAGCGCTCCGACGCCGACATCGAGGCATGCGTCAAGGCCACAGAGGCGTTGCGCAGGTGCTTCGCCGGCAACTCAGAGATGTTCAAGCACCAGTACCTCTGGCGCCTGGACCATGGGCTCGACCAGGACCTGAACCCGCCCCCAGCGGACGCCAAGAGGGGGCGCGAGTGGAGGTGGTGGACCCGCATGCGGAGAAGCTAAATTAATTCGTTGATTACTTAGCTATAATGATCAGTGGCGATGGATCCTAGCTAGGGACGTAAATGGCGCCTTAAATGGCGCCACATAATACCACCTATTTTAGTCGACCGTTCAAAATCGTGTTTTGCTTCCTGGGAAAATTAACTACCAGCCTACATATACGGGATTATGTGGCGCCATTTATTGGCCCATTTACATCCCTCCTAGCTCCATGTAGCTAGGTTCATTAGTTTGTTGGTTATCTTGTTTCCTTCAACAATTTTGACGTTAATAAAATTCACACATGCATGATCGTGATCATACATGGCACACGCTGGCTTCGTTATGTTACATGTAGATCGACCGTTTTATTAATTTTCTTTCCAACCAATTTTTCCGTCGTAATACACATCAATCGTGAGCCGTGGTGACGAGGCGACCTACTTCTCACCTGTAAACAACTTCCTCCCTGGCTCCAAATTTGAGTATTTGGGGTAGTATCCTCGCCGTTGAGGCTACCTGGGTAGTCACATCCTCATCTCTTGTATCACCCTCATGCAGTGGCGGATCTAGATTAATATTTTCTTACTGCTGTAGGGTTGAATGCGTGGTGGCGTGCCGCCCATGCACAGCTTCCAGATATACATATCCCTGAAGAATACATGTCCCCAAACGAAAACTCTGGGGAATAAACTAGTAAGTGCAGTCCTCAAATCAAAATATCGGAGGCCAAGAGCCTGAAGATATTTTAGTTTAAAAAAAACATATATAAGCACGTTTTAGTATATATATTCACTTATTCCGGTTTGTCTCTAGTCAATTTTAATATCTAAAATGTCTTATAATTAATAGTGAACAGAGGGAGTAAATTATTTTGCTACACCCAGGGAGATAATCAGCAGAATACATGTCCCCAACCAAAGTTCCCGGGTACAAGCCAAGTCCAGTACTCAAATAAAAATACAGAGTTTCCGCAAAAACTAAATAAATAAAAATACTGAGTTACGGCGCAATATGCCGCTCCTCGGGAAATCATTTTCGGCTCATAGGTGTATATGCACCCACTGTTTAAAAATAACAATTCAAAATATCAAAAAAATCTAAACAAAAATTTCGGACATACGCCTGCATCTTTTAACGGTGGGTGCATATACACCTACGAGCCGGAAATAATTTCCTGAGGAGTTGACACGGTGTTTCAGGTTGTAAGTCAAAGAATTCTAAAAATTGAACCACAACCCGAAACACCGTGTCCCCGCTCCTCTTGTTTCCTCATTGACAAACATGCACTTTAATTTCGTGCTCCTAGGCACAAGTGATCCTGTGTTTAAAAAAAACGAAAAAAATATTTACAAGTTTCAAAAAATTCTAAAAGAAATCCCGAGTATAGCCATTGTTGTATTCTACAAACGTGACAAAAATGAACTTCAAATACTTTGTATTCTGGGCTCCACAAAAATGACAAAAGTATGGATCTTATTATGCTTATTTTCAAATCTCTAAATTTATTAGATTTTTCATTTTTGTGTAGCTCAGAATACAATGGATTTGAAGTTGATTTATTGCACGTTTGTAAAATACACTATGAACTATATTATAGATTTTTTCAGATTTATTGAAACTCTGTAAGCATTTTTTTTAATACGCTAGAAGCACCTGTGCTCGGTGCTCGGGAGAAAAGAAAACACTTTTCTGAACATGCACGGCATATATACCTAGTGGCATAGAGGCGACAGATCTACCAACCATCTAGGAAGAGCACAAATGAATACTAGCTAGGGGCCCTTCTCCGGTGGCCGGCCATCTCTCGGGCAACCGGTGCCGCAGCCATGACCAGCAGCAGGAGAAAAGCAAGCATGAGATCCGCTTTATTTAACAAAGACAAAACCCAAAACAAACCTAAAAACAAACAAAAACGGACACAAGATGTGTGTTCAGGCACTTGGCCTCCTCCCATCCCCACTCCGTCGGCTCAGACCCGGCGAGAACTAGAATAGATAGAGAGACCGGAGCCGAGGAACTTGGCCTCGGTGATGGCGTCGATCTTCCGTGCCGTTTCCGGCGACATATGGTTCACCCAGTCAGCGACGACGCCGCGCCGGAAGAAGGAGCTGTTGTCCACGGCGCCGATCACGGTCTCCGTCTTGCCGTACTTGGTGGCGTCGAGCCCGGTCATGTGCTCGAAGGAGCACAGCCTGGCGATGGCATCCGCGGCGCCGTCTTCCTCCTCCTCCGCGCTGAACGGGCGCCCGACGAACTCGGCCAGCTTCCGCACGTGCGCAGCAGGGTCCGCGCTCATCTCCTCGTACGTGAAGAAGAGCACCTGGTCGGGGCGCGCGAGGTGCGCGCGCCAATACCCGAGGACGTGGTCCCAGTACGGCCCGAACGCCGACACGCCGTCGCAGAAGAAGTCGGCGGCGGCGTCGACCGGGAGCGGGTCCAGCCCGTCCCTGCTGACCCTGAACTTGTTGGCGAAGCTCCAGAGCGAGACGAGGGTGTCCTTGGCGTCGCGGCAGACGTAGACGATCTTGCAGCCTGACGGCAGGACGGACCTCGGCAGCGACGCGAACGGGGCGTGCGTGGCGAAGAGCCTCGGGTCCGGCAGCTCGTCGAGGTCCGGGACCTTGTTGTGCGTGTAGAGCTGGTACTCGAGGAACTTGACGAGCTCGTGCGGGCTGACGGAGTTGAACGGTGGCCGGAGGAGTCCACGGGTGGTCTCTCCGGTGCACCGTGGCGTAGAGGAGGGCCTTGATCCAGGTCGTGCCGGACTTGGGCAGGGTGACCACGACGACGTCGGAGGGGCGCGCGGCGAAGCAGGCGTCGGCGACCATGGTACTGACCATCGGAGCCAGGCTGGTGTACCAGCCATCGGGATGGCGGTAGAGCCGGTTAGTGGAGAGGGCTGGGCAACACGGCCAGGAAGACACCACGTTGGTGAACCGCTGGTAGAGCTCTTGATTGGTTTTGACCTCACTTTGTTGCGTGGGGAAACGTTGCGCACAGGAGGAAGAAGACATTGTGTGGCAGAGGGCCTGCGAGATACAAGGGTTTAGGACACGTACGTCTTATATAGAAGAAGAGTTACCATGCATTTGCCCCCCCCCCCCCCCCCCCCCCCCCCCCCCCACCCCACACACCCCCACACGCACACACACGCACACAAAAAAAAGTTACCATGAGTCCATGAATCTCAAAAAAAAAAAAAACCATGCATATGGATTATATTCATCTCGATACTGTACATTTTGTTCGGAAGCGACACCCGTGAAACACGAGATGCCCAACACTACATCCGACAAAACAAAATGCAGCCTGCTACGCCTTGGTGCTTCTGGTACACGCAGCATGCCCATGCCCCGCTCTTCTTTTGCCCACTGCTTACTTTAGGCTAGGTGACAAACGCAAATCATCCAAAACAGTACACGAATAATGTTTCTTGGTCCGGTGCAAAACATGAGAAGAAACATATGCTGCCACTACTGTAAAGCGGACTTGAAAATCAAATGAACAAAGCTCAAATATTTATCCCACAGTTTGGAAGTTATGTGTACATCCAAAAAGACCAAATAGAAACCATATATATGAAGAACTGAAGACACAATAGGAAATCAGAAAGTTTTCTTTTTGTAGCTTCGAATATGTCTAGAGACAACTTTTTTTTTCTCCAGGAACCTCTCACAAGGGCATGGCACTGATTCAAATAAGGAAAAGTGGGCCCAAAAATTATATGATGCCCTGTTTATAAGAAAAACCTGACCGACAAACGGCACAAGCGAAAGAACCCATCATTCACACAACGCTAGTAGTCCACCATCACGACAAAAACAAGCCACCTGCTTTGGGGCCGTCAGCCCGACCTGCACCACTCGGCCGAGGCACAACGCTGCACGACCCAGCCATCTTGTAACCCTAGGTGCGCAGACAAACGCCGGTAGACCACGACCTTGCGCTGAATCTGGGGCCGCCACCCCGACATGGAAAATAACCTCACATATTGAAGATGTTCTCATATTCTCATATTAGGAGGAGGAGGAAAATTAGCTGCTATGCAAGAAGGCACTATTTCCCGTCAAAAAAAAAAAAGAAGGCACTATTTCAGGCGTGGCCGCCACCCTAGGTGTCCGCGCGTGCGTAGTTCAGACGTGGCCAGGTCGGTTCCTTGTTGTGTAGTCGTGTTTTTCTTCCTCCTCTGTTCGTTTTGTCTCCTCTCCCTTCGGTCTTCTCTCCCTTCGGTCTTCTGTTCGGTGGTTTTAGCCCCGGCGCGCCCTCACCGTTGTCTTCTTCGCGCCCACGGCCCACCATCGCGCCGCCGTGGCGCCGGCCGACGGGGACGGCGCGAGGTTGAGGCGCTGCTTGCCGGTGACGGCGACGCGGGAGGCGGCGAGCTGGTCGGGCACGCGGTGCGACGGTGCCGGGTCGCCGCCGCTGCCGTCGGACCTCCATGAGGAGGGCGCGAAGCCGGTGAAGAAGCCCATGAGGAAGCGGAGGAATAAGTGTGGAGCAACACCCTCTTTTACAGGTGCGCATCCCGCCGCTGCCCCGGGCTTCCGCCCGCCAGCCTAATCCCACGTCCGCCTCCAGCAATAATAGGCCGATTTGTTTCGGTTTTGGTCGGATTTGTGATTTGGGGCTCGATTTTGATAAGGGTTTTTAATTTGGGCTGGACTTTTGTTTGATTTGGGGTCTCTACAGAGATGTGCTATGGCGATCCAGAAACTTGATGAAGGAGAAGACAGGAGATGTGTGCGGCTAAGCAGAGGAAGCAAACTGAAAAATAAGTCGGCAAGGTACAACTTGTTCGATCCTATTCCCAATATAAACGGATGCCAGTTCTTCGTATCTGAGATTCTGACCATGCACCGGAGCTGTTAGATATTACCGCTGAATGTTGCTAGCTTGCGAATTCTGTGCATAAGCTATGGACCTTGGCGTTCATGAATTGTTAGTACCAAGCGCTTACTTCGTGCTCCGGTTTGTGTGATTGTTGTTTGCACGGTTTCAGCTGAGACAAAGAGGCAGCCGCTACTTCTTTACCCGCAACATGTCTGCTTGGTCGCCTTTGTGGTTGGCGAAAAGTGAGTTTGTTTGAGAAGTTTGCCTTTTTCTTATTGGCAATCTATAATACCTGAAAAAATAATACCTGATGCTTGACTGAAAAAATAATACCTGATGGTCAATTGAATGGATTTAATTTGGTAATGATGCCTTCGTGTTGTGCTTGAGCCGATGTTATATGCTGTAGAAAGTGTCCCAGACCAGGTGAATGACCTATTTGTTTCTTAGTTGGAGTTATTTTCTACTCGCTTGCTGCTACCTCAGTGGTATACACTGTATATAGGAGTTTAGGATACTTGTAGATATTCTGCGCATATGCCCACGTGTGTTTGGCTGTACTGCAGAGAATATCTTTGAAGACCTTGCTAATTTTCTTTTGAAACGCGTGAAGACCTTGTTAATTTTTCAACTACCTCTTTTTGATGATGCTCAATTCTGCATTTGGTGATTGATCGAGCTTCTGTTGTACAGTTTACATATGGCAAGTTTATGGATTTGGAGATTGTGCAACTTTGATAACCCCTTTTTTTCTGCTTGTTTGTAGAATTATTACTCTGTCTGGAATCATCATACCTATAAACATCTATAGAGCTTGATGCTATTATGTGAAGACTGAGGAAGACTCAAATTTGTCTGAAGAATTCATTATCTATCTTATTAGTCACATACGCAAAGAACAAGGCATGTGGGTAATTCCTGTTTTACATTTACAGTTAAGTATCCTTATGTGTAGGTTATTGTTTGGTACAACCATAGATGATGGATTACTTTTGTTAGCCACTGACTAGCCATGGTTAATCCAAATATTTTCATAGAGTACTTTCTTCAGCCAATCAACGTGTTGGTGTGTGTTCCTATCAGCCACTAGGTAGGCTTAATAATGTGTGGGTCTAATGTATGACATCAGTTGTTTTGTGTTGCTTAATTACTCCCTGGTTTGCTGAAGTTTGTTTTGCGTTTGAAAATTACCTCTAGCATATCAGGTCAATCAAATTATTTTATCAAAGCTATTATTGTAGCAAGGTCTATATACATTTTCCTATATTTAATATGTTAATTGTATTCCCCAAAAAAATGTCTTCACTTCTATGTGAACCGATGAATATTTAACCACCCTCAGTTTGATGTTGCTTAATCAGTCACGAAGTGTCAGGTGTGCAGTGCATAAGCATGTTTAAGGTTTATATGCGTTCTGATACGCATTTCAGATGTCTAATATTGTATTGCGTGCTATGTACAAGAATAAATTAGCAAGTGTTACACTTCGAATATTCTCCTCGCGTATATGCTTAATATATATGTTGCAGTCAGTTTCAGCATTTTTACTTTTCGGGTATTGTAAGGAGCAGATAGGACAATAGTGGCACATCAAGTGCAATCATGAGGCTTCACAATACTCTGAATAGCTGAATGCCAAAGCGTACAATAGCTTATGTGTCCTAACATGACTTCATTATCCTCTTTATTTCTTGAGACCACATATGATAGAATTCAGATGGCATTAGTTAGGCTATGGATTGCGGCATATCACATGAAGTTTTATGCTGCTCCTAGCATTTTTAGGGTGATTTTCTGCCTCCAGGTTCTCTATTTCGTTAACACTATCGATATCTTACTTTCATGTCATATATTTTGGAGCTTGCAAAAAATTTATTGTTGGACCTCGACAATTGATAGTTATTCCAGAGAAGATGGTTTTATTGCGAGACATTTTTGTATGGTACATGTTATAACATTCATATTCACAGGATTTCTGAAGCTGATCAAAGTCCATGAGATGCACCATATTCGGTTTCGTCGCAGCTTGGTTCGTTGGGTTAGAGACAAATACTACAAGTTATGTTGTTGAACAGGAGGTGCAAAGACAGTGACTTTTGCACAGAATAGACAATGAATATTATGGTTCCTATTTTGTTGTTGTGCACCTCCAGAGTGCTAGGTTTGCATTTTAGGCCTTGTTAGCATGTTTACAATATTGATGTGACTGATAGCACATTGATTTGATCACCTCAAGAACTGTACTTAATTCAATTGCAAGACAAATCATTGTTTTACATTCTTAGGTGCTAGAATATCAAATAAATCTCCTCTTACTTAAAGTGGGACAGTGTAATCAGTTTTTGTACTTCAGTTCCAGTTAAACAACTAGAGCTTATCAGCATAATAATTTGTCCTCCAAAGTGCAGCCGTCTATGCTGGCTAAGAGCTATCAAAGGCTGTCCGATGAAATTGCGCCTTTTCGTCTACCTGATGTGTTCACTCATTGCATCTCAAACATAAGAAACACAGTAGACTGCAATTGTATCTCTGCCTCGGGATACAACATGATTCTACTATGATTGGCTTCTGTGTTATCTGAAGAAACTAGAGTTTACTTGGGCATGATTTTTTCCTGTTTCTGGGATGTTTGATCTCATTTTTCGAATTTCTGGTTAATATTCACCGTACTAGCTATGATTATTTTCTTCCAGCTTTATGGGTTGAAGAGCGATTTTAAATTGGACCATCTTCTCTTATTGGGCAGTCTGTCATGTTTGAGATGTTTGAAAGACACGTGCAGACCTGAAGATGCTCCGTTCAAATATCCAAGGAGGCTCTTTGCACTAGGTCGGATATATCACATTGTGGAAAGGAAAAGTTTCAGGTACCCTCTTTTCTTTATTGTTGACATAGAGAACTACTTGAGGGATCTGAAGTGTAGCATTGTTGAGGAGTAACACTAAATAACGCTCCTTCTTGGGTTGACCTATCCGACTGCAACATCAACTTCATCACCGAGATGGTCACCTCCTCAACAGAACAATCGAATATGTTTTTCGAGAATACGTATTATTATTTCAGTGCTTAGAGTTGCATCTTTGTTCACTCAATGTGAAGAAGTTAATATTTTTTGAAAAACTCTAGAAATAGCATCTCTGTTCTTTATGTCCAATTAATTTCTTGTGATTACTACTGGTTTGTTGGTGATTGGGTTTGTTCAGCAGTAGTGGGTTCTCAGGAAGCAATGGAAGATCAGTGGGATTGTATGCTAAAGCTGATGTCATTAACCTCAAATTCTCTGATTGACTTAGTATAAATCACAACGGTGCTTTTTTGCGCTGATGCTAATTCATTGTGATTATTTGCTATGTGGTGACTAGAAAATAAAGTTATTGTCGCTTACTTATTTAGTGTGTTTAGTCAGAGTCACCATTATTTTGTTGCCTCTCAAGTGACATGAAAAAAGGATTGACAATCTTGATAGAAAACCAAAAAAATTATACAAATAGAGATCGAATTGAACGATGATCTCTAAGCACTTATTAAGCTAAAATTACATCATGGTGGGAGAACCTGCTTATATACTTTAAGCAGGATAAAACGCTGATATATTACAGGTAGTACAATTAGAAACTACGAAAGTTGGGAAATAGAACTTGCACTACGTAAACTACATGACTAACTTATTTAGCTAGTTATGAACTAAAGTAGCATTATATATGCTATAAGTTGCTGTATACTACTGGGAAACATTTTCCCTACTTATTCTTCTGGACCATTTGGCTGAACAGCATGAGTAATGATGTTTCTCAGTTCATAAGCTATCTTTTCTGGATCGGTTTGTGTGGTTTGTGGTGGATAAGACCCTGCGTGTAGGTAGTATCTTCAGGCCTTGGATGCATGGTGCTTGGATTTTGCACTTGAATAGGCAGCACATCTGAAGCTTCAGCAGATGCATTCCTTAGGGCATGCACTGTTGTGGCAAGCTGGATCTGTGAGGCGCGTTGCTGATTCCGTGCAATATTTAACCTTCTTTGTGCACGTTCTTGATCTCTGATTACCATATTGTATGCTTGCCTGTAAGTATAATTATTATTCCGAAACTTACATAAGAAACAATGAATTTATAGGGAATTCGCTTGCCTGTAATTATTGTCGATAACTGGCCTCCGTGCATATTGTATTCCATATATAATTATTATGCCTTCTTCTTGGGCAGTAGCTGCGTTCTGCATATAAAAATTAATATTATGATGTTAGAAATGAAATTTTAGAATCTAGCTGATTAGCATATATTTTTTCGTTGTGCTAAGTGAGTAAGTACTTACATTAGGTTCTACATGTGTAGCTGTGTTCGAGTGTCCTTCTACTGCTTGAGTTGGATGTATTTCAGCAGAAGTCTGTAAAATCATGGAAACATTAATAAGCAAACAAAAATATTGTACTCTGTAATAAAAATTCTTGTTAATCTGAATATCTGGTACCCTTGTTTCGGAGGAATCTTGGTCCTCCGTAGTTGGAGGATCAGTATGTCCTATAAGGCGCATATTTTGTTTCTTGACTAATTGCTGGGAATGATGTTTCTGAGATAGGAGTGTGTGTTGTGTTGTGGCTGTAGGGTCTGGGTATGTGGGTGCTCTTTATATATATATCTTTCGTTTAGGTGTGTTCCTATGTTGGTTTGCTTGCTCTTTCATGTCTATCTGCTGAATAGATACGTGTCATTCTATTTGCCTACGTGTCATTCTATTTGCTTACGTGTCATTCGTAGGAACATTTGGTTTCTACTATGATGTCTATCTCATGTAGGTGTGTCTGTATGTCGCTTTGCCTGCTGTTCCATGTCTATCTATTCAGACTTTACTATGATTTGGAAAGATCAATCGATATGTTGATGCTTTTTGTGTAGGTGTCATTGGTAGGAGTACTTGGATTCTATGATATTTATCTTGTCTTTATCTTTTTTTTCAAATTTATCCTTATCTGTAACACCTTTAATCTTTGTGGTACATGTTTTTGACGGTGTGAATTTTGGTTGACACCATATGTGTCTATCTAGTCCAGTGAAATGTCTCTGTGACAGTTCAGAGCATGCATGGTATCCTTGTGTACGTGTCATTAGTATGACTGTTTGGATTCCATGTCTATCTCTTTTTCGTCGGTATTGCGGGTAATATTATTTAGTTCATTTGATGTCTATCTTCTCTCATGTCAGTCTATTCTTATCTACAATAGTTTGGATTATGCCTGGTACGTTTCTGCTGTACTTGTAGGTAAATATAGTAATATATTTGTCATGTTTATCTGATTAGTTGAGCTTATCCTTGCCCGTAGTGTCCTGTAGTGCGTACTTTTTATTTCCTTTTTGGTGTGTGTTGATCTTTTATTTTCTTTCACAAACCAAATAAAGCATGTATGCATTTCCTATTTTCATCTTTGTCCCAGAGTTATATATATTGAATATGGAGTATATTTAGATGGTCGTGGTAGTGTTTTTTTTTTGACATGTATGGCAGTGTTTTAGTAGTACCAGATGTAGCAAGTAGATAAGTTCAATTTCGAGTAGGCTGTTAAATATATTGATGTAAGGCCAGTGTGAGTATATGCTCTGAAATATAGATATGGCAGGTGAGACAGTGTTTCAGTAGCCTCAGGTATGCAGCATGTAGGTAGGTTTAGTTTTTTATCAGTTGTTTAAATATTAATCTAGCATGATACAGGCGATTCTGAAACATTCCCTGGTTGTACGAGCCAATACAGTTACAAGAGCTCTCCGCAAGCTGATTTTTGATATACGCCATGCTCTTCACAATACTGGACATGTCCCAGGTGTCGAGATCAGCTACCCTGGATCGTTTCGTCAAACTGTATTGGCTCGAGTTAGCATACAAACGCTGAACCCTATGTCTATGCTTGTTTAAATATTAATCTATGCTTGTTTGGCTCAAGTTAGTATACTGTGTGATATGCTTGTTTGGGCAAGCATAGACATAGGGTTTAGCGTTTGTATGCTAACTCGAGCCAATACAGTTATGAAAAGATCCAGGGTAGTCGATCTCGACACATGTCCAGTCTTGTGAAGAGCATGGCGTATATCAAAAATCAGCTTGCGGAGAGCTCTTGTAACTGTATTGGCTCGTAGAATCAGGGAATGTTTCAGAATCGCCTGTATCATGCTAGATTAATATTTAAACAACTGATAAAAAACTAAACCTACCTACATGCTGCATACCTGAGGCTACTGAAACATTGTCTCACCTGCCATATCTCAGAGCATATACTCACACTGGCCTTACATCAATATATTTAACAGCCTACTCGAAATTGAACTTATCTACTTGCTACATCTCGTACTACTGAAACACTGCCATACATGTAAAAAAAAAAACACTACCACGACCATCTAAATATACTCCATATTCAATATATATAACTCTGGGACAAAGATGAAAATAAGAAATGCATACATGCTTTATTTGGTTTGTTAAAGAAAATAAAAGATCAACACACACCAAAAAGGAAATAAAAAGTACGCACTACAGGACACTACGGGCAAGGATAAGCTCAACTAATCAGATAAACATGACAAATATATTACTATATTTACCTACAAGTACAGCAGAAACGTACCAGGCATAATCCAAACTATTGTATATAAGAATAGACTGACAGGAGAGAAGATAGACATCAAAGGAACTAAATAATATTACCCGCAATATCGACGAAAAAGAGATAGACATGGAATCCAAACAGTCATACTAATGACACGTACACAAGGATACCATGCATGCTCTGAACTGTCATAGAGAGATTTCACTGGACTAGATAGACACAATCAAAATTCACACCGTCAAAAACATGTACCATAAAGATTAAAGGTGTTGCAAATAAGGATAAATTTGAACAAAAAGATAAATATCATAGAATTCAAGTACTCCTACCAATGACACCTACACAAAAAGCATCAACATATCGATTGATCTTTCCAACTCATAGTAAAGTCTGAATAGATAGACATGGAACGGCAGGCAAAGCGACATACAAACACACCTACATGAGATAGACATCATGGTAGAATCCAAATGTTCCGAATGACACGTAAGCAAATAGAATGACACGTAGGCAAATAGAATGACACGTATCTGTTCAGCAGATAGACATGAAAGAGCAAGCAAACCAACATAGGAACACACCTAAACGAAAGATTTATATAAAAAGCACCCACGTACCCAGACCCTACAGCCACAACACAACACACACTCCTATGTCAGAAACATCATTCCCAACAATTAGTCAAGAAACAAAATATACGCCTTATGGGGCATACTGATCCTCCAACTACGGAGGACCAATATTCCTCCGAAACAAGGGTACTAGATATTCAGATTAACAAGAATTTTTATTACAGAGTACAATATTTTTGTTTGCTTATTAATGTTTCCATGATTTTATAGACTTCTGCTACTGAAATACATCCAACTCTAGCTGTAGAAGGACACTCGAACACAGCTACACATGTAGAACCTAATGTAAGTACTTGCTCACTTAGCACAAAGAAAAAATATGTGCTAATCAGCTAGATTCTAAAATTTCATTTCTAACATCATAATATTAATTTTTATATGCAGAACGCAGCTACTGCCCAAGAAGAAGGCATAATAATTATACATGGAATACAATATGCACGGAGGCCAGTTATCGACAATAATTACAGGCAAGCAAATTCCCTATAAATTCATTGTTTCTTATGTAAGTTTTGGAATAATAATTATACTTACAGGCAAGCATACAATATGGTAATAAGAGATCAAGAACGTGCACAAAGAAGGTTAAATATTGCACGGAATCAGCAACGCACCACACAGATCCAGCTTGCCACGACAGTGCATGCCCTAAGGAATGCATCTGCTGAAGCTTCAGATGTGCTGCCTATTCAAGTGCAAAATCCAAGCACCATGCATCCAAGGTCTGAAGATACTACCTACACAGGGTCTTATCCACCACAAACCGATCCTGAAAAGATAGCTTATGAACTGAGAAACATCATTACTCATGCTGTTCAGCCAAATGGTCCAAAAGAATAAGTAAGGAAAATGTTTCCCAGTAGTATACAACAACTTATAGCATATATAATGCTACTTTAGTTCATAACTAGCTAAATAAGTTAGTCCTGTAGTTTACGTAGTGCAAGTTCTATTTCCCAAATTTCGTAGTTTCTAATTGTACTACCTGTTATATATATATCCTGAGTTCAATCCGATCTCTATTTGAGATGCCCCTGAAATTTCTTCAAAAGAGCTAAATTGTAAGGGACAACCCATCTATTATCCATCCGTATTCCACTCTTAACAACATAACGGCCATCACGACGACGGCGATAAATAGGAAAACCAAGATTATCCACAATAGTTTCATCATTATAATCTTTTGGATAGCGCTTGGAACATTTATTTTCCTTCATGCAAGGGCACTGCGGATTATCCTTACCACACGGACCATGGATCATAAATTCTTCAACAAGAGAATATCCAAGCGGGTCGGTATATACATCAGGTATCTCTGCTGAAACAAGTCTGTCGATAGTAGGACCACTTGCATCCCTAGTTTGCTCCTTCAACCACACAAGAATATGAATATGCGGAAGCCCTCTTTTTTGGAACTCCGCAACATAAAGATCTGCATAAAATATCAATAAATATTTTAAAATATTTGTCCATACACATATATAAAAACACAACAATAGGAAACAACAACATGGAAAAAGTATAAAAAAATCTCAATATACATGTTTTAAAATTACAATATGTTATACTGAACAATAACAAGAGAACTAAAAAACTTGGGAGCACAATGCAAAAAGTACAAGGAGAACTTACATGCATTTATAGGACCAAAGGCAGAACCTTTCCTAATATCAGATATAAACTCTTGAGCTTTCATATGAAATACACGAGAAATGATATCCGGCCTGTCAGAGTACGACTGACCTGGTTCCATAGCAAGAGCATCAGAAATCTCCCTCCACTTAGGATTACATGTAAAAGTACAGAAAAGATCCGGAGGCCCGAACTGACGGCAGATAGCCATTCCATCCTGATAATTAAGAACCATGTAACGACGGCCACCCGTAAAACTGGAATGCAACAAATACTGGACACCCAAGTTCTTTCCTTCACCCTGACCCACCGCATCAGAAATACCTTGATATGTCTCTGACCGGAGTGTATCCTGGTTAAGACGATGGTACAACAAACGATTTGACTCAACGCATGAATAAGAGTCCACAACTGCTTGCTGAGACAAACGACCGCAACAAGTAAAAGGGTTTGGTTCACCCATTCGGTAATGAAAATGATAGCAATAATATTCCAGCATAGGTACCTCGCTCCTGATACCAACAGAAGGCACTTCACCAACATCCACATATTTAATCCCAAGATGGAAGCCTCTATCACCATAGGGAAAAAGCAAAGGATATTGCAAAGACATCAGCGATGGGTTCAAAGGGGACACCTGCTCCAAAAAGCCCATCCTGGACTGAACCACAACATCGAATCTGCACACATCTGTAGTCAAATCCCCAACAATTAAAGCTGCCAATTCAGAAGCAGTAGGAAGGGAATAACGTGTATCATGACCTGCTCCCTCCTGGCCAAACAATCTGATAGAAACCTCAGGCGCCTCCGGGGAAAAGAGCCGCTCACTTGCAGTACGGAAACGACGGACTAAAGGGTTTTCACAATCATCAAGCATACGCATAAGAAGGCTAACAATTCTCCTGTCAGGCTCAACAGCCAACTGACGCAACCGTGAAACATTCGGCAGTGCAGCCTGAGAACCGGGCAGCTCACCGTCAACTTTTTCTTCTGCACGTGCTTCTCGCCGGAAAATAGATATCCTATTCTCCAATTCATTAGCTGTATCATAAACATAGAGCTGAGCAAACTCTGGCCTATGACCATCGAGAGGAATCAAAGATCCAATCTTATGAAGTACAGTGCCACATATCTTAAATATGTATGGACCGTTGCCCACATTAACAGATCTATCAACATGCACGCCAAGAGAAGTGAAAGCAAACATAGAGTTGTACTGTCGAATAAGGCGCATAAAACTTTTCGACACAGAACCACCATTAAATCTCATAAGCTCTCGTAATGGAGATGGCCAGGACAGCGGAGCTGGCAAAGATACCTTGCCACCACGACAACAACCGTTGTACACTACATGATGCTTAGTACTGAGGCGCTTACAATGCTCTTGATACAAAAAAGAAGCTCCACAATGCATACAAGTATGATGAGGAGGACCATAGTATGATCGACCAGGCATCGCGGCTGGAACAACAAAGCAGCAATATTTCAGAACGTATACAAAAACAAAAGGACACCGATTACAAAGAAGTAACAAAAAACAATAGGTTAAATGTAAAAAGCAATTAAATATAAGAAACAAACTGCAAGAATACAGATACCTTTGAGCGTGGAAACGAACTCCTCAGAAAGCGGCAAGCAGACACGCACAGGCAGAGCTAACAAATAGAAGAGAAACATCATAGATAAGAACAACACGTACACAATAAGGGAAAAAAAGCAAATACATCAAACCTCGTCTCACACATCGACGATGGCGCATCACAAGACGTCGCTTTCGCCAAGCATAACGAACACGCGACGGAGGAACATAAGGCAGGCCACAAACTGTGAAAATCACCCATAAATTAATAGAAAGAAAAACAAATAACAACAACAACAGAAGAGGAAAAAACAAACAGCAGCAACAACAGAAAAGAAAAGAATCCAAAATATAAAACATACCTGACGTCGTAGAACGAAGAACATGCCGAAAAACAACAGGAGTATGAGGCGGCAAGACTAACGATGGTGTCTCAGATGGAGCACAAGAAGAACCCTGCTCCTGCATCAATGGTGTCTCAGATGGAGCACAGGAAGAACTCTCAGATGGAGCACAGGAAGAACCCTTCTGCGTCAAACAAGATCGGCGACGGCGAGCAGCAGGGAAAGAAGGCGACGACGGTCTGGTACCGTCAGAAGGATCACGAACCATAGAAAGAAAAGAAAGAGACGACGATCTACCACGATGAGCACGCGAAGTGGACCCTGCAAAAATTATACACATCACGAAAAAACGATGAGCAACAATAACACGATTGCAAAAAGAAATAAACAGAACGTAGACATGAAGAACGAACCAATCTCACAACCAAGAGACATGCGGGGAGAAGACGAGGAAAATTGACGAGAAACAGCAGCAACATCCGAAGAGCATACAGAAGGAACCCCTCCTACACAAGAAGAACGAAGTCAAAAGAGCAGAACCACCATAAACCCTATACATAATACACTACTATATATACATATATAAAAAACCTTCGAACGAAATAGCCGGTCGCTTGCCCAAGCGGATGCTACGACGACGAACAGAGGAAACGACATCGGCAAAAAGAGGGCCGGTCGGAGGATCCATGAGAGGCAGTAAGGACGAGAACAGTCGGCGAAGAACAAAAACCCAATGAAACCACATCCACGAAGCAAAAGAAAGCAACCAGGAATTAAAAGAGAGAGCAATACATGGAACGCAAAAAAACCAAGAAGCAAAGCTAACAATACAAGGCTTGCAAAAGAAACACGTGAGTCAGAAATAACAGGCCTTGCAAAAGGAACACGTCAGTCAGAGAACAACAGGCAAGCAACCCGGCCAACCGATCCTAAAACAAAAGAATAAATAGGGAAAAAAAACACACAAAGAGAACAACCGGGAGCAACCGAGAAGACCGGAAACAAGCAGTAGCCAAAACACAAAGAAGAGCCGATCACCGGTATCACCGGCCGAACCTAGAAGGTCAGAAAGAAGGAATAGAAGAGGAAACCGGGCAGTGGACGGGCTAACGAAAGGAAAGAACGAAGGCAACAAAGAAGCAGCAAGCTGAAGGAAGAACCCTGCGCAGCGGGCCCAAAGACAACAACCAACGAGAGGAAGCCACATCGATATACCCCAAGGACGTGGCAATCCAAGATAGGCTCACAGGGAACGAATGGCTGCCCATCCAGAGAAACTGCAGTCTTTAGTATAGTAGTGTATTTATTAGATTGTACTAGGTAAATTTGCGCGGCGATGCCGCGCCTGTGCAGGCAAAATTCAAAGTTGGAAATGCGGGCAGTTAAATTTGTTGAATTCTTGGAAATTTATGAAGTTGAAAGAGAGTTCACGTCTAAAAGGTTGTTTAGATTTTAAAAATTGGTCAGAATGGGAAGTTATGTACATTGGAGTTCTTTTTACGTGTATGAAATGTGTAGGTTCGTAAGGCATATATAAATTTTAAATATGTAAATTTGTACGTTGCGGATATATGGTATGATTTTGGAGGCATCTGGATGCTTGAAATATTTATTTTTTGAATCTTGGTCAGCTGAACGCGGCAAATGGATCGCGTGTGTTTGAATTTGAATTTGTAAATGACGGTGTTCTAAAGATGTCTAAGTTTGGAAGTCATTGAAATTTAAAAATGATTTTGTTTTAAAAATGGTCGGGCTTTGGAGGTTGCTCAAATCTGGAAATTATCGCAACTCAATTTCAAATTTTTTTTTTTACGTGGAAATACTCTGGAATAGTTAGTATTTTTTTTGAGTGTTTTCACACGTTTTAGAGCACCGTTAAATGTTTAGCAAGTTTGAATGTTTGTATATATTTGTATTTTGTCGAAATATTTGTATTTGTTTGAGTTTCAAAATTGGAGGATGTATAGTATTTTGTCGGAATATTTGTTTGAGTTTCCAAATATTCAACAAATTTAAATGCCCGTATTTCCAAATTTGAATTGTACCCACACACGCGCGGCATCGCTGCACAAATATTTTTAGAGAGAAAGGATGACATGGTGTATACATTTTTTTTTTTGTAAAATTATTTGAAATATTCAAGTTTTTTAAGTCGAATTTTAGAACGTCCACACTTTGAAGTGGTGCAGAGTTTGAAAATTATGGATGCTGTATTTCAAAAGTTGTAGAAAGTTTTTTTTTTTGTTAAAAAAAGAAAAGCAGGGAGGGAAAAAAAAAAGAGAATGCAGCCATGCCGGCCCACGTAGCGGCCCATGTGGCCAGCCCAGGCCCATGTGGACGTCGCCCTGATGTCATGGGCGAGCGGAGCGGCCGCGGCGGCGTTGAGCTCGCCGGCGGCGCGCCACCGCGATTCAGGACGCGTGCGTGGGCGCGCTGCACGCGCATGTTCGTGGGGTGGTCGTAAGTGGCGGCGCCGCCCATTTTGGGTCGCCGGCGCGACCGCGACGGCGCGTGGACGCGGCGGAGGGCTGCGGGCACGGCGGCAGCAAATCCAGCGGCCTCGCGGCGTCCCGGCGCCCGATTTCTGGCGAGGAGGGAGAGCGAGTGACGGCGGAGCTTCGCGCGGGCTTCAATCCGGCGGGGTAGCAGCGGAGGGCCAGCGGCGCGCGGCGGCGCCCGCCGGCGATCTCCGGCTTCGCGAGAGAGAAAGGGAGAAGGAGGGGTCTGTGGTATTTTTCCAAAAAAGTCCTTCTGTTTTATCCCAATTGCAAGTTGGTCCTTCGTCTCGTAAAGATGGGGTTCGCGCAGCTAATTCTCGCCTTGCGAGGGGTTTTTTGAAAATCTATCACGGAGGCGTTGTGCGGGCCGTTGGATCGGCGACGGACGGCCGATAAGCGCCTGGTACTATTCTTTGAACAGTGTTTACTGTGCTAAGCACAGTAATACAGTGCCCGTCGCCCGTGGCTCGCTGTGAGGGCTCAAACTCCAGCTGCTTTAATATAGTTAGGTATGTAGATCGTGTTGGGGTTCAATGTGAATCACATGGACGACTAACGCTCATTTCCATCGTGCCCACGTTAGCTAGTGACGAACTCGCTCACGTCTGCGTTTTATTGTACAGTACGACTATATATTGCGATCACGTTCTACAGGACTGCAGCACCGACGACAAACGGACTCCGATACCCAACTCACCATGTCGTCCAGCTCCAAGGCCTACGATAATGGCGACGAGAAGCATTTGGTCTGTATCACCGGAGCGGGAGGCTTCATCGGGTCATGGGTGGTGAAGGAGCTCCTGGACCGTGGCTACCATGTGAGGGGAACCGCCAGGGATCCCGGTAAGAACAAATCTTCAGTTCGTTCATTGTCTCGCCATGTCATTATTTTCTGGTTAACTGATTCATCGATTGGCGACATGCATGATTCGTAAATTTTTTGAAGCGGACCGGAAGAACGCCCACTTGCTTGCCCTGGATGGAGCGGAGGAGAGGCTCACCCTGTGCCGCGCCCACGTCCTCGACTACGACGGCCTCTGCGCCGCGTTCCAGGGATGCCGAGGCGTCTTCCATGTCGCCTCCCCCGTGTCTAACGACCCCGTCAGTTCTTCACTGCCTCTGATCCTTCTTGAGATGATTTTAAGCACTACTCACTTGATGACTCCGCCGCACTGCTTGCAGGAAGATATGTGGACGGCCGTGCAGGGGACGAGGAACGCGATCAACGCGGCGGCGGACATGGGCGTGCGGCGAGTGGTGTTCACCTCCTCCTTCGGTGCCGTGTACATGGACCCCAAACGGAGCTCCGACACGGTTGTGGACGAGGCGTGCTGGAGCGACTACGACTTCTGCAAGCGAACTGGCGTACGTAGCAAGCTCGATCATTTCCCTCTCCATGCATCCAATATTTCTCCCAATTAAACTGTGAACTCACGTACGGATCCTGGTTTGCAGGATCTGTATTGTTGTGGGAAGATGATGGCGGAGATCGCAGCAACGGAGGAGGCGGCCAAAAGAGGTCTGGACCTGGCGGTGGTGGTGCCGGCCCTGACGGTGGGTCCCGTGCTGCAGCAGACGCTCAACAGCACCGACCTATTCGCCCGCTACCTCACGGGCGCCAAGCCAACCTACCAGAACGCCGTCACTGCCTACATCGATGTCCGCGACGTCGCCCGCGCGCACGCCCTCGTCTATGAGCTCCACGACCCGCGCGGCGGCTGCCGCTACCTATGCGTCAGCGCCGTGCTGCACCGCGCTCAGTTCGTCCAGCTGCTCCAGGACCTCTTCCCGCACTACCCTGTGACTGCAAAATATGAAGACGAAGGCAAGGGCAAGCCGATGGTTAAGCCGTACAAGTTCTCCAACCGGAGGCTCAAGGACTTGGGCCTCGAGTTCACTCCGATGAGAGAAAGCTTGTACGACACAGTGATATCCCGGCAGGAGAAGGGTCACCTGCCTCTGCCTCCTCCGGTGCCAAAGCGTGCACGCCTTTAAACAAAGACTAGGTATATGAGCGAGGCGACACGCCGCGCCTGTATGTTAAAATTCTATTTTGAAGTCGCGGGAAATGAAAAAATGTTTAAGTTTGGAAATTACTGGTTTTCGAAAAGTTTGTTGTTGTAAAAAAGTTCACATTTCAGAGGTTGCTTAAATTTGAAAGTTGTTGTAATGTGGGAAAAGAAAATTATGTCTTAGGGGCGCTTTAGTTTTAAAAAATTGGTTAAACTGGAAATGTATTAAGTTTTGAATTATCTTTGCGTCTGTAGAATGATCAAGTTTGAAGGAATTTTGAAATTTTGAAGTGTTGAAATGTTGATGATGTTTTGTATTAAAAATGCTTTTGCTGCAGAAAGAATGTTCAGATTTATTTGAAATGAAGACAAAATTTTCCGACCGGTTTTGATTTTATGGGAAAATTGGGTAAGTAAAATGGTAGCATATGTTAGGAGCTTAAATTTTTTGAAGAAATGTTTTAAAAAAGAATGAAAATCACGTTAATTTGTTTGATGCGCTTAAATATTATAGGTTGTAGGTTCCCAAGTGAGAAAATAGTGAAATCATTTTACAACAGAAAGAATGTTCAGAATTATTTGAAATGAAGGTAAAATTTTCCGACCGTCAGGAGCTTAAATTTTTTGAAGAAATGTTTTAAAAAGAATGGAAATCACATGATGTCTACGCACGCTTCTATTCTTGTAGACACTGTTGGGCCTCCAAGTGCAGAGGTTTGTAGAACAGCAGCAAGTTTCCCTCAAGTGAATCACCCAAGGTTTATCGAACTCAGGGAGATAGAGGTCAAAGATATCCCTCTCAAGCAACCCTGCAATTAAGATACAAGAAGTCTCTTGTGTCCCCAACACACCCAATACACTTGTCAGATGTATAGGTGCACTAGTTCGGCGAAGAGATATTAAAATGCAAGTGATATGGATGATTATAAGTGGTGATGCAAGACGTACTTGCTCGTTGGGAGACCCCAAGAGTAAGGTTTGATGTAGCCTAGCAGCAAGTTTTCCCTCAGTATGAAACCAAGGTTTATCGAACCAGTAGGAGTAACGATTCATCAGAAGGTTGTTGGCGGCGCCGTTACTCGATCACCAACGTGGACCTGCACACAACACAATCAAATACTTTGCCCCAACGAAACAGTGAGGTTGTCAATCTCACCGGCTTGCTGAAAACAAAGGATTAAACGTTGTGTGGAAAATGAGTATTAAATTGCAGAGAATGAAAAAGGAACAGTTTGCAGTTTGTGGTTTAATCAGTGTAAAAGAATGGACCGGGGTCCACAGTTCACTAGTGGTGTCTCTCCATAAAAGATAACTAACATGTTGGGTGAACAAATTACAGCTGGGCAATTGACAAATAGTGAGCGCATGACAATGCATATACATGACATGATGACTACTATGATATTTAATTGGGCATTACGACAAATACATAGACCGTTATCCAACAGCATCTATGACTAATAATCCACCGCCGGGTTGTCATCCGAGTCCCCGTTGGTATTAAGTTGCAAGCAACGGATAATTGCATTAAGTAAAGTGCGTAATGTAAACAAACACATATGCCCGTGGACATAGCATCGTTAGGTTATCCCTAGTGGCAACAGCACATCCACAACCTTAGAACTTTCTGTCACTGTCCCAGGTTAAACGGAGGCATGAACCCACTATCTAGCATAAATACTCTCTCTTGGAGTTACAAGCATCTACTTGGCCAAAGCATCTACGAGTAACGGAAAGCATGCAAGATCTTAAATAACATAGATAGATTGATAATCAACTTGACATAATATTCAATATTCATCGGATCCCAGCAAACACAACATGTAGCATTACAATAATATGATCTTGATCATGTAGGGCAGCTCACAAGATCTAAACATGATGGCACAAAGTGGAGAGACAACCATCTAGCTACTGCTATGGACCCGTAGTCCAAGGATGAACTACTCACGCATCACTCCGGAGGCAGGCATGGCGATGTAGAAGCCTCCGGTGACGATTCCCCTCTCCGGCAGGGTGCCGGGAAGAGGTTCTGAACCCTCCCGAGCTAGGGTTGACGACGGCGGCGTCTCTGGAACTTTTCGTGGATATTTGCTCAGGTACTTAGGGTTTTCGCGTCGGGGGGAATAAGTAGGCGAAAGGGCGGCGGCTGCGACCCCCGAGGGGCCCACACCACCCAGGGCGCGGCAGAGGGGGGCCCGCGCCCTGGCGTGTGGCCTCCTGGTGGCCCTCCTCTGTGCTCCTTCGCTCCGTCAGGTGTGTTCTGGAAAAATAGGACCCCCGTGTAGTTTCGTCCAATTCCGAGAATATTTCCAGACTAGCTTTTCTGGAATACAAAAACAGCAGAAAACAGGAACTGGCACTTCGGCATCTTGTTAATAGGTTAGTCCCAAAAAATGTATAAAAGTGATATAAAGTAGATGCAAAACATGTAGCAATTGGTATAAAACAAGCATGGAACATCAAAAATTATAGATACGTTTGAGACGTATCAGCATCCCCAAGCTTAGTTCCTACTCGTCCTCGAGTAGGTAAACGATAAAAACAAAATAATTTTTGAGGTGACATGCTACTATCATAATCTTGATCATATAATATTGCAAGGCACATGTAAATGAATGAAGTGATCCAAGTCAATGGTCTATAATTTGCTATCAAATAGATAATGAGTAAACAATGAATCACACAAGCTAAACGTTTTCATGAATAGTACTTTCGAGACAAGCATCAAACAGTTTTGCATAAGTGTTAACTCATAAAGCAATAGTTTCTAAAAAGGTATTTAATCAACACAAAGGAAGAATTTAGTTTCAGCATTTGCTTCAACTTTCAACATATTTATCTCATGGATATTGTCAACACAAAGTAGTATAACAAGTCCAATACATTGCATATAACGCATGTTGTAACAAAGTTGACACTAGTGTTTGCTTGTGGAAGACAGAAAGAATAGGAAAACTGACTCAACATAAAAGTAAAAGAAAGGCCCTTCGCAGAGGGAAGCAGGGATTAAATCATGTGCTAGAGCTTTTAGGTTTTTGAAAGCATATAGAGATTGCATAAAATATTTGATACTCCTCCCAACCTTGCTAACACAAGCCATGGCTAACCGAATCCTCGGGTGCCTTCCATCAATCACATACCATGGAGGAGTATCTATTTTTGAGAGGTGTTTGTTAATTGTCAACGAATGGTAGCGGGTGAGAACAGTATTCTACCTGTCAACGGACTTTTAAGAGCGGCTCCCATGAAGGACGTTATTTCTACCAGCAAGGCAGATCATCCCTCTTTCTCTTTGGTTTACACACATTCAGGTATTTCACTGTTTGTCATTGCTTACTGATGAATCAGGGCAAAAGTGTGAAGAGAATTAATTGGTTAAAGTTGTAATTAATTGGGACTGGGCACCCCGTTGCCAGCTCTTTTTGCAAATTGGATAAGCGGATGTATATGCCACTAGTCCAGGTGTAAAAGTCCATCGACAAAGAATAAAGAATAACCACACTAATTCCTCATGAGCTAGTAAACATTGACACAAAAAGGGAATAATAACATTTTGAATAATTTAAAGGTAGCACATGAAAAATTTACTTGGAGTGGCAAGGAAATACCACATATAGGTAGTTATGGTGGACACAAATGGCATGGATTTTGGCTCAAGGATTTGGATGCACGAGAAGCATTCCCTCTCAGTACAGAGTTTAGGCTAGCAAGGTTATGTAAGCAAACAAGAATATCAACCCGTACACCAAGTTTTATATGACAAACATATTGCAAACGTTATAAGACTTCATACCGTCTTCCTTGTTAACCAAACCCTGTTATTAGAAAATATCTAGACCTTAGAGATACCACCGATGCAAACCAAATTTTCAACAAGCTTTACGGTAGTTCTTCACTAATAGGCTTAACTCATGATGCACAATTTAATCATGATCTACTTGTTAACTCAAAACAATTGACAAGCATCAAGTTATCCATTTTAGTGATCTACAAGATTAAGCAAGTTTTTCCTTATACCAATTACCACATGCAACATTTTCTGAACCAACCAAACACCAATCAATTTATTTCATCAACTCTCCAAACAAATATAAGTGAAGCAAGAGAGTACTTTCTACAAAAGAAAGCTAATAGCTCTGACAAGAGATACATGAAAACAAGAGCTAAAAGCTGAACAGCGCTAGATATGAATACTCAACAAATATAAGTGAAGAATAGGAGTATTCTCATGAAAAAGCGGAGCGTGTCTCTCTCCCAATCAAGAATGCTAGGGTCCAGTCAAGCTTTATTGAAAATAAAAGCAATACTGAAAATAAAAGCACACAGACGCTCCAAGAAAAGCACATATGATGTGAAAGAATTAAAATATAGTTTCACTAGAGATGACCTGATAATTTTGACGATGAAGAAGGGGATGCCTTGGGCATCCCCAAGCTTAGACGCTTGAGTCTTCTTGAAATATGCTGGGGAGATCCATGGGAGCCTCCCCAAGCTTAAGCTCTTCACTCTTCTTGATCCTATTATCATCCTTCTCTCTTGACCCTTGAAAACTTCCGTCACACCAAACTCAAAGTAGATCTCATTAGAGGGTTAGTGCATAATCAAAAATCACATGTTCTATAAAGACGCAATATGATTTACTTTAAACATTAGCTACAGCCACTGATGTTATGTGAAGCTCTTCCACCCAAAAAAGAATTTCACTCAACACTAGTAAAAGAGAGAATGCAAAATAAAAAGGCATAATCTGTCTAAAACAGAACAGTCCGCAAAGACGAATTTTTTCGAGGCACTTACGACGCTCAGATCGAGAAACTTGAACTAATGAAAGTTCAGACATTCATAAAGATTACGCACAAAAAATTTCAGATTTTTTAACAATCTGGTGATTTTAGGAATTTCGTACAGTGAACAGCAAAAATCTGTTTCTGCGCAGCAATCAAAATTAAGCATCTTAACATTAGAGGCTACTCTTGGCACAACAATGCGAGAAAATAAAGATACAAAGGAGTTGCTACAGAAGTAAACAAACTCCTTGACTCAATAAAAGAAAAATTGCAGAAAAATAAAATGGGTTGCCTCCCATAAGCGCTTTTCTTTAACGCCTTTTAGCTAGGCACAAAGCATGCATCAAGTATTACCAAGTGAAGAAGCATCAACATTCTTACGCTTACCCCTCTTACTGTTTATTTTAGGAATATTTGGTTGCACACAGGTGAGGAGGCGAAATTCATAACTCCTCGACCTACGTCTATTATTGCTCCAAAGCGTTTCAAGAAGGGATCTCCTAAGCGTAATATGTCCTGTCCTGCACATTCAATGACGACATAATCAATAGATACTGTTATCTCCAAGAATTTTGTAAACACCCCTTCGGCTACACCTTGTGGTATTTTAATGGTGTTATCAGCTAAAGTTATCAGATTTTCGCATTTAGAGAGCCCCCAAAGGTTTAAGGAATTATAAATTTCACTAGGCATTAAACAGAATTCAGACATGATATCACATCGAGCATGGAAGGTTTCACCATTGATAACAACTTTCATAGAAGGAATCCACCCTGATGGTTCAAAATTTATTGGCTCATTATCATAGTGTTCACGAATCTGATCATATCCCTCTTTTAGACCAGATATATTTGTTTCGAGAGCATTCAATCTATCATTTATGCCTGTGAGAACCAATCAATTTTACTAATTGGAGGGCTAGAAATTGTAATCAACTTTTTAATAGCATTGAAAGCTTGATCCCCATCATGACGAAGGAAATCTCCTCCAACCACAGCATCTAAGGCATATCTATAGCAGAGAACAAGACCAAAATAAAAGCTACTAAGGAGCAGGCTTAGAGTCATTTTGGGTTCAGTTTTAGCATAGGACTCAAATACTCTAGACCAAGCGTCTTTAAAACTCTCCTCACTTCTTGCTTAAAAGTGATAATCTCTTCCTCAGGTGACATTACTACGGAAACAGGGATAGACATAATAACTAACAGAAAGGAAAACTGAAATAAAGTAAATGCAGGTAACTAATTTTTTGTGTTTTTGATAATTGAAAGCAAACAAGATAAAATAAAATAAACTAAGCAAGACAAAAACAAAGTAAAGAGATTGGAAGTGTGAAACTCCCCTTGCAGAAGAACAGCTACTCCCCGACAACGGCGCCAGAAAAAGGCTTGATGCAAGACGTACTTGCTCGTTGGGAGACCCCAAGAGGAAGGTTTGATGTAGCCTAGCAGCAAGTTTTCCCTCAGTATGAAACCAAGGTTTATCGAACCAGTAGGAGTAACGATTCTTCAGAAGGTTGTTGGCGGCGCCGTTACTCGATCACCAACGTGGACCTGCACACAACACAATCAAAGTACTTTGCCCCAACGAAACAGTGAGGTTGTCAATCTCACCGGCTTGCTGAAAACAAAGGATTAAACGTCTCGTGTGGAAAATGAGTATTAAGTTGCAGCGAATGAAAAGGAAACAGTTTGCAGTTTGTGGTTTAATCAATGTAAAGGAATTGGACCGGTGTGACGCCCCAAAATCGGTACCATGCGGATTTCAGCGATCCCGCCAAAACCCGCATAATAACGATCTTAAGACGCCCACCAGACATAACGTGCACGCCGAAACATACACGTTATGTGGGTGGAATTGTGATAACATTACAACAGTTCACGAAAGAATCCGCAACAACAGCAGAAAGAGAATATATATACAAGATCGACTCAAACGAGTCAAGAAAACAACTAATACATTACAAAGATACAAATCACAACGGAAGCAAACTAGTGTCCGTCTACGGACAAGATACAAATTGGACTAAGAGTCCTGAAGATAAACGATGGCGTCCAATCCCTGCCCAGGCCGAGCCGGAGGGATTCCCAAGCTAACGTCGTCAGACTTCAAACCTGTTGACTGCTTAGACAAAAACAGCCCAAAAGAATGGGTCAGGTAATGGAATTTACCTGGCAAGCAAAGAACACTTGAAACCAATACAAAGGCTCCCAAAATATAAGGATTGGTGGACTGAAGCGCAGCAGCACTAAGCCATCTACAGAAGACACGCTACAACTTTCGTCTATAAGATAGGGATAAGAGAGCGAGCAAGGAACCAACTAGCTTCTAACACCAAACATAACACATCCCAGATTCACCCCCTCAACCCAGTATGAGGAAGCAATCGAGGAAAACTCACACAATTGGCAATTTTAAATTACATCTTGTTGTGAAAGTAAGTCTAACTTACCAGTCAAGTTAATTATCATCATTAGGTGTAAGTTGTCTATGATCTTGTTAGCCAGCATCCGATCCAAGTTGTCCATAACCGCGGACACGGCTTCTCGAAAAGATTTAAACCCTGCAGGGTGCACTACTGTTAAGCCACACGGACGTTCAACCCTTAATGCCCATGAGTAACACACTTCCGGGGTGTGCCGGCAGGATATCGCGACAAGACGTTTTCTCTTCACTACCAACAAGTCCAGGGAGCCACCCATCTGAGTTGTTACCCGCGTCCAGAGTCCG
The DNA here is from genome assembly GCA_947311845.1 of Poa pratensis. Classification (NCBI taxonomy): domain Eukaryota; kingdom Viridiplantae; phylum Streptophyta; class Magnoliopsida; order Poales; family Poaceae; genus Poa; species Poa pratensis. Next base: position 30,902,715 of record CAMZMU010000111.1, on the reverse strand, counting down.
GCCGATACCTCCTTAGCGGACTCAATCGTTTGCGCCTACGCACTAGGTGGAACAAACCACAGTAGGAAAGGTCCACTTCGTGTCATACCGCACCTATATGCTCCCCCATATCATAGAACCTCTCATCATCAAACTCTCATCATCAAGTCACGTGCAGATGCATATGCACAAATGGAAAACCCGAACTAGTTGCAGCTCCTGGACAAGTCAGTAGATCCGGTACTAAGTCGAGGGGGTTCCCATAGGGCCCCACATGTGGATAGCGCGCTCGTACTTGGATAAGAGGACAAGAACTGAGTTCCTAGTGCGACACTCAGCAGAACAAAACACCACGCATGGCCTTCCGCCGGGTGTCTTATCATTTAATTCATATCCCACAAACATTATCATCATATTAAAGTAAAGTTGAGCCAACCTATCATACTAAGCAGGTGAAACAAAGAAAAGACTGACTTGCAACAACAGACCTAAGCATGCACTACGACTCGCAAGGCTAACAAGGTAAACAAACAACAAGGTGATAGGATGTGGAGGTGGGGCTATATCATGGCAGCATGGAAACATGGATAGGATCGCACAAGCATCGTAACATAAGGATAGCAGAGATCAACGGGCAAGGATGAAAGACAATGCATTGGGACCAAGAGAACATTGCTTGCCTGGAATCCAGCAAGGAAGAAGAACTTGTCGTTGCTCACATCATCTCAACGTCTTATCCGCGAAGAAGCAACAAACACTGGAAAGCGCAAAAGATGCAACACTTACTACTACGGCAAAAGATTCAGCATGTTCATGAGGTGATGCATGACATGGCAAGAAGCGAGACAGATGCAACTTAAGCAAATTAAGCGGAACCGAGATTCCGACAATTAATTATAGTTCAAGTTATTTAGCTACCCATCAAATTAAATGTTGAAATAACATGGCAAAACAAGGCATGGGTGAGCTACACAAAATTAAATGGAATGGGGCAATATTTAAATTAATACCCAACACATTCCATATTTATTATTATTTACGTGATTATGCAAAACCCCATTAAACCACAAGCTACAAGATGCAAACATGTGCATGGATGACATATTAATATTTATTACATTTTGCTGATCAAGATAGATATATAATTTGCATTATTTGCATTTATAAAATAGAAGATATAAACATTTGAAGTAGAAGGATGTTTCTGCAAGATACAGGGACCTGTGCGTGATGGACAGAAGGTTTTGAGGGCTCCAGATACAAAACAGAATAGGCCAGGGGCCTGGGTGCAAAGCACCAGATCCGATCTGAAGGATTTTGTCACCATAGACGAACCAGAGAGGCTGACGAGCGGGCCCCGGATGTCAGCTCGGAATAAAAAGGGAAAAAGGCAACGCTTTGCCTCCGTGAGGATTCGAACTCGGGGTCTCCTGGATGGAACCGTGGCTTGCTTGCCACCGGGCTGATTCGCTGCTTGTGATTGGTTCTGCAGCTGGACAAAGATGAAGCATCAAAGTAACGCTAACTGAATTTTTAGACGGGAAAGCTTCAGGCTTTCTGAAGCGGAGCGACGGTGGCGATGATCGGCAGCGGCTGCCGGCGGTGCCGCTCGACGGCGTGCACCCAGAGCACGGGAGAGGGAGGGAAGGAGTCCCAGAGGTGCGGCTCACCTTGGGGAGGTCGAAGGCAAGGAGGACGGCTCCGGGAAGAGGAAGACGAAGACGATCGACGGAGTCGACGGCAAACTTGACGACAAGGAAGCCGACCTTGGCGGTGATCCTTCCAGCTGCGGGCTCCGGGTGCTGCAGCGATCTTGATGCGGACGAAGCTCTGGTTCGATTCCCGCGGTCAGGAGGCCTTGGCGATGAACGAGGCGACGGCACGAACGAGCTTCTCAAGCTCCTGCCATGGCGGTCTCTCGGGAGGAGGTGGAAGAAGGTGGGGGAGAGAGGAGATGGCGGCGGCGAGGAAGGGAGAAAGGGAGGCGGCTAGGGTTCGAGAGGCGTCGGGGTGGTGGTTAAAAGGAGGGAAAAAGGAGGGGAGAGGTGGAGGCGCTGGTCGCTGCGGGTGGGCACCATGGCCACCGTGGCCATGTGCGTGTGCTCTCTGTGTCTCCGTACAGAGGAGGAAGAAAAGGTGAGGGGTAAGTTGGGCTTAGGTTGGGCTGGGCCAAAGGAGAGTTGATGGGCTGAAAGGAGAAGCAGGCCGAAAGGTGCCTCCTTGGCCTGCTACGAATTTTCTGGAATTTTGCAATTTGCAGAAATTACAAATGAGATAGAGAGAGATCAAAAGGAGAAAGACAAGAGGGAAAGAATTAGAGAAGAGAGGAAAAGAGAGAGGCAAGGCTTTTACAAATTAATTTACAAAACTTTAATTTTTATTTGAAATAGTTTTTGCAATAACTCCCAAATATTATATTGGGTTTGCTAAAATAGAAAGAGAGGGAGAAAGATTTATTACTTGACAAAAACAAAATAGAGCTTGGAAAAATAATATTTTAGTTCTTTTTAGAAAAGTATGCAAGGTGATAACAAGATGCATGATGACGTGATGATGCGAAAAAGAAAAACAAACAAATCTAATTGGGGAAAAACCCCGGGGCGTTACAACCGGGGTCCACAGTTCACTAGTGGTGTCTCTCCAAAAAGATATCTAACATGTTGGGTAAACAAATTACAGCTGGGCAATTGACAAATAGTGAGCGCATGACAATGCATATACATGGCATGATGATTACTATGATATCTAATTGGGCATTACGACAAGATACATAGACCGTTATCCAACAGTGTCTATGACTAATAATCCACCGCCGGGTTGTCATCCGAGTTCCCCGTTGGTATTAAGTTGCAAGCAACGGATAATCGCATTAAGTAAAGCGCGTAATGTAAACAAACACATATGCCCTTGGACATAGCATCGTTAGGTTGTCCCTAGTGGCAACAGCACATCCATAACCTTAGAACTTTCTGTCACTGTCCCAGATTTAACGGAGGCATGAACCCACTATCTAGCATAAATACTCCCTCTTGGAGTCACAAGCATCTACTTGGCCAAAGCATCTACTAGCAACGGAGAGCATGCAAGATCATAAATAATATAGGGCATAGATTGATAATCAACTTGACATAATATTCAATATTCATCGGATCCCAGCAAACACAACATGCAGCATTACAATAATATGATCTTGATCATGTAGGGCAGCTCACAAGATCTAAACATGATGGCACAAATAGGAGAGACAACCATCTAGCTACTGCTATGGACCCGTAGTCCAAGGATGAACTACTCACGCATCACCTCGGAGGCAGGCATGGCGATGTAGAAGCCTCCGGTGACGATTCCCCTCTCCGGCAGGGTGCCGGGAAGAGATTCTGGACCCTCCCGAGCTAGGGTTGACGGCGGCGGCGTCTCTGGAACTTTTCGTGGATAATGGCTCGGGTACTTAGGGTTTTTGCATCGGGGGGAATAAGTAGGCGAAAGGGCGGCGGCTGGCGACCCCCGAGGGGCCGACACGCACCCAGGGCGCGGCAGAAGGGGGGCCCGCGCCCTGGCCACGTGTGGCCTCCTGGTGGCCCTCCTCTGGTGCTCCTTTGCTCCGTCAGGTGTGTTCTGATAAAATAGGACCCTCCGTGAAATTTCGTCCAATTCCGAGAATATTTCCAGACTAGCTTTTCTGGAATACAAAAACAGCAGAAAACAGGAACTGGCGCTTCGGCATCTTGTTAATAGGTTAGTCCCGGAAAATGTATAAAAGTGACATAAAGTAGATACAAAACATGTAGCAATTGGTATAAAACAAGCATGGAACATCAAAAATTATGGATACGTTTGAGACGTATCAAGTGGTAATTGCAATCTGAAATAAAAATGGCAGCAAGCAAGCATGTAGCAGAACTGGTTGTAAACGGTGTTTCAATGCTTAGAAACAAGGCCTAGGGATCATACTTTCACTAGTGGATACTCTCAACAATGATAACATAATTGAATACATAGATATTCCCTTTTCACTATGCTACTCTGAGCTATTCTCCTGTTGGATAGAAATACCAATCTACTGCGTAGGGCTATAACAACACTCCCTAAAGTCTGAGTAAACAAACACCACAATATCATAGCACACCAAAACAATTGCGTAGGGCTATAAAAGCACACCTCAAGGTCGGTGATACACACCTAGAACACCCCAATGTCACTACGGGTATCCTAAAATAGTACACAACCTCCACAAGTGAATAGTGCCATCCAACACAAGAATACTCATGAAATATCTCTCTAATATATTAATGGAGTCAAACACATCACCCACACTGTCACCTTGATAACGTGCTTTACATGACTCCACAGATCATAATGACAAATCACTTGAGTAGCATATTCATAATATAATGAAGAGTAACATCTATGGATTCAACTAGACTACAAAGCTCATGATCACATGAAGATCACACCATGGGAGAGAGATAAACCACATAGCTACCGGCATGAGCCCTCAGCCCCGAGGAGACTACTCACACATGGTCATGATGATGAGGAACTTGATGGAGTGGTTGATGAAGAGGTGCAGCCCGGAGAGGAGGCGGCAGCCCGCGGCAGCCACGGCAGCGGCGGCGGCTGCCCTTGGAGGCGGCGGCGGCCCTTGGTGATGGAGATGGTGTTGGAGAGGTTCTCCTCCCCTAGACGGCTGCCTAGGAGGAGGAAAATTCGTGGTATGGGGCTCCTCTCACGACCTAGGGTTTTCTCCCTTATATAGACTCTCGGATTTCCGTCATCCCCTCTTGGCTCCACGAAAACGGGCATATCTGGAGCATCCGGACTCGGATTGGGCCGAATTTTATGTCTAGATCGTGCGGCAGAAAATTCCCTGCAACTTTCGCGACTAGACTTTTTCTATTTGACGTCAGCTTCAGGCCCGAACGTGGAGATCGTTGAAAATAGTTTTCAGACAGATTTCTGGAAAGTCCCAATTTGACTCCAACTTGGTTTCCTTTGCCCAATTTTGATAATTTCTACACATCAAAGTGTAAAACAAGAACATTGTACACTTTGGCAACTATTAGTAGGTTAGTCCAATAAATGTCATAATATGATATAAAGTGCATACAAAACATGTGGCAATTGATATAAAACATGCATGGAACATCAAAAATTATGGATACGTTTGAGACGTATCAGCATCCCCAAGCTTAGTTCCTACTCGTCCTCGAGTAGGTAAACGATAAAAACAAAATGATTTTGAGGTGACATGCTACCAACATAATCTTGATCTAATAACGATGTAATGGTAAGTGAGCTGAGATCAAATCATTCAAAGCAAATGTTTATAATTGATATTAAATAAGAGATAATAAAGCAAAATAGTTAAACAAGCTAAAAGTTTTCATGAATGACGACCTTTAAGACATGAAACCGTACAAGGTTCATTATAGATGTTTTAAGTATCCAGTGTAGAGTTCTATCCTTCAATTCCAAGCATCAAGCAATTTTTCATAACATAGAGAAAGGATCCAGTCAAGTAAAATTAAACATGAACATCATGAATCCACTGTTTCGAGGTCTACTCAACCGGTGAGCGTAAGCATTTAGTATCGGCACCAGGATGTTATGGCAAAGAGAACGTTAATGGGGGTTTGGAAGGCCAATGGAATAATGTCTCACAAAGCTATAAGTGATCATTAGACAAGAGGAAGTCTTATAATCGAAACTATGCAAGGAGTAGTGATTGCCATGCAACGGATGCACATAGAGCTATATGTGTATGAAATCTCTCCAATGGAACTAGTGGGGGTGCATCCAACTTGGTTGCTCACAAAGACCTAGAGCACTTTTGAGGAAGCTCATCATTGGAATATACAACCCAAGTTCTATAACGTAATATTCCCCACATAGTTATACTAGTAAAACATGAAAACTCTCTCAAATGGAGCATAGGTGCTAAACATGAGCACAAATATGATAACTATGAAACTGTAGGTGCTAAACATGAGCACAACTTTGATAAAGGATAGTAGTGTTGCCCCCCTTTTTCTTTATTCTTTTTTTTTTCTTTTTTTCTTTTTTCTATTTTTTTTTCTTTTTCTGTTTCTCTTTTCAATGGCCTCCATGGCTGTTTTCAAGAAGGGGCAAACACTCTAATATGATTACAACTTTTGGTACAAATAACTCATAATGAACAAAACATGATGTATAGAACTGTATGCCTCTGCCAGTGTAGCAGGATGTGCAATGATCCAGCGTAACATGGGTAAACCACACATCAGCTATATAGAATCATGCAAAGCAATATATAAATGATAAATAACAACAAGTCATGTAATGTAAAATGGAAGTTGCATGGCAATATATCTCGGAACAGCTATGGAAATGCTGTGGTAGGTAGGTATGGTGGCTGTTTTGAGGAAGATGTATGGGTTTATGTGTAGGAGTGTTGGGTTATACCAACTAGGGGTATCACCAACATGGCAAATCCGGCTAGCCCAGGGTGGCCCGCAGTGGTGGATAAGGCTTTGCCTGCCGGGCGGCCCAGATAGCCGGCAAGTCAAGGTAGGCGGAAGACGGCAAGACGGAGGCCCAAGACCGAAGCCCATGAAGCTATCAAGACATAGGCGGTAGGCGGCATACTTGCCGGATAGGTTTAGGACTCTGTAGTCTTGTCGGATACGTTACAACCTTGTACCCCTGCGTCTGGCCGCCTATATAAGCCAGACCAGGGACGCCTTTAGGGCAACCAACGAACGATCAATCATACAACCAACTCGCTGTAACCTGTAACACGGCTATTTGCCTTATAGTGAGTTATAGCAGCACGTAGGATCTCGCCACCGTAGCGAGATCTGAAGCTGGGTAAAACCGCCGTGTACAATCCCGACCTTGACGACGTCCACCTTCTTGCCCTACGTTCTCCTCCGGCTAGAGGACCCCCGTCTCCTATCAACAATGCCGATACGACGACAGTTGGCGCCCACCGTGGGGCCTAAGGCGTCAGGCGTCACGTTCAAGGCGGGATCTACTGGCGGCTTCGGCGACACCCTCGCCGTAGGCTGCGCAGCGCGAGCCGGATCTCTCGGCTACGTGCAGGACAACGGAACTTGGGTGCCGGCAAAAGATGGCCTCGTCGCCTACACCCTGGTGCCCATTGGCGGATTCGAGATCTTCATCGGCTTCACCCCGGAGGCGTTAGGGTTCCCCAGGAACCATACCGTTTTCGGGCCCACCCGCCACCCGGAGTTCGACTACTCGCAAGACGGATCTGAATCTGCCTCCTCCGCGGAGTCCGCGGATTCAGATCTCCACTTCTGTGGAGTTGCCGGCATGGGATCCGACTCCCAGCCGAACAGCAACGATCCTGAATCCATCCTTCCTGCACTCCAGGACGATGCGATGTCAGATGCCGGATCCAGAGACACCGTTCAAGTCAACGTTGACTCTGATTCCGATGGAGAATCTGTTAGCATGTTTGAGCAAAAGGTTCAGGAGTGCTTCCACGCACCAGAATCGCAGCCATCTGAGGTGGCAAGCTCAACTATGCAGCAGGCTTTCATGGCTGGTGCTACCAAAGGAAATCCGGCAAAAGCAACAGAGCCTGCTGTTGACGGCACTCCGACTGCCGCCTTGCCGGATGAGGAGCCCCCGCCGGCTCCCATGAAGAGGACACATCTGGAGAAAGGCGGATGCAGCAAGGACGCCCTTGGCGATGCAGAGAAAGCAACTTTGGCGGACGTACTGAACACGCCAGTTAACGAGCAAACCTCGCTGGCGGACCTGGAAAAACTCCGTTCGGTTCTCGTAAACCAAACTAGGAGCCTTCAGGAGCAGCACGAGGAGGTCATGAATTTGCTGAAAGAAGCAAAGGCGGAGCAAGCTCAGCTTACCGCCAAAAGAAACCTCTTCACCACCACCCCGTGGCAAAACCGCCAAGAAAGAGCACTGCAGAACAAGGATCCGCCTCCCAAGGAGTTCAAGTCCCCTGCTCAGAGACTTGGTTTCAACTGGGCATCGGCTCCGCAGCGTAAAGATAAAAACGGGGATATTGTGCTCAGCACACCTGTCCTTAACACTGCGGCCGCCTTGGACATCCTCAACAACGACGATTATGACAAGGACGAGAAGATCTACTACGCCTCTACTCTAGCCTACAAGGCTTTGGAGCAGCAGGCACGTGCTGATTCTCACGCCAGTCAGGCGGACGCACGAGGTGGTCGGTTGCAGTCAAAGTCCAACGCCTGCATGGCTGCTGCTGGCGGCAACCCCAACGACCCATCCGGCTCCAGCAGCCATGGCAAGGGGAAAGGCAAGGATAAAGACAAGGATAAGGAGCCTCGCAAATCGCCGCCTCCCAGGAGACATCGCGATGAGGCCTCCCACAATGGTAATAGGCAACCAAACCCACCTCCACCGCCTAGAAGGGAAGGCGGGAGCAGAGACAACCAGCAGCCGCCAAGGAAGGCGGCAACCGCGGCGATCTCCCTCCGCCAAGGCGGAGCAGAGACCGCAGCAGATCCCCACCGCCTCCGCCTAGGAGGGAAGGCGGGAGTCAGGGACACAACAATGAGCCTCGGCATAGCCGGGCCGCGCAGGACGAACCTCGTGGTGATAGAACCAATAAAGAGCTCGCTCCAGAAGACGCACGTCATCGCTTAAATGACATTCAAGCTGGAAAGGAGGATTCATACCTCGGCCCCGCGTGCTTCGGCAACGCCATCCGCAATATCCGCATACCTCGTGACATGACATCAGTGTCAAAAAGTTGCCAGAGGTACAACGGAGCCGACAAACCCAACTCGTGGTTGTCGGATTATGCTTTGGCTGTCGAGATTGCTGGGGGCAATGGCCTAGTTGCCGCACGTTTCCTGCCCCTCATGCTGGAGGGAACAGCCAGAAGCTGGATCGAAAACTTGCCGGAAAAATCTGTACACAGTTGGTTGGATATGGAGCGGGTTTTCACCCAACACTTCCAGGGCACGTATAAGCGCCCAAAGACATATACAGATCTCACACACTGTGTGCAAAGGCCGGACGAAACTGCGTCCGCCTTCCTGGCAAGATGGATTCAGACAAAGGCAGGTTGCGAAAACGTCGACGACAACCAGGCAATCCATGCTTCATCACATGCTTGTTGAAAGGCTCTAGTCTCCGACACAAACTTGTACGCATGCAAGTCAAGGATCTTGGAGTTATGCTTGAGGTGGCCGCCATGTATGCACAGGCGGATGATGATGCACGTGATGGTGAAGGTGCTCCTGATTTGGCACCAAACAAGCGTGCTAATTACAAGCGGAAGGCTGCCCAAGAAGAAAAAGCTGGACCATCCAATGAGGTCGCTACCGCCTTTGAAGGCCGTGGCGGCAAGCGCAAGTGGAAGAACAAGAACAAGGGCAAGGAAGCCGGTCCTAGCAAGACCCGCATGTCCTACGAAGAGGCAAAATTGCTACCTTGCCCAATCCACGCGTATCTCGGCAAGGTTAACCACACATTGGGTGAGTGCCGCTTCATTGATGACTTCAAGAAAGACCCTGATGTCGGCTGGAAGCCAAAGAAGGCTAAAAAGGCGGAAAAAGCAAAGAAGGACGATGACGATGAGGCTGTTTCCATGTCAGAGGATGAAGACCCCAAACCACCTCGCAAGGATAAAAAGTTTCCCAAGGTACACGAGCAACTCGTGTGTTTCCTAGGAACTCCCTCTGCGAAGGAGAGAAGGCGGAACTACGTGAGCTCAATGCCACGGTACCAGACGTTCCCCAATATCTGAATTGGTCTGAAGCTCCGATTACATGGAACAGGGACGATCACCCTGACCTTGCCACATCCTGGCAAGTACGCTCTCGTTGTCGACCCAATTGTCGCCAACTTCAAATTAACCAAGGTGTTGATGGACGGAGGCAGTAGCCTCAACATCCTTTATGAAGACACTTGAAGCGCATGAACTTGACGGAAAGTCAACTTGACTACAGCAAGGTCACTTTTCACGGTATTGTGCCGGGAAGGCAAGCCAAGTCTAAGGGAAGCATCAAACTTGAGGTTACCTTTGGAACCGAAGCAAATTATCGCACAGAATATGTTCGGTTCGAGGTAGTCCCCTTCAAGAGTGCTTACCATGCCATCTTTGGGCGGCCTGCTTTCGCCAAGTTCATGGCGAGACCATGTTACATCTACAGCAAGTTGAAGATGCCTGGACCCAACGGTACAATTACCGTCAATGGCAACTTCAAAAAGGCAAAGAGTGCGAACGTGGCAATGCCGCCTTCGCCGAAGCTGTCCTCCATGCAGAGGAGCTCGCCATGCTGAGAAAAGAAACTGATGCGTCAAAGTTGCCGGAAAAAGTGCAAACTGCCGAACCAAAGCAGTCCTTCAAGGCCTCTGATGACACAAAAAGGTGGATCTGGTCAAAGGTGATAGCTCCAAGCAAGTCACCATTGGATCCGGCTTAGATGACAAATAGGAAAGCGCGCTCGTCGAGTTCCTCCGTGAGAACGGGGACATCTTTGCATGGTCATCTGCTGACATGCCGGGTGTTCCCAGGGAACTTGCCGAGCACTCTCTTAATGTCTATAAAGGAGCCAAACCTGTCAAGCAAGGAATCAGACGCTTTGGGGAGAAGAAGAGACAAGCTATCGGGAAGGAGATCATCAAGTTGCAGGAGGCAAAGTTCATTAGGGAGGTAGTGCATACTGATTGGTTGGCAAATCCTGTACTTGTTCCCAAACCTAATAAAGAGCTGAGGATGTGTATCGATTATACCGGTTTGAACAGGTGTTGTCCTAAGGACCACTTTGCTTTACCACGTATAGATCAGGTCATAGACTCCACAGCCGGCTCCGAGCTGCTGTGCTTTTTGGATGCGTACTCCGGGTACCACCAAATTAAAATGCGGGAATCAGACCAACTAAAAACAGCGTTCACCACGCCCTATGGAACGTTCTGCTACATTACGATGCCCTTCGGCTTAAAAAATGCCGGCGCTACGTATCAGCGTTGCATGCAAAGATGCCTTAACGAACAAATTGGCCGCAATGTTCACGTCTACATAGACGACATTGCCGTCATGTCTCGGAAAAAGGCGGATTTGCTTGACGATCTTCGAGAAACCTTCGATAATCTCCGGGTATATAGGATGAAGCTCAATCCAAACAAATGCGTGTTTGGAGTCCCTGCCGGCAAGTTGCTTGGCTTTATCGTTTCCGAACGAGGGATTGAGGTCAACCCGGCGAAAATAAAGGCAATTCTCAACATATCCAGGCCAACTTGCCTGAAGGACGTGCAGCGCCTTGCCGGCTCCGCAGCTGCCGTCAGTCGTTTCATTAGCCGTCTTGGTGAAAAGGCTATGCCTCTTTACCGGCTTTTGAGGAAATCCGACAACTTTGAGTGGACAGACGAAGCAGATGCCGCCTTGCAACAGCTAAAGGTAGCATTAACGACTGCTCCAATTTTGGCAGCACCTCGTCCAGAGGAGCCAATGCTGCTATATATCGCTGCAACCAACTTGGTTATCAGCGCAGTTATGGTTGTGGAACGCAAGGCGGGAGAAGCAGAGGCAAGTGAACAGCGCCCTGTTTACTTCATTAGTGAAGTTTTTTCCGCCTCGAAGCAGCGTTATCCGCATTACCAGAAGCTGGCTTATGGTGTTTTTTACGCCGCCAGGAAGTTGAGACATTACTTCCAGGAACATTCAATAACTGTGGTGAGCAAAGCACCTCTGGGGGATATAATAAACAATGCTGAGGCTACCGGCAGAGTTGCCAAGTGGGGCATTGAACTTGCCGCCTTTGACATTACATATAAACCCAGAAATGCTATTAAGTCTCAAGCCTTAGCAGATTTTGTCGCAGATTGGACAGAAGCCATGGATGAAATACCTCTCCCTGAAACAGAGTACTGGATCATGCATTTTGATGGATCAAAGATGCTTCAGGGCTCGGGGGCTGGGGTTGTGTGAGAAATCCTCAAGGGGACAAACTCAGCTACGTGCTACAAATTCATTTCAAAGCAACCAACAATGTTGCCGAATATGAAGCACTTCTACATGGTTTACATATTGCCAAGGAGCTTGGTGTCCAGCGTGTTCTCTGCTATGGCGATTCAGACCTAGTTGCGCAACAGATACGTGGTACATGGGATGCCAAAAGTGCAACAATGGCGGCTTATCGCGCTGCTGTTGACGAATTTGCCAAGTGCTTCCTAGGATATGAGGTCCGCCACATCCCAAGAGCCGAAAATGAGGCGGCAGATACACTTGCCAGGTTGGGATCTGAGCGCAAAAAGGTACCTAAGGATGTTTTCCTGGAACATCTCCACAAACCGTCAATAAAAGGAGCTGATCTTCTTGATCCAGAGGCGGCAGAACCAGTGGAAGAGGCCAGCTATGCCGTCTACTTGGTAAAGCCGGACTGGACAACCCCATACTTGAATTTCCTGGTCAACCAAGAGTTGCCGGAAGATGAGGTGTTGCGACGGCAAATAGTTAGAAGAGCCAAGGCATTCACAATAATTAACGGTGAATTGTACAAGCGTAGTACTACTGGAGTCTACCAACGTTGCATTTCACCAGAGGAGGGCAAAAACTTGTTGGATGAGATACATGCAGGCGTTTGCGGACATCATGCTTCGTCACGCTCCATTGTATCAAAAGCTTTCCGGCAAGGTTTTTATTGGTTGACAGCCAAGGAAGACGCGAAGACATTGTCAAACGCTGCAAGGGCTGCCAACTATACGCCCGGCAACCTCACATGCCGGCTCAAGAGCTGAAAACAATACCCATCACTTGGCCTTTCGCGGTCTGGGGCTTGGACATGGTTGGTCCATTTAAGACGGCGCCTGGGGGCTACACGCACTTGTTAGTTGCGGTAGACAAATTCACCAAATGGGTTGAAGCTAAACCTATAAAAAAGCTTGATGGCGCCACAGCCGCCAACTTTCTGTGGGGCATAATCTCTCGGTTCGGGGTGCCACATAGCATTATCACCGATAATGGCACGAACTTATCGCAAGGCGAAGTTGAGGAATACTGCAACCAACATGGTATCCGGCTGGATTTGGCTTCCGTAGCACATCCCCAGGCAAATGGTCAAGTAGAGCGTACCAATGGTTTGGTTCTTCAGGGAATCAAGCCACGTCTCGAAGTACCTTTGCACAGGGCAGCTGGGGCTTGGGTTGAAGAGTTGCAATCTGTCCTTTGGAGTTTGCGTACAACACCAAACAGATCAACCAAGTTTACTCCTTTCTTCTTAGTCTATGGCGCTGAAGCAGTACTGCCATCCGACATGATGTTTGACTCCCCCAGAATTCAAGCCTACGTCGAAGAAGACGCAGAAGATGCAAGACAGGACGGCCTTGATCTACTTGACGAAGAACGTGATGTTGCCATTGCACGATCCGCCATCTATCAGCAGAATTGCGCCGGTATCATAGTCGAAGAGTGCGACAACGTAGTTTTAGAGTAGGTGACCTGGTCCTCCGCCTAATCCAAGATAGGAAAGGCTTGCATAAGTTATCCCCTCCATGGGAAGGGCCCTTTGTGGTCAGCAAAGTACTGCTCAATGGTTCCTACTATTTGGTGGACATCAAAGATGGCTATAAGAAGAAACGTGGACGTAAGCGGAAGCGCAAGGTTGACGACAAGTATGAAGAAACCAAGCGTCCATGGAACATTGAGCAGCTACGTCCCTTTTACACTTAGCAATTTCTGATTGTAATAAGTATTATATGATTATGAAATAAAAGTCTGTGGTTTGCTCAGTCCGTCTAGAGATCATGCCATCTTTTGTCTTTTCTCGCAATCATATATCTATCGTGTCAAAAGTTACCAAAATTTTCGCTTAGTGCTAATGGTCCTAACTTTTTTGACATTTGCCGTCCGTCCGGCTAAAAATTAAAGCAAACAACCTTTGCACCGCCTAATATGACTATCTGTTTGTTTAAGTGTGGGTCGCTTAGTAGTATGTCGTTGGCACCAACATGCCGGCTTTAGTCTCTGTGTCTAAACTAATTGGTATTGCACCTGGTTGGCACAGCTGAAGTAACTGAGATGAGGTTCCGCCAACATATGAAAAGTCAAGCATGCAAACACAGATACATTTTTAAGGCGGGCCACTTAAATTAAGACTACCGCCAAGTGTAGCATAAAAGTTGGCCCAACAAAAGTTATTTACACCCAGATAGAATAAACACAAGTTTTTTATGCGTCGACAGATTAACGCAGTTAACTTGTTGCATTGTTCGCAGGAAACATTAAGGAGTAGCCGCCTTGGTCGCTGCCGCCTCGGGGGCTTGAGGGCTGGATCCGCCATCCTTGGGGCTGCCTTGTTCAGCTTCCCCCTCGCCGCCTGTGGTGTCCACGCCGGCAACTGACGATGCTTCGCCTGCGGCAACATGCGGATCTGGGTGCTCCTTGTAGAAGACGCGGAGGTCCACCATGTTGGCGACGCGCGTGGCGTAGCCGGCAACAGAAGCCATCACTTCCTTGGAGTCAATGGCATCACCATTTTCATCCTCAGTGGGCATATATTCTGTCACCTGATGCATGTCCGCCTCGGCGTACCAGGCTTTGCACAAGGCAAGGGCAACTTTGGCGGCGCCGCGAGCGGCGGAGCGCAGTATGCCCTCACGCTCGTCGGCCGCCTTCCTCAGAAGCTCCGGCACCGCGTCGACAACAACTGGATCGCTAGTTTCGCTCGGGTAAAACTTGGCGGCGAATGCTTGGCCTGCGCTTTTGATATTGGTGATAATCTCACCAACCTTCAGTATGCGCGCTAGGCGGGGAGAGTTATCCTCCGTATCGCTCAAGTTTGCCGGGGCTGCAAAGGAGAGAAAAATTTCACAAGTTAAACACAAGCCGTCAAGAAGTTCCAAAACATACAAATGTAAGCAAAGGATCGAAAGTTACCAAGGATGTGGTCATGGATGGCATTGATCTCATCCAGGTGGGTAGCCAGGTTTCTTCGGCAAGCTGAACTGCCTTGGCATGGCTCTCTTGCTGAAGCTTGGAGTTCTTGGTCACCTCAGCAAGACTGTCGGTCAGATTTTTAATCTGCTCCGACAACTTGCTACAGGCGGTAGCATGGGCCATGTCCCGCTCTTCCAACTCCTTGGCGTGATCCGCCTTCAGCTTCATGACCTCCTTGGCAAGATCTGCAGCTTCGTTCATCAAAGCTTGCATGTTAGCTGAGTTGTTGAGAACCTCTTGCGCAGTGTTTAACAATTCTACAACAAGCAAAAGGAAAAAACTCCGGCTAAAATACTTGTCGGAGTATCCGTGGAAAACTTGGCGGATGAGAAGAAGGCAAAGAAAATTCTAACCTTCATCTTCTTGCGCGCTTCTTCGAGGCTCGCAAGTTGGCCGTTCTTCAACTCCAGTTCTTGCTGAAGCTCCCGGCATTCCCTATTCTTGGCCTCCGCGGCAGCAAAAGTTCGCGGTTGGACGCCAAGGTGACCTGCACACGCACGGACAACAAAGGTTAAGTTTAATGTCATAGTTAACGGACCACTTCGCCGGCTAAAAACAATGTTTTTAACCGACAAAGTAGTCGGGGGCTACAACTATGTACTATTTACCTCGAGTTCTGCGTCAAGGGTGTCGTGGAGAGTCCTCATGTGTCGATACCAGCTTTTGGTACCGTCCCACATGGTCTGCAGCGTTTGCCGCGTGCCCATGTTGGTGGCTCCTGCCTGGTTCGGCGGCAGAACTGGGTGTGAAGACGATCGGCAAGTTTTGCCTTGGCAGCTTCTGCCGTCTCCCTCTTTATTTCCATGATCCGAGCGGCATCATTAGCCGTAGCTTCAGCCGATCTTTGGGATGCGCTGGCGGCAACTTTTTTGCCCGCCGCCTTCTCTGCTGCGCTCTGCGCAGAACCGGTCATCCTCACCTTGTCCGCCATAAAGGTTCCCGGGCATAAAACCGCGGGAGTGTTGGTGGCAGGGGTCGCCGGTGCTAGTTGCCGGAGAAAATCTCAACGGTCTGCTTCTGCCGGCAGCCGCCTTCACATTGGCGCGCAGCTTGGGCATCGCGGGTCTGGCTCTGAAAGAAGGCGACAGCATGTTAGCAACAGGTAGCCTAAGCACAAAGCAAACTAAGTGGGCAGTAGCTTACCGCTTGGTGGGAACTTTGTTCCCCAAAATTTCATCTTCCGCCTCCGTGGTGGTGACGGCTTTCTTCCTCTTCTCCATCTCCTTGGTGGAGACGAGCTTGCGTTTCCTGCTCTTGGCCCCAACATCGTAGTATCTGGGGGCCAAGTCCTCCTCCGTCAAAGTCGCCAGCTGGATAGGCAAAGGCGAATTAGTATTTGACTTTGGTTAGGAAAGTAGGTGCATAAAAGTAAAGGAGGTATTGCCTTACCTCTGGGGCTGGGTTGTCGTGAGTGAACATGGCAACACTCTCGGCCGCCTTCACAAACCTTGGCTGGATGAGTTCTCGCAGCCGGTAAAGGAGCACGTCAATGTCGAGCGTGTCATCAGCTTCCTCCGCCTTGTATTCGCACATCTTGAATGGGCGATAGCGCAAAGGCAGGATCCGCCTTGATAACCAGCACAGGACGGTGTCAACTCCGTCAAGGCGGGGAGGAACCATTGTCGATGTGAGAAACTCAATCCGCCTAAAGGCTAGGCGGAGTTCCTCTGGGAGAGTGGTGGCCTGCTTCTCCGTCCAGTGGGCTTGGTGCTCTGGCGGGGAGTTGGCAAAAGGCGGAATGCCCACCGTTTTGCCGGGAGCCGGGATGTCTTTGCAATAGAAGAAGGTGCTGGTCCAGTTTTTGACAGACTCCACGTAGGGGATCTTTGGATACCAGGCACCTTGGCGGCAGTTGAAAGTTACACTACCGCAGGTTGCCATCGCGCCACCAGAGATAGTTTGCCGGCGGCATATAAAGCAATACTTGAAGGCTTCTACTGTAGGTGCTATTCCTAAGTAGCCTTCGAAAAGAGCTGGAAGCCGGCTAAAACTAAGATGCTGTTGGGGGCGATATTGTGCGGTTGCAACCCGTAATGTTGGAGGACGGCAGAAAAGAAGGCGGAGGGAGGCAAACTCATACCGCGGATAAGGTGGGAAGTCAAGACGACCCTTTCCCCTTCTTCCGGCTCGGGGACGGCCTCCTCTCCTGGCAGCCGCCAACTGCACTCAGCTTTTGACGGCAGGAAGCCGCCTTCCACCAACTGATCCATATAAGCTTCTGTCAAGCATGCCGGAAGCCAATATCTGGAGCCTAGGTCTGCGACCTCGACCACTTCATCGTCACTGTCCTCGTCGCCGGCGGCCTCGGAATCGGCATGTGGCTCGGGCGCCGCCGTCGCCAGGGGAGTTGCGAAAATGGGGGTGGAAGATGCAGCCGTTGTCGCGGCCGGCGCCGGAGAAGAAGAAGTGTCCCCGCCCGTGGCCGTGGCGGGGGTCGTAGAAGAAGAAGGGGCGGAGCTCGTCGCCGCCGCCGCAGCCGATCCAGATCCAAACGCGGCTGCTACCACGGCCGCCGCCGTTGCTTCCTTCGAAGGGCTCAACTCGCCGGTGCTCGCCATTGGAGGTGGGTGCTCTGCTGGGTGCGGATCGCCGGAGCTAGCAGTGGAGGTGGAGCGCTCGAGGAAGAGGAAGCAAGGGTTTGCGAGGTGTGTGCGCGAAGGAGGAGAATGGTTCGGTGCGGTTCGGGTGGGGGTTTTTATTTCCTCTGCTCCAAGATTAGTGCGAGGAATAAGGCATGGAGAGATCTGCGCCACCTGTCCGCGATTTGCACGCTGTGGCAACGGTGTCTGCGAGATTGTCTCCTCGATTCCCGCGCGTAGTGGAAAGATCATCATGAGGTTCAAACTGTCGTGGACTTCATGACGTCATCCGTCAACATTTGACGGAAACTGTCAGTTTGACAAGACCACACGTGGGAGATTCCTGACAAGTTGTCAGTCCGTCTTTCCCATGTTGGCGGCTGCGTTCTGACAACTTTTGTCGGATCGCCACCTATCTTTTCAATTGTGGAATGCTTCAAGCTCTTCAGACGCTTACAAACAAGATGGATGTTATCGGCAAAAGAGGACGGCGCCTGAAGAACTTAAACCCTTCCAGGGGCTAATGTTGGGGTTATACCAACTAGGGGTATCACCAACATGGCAAATCCGGCTAGCCCAGGGTGGCCCGCTGTGGTGGATAAGGCTTTGCCTGCCGGGCGGCCCAGATAGCCGGCAAGTCAAGGTAGGCGGAAGACGGCAAGACGGAGGCCCAAGACCGAAGCCCATGAAGCTATCAAGACATAGGCGGTAGGCGGCATACTTGCCGGATAGGATTAGGACTCTGTAGTCTTGTCGGATACGTTACAACCTTGTACCCCTGCGTCTGGCCGCCTATATAAGCCAGACCAGGGACGCCTTTAGGGCAACCAACGAACGATCAATCATACAACCAACTCGCTGTAACCTGTAACACGGCTATTTGCCTTATAGTGAGTTATAGCAGCACGTAGGATCTCGCCACCGTAGCGAGATCTGAAGCTGGGTAAACCGCCGTGTTCAATCCCGACCTTGACGACGTCTACCTTCTTGCCCTACGTTCTCCTCCGGCTAGAGGACCCCCGTCTCCTATCAACAATGCCGATACGACGACAAGGAGAACAAGAGGAAATCCTCCCACGGGTTTTGGATGTACTGGCGAAGTTTGCACAACTCTCAATGTGAGAAGAGGGCAATGCACAGCACCGAAGAGGCTAGCAAATTTGGATGGTGGAAGTGCCAAAACCGTAGCTTAACATTAGTCAAAAAGAACTCACAAGTTTATTGCAAACAACTAGCAGGTTCAACATTCAGCGCATGGTTAATATTTACCCCAAGGAGGGCCGTTCACAGCGGCACAAGTACCCCGTTAGATCCCTCGACCTTCACACACAACCTAGTCATTACGAACCACTTTTCAGACATGGAAAGCTATCAAGTCCGACTACACCTTCAACAATTTAAGTGTTTGTAGTACGGTGCAAGCTTAAAGACAATAATCCACTAATGATTTTAACTCAATTAACCAGCAAGCTTCACCATCTATTACTTAATACCTCAAAACGTTTGCAAGGAATCAGGTTATCAAAGTTCAATGATCTACAAGATTATGCAAGTTTTTCATTATACCACTACCACACGCAACATTTTCTGAACCAACATATTAACCAAGCAACTCTCCAAACAGATATAAGTGAAGCAAGAGAGTACTTTCTATAAAAGAAAACTAATAGCTCTAATAAGAGATACATGAAAACAAGAGCTAAAGCTGAACAGCGCGAAAATTGAATACTCAACAGATATAAGTGAAGAATAGGAGTATTCTCACGAAAAAGCGGAGCGTGTCTCTCTCCCAATCAAGAATGTTGTGATCATGCTTATTGAAAATAAAAGTACAATACTGAAAATAAAAGCACACAGACGCTCCAAGAAAAGCACATATGATGTGAAAGAATTAAAATATAGTTTCACTAGAGATGACCTGATAATTTTGCGATGAAGAAGGGGATGCCTTGGGCATCCCCAAGCTTAGACGCTTGAGTCTTCTTGAAATATTGGGGAGATCCATGGGAGCCTCCCCAAGCTTAAGCTCTTCACTCTTCTTGATCCTATTATCACCTTCTCTCTTGACCCTTGAAAACTTCCGTCACACCAAACTCAAAGTAAATCTCATTAGAGGGTTAGTGCATAATCAAAAACTCACATGTTCTATAAAGACGCAATATGATTGTTACTTTAAACATTAGCTACAGCCACTGATGTTATGTGAAGCTCTTCCACCCAAAAAAGAATTTCACTCAACACTAGTAAAAGAGAGAATGCAAAATAAAAAGGCATAATCTGTCTAAAACAGAACAGTCCGCAAAGACGAATTTTTTCGAGGCACTTACACTCAGATCGAGAAACTTTAACTAATGAAAGATTCAGACATTCATAAAGATTACGCACAAAAATTTCAGATTTAATTAACAATCTGGTGATTTTAAATTTCGTACAGTGAACAGCAAAAATCTGTTTCTGCGCAGCAATCAAAATTAAGCATCTTAACATTAGAGGCTACTCTTGGCACAACAATGCGAGAAAATAAAGATACAAAGGAGTTGCTACAGAAGTAAACAAACTCCTTGACTCAATAAAATGAAAATAAAAATAATGGGTTGCCTCCCATAAGCGCTTTTCTTTAACGCCTTTTAGCTAGGCATATGATTTTTGATGATGCTCTCATATGTATAAGAGGTGAATATGAAAGAGCATCAAGAAGCATATAAAACATTTAAATCTAACACTCTTCCTATGCAAGGAATCTTGTAAGAAAATAAATCAATAAAACAAAGTGACTAGCATAGGAAGGCAAAACAAGTGCAACTCAAAATTTCAACATAAAGAGAGGAGACTTAATATTATTGTGATGTATGAATCCATGTCTCCCTCTCTCATAATAACTTTCAGTAGCATCATTGATAAAATCCACAATATAACCATCACATGAAACATTCTTATCATGATCCATATGCATAAAAGTATCAATATTTTCCACATAAGCAAAGTTCTTTTTATTAATAACAATAGGAGTAGGATCATTATGAATAACTTGAACATGATAGACAAGTTGTATATTAGAGGGATGGTTGTGAGTAATCTCTCCATAATTATGACAAGCTTCATGAGGATGATTGTAATTATAACCTATGTCATATTTATCATCACAATGATTATCAAAGACTGGAGGCATAGTATCATCATAAACAATAGAATAGTTATCTTCCAAAGTGTGTTCATTTGTAAACATATCATCATCATTTTTACTAGAAGGAGAGGTCTCAACTATATAATCATCGTAGCAAAAGGATTTTCAAAAACATCACTAGGAGGAGAGGTTTCAAATATATAATTATTACTAGCAAAAGGATTTTCAAACACCTCATCCCCAAGCTTAATGCTTCCTATATCATCATTGGAAGGAACATGGATAGTACTAATAGTATAGCAATTATTAACATCATCATTTTCAGAATTGGTACCCAAAAGATTTTCAATATCAAAAGTAGTGTGCTTTTCCCAATCATGATCACTACTATAAGTAACAGGCATAGGATCATCATCGAATTCAGACTCATCAGCAACAACTATAATAGGAGCAATATGCTTAGGGGAAGATACCGTTTCCTCTCTCCTTTTACTCCTCCTCTTCTTCTTCTTCTTTCCCTCTTTAGGAGGGAGAGGCTTGAAAGGAGGCTTCACCACATACCCTGGTTTATTGTTAGAAACAATAGAAGAAGCTTGGGAGGATTCCTCTTTTTCATTAATAAGAGTAAAACAAACATTAGTCCTTTCATATTTTGGTAAAGTCGATCCATCTTTTATAATATTTTGTATGTAAGTGTTGGCATGGCAATTGTTAGCACAATAGAGATGACATCCATGCAATACGCTATTCATATCAAAAGCACTCATATCTAACGAAGAAGTTTTTCTTGATAACTCTTCACACCCCAAAAATAATGTAAGTTCATCATGCTGATTAGGAGTGATCATGTTATCACAAAAGTCTTCCGCAATATCCTTATTAGAACCTGAGCATTGGAATTCGAAGTGACCCTTTTATAGCAAAGTTCACAAATAAAAGGATAGAGGGCACAAACTTTTTCAGCAAGATCATTTAGAGCCCTGTGCCACATTCTAGTTTTTTCATTCCTATGATGGATACAATAATCTTCTTCGATTTGATTCTTTTCACAAGGTCTAAGTGCTCCACAAAAATTAACATGCTTATAAGAAATAGTATTTTCAGAAGTTTGAGCATGTTTATTGCAATCATTAGTAACAATTTCATTTTCCATGCAAGTGTCTTTGAAAGGTTCATGATACATGTCCCAATTTTCTTTAGGAACATTAATATGAGAAGCAAAGGCTCTACAATAATCAACAATAATTTGAGAATCAAGACCATATTTAGCACTAAGCTCATGAAAACTAGCAGTTTCAGCGAAAGACTTAATGCAATCATACTCATAGTTTATACCTGATTCTTTACCTTTGTCGTTCTCCCAATCTTCAGTATTGCCTTGAATTGTTTCAAGAAGATCCCATTAGCTTCAACCTTCTTACTTGTGAAAGAACCCTCTGAACAGGCATCTAGATAATCCTTGTAATGACCTGAAAGCCTTGCATAAAAATTAGTAACAATTATTTCCTCAGGAAGCCCATGGTTAGGACATTTGAGTATTAATGTTTTCAGTCTTTCCCAAGCTTGAGCAATGCTTTCTCCATCACGAGGACAAAAATTATAAATGTAATTCCTATCTAAATGCATTTCATAAGGAGGATAAAATTTAGAGTAAAAGAGAAATTCAAGCTCCTTCCACTCCGAATGATGAGGATCATCCAGTAGATCATACCACTCCCTAGCTTTGTCCTTAAGTGACAATGGAAATAATTTCTTCATGGCATTTTCCCTTGATAAACCTGCAACCTTAAACAACTCACAAAGTTCTGTAAGTTTCAACAAGTGATCACGTGGATGGACTGTTCCATCCCCTGCATAACGTTCATCCATAACCTTTTCAACAATTTCCATAGGTATTTCAAAAGGAATACTTTCAGTAGGTGGATTTAGAATATCACAAGCATCATTAGAATTATCACGTATGGGAGACAAAGTATTATCAAAGCAAATTTTCTCCTCCAAAGCTGGGGAACTAAAAAGATCATTTTCAAAACTAGCTTCCCCAAGCTTAGACTTTTCCATAGCATTAGCAATAATGGTGTTCAAAGAATTCATGCTAATAACATTGCTACTATTATGCAAAAAACTTCCATAGGTTTTTTAATTTTCTCTTCAAAAGCATCATGTCCTAATTCAATATAAAGTTCATAAAGATCTCTAATTTTTTTGTTGTTTTCCATTAAGCCTAACTAGTGAAATAAAAACAAGAAACAAAAAGATATAATTGCAGAATCTAAAGGAAATACCTTCGAGCACTCACACGTCAGCAACAGTGCTAGAAAATAGCTAAGTAGCTGGAGGATGTGAGTACCTTTTACCTTACCTCCCCGGCAACGGCGCCAGAAAATAGCTTGATGTCTACGCACGCTTCTATTCTTGTAGACAGTGTTGGGCCTCCAAGTGCAGAGGTTTGTAGAACAGCAGCAAGTTTCCCTCAAGTGAATCACCCAAGGTTTATCGAACTCAGGGAGGTAGAGGTCAAAGATATCCCTCTCAAGCAACCCTGCAATTAAGATACAAGAAGTCTCTTGTGTCCCCAACACACCCAATACACTTGTCAGTGTATAGGTGCACTAGTTCGGCGAAGAGATATTAAAATACAAGTGATATGGATGATTATAAGTGGTAATTGCAATCTGAAATAAAAATGGCAGCAAGCAAACATGTAGCAGAACTGGTTGTAAACGGTGTTTCAATGCTTAGAAACAAGGCCTAGGGATCATACTTTCACTAGTGGATACTCAACAATATAACATAATTGAATACATAGATATTCCCTCTTCACTATGCTACTCTGATCTATTCTCCTGTTGGATAGAAATACCAATCTACTGCGTAGGGCTATAACAGCACTCCCTAAAGTCTGAGTAAACAAACACCACAATATCATAGCACACCAAAACAATTGCGTAGGGCTACAAAAGCACACCTCAAGGTCGGTGATACACACCTAGAACACCCCAATGTCACTACGGGTATCCTAAAATAGTACACAACCTCCACAAGTGAATAGTGCCATCCAACACAAGAATACTCATGAAATATCTCTCTAATATATTAATGGAGTCAAACACATCACCCACACTGTCACCTTGATAACGTGCTTTACATGACTCCACAGATCATAATGACAAATCACTTGAGTAGCATATTCATAATATAATGAAGAGTAACATCTATGGATTCAACTAGATTACAAAGCTCATGATCACATGAAGATCACACCATGGGAGAGAGAGATAAACCACATAGCTACCGGCATGAGCCCTCAGCCCCGAGGAGACTACTCACACATGGTCATGATGATGAGGAACTTGATGGAGTGGTTGATGAAGAGGTGCAGCCCGGAGAGGAGGCGGCAGCCCGCGGCAGCCACGGCAGCGGCGGCGGCTGCTCTTGGAGGCGGCGGCGGCCCTTGGTGATGGAGATGGTGTTGGAGAGGTTCTCCTCCCCTAGACGGCTGCCTAGGAGGAGGAAAATTCATGGTATGGGGCTCCTCTCACGACCTAGGGTTTTCTCCCTTATATAGACTCTCGGATTTCCGTCATCCCCTCTTGGCTCCACGAAAACGGGCATATCTGGAGCATCCGGACTCGGATTAGGCCGAATTTTATGTCTAGATCGTGCGCAGAAAATTCCCTGCAACTTTCGCGACTAGACTTTTTCCATTTGACTCCAACTTGAGATCTTTGAAAATAGTTTTCAGACAGATTTCTGGAAAGTCCCAATTTGACTCCAACTTGGTTTCCTTTGCCCAATTTTGATAATTTCTACACATCAAAGTGTAAAACAAGAACATTGTGCACTTTGGCAACTATTAGTAGGTTAGTCCAATAAATGTCATAATATGATATAAAGTGCATACAAAACATGTGGCAATTGATATAAAACATGCATGGAACATCAAAAATTATGGATACGTTTGAGACGTATCATCACGTTAATTTGGTGCGGCGCACGCCGCACCTGTCAAGTTTCAAAATGTTGAAATATGATGAAATTTGTTGCGTGAAGTATATATAAATACCTAATGTATTGAAATGTTAAAATTATATTTTTACATTAACATTTAACGTAAGTCTATAGTGGTGGGAATGTACATTTGTTGGTTTAAATTACGTAATTAGAATAAATTATTTTAGGTTACATTCAAATAATTATCAAATTAAAATATTCAATTTAAATCTATAATTAGAGGGAATGTGTCATCTGAGCATTTAATAAGTTTAACTTCATATAATCTTAGGGAGTGCAGTTGTTTTTTTTTCTTGAAGTGTTTATTAAATTGGAATGTTTAGGCATGTTTTTTTTCTTTGTGAATAGTTAGCATTCTTTTTACTGAATAAAAAAGTTTGGTAGGTGTTAATGCTTTGTTTCTTTTGTTTTAGCCGTATAATATATGTTGCAAAGAGAATTGGCATTTTTGAATTTTTTAGTGTAATTTTTCAATTCAAAATGTTAAAATTCATTGGAATCTGTCGTTCGAAGTTGCTTTAAAAGTTCAGTAATTTTAAATGTACAAATATATATAGGTTTATGTTTATAGTTTGCCATATTTAATTATACTCTATAATCAGTGGAAATACAGTGTGTAATCTTTTTTTTTTCTTAATCCAATTCCATTTAATCAGAGGAAATGTAGTTAGGTTTTCTCTAAATATTTACTTTAGTAAAATGTCCAAAAATGTTTGTATTTTGGTGTAAGTAGTTGTCATGTATTTTTTTTGGGACATTTAGGATGTTGTGTAATTACGAAAAATGCTGGCAGTGGGCCCCACATGCAGTTTATTTATTAATTAGAAGAAAAAAATTATGGAAAATCTGGCAGGGACCCGTGCTGACGTCATTAAATGACGTCAGCAATGGCGCTGCGGCCATCTCGAGCACGCAGGGGTCGAAGGAGGGCGAGCGGGGCAGCGCGCTTACGCGCATCTGACGCCCCGGCGTGCGGCGACCCGGATGGTGGCAGAGCTGTGGCCAAGTGGTCGCCGGAATCGTCGAAATCGAAGGTGGCAACCGACGGCCGGAGGCGACGAAGAAGGAGACGGCGGCGGCGATTCCGGCCAACCCGGCATGCGTCTTTTGGAGAGGAGGTGCAGGACACGACGGCGAAGCTCGCCGTGCTGTCCGATTCGTGCGGGGAGGCGCGGAATGGCGGCGCCGCGCGGCGGCGGCCGGAGGCGCTCTCCGCGCCGTGCGGGAGAGAGAGAGGGGTGAGGGGGATTTGTTGACGTTTTAGCAAAAAAGTCCTTGGGCTCTTCTGAAATTTTAATTTGGTCCTTCACAACGTTTAAAGTTGGACTGCGGGTTGTTTTTTGGAAAATGCGAGGTCTTTTATGCAAGACCGTCACGGACGTCTCCTCTGCGCCGTCCGATCGGCGGGCGACGGCCGGGATCGGGCGCTGTAACACTGTAGATTTTCTACAGTACCACTGTAGCAAATCTACAGTAAATGGAGCGCTCTCAGCACGCCGTTTTGCACAGCTTTCATATAGTTAGATATATATGCACATGCATGCATGCACCGGACATGCCGTATGCATGAAATAAGCTACCGCTGAATCTGAATGCCTACTATTCCTTTGTACACTGTGTTTGCGTCGGCGCTTGTCTCCTAGTGACACTGCGGCGCGTACGCATACACGTACTGAAATATTTTCCGTCTCCAACTAGACACATATGCAACTAGACAACCGCTCGATCGTTTTGCTCGAGCTCAATTCGCATCCGCTAGGGGCCACCCACGCAAAATGATCCCGTGTTTCGTGGTAGTATACTCGGTGGCATGCAAAATTTGAAGTCTACAATGGACCAGGCAAACCAGTCCAGATCAATTTTTTTGAGAACACGCAACAGCCTTGCGTATCGTTTGCATTAGAACAAATGGGGCGGAGCCAAAGTACAGTGTTGCCGGCATCAATGATGCGGGTACATGGCCATGCTAGGATGCTGGGCATACATACATATATACATATGGGCAAGAGGAATACGGCGCCCAAGTCAAGATTTAGAGCATCTTCACCGGCACGCTCACGTCAGGCAATGGTGCCAGACACATGCTAATTGGAAGCGCCGGCACACGTTGTCGCCCTATTGAGAGCGGCTCGCCCAATCGGTCGTTCTAATTAGGGTTTTTCAACAGAAAAATGAATCTCAAATATGGATGAACTGGCGATATTTCATTGAATGGAATTTAACAAACTTAAACGAAATTTAACAAACAAAAATTTACAAAGTTAAACGAATTTAACTAAATTTAAACTAAAGCCTAAACCTTACATCTAGCGGTGCTTCCGGCAGGCGCGAGAGAAGGAGGCCTATCCCGAAGCCGAGGAACCCACTACACGCCAGCATCGAGAAAGATGACTCATTAGCAGGATTTTTTTTCTATCAGTACAATAATTAGAAGGAGTCATGTCCTTTCGTTTTCGTTGGATGCAAATTTGATGGTTATAATAGTTAGTGGAACTTCAACTAGGGTGTGAAGTCGCCGCCTTATGCAACGAGAGAAGAAAAGGCACACGGGAGGAGAGTTGACCGGCCGACACCAGGTTCATCGGGGTGGGTATTGGCCCTAAGGGCCCCACCGGAGGTAGGTCCCACAGCATTGCTGGGCCCCGGCTGACTGCAATCATGTCTGGCCAGGAAGGAGGCGGCACGCAGGGAAACGAGGAAGAAAATCCTATGCGATCCTGCCTGGTACGACCCTGCCGTGGACCATATCGTACACCGTAGGATTTCAGCACTCACGTTCGAGCCGCACGATTTTGATTAATGTTTGCCACGTGGTTCGTGCTGGATGAGGTCCACGCCCTGGGTCGTAGCAGGTTGGGTCGTATAGGATTTTTTTTCGGGAAACACTATTATACTGTGTGCTGTAGCTAGCATGCAAAGTGGACTTTACTTGTACGTAGAAAATTAGCAAACAATCAGGAGCTTAATAATACTGTATATAGTATTAGATATTTAGATTGCATAACGATCTGTTGGGACTTTGGGGGTCAATGTGAATCACATGGACTAATGCTCATTTTCATATATGGTGCCCACGTTAGTAAGTGACGAACTCGCTCACGTCTGCGTCCTGTTGTAGTGCTATATATTGCGATCACGTTCTACAGGACTGCATCATCGACGACAACAGACTCGATCCCAAACTCACAATGTCGACCAGCTCCAAGGCCTATGATAATGGCGACGAGAAGCATTTGGTCTGTGTGACCGGAGCGGGAGGCTTCATCGGGTCGTGGGTGGTGAAGGAGCTCCTGGACCGTGGCTACCATGTCAGGGGAACCGCCAGGGATCCCGGTAAGAACTAATCTTTAGTTTTTCCATGGTCTTGCTGTGTGTCATTATTTCTGGTTAACTGATTCATCGATGGGCGAAATGGTGCGTGAATGATTGTTCATTGTGAAGTCGACCCGAAGAACGCCCACTTGCTTGCCCTGGATGGAGCGAGAGAGGCTCACCCTGTGCCGCGCCCACATCCTCGACTACGACGGCCTCTGCGCCGCGTTCCAGGGATGCCGAGGCGTCTTCCACGTCGCCTCCCCCGTGTCACAAGACCCCGTCAGTTCACTGCCTCTGCTCCTTCTTGAGAAATGGTTTTAAGCAGTACACCATTGATGAGCTCGATCGTACTGCTTGCAGGAAGATATGTGGACGGCCGTGCAGGGGACGAGGAACGCGATCAACGCGGCGGCGGACATGGCGTGCGCCGAGTGGTGTTCACCTCCTCCTTCGGCGCCGTGTACATGGACCCCAAACGGAGCCCCGAGACGGTCGTGGACGAGACGTGCTGGAGCGACTACGACTTCTGCAAGCGAACTGGCGTACGTAGCAAGCTCGATCATTTCCCTCTCCGCCCATGCATCCAATATATTTTCTCGCAAGTGATTGTAAACTTACCAATCCTGGTTTGTAGAATCTGTATTGTTGCGGGAAGATGATGGCGGAGATCGCGGCGACGGAGGAGGCGGCGAAGAGGGGCCTGGATCTGGCAGTGGTGGTGCCGGCCATGACGGTGGGCCCCGTGCAACAGCGGACCGTCAACTACAGCACCGACCACGTTGCGCGCTTCCTCACGGGCACCAAGCCGGCCTACCAGAACGCCGTCACCGCCTACACTGATGTGCGCGACGTCGCCCGCGCGCACGCCCTCATCTATGAGCTCCACGACCCGCGCGGTGGCTGCCGCTACCTCTGCGTCAGCGTCGTGCTGCACCGCGCCGAGTTCGTCCAGCTGCTCCGAGACCTCTTCCCGCACTACCCCGTGACTGCAAAATATGAAGACGAAGGCAAGGGCAAGCCGATGGTTAAGCCGTACAAGTTCTCCAACCGGAGCTCAAGGACTTGGCCTCGAGTTCACTCCGATGAGGGAAAGCTTGTACGACACAGTGATATCCCTGCAGGAAAAGGGTCACCTGCCTCTGCCTCCTCCGGTGCCAAAGTGTGCACGTCTGTAAACAAAGATATGCACATGCATGCACACGTTTGCAAGATCCAGATTGTGGTGTGGTGCATTGGCTGATATTATTTCCTTTATTTCTTCTACTAGTGTGGGTTTCCTCTAGAAGGCCTTGAATCATTGCTCTGCTATGTATGATGTATCGAATCAATTCAGTAGCCCCTTTGAACCGTTTCTGATACACACATAGTGGATGCATGATCTTAACTCTAATGTTGCCAGGCAGACGGGAGCTTCCATACCTTACATCTTGCTCATCCCTTCCCGTCGTCGCTTCGGTAGTCCCGCAGCTCCTACATGTTCCGATTTTCAAGGGAGTTGCGGGAGCACCTTTCTCTTGCAAACGAACAATGTTGGTCCTCGCCTTGCCGGGCGACCCTACGCACCACTAGAGCACAACCTAAGCTTCCACTCCCTGGGAGCTACCTCGGATCACTGGCGCGTGAAAACTTGCAAAGACACAACGACTCGAAACAAGAGAGAAGACACCACAAAAGTTGGAACAAGATTGACATCAAAGACGAAAGCAAGAGAAGGAAGAGCATTGTTGGAGAAGATGACAAGAACAAAGTGGAGGAGCACCGCTCCTACCTACGAGCAAAACCACAAAGCATGTGGCGGCGAGAGGTGGCAAACAGGAGCTAGGAAACTACCACTTCATATCTCTGACTACAATAAGGCACTAGCTTGGCTACTGAAACAGGCATGTCAAAGCCATGAGGACCGAAACTCCCGAGTGGTGCCTCCAAGGAGCTCATGGTGTAGTTGTGCCGCCTCCATAGGCCTGGCTGAGCAGACCAGGGTTTTGACCCAGACCAAGACAAGGAGGACGAGATGGAGCCACAACATTGCCCGCAAGGGAAAAACAGCGATCATGGGCTTCGCCGACACCTGCACCAACACCACCAGCCTGAGATTTCCTCGGTCCTAAGCTGAAATGAGATATCCCAGGTTATAGAAACAGTTTACATATCTGTCGGAAAGAAATAGAAGATTCAAGGCTTGTTTTTTTTTCTCAGAAATATAAGTCGTACCTCGAATTAATAGATCTAATCATTTTTGTTAATCCAAAGGCTGAAAATATAAAAAACTGTGACTAGTAAAATTCCTACAAGTGCAAAATCGATACATAAAAATCACGCAGATGGGCCTCAACCCAAGCTCGTAGATCCCCGGCCCAATACCAAATAATGGTCATGCTCGATTCGCTCTCGTTTCCGAACTCGGGAATCCCCAAATCGACCGTAAGAATGGGCTCACACGGGAACAAGCTTGGACAGAACTCCGTCCTCCGAGCAGCGACGGCACGTCTCCGGTGGAGTTGAGAGTGGTTGAAAAGAAAGTCCGATTTCTAACAAACAAGCCGGCCGATTCATCTTTGCATTATTGTGTACAGCCGAAACAAGTTGCACTTCATGGTGCATGCACTGATGAACAAACCAATGGTTATTAGTTGACTGCATACAATTAAACGACTTGTTATTGTTTAAAAAAAATGGACGTGAGTACAAATTAAACACCAATCCAATTGATCGCTGACAATTTACTCTGCTGCTACTTGCGGATTAAAATTAAGGACCGTGCACCCGGCCGCACTCCTTTATTTATCGAGACTGTCTCTTAATTAATTGTCACCGAAAAAAGAAAACTCAGGTCAATCGTCCTTCGTAGTCGATGGCTTCATTCATTGTGTCTAGGTAGCTTGCTGGTAACATAGCATTGTGAACGGAACGTATGATCATGCACCAAGCTAGCTGTTCTATATGTACACCCACGTCGATCGCATCTAAGATCATCCCGTGTTAGCTCAATTGTGATTATTCAGAAAATTCCAAAAACGAGTAGCTAAGCCAATCGCGATCAGGTCGGTCTCCATGTCGCAGGAGGCTTCATACGGAGCATATTCATCTGGATCGATAGTGTACCGTTTTTGTTGGGACCCGACAGCCGTGGATCACGAGATGCTCAACACTAGATCGATCCGACAAAACAATATGCAGCCTCTCACTACGGGAAACAGACGATACGCCGACGGCCGGAAGCCGTCGGCGTAGCCACGATCGCCGTCGGCGTACACCTACCCCGACGGCCGCCGTCGGCGTATCTCCGTCGGCGTAGCGGGCTGTCGGCGTAGACAAAATGCCGTCGGCATATCCGTCGCCGTCGGCGACGTCTTAGTGGGGCCCACAAAAACGGAAGCCGTCTGTCTCCGTCTGCTCCACCAATACGCCGACGGCAAAGCCGTCGGCCTAGAGTGCCACGTGGGGCGATCTGGTGCATCTGGGACGTGCCATACGCCGACGGCATTAGACGACCATTTGGTCCTTTCAGGGCGACGTGGCAGCACCTTGTGCGCCTGGGGAGAGCTCTACGCCGACGGCAAGCTTTGACCATATTTCAGTTTATTGCTGATTCTTGCTGCTGGTTTCTAGCACAATTTAAATACAATTAAAATTGCACAAATTATAAAACATGACAGAAACATCACATAGATATCCAAAATGACACAAACATGATTCGAATTCATACACGCATTCATACAAACTCAAAATGACAGAAACATAGTTTGAATTCACACCCGGAACACCCGAACTAATCCTAAATCTCGTGAGAGGTCGAGCCACCTATCTCTGACCGCGTGAGAATAGGCGACCGACCGCGTGGGCCAGTCGAAGCACACAGGGAATCCGGCGAGGCACGGGACTGTGCGGTCTCACGCGACGAACCCGGCGAGGCACCACCAGTGCCATGCACCACGAGCGCGCGCGTCGAAGTCGGCGAGGCAAAAGCAGGATCAAAGGATGTATTCCTCGAGCATCTCGATCCCTACATTTTTGAGTCCTAGTTAGCAACTTGGAAAGCACAGCATGTCGGTAACAATTTGTTTGGCAAATAACATACCGGAGTCGCTTGCTTGTATGTGCGAGCGACCGACTCCCTCGTTGGGCCGACGGGCGGGATCCCCGGCCTAGGTGGACGCGGAGGCAGCGGGTCCCGCTCTCCAGTGGCAAAAAACTTCTCGGTAGCCTACAAGATAGTTTAGATGTCAGGAGTTGTAGAAAAAGAAGTTCAAACTAGAGGAAATGGGACTTGTCATATTTTGCAAATACAAAAGTTGAAACTTACAGCATCCTTCAACTCATTCCACTCCTGGCTCCTATGTAGCCACAAGTGATACTCTCTCTCATAGTCCGCGTAAGCGGGATCGAAGGCCGCCTCGAAATCAGCCTACAGTTTTAAAAGGAACGCATCTCGTCAACTTAGCCACTTAGCTAGGAACGAATGTCGGAAAGAGAATGAAATTGAGAAAAACTTACATCGGGGCGAGCTCGGGAAGGCCGACGAGGCAGGACGGGAGGGTCGTCGCGGTGAGGGTAGCCTTGACACGCGAGAGGCCCAACTCAGGAGTACGCGTGAGTACCGCACTAAGCATGAGAGGACGGCCATGCGCCCAACCGTTCCCGGCAAGGACCACTGCTCTCTCGTCGGTGTCATGCTGAAGAGGGTTGTCCACAAACGGATTTATACCCTTGAACGTCTCGGCGTATGCCTTTAGCCCCTCCTTGGCAGTGTCGAAGTAATCGGGCTGCGAGGGCTGAGGCTCAGAAAAATTGGCTTCTTCATCTTCATCCTCTCCCATGTTTGCATGTGCGTAAGAGGCTCCCCGAGATCATCCCGTGTTAGCTCAATTGTGATTATTCAGAAAATTCCAAAAACGAGTAGCTAAGCCAATCGCGATCAGGTCGGTCTCCATGTCGCAGGAGGCTTCATACGGAGCATATTCATCTGGATCGATAGTGTACCGTTTTTGTTGGGACCCGACAGCCGTGGATCACGAGATGCTCAACACTAGATCGATCCGACAAAACAATATGCAGCCTCTCACTACGGGAAACAGACGATACGCCGACGGCCGGAAGCCGTCGGCGTAGCCACGATCGCCGTCGGCGTACACCTACCCCGACGGCCGCCGTCGGCGTATCTCCGTCGGCGTAGCGGGCTGTCGGCGTAGACAAAATGCCGTCGGCATATCCGTCGCCGTCGGCGACGTCTTAGTGGGGCCCACAAAAACGGAAGCCGTCTGTCTCCGTCTGCTCCACCAATACGCCGACGGCAAAGCCGTCGGCCTAGAGTGCCACGTGGGGCGATCTGGTGCATCTGGGACGTGCCATACGCCGACGGCATTAGACGACCATTTGGTCCTTTCAGGGCGACGTGGCAGCACCTTGTGCGCCTGGGGAGAGCTCTACGCCGACGGCAAGCTTTGACCATATTTCCAGTTTATTGCTGATTCTTGCTGCTGGTTTCTAGCACAATTTAAATACAATTAAAATTGCACAAATTATAAAACATGACAGAAACATCACATAGATATCCAAAATGACACAAACATGATTCGAATTCATACACGCATTCATACAAACTCAAAATGACAGAAACATAGTTCGAATTCACACCCGGAACACCCGAACTAATCCTACATCTCGTGAGAGGTCGAGCCACCTATCTCTGACCGCGTGAGAATAGGCGACCGACCGCGTGGGCCAGTCGAACCACACAGGGAATCCGGCGAGGCACGGGACTGTGTGGTCTCACGCGACGAACCCGGCGAGGCACCACCAGTGCCATGCACCACGAGCGCGCGCGTCGAAGTCGGCGAGGCAAAAGCAGGATCAAAGGTGCATTCCTCGAGCAACTCGATCCCTACATGTTTGAGTCCAAGTTAGCAACTTGGAAAGCACAGCATGGCGGTAACAATTTGTTTGGCAAATAACTTACCGGAGTCGCTTGCTTGTATGTGCGAGCGACCGACTCCCTCGTTGGGCCGACGGGCGGGATCCCCGGCCTAGGTGGACGCGTAGGCAGCGTCCCGCTCTCCAGTGGCAAAAAACTTCTCGGTAGCCTACAAGATAGTTTAGATGTCAGGAGTTGTAGAAAAAGAAGGTTCAAACTAGAGGAAATGGGACTTGTCATATTTTGCAAATACAAAAGTTGAAACTTACAGCATCCTTCAACTCATTCCACTCCTGGCTCTTCTGTACCCACAACTGATACTCTCTCTCATAGTCCGCGTAAGCGGCATCGAAGGCCGCCTCGAAATCAGCCTACAGTTTTAAAAGGGAACGCATCTCGTCAACTTAGCCACTTAGCTAGGAACGAATGTCGGAAAGAGAATGAAATTGAGAAAAACTTACATCGGGGCGAGCTCGGGAAGGCCGACGAGGCAGGACGGGAGGGTCGTCGGCGGTGAGGGTAGCCTTGACACGCGAGAGGCCCAACTCAGGAGTACGCGTGAGTACCGCACTAAGCATGAGAGGACGGCCATGCTCCCAACCGTTCCCGGCAAGGACCACCGCTCTCTCGTCGGTGTCATGCTGAAGAGGGTTGTCCACAAACGGATTTATACCCTTGAACGTCTCGACGTATGCCTTTAGCCCCTCCTTGGCAGTGCCGAAGTAATCGGGCTGCGAGGGCTGAGGCTCAGAAAAATTGGGCTTCTTCATCTTCATCCTCTCCCATGTTTGCATGTCCGTAAGAGGCTCCCCGAGATCGGCCTCCTGCAATGCCAAAGAAGTGTCATGCGTATCAAGTAGGAACATGAGGGGAAATAAATGAAGATTGTTTCATGTATATATATACCAGCTTTGCCTTGAAGCGATCATGGTTGCGGGCACCCGCACAATGTGTCCCCCCGCTCCCGCGGTTTAACTTGTTTCGCTCGCTCAAGGCCTTGAACTCGGGGTCCTCCCCAGCCCACCTAGACACCAACGCCCTCCACGCGTCATCCTTGCCATAGGCCCATGAGGGCTTAAACTGAAAAAACAATACTCATGTGAAGAACGGATAATGCAATTGCAACTTAGCAGCAACATGTAATCTCATTAACAATCTACTTACCGCCATGTAGTCATCTACGGTCACCTCAAGTGGGTTCTCCACAATCTCATGCTTCACCGCCTTCTTGTAACGTCTCAGTACTGAAATGATTGATGATGGTATGCTTTGCATTGTAGAACTGCTGTCGTGTCAACTTCCTACAAGCCCCCTCCAAAGTCCTGTCCGCATCGCCCGCTGCTCAGGAAGTACCCTATAGAACTTCTTTAATCATGCACAAAAAACAAATTGTGAGAGCATGGTGGGGACATCAAGTATGAACGAAATTCGAAAAGTTCAACTTACCCAAAACTTGTTGATCACGGCGTCAGAACATTTCCCGCCGCTCGCGTAATTGGCGGCCTGATAGTCTACCCAATGGGTGGCTAGCTTCGTCGCGCCGTTGGGGACGGTACTGTACAAGCCCGGCCAAAACTTCCTAATCAAAGCTCCAATCAGGGTGTTAGGCACACGGGCTCCCGCAGGATGTATCCAGTTGCTGCACAATAATTAAACATTAGTACATGTCAAATTGTCCTGACCACAATGAAGTTACCATGTTCAAAATTAGTATATATAGTCACTTACTCTTTCCCATTAGGCGTAATGAGGATCTTCGCCTCCTCGGTAGCAGGTTCCTTGTCCTCATCAGGGACCTGGGATTCCCCTCGAATCCTTGGCTTCTTCGGCGGCGCGGAGGGCCCCGCCTCCAAGTCCGTGGAGGGGCCCGCCCCACGTCCGTGGAGGGGCCCGTCTCCTCCGACCCTCGTCGACAGAAGCAGAGGGTATGTCCGAAGACACGTCGCCCCCACCTCGCCCTCGTCCTCCCTCACCTCGCCCTCGTCCTCCACCTCGCCCTCGTCCTCGTCCTGCACCTCGTCCCCTCGGAGGAACTGGAGCATCGGCACCTCCCCCTCCTCCAGCATCTCCACCCTCACCTGCATTGAGAAAGGGTGAACAATTAAGCATAAAGACATGAACAAATTAAGAATTGCATCACCTCTACTCTCACCACTGTCAGACAGGTAACGCGGGTTCGGAATAGGTTCTCTTCCACTTTTAGTAACTTTCTTCTGGCGCATCTTCTTCAGCAAGGAGGCCGATGATTCCTTGCCTTGGCTCATCTTGGTCAATCACCTGCATTGAGAAAGGGTAAACTTTTAAGCATAAATGACATGATCCAATTAAGAAGCATGAAGACATAATGCAATTAATAAGCATGTTGAAAGACTAAGCATGTTGAAAGAGTAAGCATGTTGAAAAGTAAATACTACGCAAAAGAACATAAAAGACCCTCACCCCTAATCATCACTCTCATGCTTTGTTTGGATGTTGATATTCGGCATCGATATTAGACATTCGCGAGTTTGAAGTCGCGAATATCTCAAATCCCCTGTTCGGATGTACGTGATGTTCGGGCTAGATATTCGGGGTCAATATCTAGCAATCGCTTGGAAGGCAAAAAACATCCCCAGCAAATGTCGAGGGGAAAGGCTAGACATTGGTGTGATATTCGCTCTCGTACCGCTCTGCTCCGTCTTGCTCGCGCAGGTCAAACTCGATCCCCTTTCGGCCGCCGTCGTCGGCCAAATTCCGGCGAGCTCCGGCCTCTCCCCGCGCCGCCGCCGACCGGGACGGCTTCCTCTCCACATGGCCTTCTGATTCCCCTTGCCTCCGCCGCCCGCATCCGCTTCGCCGCCGCCCACGCATATCCGCCCGGCCATGGCGGATATGGCGGCCTCGCACGCGCATATCATCCACATCCGCATCATGGCGACCCACGGAGAGCTGGGCCGCCGGTCTTCCACCGCGCTATGGCGCCGGCCGCCGCGCCCGGTTGTCCCGCCGCCAGTCCACCCAGGTGCTCCTCCAACCGCCCGCTGCTGGCACGAGGCCCGGCGCGTGCGACTCCTGGCGGCAGCGGATGGGCGTGGTGGCTGGACGGGGACGCTCCTCCGGCGGCGCTCAATCCCGGCGGGCCTACCGATTTGCCGCCGTGGGGATTAGCTAGCTCTCTACGAGGCTCTCTGATTCTCTAGCAAGGTCGTATTACTTGATTTAGCTAGCTAGCTCGTATTTTGATGTTAAATTTAGCTAGCTGTGATATTAGGCATTTGGATTTGAGGTTAAATTTATCTAGTTTGTGAATATATGTGTACAAAAAATATGCTACGATTTGTTTGAATTTAATTTAGATCATCGATCGTATTATACAATTGAATCTTTATTTGTTTTAATTCATTGAATTTGATATAATGTTGTTGTTGAAATATTGGAGAATTTTACGTATTTGTCTAGCTGTTGTTTGTACCATAATATGTTGTTGTTTTGCACATTTTGTCATGAATATAACAGTACAATGTTCAATGTCTCGAAAAAACTGCTTTTAAAACATCCAAACAGCATTTGATATTCAAACTGAATATCTTGTCTAGGTCTGAATATCTAACACATCCAAACAGAAAATATTGACATT
This sequence comes from Poa pratensis, assembly GCA_947311845.1. Lineage (NCBI taxonomy): Eukaryota > Viridiplantae > Streptophyta > Magnoliopsida > Poales > Poaceae > Poa > Poa pratensis. Next base: position 30,865,236 of record CAMZMU010000111.1, on the reverse strand, counting down.
CGGATTCAATATCAATATCCCATGATATTGATATTCAACCCAATATAATATCGAGACTCACAATGCGAACATCCGAACGGAGCATCATAGTTAAGTCCTGGGTTCTCATCATCACTATCAACATCACTATCACGAGTGTTGTATATTGGAACCTCCTCGCACGATGGAGGCTCATCATCGTCATCACTATCACTTTGTAACTTGTTGAGCATATCTATATCCTTTAGATTCACCACTACGTCACCACCTGTTTGTGCATTGTCCTCGCGGTCTTCAAGACCTTGTATGCGAAAGTCCCAAAGGTTTGTTCCTCTTGATAGAAAATCCCCTCGTATGTTTTAGGGTCAATGTTGTTGTAATCGTCTTCGGAGGGCATGGGTAGCTTACCACGTGGCGATACATGGAACACGACTTCCCAACCAATGAGTCCCTCTTTGTTGCATGGGTAGGGCAAATAATAAACTTGAAAGGCTTGGTGAGCCACAACAAAGACATCGGATCCATGGTAGGTGGTTGAAGGCTTAACTTCAACTAACCCAATGGAAGGGGTACTTTTGGTTCCATGCTCAGGGTCGAACCAGTGGCATTTGAACACACCAAGCTTGAGTTCTATGTTCGCGTTATTGAACGTCAGCTCGTATATGTTCTGTAACCTTCCGTAGTAATCATAATTACCGGCTCCTTGGTGAAGACCCCGGTATTTATAGTCTTTGCATTAGGCCGACTGTTCTGGTGATGCTCTGTATGGAAGCGGTACCCATTCACATCATACTTCTCATACTTCTCGACTCTACGGTTACAACCTTGGGAGACACATCTCAACTCATCTGACATCACAACGTTGGGATCAGCTCCCTACAAGTACAAATTGTTTTGTGCATTAGTAAGAGGGACAAGCCACGGATTGCAAGGTAGAAGGGACAGGTTTGAAATTACCTTTTCCCTGAACCAAGCCGTGAATTTTTTCATTCCGGGGGCAGGCTCTTTCAGAAGAGTGTCCAACGCGGCTTCATCGGGTCCATCTGATGTTCCCGACCACATTTCATCCGTGAATTGACTAAAAGGAGAAATACGTATTAGACCGAAACCGTGTTAGTAGTTGCAAAGTAATTTGTTTCACATTTTACCTAAGGAAACTGCCCTCTTCCCCTGCTCGTCGTGGGTCACTTCCTTCATGTTCATAAGCACATAGAGCATTATGCACTCCAGCTCATCATTGGTCAAGATATACCTTGTTGAGCCACCGGCCTTGCCACTGGGACACTGGAAGAGGACGAGCTTGGGGTCTCACTTGGGGTCGTCGACATTGTACCGAGAGGCCTGGTTATGCATAGTGGGAACATCATCGGGATAGTACGTTAGCCTGGCGTCTGTCATCTCCTGGAGGATAGTTGCCTCGGCTATGCATGACTCAATCTTATTTTTGTTTCCACATTTGGTTCGAATATACTTAAACTCTCTCTCAATACAAAACTGCCAACGAAACTGCACCGGCCCACCCAAGAGTACCTCGTTCGCAAGATGCACAACAAGATGTGCCATCGGAGTAAAGAAGCCTGGCGGAAATATCGTCTCTAAGTTGCACAGCAACTCCGGCACTAGTTCATGCAGCTTCTGAATAATCAGGGGACATACTTGCTTAGCACACTTCTAATAGGTAGGGGCCTATCCCGCCCGAATACGTGTAGATCGAGTCGTGTCCCATGTTCTACCCCGACCCGAGACGGAATTTCGGCAGCACCTCCCCGCTGTTCTTCAGAATACACGTCTCGAGCTTGTCAAGCCGAGAGGGCGTGCATCCGAAGAACAACGGGGAGGTCCTGCCGAAATTCCGTCTCAGAAAGGGATAGAACATGGAACACGACCCGATCTACACGTACTCGGACTATCCAACAGGACAACCCGGAAGTGTTACGGTTATAAATATGCAAAGATGGACAATCCTGCATATTTATAAATTTGTAACCCTTCCGGATGGGATCTGACTCGGGTTACGCGACTCGACTGACTTGGTGATCTAGACCAAAGTAAACCTATGCAGCAAAAGAGGCGGAAGATTTATACCCTAGAAGCGTGGGCGATCACCGCAGAAGGTCGGGGACGCTCTCCGGGGCTCCGACGGTTTGGAGGGACAGAACACAGTCTCAACCTAACTCAAATTTACATGTATCTAGACATGATTTAGTGTGTAGATACATGCAAATTTAAGATAGGTTGAGACATCCTTATGTGAACGGAGGGAGGTGGAGAAGCACCGTAAACACGGGACAAGCAACATCACCTTCTCTTCGCCCTCCCCTGCACCAGAACCTGCAGATCACAAACAAACAAAAACACATCACTTAGACTTGTCTTCATACCATATACATATAAAGTGCATTACAGACCAGCACTTAATTGAAAGTTCAATACTTGATAATAAACTACACTACACACATTCTTTCCCCTACGCACATATGAAGCACATACACATGCTTTGAAAATGGGAATCAACAGGAGAATATACACGATGTCATACCTTGTCTTCGACGACGATTCCGGCAGGGAGGTGGTCGGGCGACGGGAGCACGGCGGGGATGAGGGGAATTGGCGAGCCTGGGGTGGACGAGGACGGCAGGGAGAAGCTTGGCGGCAGGGACGGCGAGGCCAACAGGGGGTCAGGCAGCGGGACGGAGGAGATGGGGGTCGGGCAGCGGGGAGGAGATGGAGGACGGCAGGGAGAAGCTTGGCGGCGGGGAGGAGATCCAGAACGGCCCGCTCGCCGGCGGGAGCGGTGCTGCGAGCTGGCGGCGCCGACGGGGAAAGAAACCCTAGCCGGCGCGGGGAGGGCGCGGGGAGGTCGCCGGCGCGGGGAGGGCGCGGGGAGGTTGCCGGCGCGGGGAGGGATTGGGTCGCGGGCGCGGGGAGAGGGTGGTCGCGGGCGCGGGGATTTCGATTCGCGTTTTTAAGTTTTTTCCTTCGTCCCGACCAGGTGGCTACGCAGTTAGTAGGGGAAAGATCTACGCCGACGGCAATGCCGTCGGCGTAGCCTTTTTTTATTAAATAAATCACATATTTATCCAGAACAGATTTCTTTCTCTCTGGAAAACCAGTACTTGACCTATTTTAGAAATGCAATATCTCGAGATTTATAGCTCCAAATAAATCAAATAAATATGTTATGAAAAGCTTATGAATTGTTTTAACCAACCCAAGTGGTTTCATTTCATTTAGATAAATAATAAAAATGTATTATTCAAATACCACAGAAGGTATAAATTCTAAACTTGTTTGTTTCTGATACTCTTATAGTCCAAATATTTCCAAACCAATTTTGTTAGCTTGGTACTGTGATCTACTAGCTTCCCTAATTTTGGGAGAATTAATTATGCAGTGGTAATTGTTTAGTATGAACTATAAGTTAGAACACCCTTCTGCACTAAAACAATTAAATCTGTTGATTGGTTAACCCAAATGAATTAGGACCAATTTTGTTAGATCACATTTAGTCATGGTTAGTTACCCCTAAAAGATAGATTATATAAAATTATAGGTTGGGAAAAACATGGTTTATTCAAAACTCCTTTGAAATTACTTGTGTGGTGAATGGTGATGTTTATGAAAAATGCTGCTTCTTCCGTAGAGTGCCTCCAGCGGTCCAGCGCAACCAAAAAATTTCTCACAACGGCCGTGATAGTGCAGAGATCAAATGCGAGAATTAGTCATACTCCCTAATTTTATATTTATTAGACTCATCTATGAAATTCAAAATATTATTTGTAAGGCATATCTTTTCTCTCACATTAAAATCACATCTGGTCTACCCCCTTGAACGGCGTCGAAAGTGTGTTTCCTTCGTGCATAGACGAATGACAACATAGACAAATGACAACAAACTTGGGTACATAGACGAATAACAACAAACTTGGGTCGAAAGCGCCTCCGCCTCCGAGTAGGTTAGAGTGGGTACGGTGGAAGCCATGGGAGAGTGATGAGGGATCAGATATCAGTTTAGATGTGCTATGCCAATGGAGGCCATGACTACATATATATAGTGAGAAATGGGCTTGTGAGCTGTAGTATGCCCAATCAGGAAGAAGCACACGGATCGTGTGTTTCCTTCGTGCGCTTCTGAGCCGTCGGATCAGCGGTGTGTTTCTTTCGAGCGCTGGTGAGCCGTTGGATCAGGAACAAGCACACGGATCGTGTGTTTCCTTCGTGCGCTTCTGAGCCGTTGGATCAGCGGTGTGTTTCTTTCGAGCGCTGGTGAGCCGTTGGATCAGGAAGAAGCACACGGATCGTGTGTTTCCTTCGTGCGCTTCTGAGCCGTTGGATCAGCGGTGTGTTTCTTCGAGCGCTGGTGAGCGTTGGATCAGGAAGAAGCACACGGATCGTGTGTTTCCTTCGTGCGCTTCTGAGCCGTTGGATCAGCGGTGTGTTTCTTTCGAGCGCTGGTGAGCCGTTGGATCAGGAAGAAGCACACGGATCGTGTGTTTCCTTCGTGCGCTTCTGAGCCGTTGGATCAGCGGTGTGTTTCTTTCGAGCGCTGGTGAGCCGTTGGATCAGGAAGAAGCACACGGATCGTGTGTTTCCTTCGTGCGCTTCTGAGCCATTGGATCCCGCCTGTTTCCCGCCAATTCTTCTCATCTCGGCCTATAAGAACCCCTTCTCACTGAGGTTGGTAAGCATTCTAGTCCACTCACTCGAACATGTCGAGCTTTCCTTCAGATGGTAGTTTCCCGGTAGGAATGTCGGCACTACTTTTACAGTTTACGGTCGATTTCAATGTAGACAATAAGAAGATCCCATTCAAAGATATTGTTAGTCATCCACCTTATCTCCGTGAGCTATCAGCGAAGCTAGTTAGGCATGGGTGGCCACGAAGGGATTCGAAGGAAATAGAAAAAGAACTTGTGAGGCTGTATGCTAGGTGGCAGAAGAAGAAACTAACATATAGGAGTGAAGCAGATATGTTGCGTGCTTTTCGTGCACCGATTTTATGGGTCGAGGAGAGCGAGGATGAAGATGATATCTTCATGCCGACTGAAGCGAGCAAGAAAGCTGCAGCGGCGGCGGCGGCGTCGAAGGGCAAGGGTGCGGCGTCGTCGAAGGGCAAGGGTGCGGCGTCGTCGAAGGGCAAGGATGCGGCGTCGTCGAAGGACAAGGGTGTTGCGTCGTCGAAAGGCAAGAGTGATGCTGGAGGCTATGTCGGGGGGCTACCCCGAGGTAGGGTCATGGTAGTGTAAAACTGTGTCCAGGAGAGGACCGAAGTATGGTCTTAACATGTCACTTACCTCATTGGGCAGAGCAAGGCTCAGCTAGTTGTCATACGAGGTATGGTGTAGGTGCAAACCGAGATACTGTGACCGAGATATGCTTATCGACATAGGTATGTCGGTATCCTTGGGTTGTTTCTCTTGTGCAGGGTGGTGTCCAAGGAAAGAAGATCCGACATGTCTTGGTCAGAAGTGACCGAGGTGTAGAACTGTATGCCAAGGCAAGGCTAGGCCCAGAAGGGGTTGAGTTAAGATAAACCGAGGTATATGGACCGACATGGAATGTCGGTATCCGTGTCTTTTGCTGTGTGCAGGAACTCTCCGGGTTAAGGAGGAGAGGCACTCAAACATTCCGAGATATACAAGCCGAGTTAAAAGAGAAGAGGCGCAAAGTCAATATCTCTGTCACGTCCCGTCTGATACGGGAGCGTGGCAGAGGATAAGGTGTAGAGGATAGGGATAAGCTGACCGGCGTGCTTATCTCTGACACCAAGGGAGCAGAAGACGAGGTAACACTGGGCTCGAGGTATTGCGTGTCCCTGGCAGAGGTCACAATGATGACCAAGAAGTTTACACATGCGTGCGTGTCGGTGGCAGAGGGGGTCATCATGAGCTTGAGGTTGACTCGGAAGTGACAGCCACAGTGTCGATTTTGGACACTAGCGTTTGGACTGAGATGCTTGGACAGTAGTGAAGGAACAGTATGTCGGTTACTGTACATCGGCTACAGTATGTCGGTTACTGTAACTCGGGCTACTCTATAAATAGGCTCCCACCCCTCCTGCGTGAGGGACGGTGCCCTAAGGTCTCTTTCCCCTCACACAAAACTACTTCCTCCCAGAGAACTTGGCAGTAGCTGGGTGCATACAGCTCTAGGAGCATCATTGTATTTGTGAGATCCTCATATATCGAGATAGACAGGCAGGAGTAGGGGTTTTACCTCCTCACGAGGGCCCTGAACCTGGGTAGTTCCTTGTGTTTGCAGTATTCTTCGTGTGCGCTCCTTAGCGCGCTAGCCCTCCCCGGTATCACCAGTGTCCATCGGCCCCAACTTAAGCCATCCTATGGCATCTGCCGTGTTACCACCACGACAGTTGGCGCCCACCGTGGGGCCAGCAGCGGCGCTGGCTGGTGTGTTCATCCGGACGGGTTCCATCATCGACTCTGGCGAGCGCGTCGTCTCCGGGCTCGTCTGCAAGCTCGGTTCACTGAGCTTCTTCAGCGACAACGCTGGCTGCCTCGGCGGCAGGCCGCTCCCGAGGAACGGATGCCTTGTCACCTTCGGCGCGTTCGAGGTCCACGTCGCCACCGAGGTTGTCTGCAAGTACCCCGCGGAGGTGCTTGTGGCAGAAGATCCCCTGCTGTCAGCAGGGCTCGCAGCCGAGGTTTCGTTAACCTCAGGAGCTGTGCTGAGGTAATGATGACCGGGCCAGTGGGTGGTACTGGCAGAGGCAATGCCGGTAATCCTGCCGACAAAGCGGCAAGAACGGCAAAGCCTCCGCTGGAAGGAGATGGGCACCTCCGAGATCAGGCTAGTGCATCGCGTGTGCCGGCCAAACCTGCTCCTCTTGAGGAGTTGATAGAGAAGTTGGCTGTGCCGGTGGTTACCGGGGCAGATGCTGCCCAGACAGCAGCCAAGTTAGAGGTACAGCGAGAGAAGTTGCATCAAGAGGCCATGGAGGTGGCCGAGATAAAGAGAGATTTCGGGATAATCCTCCGTGAGTATAACCAAGCTCATGGATTTACCCCCATAGCTACTCGCCCCAAGCGCTTAGATGAAGTGCGCCGGAGGGGCAGAGACCTCAATGCCGAGATAGATAGAGATGGTAGATCGAGTTCTGGCAAAACTCCCAGCCTTGTGTCGGTGGAAAAGCCTGTATATAGTTCTCCTGCGAAGACTCTTAGAGCTGCCGAGGCAGCGAGAGCCGAGTTGTCTGGCTTGTCCGGAGAAGCTCACCATAGACAGCAAGACCGGGTTAATGAGTTGGTTGCTGTGGCAACCAGACAGAATGAGGCATATCTCAAAGGAAACACAACTGCAGGTGGGTCCGGGTTAGTTCACTCGGCTAGAGGAGCGTCCAAGGGACAGGCTTCGTCACCGCATGTCGGTGGAAGCCGTGACCGGAGTGTAAACTCTGGTAAGAATAAGCAGATGCAGACATATGACCCGGTGCAGGCCGGAAACAGTTAATTGTGCAGGGCAGTGTCGGCCGGGGTAAAAGTTATCCCGGTGCGGGCAATCCCGGTGCAGGGAGAGGTAACTCGGCTGGCCGAGGTTATCCACCTCTGTATCCTGTGCAAAGCCAGCCTCGGCAAGAGCAAAGTGTCGGGCGTCTGCAGCAGCCACAAGGTGTTGGTCATGCGGCCAATCGTTATGATGATGGTTACTCAGCTATGGAAAGAGATGGGTATCAGAGATATGAGAATGCTCTAGGATCCCGGTTGGGACCTCGTCAATTGTCCGCGAATGATGCGCGGTACAAGTTGGACAGAATTTATATGTCGGAGATGCTGGAGGAGCAGGTCCACCTGGGCCTGCGTGCTTTGGACCTCGGATCATGAAGGAGCCCCCGGTACGACACTTTCAGTTAAACCGGGGCGCAAAGAAGTATGACGGTAGCACTAAGCCGGAGGACTGGCTGACAGATTATGTGTCGGCAGTGCACATAGCTGGGGGAAACCGACGTTGGGCTGTGAGATATATCCCGCAGATGTTAGAAGGGCCAGCTCGGATCTGGTTGAATAATTTGCGAGAGAACAACATTGACTGCTGGCTAGACTTTGAAGATGCCTTTGTTAGCAACTTCTCCAGCACGTACAAGAGGCCTAATCGCCCTCAGCAGCTTGCCATGTGCAAGCAGAGAAATGATGAGAATGACCGAGATTACTTGACTCGGTGGAGTACTATTCGCAATTCCTGTGAGGGAGTTGTTGAGGCTCAGGCCATTGCGTTCTTTGCTCAGGGATGTCGACATGGCTCCATGCTGTGGCAAAAGCTGCAAAGAGAAATGCCAACCACTTTGGCTGAGACAATCCGAATTGCGGATAGCTATGCCTTGGGTGATCCGATGCAGCCCCTGCTAAACTCGGAGGAACCGAGTAGAAAACACACTGGGTCATCCCGGCGGAATGAGCAGCAGGATTTTGGGACCAAGAGGAGAGAGGATAGACCGGATCATAGGTACGGTTCGCACCAAGTTGCTGCTGTAAATCAGGAGCACCCTGATGCCGGTAATAGTCAACGGCAGAAAAGCAATGGCCCTGCTTGGGGTCAAAACCAAGATGGGAAGAGACAGTTTGGAGGCCAGCAGAAGCCTTGGGAGGATAAGCCGAGGTTTACTTATGAGGCAATGTTGGATGGGCCTTGCAGTTACCACACTCATGACCCTCGTAGGCCTGCTAATCACACAACCCGGCAGTGCAGCTGGTATGAGCGCACGCTGAAGCAAGGGGGAGGATCCGGAGCAAACCAGCAGATGGGAGCACCACAGAGACCTCCAGCACAGAGGCCTGTACCGCTCACCGGGGCAAATACTATCCCGGTGAATGCACCTACTCCAAGGCCTGCAGCTTCGAGGCCTGTAAACCAAGTAAATGTCGGAGGCAGTAATGGCAATGCTGGTCCCAGCCGTCAGGCAGAGTATCGCCAAAATGATTATAGAGAGGCTCACCAGAGTTATGTGGTCTTTGTGACCGAGCCAAATGATAAGCAAAGCCTACATCGGCTTGCAATGGAGGTAAATGCAGTTATGCCTGCTGTGACCAAGTACATGAATTGGGCTGATCAGAAGATCAGTTGGAGTATAGATGATCACCCTCGGATCATGCCGAGCCCGGGATGTTACGCCTTAGTTGTGGATCCGACATTCATCGGGCCCACTGTCAATGTCAAATTCACCCGAGTTCTCGTGGACAATGGGAGCAGCATCAATATCATGTACCGAGACACCATGGTGAAGATGGGAATCTCGGCAAACTTGTTGCAGCCAAGCCATACGACCTTTCATGGCATAGTGCCAGGTGTATCATGTGCACCTATGGGCAAGATCTGGATTGACGTGTTGTTCGGTACCCGGGACAACTGTAGAACAGAGAGCATTGAGTTCGAGGTAGTGGATCTCGAGAGTCCATACCATGCTTTACTCGGCAGGCCAGCTTTGGCCAAGTTCATGATATCTACCCATGTGGGTTACCTCAAAATGAAGATGCCAGGTCCTAATGGTATTCTCACCATCTCGGGGAACTACAAGCGCTCCATGGAGTGTGCCTCAGCTGGCTCGTGTCTGGCCGAGTCTCTGATTATAGCTGCTGAGAAAAAGAGAATTCATGAAGTAGTTGCGCTGGCTTAGTCAGCTCAACTCGGAATGCCGAGTATGGTCAACCCGGAGCAGAATGCGGCATTCCAGGTGCCCAAAGAGACAAAGAAGATCAATGTTGACCCGGTGTTCCCAGAGCACAATGCCATCATTGGAACCGGGTTAACTGAGAAATAGGAAAGCGAGCTCTGTCACTTCCTCCGTGAGAATCGGGATATCTTTGCTTGGTCAAATCATGACCTGCCAGGTGTTCCGAGGGAGTTGGCTGAGCACTCTTTGTTTGTCAGACCGGATATGAAACCGGTGAAGCAACCGATGTGCCATTGGGCAGATGAAAGGAGGAAGGTGATTGGCGATGAACTAGCCAAGTTACTCGCAGCTGGGTTTATCATGGAGGTACTGCACCCGGACTGGTTGGCTAACCCGGTCCTGGTAGAGAAGAAAAAGGATGAACTTCTGGTGATCAAGATATGGCGCATGTGTATTGATTTCACAAACTTGAATAAGGCATGTCCAAACGATCCATTCCCGCTGCCTCGGATTGATCAAGTGATCGATTCCACAGCCGGGTGTGAGCTGTTATCCTTTCTGGATGCTTATTCTGGTTTTCATCAGATACCGCTAAACCCGGTTGATCAAATAAAGACTGCTTTCATTACCCCGTACGGGGCTTATTGCTTTCTTGTTATGACTTTTGGGTTGAGAAATGGTGGTGCTACATACCAGCGTTGTATGCAGAAATGTTTGCATGATCAAATAGGTAAAAATGCGCAAGTGTATGTCGATGACATCGTCATTAAGACCAAAGAAAAGGCACGCTGATTGATGATCTTAGGATACATTTGCAAACCTGAGGAAGTTCCGGTTAAAGCTTAACCCGGATAAGTGCACCTTTGGTGTACCAGCAGGAAAATTACTCGGTTTCCTCGTGTCGAGGCGAGGTATCGAGGTAAATCCGACTAAGATCCGTGCTATTGAAAGCATGAGATTACCGAGATGTCTCAAAGATGTGCAGAAATTTACAGGTTGCTTGGCTTCCTTAAGTCGGTTTGTCAGTAGGCTGGGAGAAAAGGCATTGCCTTTATACCAGTTAATGAAGAAAAGTGATAGCTTTACATGGACCCCACAAGCAGACGCGGCGTTCACCGAGTTAAAAAAGATGTTGGCAACTGCACCTGTGCTGGCTTCACCATTACCCAAAGAGTCGATGTTGCTCTATATTGCGGCCACTAACCGAGTTGTTAGCGCTGTAGTGTGTGGTGGAGCGAGAGGAAAATGGTAAAACGTGCAGAGGCCGGTGTATTATCTAAGTGAGGTGATCTCGCTGTCTAAGAAAAACTATCCTCATTATCAAAAGATGACTTATGGTGTCTATATGGCTGCCAAGAAGTTGAAGCATTACTTCCAAGAGCATTCAATCACAGTGGTATGTGAAGCTCCTATCTCGGAGATTATTAACTGCAAAGATGCAAGTGGCCGAGTAGCCAAGTGGGCCATAGAGGTGTCCCCTTACGCACCACATTATGAGAGAAGAGATACCATCAAATCTCAGGCACTGCCAGATTTCTTGGTAGATTGGGCTGAGATGCAGTATGAACCACCCCTGCCTGACTCCAATTACTGGAGAATGCACTTTGATGGATCCAAGACAAAAAATGGTCTGGGTGCCAAAGCGAGATCAGTTGAGATATGTGTTACAAATTCATTTTGCGGCATCTAACAATGTGGCCGAGTATGAGGCACTTGTTCATGGGCTCAATGTGGCCAAAGAGATCGGCATTCGCCAGATTGAATGTTTCGGAGACTCGGATCTGGTTGTTCAGCAAGCTTCAGGAAACTGGGATGCTTTGGACGCTAATATGGCGTTATATCGGTTTCATGTGCAGAAGATCTCGGGATTCTTTGAAGGTGCGAGTTCAAGCATGTACCTCGGGCGGAAAACGAAGCAGCTGACATACTGTCCAAGCTAGGTTCGTCTCGGGATCCAATTCCGCCAGGCATATCCTTGGAGCATCTCAGGAAGCCGTCAATCAAACCCTCGCCAGAGTCTGAGTCAATATTCATCCGGCAAAACCGGAGTCTGGAGCTGCTCCCATGGACGTGGATGTCGGTTGCATCTGGGAAAACCCGGGGACTGATTGGCAGATCTCGGGGACTGGCTGCATAATGTCGGAGGAAGCAATGTCGGTTCATTTCATGGATGTGGATGATCCTTTGTTCCCTGTGCATCCTGTGCCGGAATGGGCTCAGCCCATAATGACATACATGATAGATGGAAGTTTGCCGAGTAATGAAGTCGAGGCCAGGCAAGTGCAAAGAAGATCCAAGGCCTACACCATCATCAACCATGAGTTATACAAGAGAAGTGTGACCGGGGTGTTGCAGCGCTGTGTTGAGCTGCAGGAAGGGCAAGAGATGCTCCTGGAAATTCATCAAGGAGAATGTGGACATCATGCTTCATCAAGGGCCTTAGTGGCTAAAGTATTCCGACATGGGTTCTATTGGCCTAGTGCTCTGAATCAGGCTGAAGATATTGTAAGAAAATGTGAGGGATGTCAGAGATTTGCTAAGAAGATCCACCTGCCAGCTTCGGCACTCAAGACAATTCCAATCACTTGGCCCTTTGCTGTGTGGTGCTTAGATATGGTGGGAGAGTTCCGGCCAGCCCGAGGTAACATGACTCATATGCTGGTAATGGTGGACAAGTTCACCAAGTGGATTGAGGTGAAGACAATCCGAAAATGTGATGGACACACTGCGGTGACCTTTTTGAAGGACATCATCTTAAGATATGGTTACCCCCATAGCATTATCTCGGATAATGGCACAAACTTTGCTGTGGGGAGTTTGCTCGGTTTTGTGCTGACAAGGGAATTAGACTGGATATAGCCTCGGTTGCACACCCAGAGGCAAATGGGCAAGTGGAAAGAGCAAATGCCTGGTGTTGGCCGGCATAAAAGCTCGGTTAATTGAACCACTGATGAGAACTCCGGGATGCTGGATAGAGGAGATACCAGCAGTACTGTGGGGTCTAAGGACCACACCGAATCGCTCAACTGGCTATACACCATTCTTTCTGGTATATGGCGCAGAAGCGGTCTTGCCGACCGACATAGAGTACGATGCGCCGAGAGTGGCGTTGTACACTGAATCCGAGGCAAAAGAAGCTCGGGAAAACGGTGTTGATTTGCTCGAAGAAGCAAGAGAGTTGACCTTGTCTCGGTCCGCTGTATATCAGCAGAATCTCCGACGCTATCATAGTCGGAAGATCAGCCCTCGAGTGTTCCTAGAAGGGGACATGGTGCTCAGGCTAGTGCAGCGTACTGCAGGCCGACATAAGTTGTCACCTCCGTGGGAGGGACCATTCATTGTGAGCAAGGCTCTGCACAATGATTCATATTATCTTATAGATGCGCAGAAACCCATGAAGCACAGGAGGGACAAATCCGGAGAAGAAACCAAACGTCCTTGGAATGTAGCTCTACTGTGACCCTTTTACTCATAAGGGCATAATGTATGTATCTCGGTTTCCTTTGAATAAAGTGCTGGCACTCCGAAAAGTAACTCGGGGACTGCCTTTTGTGTATATGCTTGTGTTTTTATCTCTGTTTTATCTGTGTTGTTTATATGTTGGATGACTTTTTGACCCTGTTTCAAAGCTCAAGTAATGTATGCTATTTTGTTGTGATCTTGTGACTCGACTGACGAACGCCAAAATGGCAGTCAAGAGCAGAGGTTATGGTTTGTGGTAAACATGAAAATGAACTCGGGGACTTGGTTCGAAAATAATCCGACATATGTTGTTTACTAACCCAGCTTTTTGTGTGTCGGATGACTCGAATCTTGCCTCAAAGTTTACAAGTACGGTATGCTATAATTTTGGTCTTGTGACTCGACTGTCGAACGCCAAAATGGTAGACAAGAGCAAAGATTACGAAGTATAGTAAACGAGAAAGTAAACTCGGGGACTTGATAAAAAGTGATCCGGCATCAAGCCGTTCTCATTCAGAAGTAGCAAGGCAAAAGTAGCACTACGAAATACTTAAGAGAATATTTACATCTGCACCCGGCATCCCGGGGATTTAACGTTTTAAGTTTTTGATGAGCTCAAGCAGCTGTGTGCGAAGAGCTCGGATCGGTTGGAGCAGTCTCGGTGGCGAGGTTGGCAGCCGAGGTATCAGTAATGTCGGAGGCCGCCTCGACATCTGCAGTTCGGCGAGCTTCAGCCTCGGTCTCTTCATCAGACTCGGTTTCTTCATCATCATCAGCATACTCTTCATCATCGGAGTACGCTGTCCCAGGGACAAAACGCCGGGTTGGAGCCCAGCCAGCCATGAAGGAAGCAGCCTCCTTGCGACGCGCGATCAGCGCTGGATCTTCAGTCCATGGAGACTGGGCGCGTAAAGATCTCAGAGTGCTGACATCTATTTCCTCATACCAAGACAGCAAAAAAGTTAGGGCCTGGTCTGCTCCGGCGCGGGCTGAGGAGGATCTCCACTCTCGGAGTCTGGTCTCGGCTGTCTATAGGCATTTGGACAACTCGGATACAGAGGCTGGAACCACTGATTCTGGCCATAAAGCGTTGTAGACTCGGATGCCAGCGGTGAGGAGCTCGGTGCCAATGGTCTTCAGGGGAGAAATGCGAGCAACCAGGGCTGTCAGATGATCTTCCATGTCCCATTCATCCGAGATAGGGCCAGTCTCGGCCCTCTTGTCCCGTGCCTTGCGGACAGTGTTGGCCGCAGCGGCTTGGGAGTGGGCAAAGTGCTCTGAAGAAAGGAAAGCTGTTACCGAGTTAAACTATATATCGGCATATTTGCAAAGGTCGGCAGAAGCAAACAAAAAGGAGAGATAAAGGGAACTCACTGTCCGTCTCATTGTTAATACGGGTGACCGTGGCTAGCCACCTGTCGCACTTGGCCTTGAGGGCATCAAGCTCTTGTTGTGCCGAGGTGTACCGAGACTCGGTCTGGCCCAGGAGCTCCTGCTGTTTCTGAGTTTGTTCGTCCCGCTGCTTCAGCGTTTGCTCCATCCGGGACTTCTCCTTCTGGACCCGGTCAAGCTCCTTCTGGAGGCGAGACACCTCCGACTTCTCCTTCTCAAGCGCATCGTTGTGCGCAGTGTCTTTGCGCCTCATCTCGTCCTGCAGCTGCTTATAGAAGCTTTTCAGCTTGTTGTGTTCCAGCAGCAGTTTCTGGAACACCGCAGTCCGAGCATTGGTGCAATCCTGAAAAAAGCAAAGTGTTAGTATGATTTCTTGAAGAGTTGGGTCGAGTAAAGTTTGACCCGAGTCTCGGGGACTTAATCTCGGTTTTTTTAAGATTTTTTGGAAGATTCGCACCAAGTGATATTTACTCGGGAGAGCATCAATCACTCAATCCGAATCTCGGGGACTGGGGATTGTATAGTATTCAATTGTTGCAAAAAGAAGAGTGGTGGCCGAGGAAAGTTTACCTCGGTAACCTGGCTGGCTCGTAGGGTTGCAAGTTGCAAATTGTGCATAGACTGGGCAACGGCACTGGGCCCAGCTGGATGTCGGCTCGCCGGATTCGTAGAGGAGACCTCGCCAGTGTCGGCGGCGTTCCAGTCCATATGATATTGTTTCTCAGAGCCCAGGCTTTGTCCGCTCTGAGTGCGGAGCTAAGGAAAACCCCAGCTGCCAGTAGAAACCTTGGCCACAGCAATGCTAAGTGCTTTGTGGGCCGATGTTGTTGTGGGAGTAAGCACCACTGTATTCGCCGGCTCAGAAGGTTGTTTCCCGAAAACCACTTGACCCGGTGTCGATTTGCTCGGCGAAGTTGATTTCCGAGTTGTCAACTCGGTGGACTTCGGAGTGGATTTCGGTGGCGGCTTGACGAGCTGCTTCTGCTTCGGCTGCTGCTTCGGCTGTTTTCCTTGTTGTTGTTGTTGTTGCTGCTGGTGCTGCGGTTGTGGCTGCTGGGGCTTTTGTTTTTGTGGGGGTGGCTGCTGTACCGGGGCTGGCGGAATCTCGGTCCGCGCTATCTCGGAGGGTACAGTATCGGCACCTGAGCCAATGTCTCGATCGAGGGCCGAGGTATCTGGGACTTCTTGGCCCTCTCCAGTTGCGGTGTCAGAATCCGGCAGTATTATGACGGGTGGAGCTTGGGGTGTCGGGGCTGGCCTGGCAGCGCCAGTGTCGGTTTGCTGAGGAAGAGGGGAGCGCATGCTGGATGCGCTCTGTGTTACTTTGAGGGGGGCCCTGAGTGGAAAAGAGGAAGTGTGTTACCTCGGTAAAATATTATCTCGGTTAAAGAAAGAAAGGGAAGTGGTTTATGTCAGCAAAGGTTATCTTACCCTTCTGAGACTGGGGGCAGCTTCTTCTTCCGAGGCTTGTCACCCGGTTTCTTCTGCATCTTTTGCCTCTTCGCAGCAGCGCTGGGGGTGAGGAAGTCTCGGTATCCGAGGTACCAGTGCCGGCGCGTTGGCGAGATGCGCCGGGGTTGCTCGTGTTGGCAGGGCCCGAGCTCGGAGCTTGTCCTGCCGGGTTAACTGTTGCCGAGGGTTTGGATAAGCATATTTGAGAGGACGAGCTTCAAGTATCTCAAGAATTTCAATATCATCATCGTCATCGTCATTACCCGGGCAGCGGCCGGGATCGGCATATGGTCTTCATCATCAGGGTCCTCTGCCTGGACGGTGACCGGGGCAGGCAAATCCTGGCCCCATGTGGCAGAAGGATCGGCTCCATCCTCCTGGAGTTGTCGAGCAAAATGCTGCAAAACGAATGCAGTGAAACCAAGTTAATCCAGAAGCATGATATT
This sequence comes from Poa pratensis, assembly GCA_947311845.1. Taxonomy (NCBI): domain Eukaryota; kingdom Viridiplantae; phylum Streptophyta; class Magnoliopsida; order Poales; family Poaceae; genus Poa; species Poa pratensis. The sequence continues at coordinate 30,848,883 of CAMZMU010000111.1, read as the reverse complement.
ATGCCGACATAAGTAATGTCGGCAGGCGAGTTGTGTCGGTCAAGACGGCGTGTTTCTTACTTGCTCTGGAAGGTGATCTCGGTCATGGGGTTTTTTACCCCATGCCCATTTCTCGGGCATTGTAGTCTTGGCAATGGCCTTGACGCGTTTTCTTACCTCGGCCTTGGTCAGCCCGTGAGTGCTGTGCCGAGTTGGGTCATACCTGCCACTCATATGGCAAATCTTGTGAACTCGACGTTGGAGGGGCGAAACTCGGCGGCTGATGAAGGTCCGCAGGAGGTCATCCGCCACCAGCCCTTCTCCTTGCCAAGTGATGACGAAGTCGCGGATGCGGTTGATCTCGAGGTTCGTCTCCCCGGGATTGAGATCCCAGTTGTGCTGCTCTGCGGGGGTGCCGAGTACAAACTCCGGCAAGTTGAGCAGATCGGCATCCGCTGGGCTCTTCACGTAGAAGAAGGTTCTTTGCCACTTGTGGCAGGACTTGATGCAAGACGTACTTGCTCGTTGGGAGACCCCAAGAGGAAGGTTTGATGTAGCCTAGCAGCAAGTTTTCCCTCAGTATGAAACCAAGGTTTATCGAACCAGTAGGAGTAACGATTCTTCAGAAGGTTGTTGGCGGCGCCGTTACTCGATCACCAACGTGGACCTGCACACAACACAATCAAAGTACTTTGCCCCAACGAAACAGTGAGGTTGTCAATCTCACCGGCTTGCTGAAAACAAAGGATTAAACGTCTCGTGTGAAAATGAGTATTAAATTGCAGCGAATGAAAAAGGAACAGTTTGCAGTTTGTGGTTTAATCAGTGTAAAAGAATTGGACCGGGGTCCACAGTTCACTAGTGGTGTCTCTCCATAAAGATATCTAACATGTTGGGTAAACAAATTACAGCTGGGCAATTGACAAATAGTGAGCGCATGACAATGCAAATACATGGCACATGATTACTATGATATTAATTGGGCATTACGACAAATACATAGACCGTTATCCAACAGCGTCTATGACTAATAATCCACCGCCGGGTTGTCATCCGAGTTCCCCGTTGGTATTAAGTTGCAAGCAACGGATAATCGCATTAAGTAAAGCGCGTAATGTAAACAAACACATATGCCCGTGGACATAGCATCGTTAGGTTATCCCTAGTGGCAACAGCACATCCATAACCTTAGAACTTTCTGTCACTGTCCCAGATTAAACGGAGGCATGAACCCACTATCTAGCATAAATACTCCCTCTTGGAGTTACAAGCATCTACTTGGCCAAAGCATCTACGAGCAACGGAGAGCATGCAAGATCATAAATAACATAGATAGATTGATAATCAACTTGACATAATATTCAATATTCATCGGATCCCAGCAAACACAACATGTAGCATTACAATAATATGATCTTGATCATGTAGGGCAGCTCACAAGATCTAAACATGATGGCACAAATGGAGAGACAACCATCTAGCTACTGCTATGGACCCGTAGTCCAAGGATGAACTACTCACGCATCACTCCGGAGGCAGGCATGGCGATGTAGAAGCCTCCGGTGACGATTCCCCTCTCCGGCAGGGTGCCGGGAAGAGGTTCTGAACCCTCCCGAGCTAGGGTTGACGGCGGCGGCGTCTCTGGAACTTTTCGTGGATATTTGCTCAGGTTAGGGTTTTCGCGTCGGGGGGAATAAGTAGGCGAAAGGGCGGCGGCTGCGACCCCCGAGGGGCCCACACCACCCCAGGGCGCGGCAGAGGGGGGCCCGCGCCCTGGTGGCGTGTGGCCTCCTGGTGGCCCTCCTCTGTGCTCCTTTGCTCCGTCAGTGTGTTCTGGAAAAATAGGACCCCCGTGAGTTTCGTCCAATTCCGAGAATATTTCCAGACTAGCTTTTCTGGAATACAAAAACAGCAGAAAACAGGAACTGGCACTTCGGCATCTTGTTAATAGGTTAGTCCCAAAAAATGTATAAAAGTGATATAAAGTAGATGCAAAACATGTAGCAATTGGTATAAAACAAGCATGGAACATCAAAAATTATAGATACGTTTGAGACGTATCAGCATCCCCAAGCTTAGTTCCTACTCGTCCTCGAGTAGGTAAACGATAAAAACAAAATAATTTTTGAGGTGACATGCTACTATCATAATCTTGATCATATAATATTGCAAGGCACATGTAAATGAATGAAGTGATCCAAGTCAATGGTCTATAATTTGCTACAAATAGATAATGAGTAAACAATGAATCACACAAGCTAAACGTTTTCATGAATAGTACTTTCGAGACAAGCATCAAACAGTTTTGCATAAGTGTTAACTCATAAAGCAATAGTTTCTAAAAAAGGTATTCAATCAACACAAAGGAAGAATTAGTTTCAGCATTTGCTTCAACTTTCAACATATTTATCTCATGGATATTGTCAACACAAAGTAGTATAACAAGTCCAATACATTGCATATAACGCATGTTGTAACAAAGTTGACACTAGTGTTTGCTTGTGGAAGACAGAAAGAATAGGAAAACTGACTCAACATAAAAGTAAAAGAAAGGCCCTTCGCAGAGGGAAGCAGGGATTAAATCATGTGCTAGAGCTTTTAGGTTTTTGAAAGCATATAGAGATTGCATAAAATATTTGATACTCCTCCCAACCTTGCTAACACAAGCCATGGCTAACCGAATCCTCGGGTGCCTTCCATCAATCACATACCATGGAGGAGTATCTATTTTTGAGAGGTGTTTGTTAATTGTCAACGAATGGTAGCGGGTGAGAACAGTATTCTACCTGTCAAACGGACTTTTAAGAGCGGCTCCCATGAAGGACGTTATTTCTACCAGCAAGGCAGATCATCCCTCTTTCTCTTTGGTTTACACACATTCAGGTATTTCACTGTTTGTCATTGCTTACTGATGAATCAGGGCAAAAGTGTGAAGAGAATTAATTGGTTAAAGTTGTAATTAATTGGGACTGGGCACCCCGTTGCCAGCTCTTTTTGCAATTATTGGATAAGCGGATGTATATGCCACTAGTCCAGGTGTAAAAGTCCATTGACAATAGAATAAAGAATAACCACACTAATTCCTCATGAGCTAGTAAACATTGACACAAAAAGGGAATAATAACATTTTGAATAATTTAAAGGTAGCACATGAAAAATTTACTTGGAGTGGCAAGGAAATACCACATATAGGTAGTTATGGTGGACACAAATGGCATGGATTTTGGCTCAAGGATTTGGATGCACGAGAAGCATTCCCTCTCAGTACAGAGTTTAGGCTAGCAAGGTTATGTAAGCAAACAAGAATATCAACCCGTACACCAAGTTTTATATGACAAACATATTGCAAACGTTATAAGACTTCATACCGTCTTCCTTGTTAACCAAACCCGTTATTAGAAAATATCTAGACCTTAGAGATACCACCGATGCAAACCAAATTTTCAACAAGCTTTACGGTAGTTCTTCACTAATAGGCTTAACTCATGATGCACAATTTAATCATGATCTACTTGTTAACTCAAAACAATTGACAAGCATCAAGTTATCCATTAGTGATCTACAAGATTAAGCAAGTTTTTCCTTATACCAATTACCACATGCAACATTTTCTGAACCAACCAAACACCAATCAATTTATTTAATCAACTCTCCAAACAAATATAAGTGAAGCAAGAGAGTACTTTCTACAAAAGAAAGCTAATAGCTCTGACAAGAGATACATGAAAACAAGAGCTAAAAGCTGAACAGCGCTAGATATGAATACTCAACAAATATAAGTGAAGAATAGGAGTATTCTCATGAAAAAGCGGAGCGTGTCTCTCTCCCAATCAAGAATGCTAGGGTCCAGTCAAGCTTTATTGAAAATAAAAGCAATACTGAAAATAAAAGCACACAGACGCTCCAAGAAAAGCACATATGATGTGAAAGAATTAAAATATAGTTTCACTAGAGATGACCTGATAATTTTGACGATGAAGAAGGGGATGCCTTGGGCATCCCCAAGCTTAGACGCTTGAGTCTTCTTGAAATATGCTGGGGAGATCCATGGGAGCCTCCCCAAGCTTAAGCTCTTCACTCTTCTTGATCCTATATCATCCTTCTCTCTTGACCCTTGAAAACTTCCGTCACACCAAACTCAAAGTAGATCTCATTAGAGGGTTAGTGCATAATCAAAAACTCACATGTTCTATAAAGACGCAATATGATTTGTTACTTTAAACATTAGCTACAGCCACTGATGTTATGTGAAGCTCTTCCACCCAAAAAAGAATTTCACTCAACACTAGTAAAAGAGAGAATGCAAAATAAAAAGGCATAATCTGTCTAAAACAGAACAGTCCGCAAAGACGAATTTTTTCGAGGCACTTACGACGCTCAGATCGAGAAACTTGAACTAATGAAAGATTCAGACATTCATAAAGATTACGCACAAAAATTTCAGATTTTTAACAATCTGGTGATTTTAGGAATTTCGTACAGTGAACAGCAAAAATCTGTTTCTGCGCAGCAATCAAAATTAAGCATCTTAACATTAGAGGCTACTCTTGGCACAACAATGCGAGAAAATAAAGATACAAAGGAGTTGCTACAGAAGTAAACAAACTCCTTGACTCAATAAAAGAAAAATTGCAGAAAAATAAAATGGGTTGCCTCCCATAAGCGCTTTTCTTTAACGCCTTTTAGCTAGGCACAAAGCATGCATCAAGTATTACCAAGTGAAGAAGCATCAACATTGTAATTTGTTCGAACAATAGAATCATAAGGTGGCTTAATCTTCTTCCTAGGAAAGTGTTCCATACCTTTCTTGAGAGGAAATTGATATTTTATATTCCCTTCTTTCATATCAATAATAGCACCTACAGTTCTAAGAAAAGGTCTTCCCAGCACAATAGGGCATGATGGATTGCATTCAATATCCAAGACAATAAAATCAACGGGGACATAATTGTTGTTAACCATGATAAGAACATCATCAATTCTTCCCAAAGGTTTTTTAATAGTAGAATCAGCAAGGTGAACATCCAAGTAACAATTTTCCAAAGGTGCTAAATCAAGCATATCATATAATCTTTTAGGCATAACAGAAATACTAGCACCAAGGTCACACAAAGCATTGCAATCAAAGTCATTCAATTTCATTTTAATGATGGGCTCCCAACCATCTTCTAACTTCCTAGGGATAGAAGCTTCATGTTTAATTTTCTTCCCTAACTTGTATGAGAGCATTAGTAATATGTTTAGTAAAAGCCATGTTTATCACTAGCATTAGGACTTCTAGCTAGCTTTTGCAAGAACTTAATTACTTCAGAAATATTGCAACCATCAAAATCAAAGTCATTATCATCAAAAGTAATGGAATTATTCTCTTCCTTATTGCTAGAAATTTCAGCATCTTTATCAAGGACAGTTTCAGAGTTATCAGGCAATTTAGGACATTTTGCAATAGAAGTGGAAACATTACCAACACCAATTATCTTGCCATTAATGGTAGGAGGTTTGCTAACACTTGAGTTTGAAGCATTTTCAGAAGTAGTAATAGTATAAACTCTAGCAATATTATTCTTTCTAGCAATTTCATCCTCTCTTTCCCATCTAGCATGCAATTCAGCTAACATCCTCACATTGTTATCAATTTTAACTTGTATAGCATTGAGAGTTTTGCTCTCTTTAACATCATGAGGCATGTTCTTTAGTTTCAACAAGTCAACATCAAGAGCAAGACTATCAACTTTAGAGGAAGCATCAATTTTCCCAAATTTCTCCTCAACAGTTTTATTGAAAGCAGTTTGTGTACTAATAAAATCCTTAAGCATAACTTCAAGATCAGAGGGTACACTCTTATTGTTGTAGGAGTTACTATAGGAATTTCCATAACCATTGCCACTATTAGAAGGATAGGGCCTATAATTGCTATTACCAAAATTATTCCTATAAGCATTGTTGTTGAAGTTTTATTTTTAATGAAGTTCACATCAACATGCTCTTCTTGAGCAACCAAAGAAGCTAAAGGAACATTATTTGGATCAACATGTGTTTGACCATTTGCAAGCATAGACATAATAGTATCAATTTTGGCACTCAAGGAGGAGGTTTCCTCAACAGAATTTACCTTCTTACCTGTTGGAGCTCTCTCGGTGTGCCACTCAGAATAATTAATCATCATATCATCAAGAAGCTTTGTTGCAGCACCCAAAGTGATGGACATAAAGGTACCTCCAGCGGCCGAATCCAATAAATTCCTTGAAGAAAAATTTAATCCTGCATAGAAGGTTTGGATGATCATCCAAGTAGTCAGTCCATGAGTGGGACAATTTTTAACCAATGATTTCATTCTCTCCCATGCTTGAGCAACATGTTCATTATCAAATTGCTTAAAATTCATTATGCTACTTCTCAAAGAAATAATCTTAGCAGGAGGATAATATTTTCCAATAAAAGCATCTTTGCATTTAGTCCATGAATCAATACTATTTCTAGGCAAAGATAGCAACCATTCTTTAGCACGTCCTCTCAAGGAGAAAGGAAAAAGTTTCAGTTTAATAATATCACCATCTACTTCCTTGAGCTTTTGCATTTCACAAAGTTCAACAAAGTTATTAAGGTGAACAGCAGCATCATCAGTACTAACACCAGAAAATTGCTCTTTCATAACAAGATTTAAAAGTGCAGGTTTAATTTCATAAAATTCTGCTGAAGCAGCAGGTGGAGCAATAGGTGTGCATATGAAATCATTGTTGTTCGTGCTAGTGAAATCACACAACTTAGTGTTCTCAGGAGTACTCATTTTAGCAGAATTAAAAACAGACAGAAAATAACTTGAAAGTAAACTAGATGCAAGTAACTAATTTTTTTGTGTTTTTGATAATTGAAAGCAAACAAGATAAAATAAAATAAACTAAGCAAGACAAAAACAAAGTAAAGAGATTGGAAGCGTGAAACTCCCCTTGCAGAAGACTGCTCTCCCCGGCAACGGCGCCAGAAAAAGCTTGATGCAACACACGCTCGTTGGGAGACCCCAAGAGGAAGGTATGATGTAGTCAGCAGCAAGTTTTCCCTCAGAAAGAAACCAAGGTTATCGAACCAGTAGGAGCAACTCTTCAGAAGGTTGTCGGCGCCGACTCGATCACCAACGTGGAATCTGCACACAACACAATCAAACTACTTTGCCCCAACGAAACAGTGAGGTTGTCAATCTCACCGGCTTGCTGAAAACAAAGGATTAAACGTATGGTGTGGAAAATGAGTATTAAATTGCAGAGAATGAAAAAGGAACAGTTTGCAGTTTGTGGTTTTTAATCAGTGTAAAAGAATGGACCGGGGTCCACAGTTCACTAGTGGTGTCTCTCCATAAAAGATAACTAACATGTTGGGTGAACAAATTACAGCTGGGCAATTGACAAATAGTGAGCGCATGACAATGCATATACATGACATGATGACTACTATGATATTTAATTGGGCATTACGACAAATACATAGACCGTTATCCAACAGCATCTATGACTAATAATCCACCGCCGGGTTGTCATCCGAGTCCCCGTTGGTATTAAGTTGCAAGCAACGGATAATTGCATTAAGTAAAGTGCGTAATGTAAACAAACACATATGCCCGTGGACATAGCATCGTTAGGTTATCCCTAGTGGCAACAGCACATCCACAACCTTAGAACTTTCTGTCACTGTCCCAGATTAAACGGAGGCATGAACCCACTATCTAGCATAAATACTCTCTCTTGGAGTTACAAGCATCTACTTGGCCAAAGCATCTACGAGTAACGGAAAGCATGCAAGATCTTAAATAACATAGATAGATTGATAATCAACTTGACATAATATTCAATATTCATCGGATCCCAGCAAACACAACATGTAGCATTACAATAATATGATCTTGATCATGTAGGGCAGCTCACAAGATCTAAACATGATGGCACAAAGTGGAGAGACAACCATCTAGCTACTGCTATGGACCCGTAGTCCAAGGATGAACTACTCACGCATCACTCCGGAGGCAGGCATGGCGATGTAGAAGCCTCCGGTGACGATTCCCCTCTCCGGCAGGGTGCCGGGAAGAGGTTCTGAACCCTCCCGAGCTAGGGTTGACGGCGGCGGCGTCTCTGGAACTTTTCGTGGATATTTGCTCAGGTACTTAGGGTTTTCGCGTCGGGGGGAATAAGTAGGCGAAAGGGCGGCGGCTGCGACCCCCGAGGGGCCCACACCACCCCAGGGCGCGGCAGAGGGGGGCCCGCGCCCTGGTGGCGTGTGGCCTCTGGTGGCCCTCCTCTGTGCTCCTTTGCTCCGTCAGGTGTGTTCTGGAAAAATAGGACCCCCGTGAAGTTTCGTCCAATTCCGAGAATATTTCCAGACTAGCTTTTCTGGAATACAAAAACAGCAGAAAACAGGAACTGGCACTTCGGCATCTTGTTAATAGGTTAGTCCCAAAAAATGTATAAAAGTGATATAAAGTAGATGCAAAACATGTAGCAATTGGTATAAAACAAGCATGGAACATCAAAAATTATGGTACGTTGGAGACGTATCAGGACTCCAGGCCATGTATCCGAGGAAAGATGGAGGATCTCCGGGGTATAATTGTAGCAGCTCCACACGCGGTCATCCTCTTGGGGAGGTGCTTGTTGTCCTTGTCCGGAATACTCTGTTGCCGGAATTGGAAGTATTTGGCCCAGAGGTTCACTGTGGGCTAGAGACCGAGGTATCCCTCGGAGAAAGACACGAAAGCAGAAAGTGTGGTCATAGCGTTGGCTGGAAGGTGATGTGGTTGAAGTCGGAAGTTGTCGAGGAAGGCGCGGAAAAAAGGGCTCGCTGGGAGTCCGAAGCCGCGCTCGAAGTGCGCGACAAAGACTACGCGTTCGCCGTCTTGTAAATCCGGCTCTGTTTCGTTGCCCGGAACCCGGCATATCACCCCGGCGGGGATGCGGTGAGTTTGAACTAGCCAATCAATCTCGGCTTGGTTGGTGACAGAGCCCTCCCATCCGCCGCGCTCTCCCTCTTCTTCACCTGTGTTGGCAGGATCCGACATATCGAAAGATTCCTGAAAAGGAGCAGAAGTGTGACCGAGTTAAATATCTCGGACAACCGAGTTTAGTATCTCGAAAAACCGAGTCGCAGAGGGGAAAAGAGGAAGTGTCGGCGGGAAACACAAGTCCGCATCTAAGTATGTTGCGGGAAGATCTACGGGGAAGGAGAAACAGGAAATAAATACAGGACAAAAAGGCTGAATCTAGTGGGACAGTGTAAGAAACTAGTGCAAGCCTAGCTAAAACTATGGTAAAAAAGGATCCGTAACAGATCTAGTGTGGAGGAGCTCTGGGTAACCGCAATGATGGTAAACATCTGCCATGTTCATCAAGAAGCTCAAGCAAGTTCATCAGAGGATAAACGTGTTCATCGCGGAGGATGAACACGTTAATCAGGCAATGACAGAGGGATGAATCTCACCGGAGGAGGGCGCGGTGCGTCGCTGGCAAGGTGAAGTTTGGCGGCGCTGCTGTGCCTTCTCTAACTCCAGTGCGGTGGCGCTGTTCTCCGTGCGCGATGAACTCCAGTGCGGCGGAGGCAATGGCGCGGAGCAGTGCGGGTGAGAGGAAGGAGAAGAAGTGGTGGGTAAAAAGGTGAAGGGGCCCCCGCTCCCCTACTTATAGGCAGAGGAGGAGAGTGTGGCGCGGTTTAACCGCGCACGATCTCCGCAGCGGGCGCGCGGATTTACTGCGCTCAGTAACCGCGTGGTGCGGTGTTAACGGCCACATCGTGGGCCACGTCGCGGTAACTGCGCGGTGCAGTTAGTGGAGCCGTAATGTGCGCGGGAATCCAGGAGCCGTTTCGTGTGACGTGTGCTGACCTGGTCTGACCTGGTCAACGCACTCAAGTGCCTGAGGGAAGTGACAACTCAGTGAACTCGGCTGACGTGGCTGGCGCATGGGCAGAGATATGTCTATCCGTGCACGGTTTTCGAAGAAATGTGCAGAGATATGAGGCCACGTGTTGTGGCAAGATCTCGGAGGAGATCATGATCAGATCTTGGATAAAATTTAAATAAGTCTCTTGTGTCAAAAAGATCGACATAAGAGGGAATGTCGGAAACAGTTTTGAGATGAGATTCTTGATGCTGGAAGTGAACCGACTTTCTAGTGTCGGATTCTTGGTACTGACCGATACGGTTGTGTCGGATGTTTGGTCTGATGGTTTTGATTTTGTTAACCTGCTGTGGTCCTTCATCCAAGGTTGTAGGACCGCACCAGCTTCGGGGACTAATGTCGGGGGGCTACCCCGAGGTAGGGTCATGGTAGTGTAAAACTGTGTCCAGGAGAGGACCGAAGTATGGTCTTAAACATGTCACTTACCTCATTGGGCAGAGCAGGCCTCAGCTAGTTGTCATACCGAGGTATGGTGTAGGTGCAAACCGAGATACTGTGACCGAGATATGCTTATCGACATAGGTATGTCGGTATCCTTGGGTTGTTTCTCTTGTGCAGGGTGGTGTCCAAGGAAAGAAGATCCGACATGTCTCGGTCAGAAGTGACCGAGGTGTAGAACTGTATGCCAAGGCAAGGCTAGGCCCAGAAGGGGTTGAGTTAAGATAAACCGAGGTATATGGACCGACATGGAATGTCGGTTTCCGTGTCTTTTGCTGTGTGCAGGAACTCTCCGGGTTAAGGAGGAGAGGCACTCAAACATTCCGAGATATACAAGCCGAGTTAAAAGAGAAGAGGCGCAACGTCAATATCTCTGTCGCGTCCCGTCTGATACGGGAGCGTGGCAGAGGATAAGGTGCAGAGGATAGGGATAAGCTGACCGCGTGCTTATCTGACACCAAGGGAGCAGAAGACGAGGTAACACTGGGCTCGAGGTATTGCGTGTCCCTGGCAGAGGTCACAATGATGACCAAGAAGCTGACACATGCGTGCGTGTCGGTGGCAGAGGGGGTCATCATGAGCATGAGGTTGACTCGGAAGTGACAGCCACAGTGTCAATTTTGGACACTAGCGTTTGGACTGAGGTGCTTGGACAGTAGTGAAGGAACAGTATGTCGGTTACTGTACATCGGCTACAGTATGTCGGTTACTGTAACTCGGGCTACTCTATAAATAGGCTCCCACCCCCTCCTGCGTGAGGGACGGTGCCCTAAGGTCTCTTTCCCCTCACAACAAAAACTACTTCCTCCCAGAGAACTTGGCAGTAGCTGGGTGCATACAGCTCTAGGAGCATCATTGTATTTGTGAGATCCTCATATATCGAGATAGACAGGCAGGAGTAGGGGTTTTACCTCCTCACGAGGGCCCTGAACCTGGGTAGTTCCTTGTGTTTGCAGTATTCTTCGTGTGCGCTCCTTAGCGCGCTAGCCCTCCCCGGTATCACCAGTGTCCATCGGCCCCAACTTAAGCCATCCTATGGCATCTGCCGTGTTACCACCACGACAGGCTGCGTCGATGGTAGATGAATTTTCTTTTTCTAATTTGCAGAGTACCATGTATCTTCAATTTATGTTGTGTTTTCGCTACTACCGATATTTTGTTGTCTGTGTAATTTATGTTGTCAATGTAATTTGCATGGTTTGTTTAATATCAATGCAAAAAGTAGTCACCCATCATCATCATTAATCGAAACAGAGTAGTAGCAACTAAGATATAAGTCTGGTACATAGATAATAAGAGTAGTAGCAGAGTACCATCAATATGTCTCACATACAAATAGAACAAGTGTTGGGAATGTTATAGGCCGAGAAGACAGGACCGTCGGGATGAACTGAAGGATTTGTAGATAGAACAAAACACACGGTTAGCCCGTCATACAGCCCAACGGTGGCTCGTGAGTGCCTGCATATCAAATGCACCGTTGGGCTGTATGACGGAAATCCGAATGCTTTGTATTCGGTCGACGAACCAAAGGATTTTGTTGCTCTCTTCACTTGGCAAATCGGCCTTCGATCCAAACAGCGGCAAGACATCTCTGATGATCTGCAACCGTCGGAACAAGTGTTGGGAATGTTGCTAATCATCAGAGATCCTTGCCGCTGCTTGGATCCGACCGAGTGGAGGGTTCACCTTCAGCCTCCGCTCTACGAACTCCTGCCTCTCAGAAATCTTGCTCTCTGCTACCCGTGTACTACCAATGATGGATGTGAAGTGTACTCCTGCCTCTCTTATAGACCCGCCTCTCCGAGTAACTCCCTCCAGCTAGCCAATCAGGAACAAGTACGCGGATCGTGTGTTTCCTTCGAGAGCTTGGGAGCCGTTGGATCAAGCGAAAGAAACACACCGCTGATCCAACGGCTCACAAGCGCTGGGAGGAAACACACGATCCGTGTGCTTCTTCCTGATTGGGCATACTACAGCTCACAAGCCCTGAAAAGAAACACGAGGTGCTGATCCAACGGCTCACAAGCGCTCGAAAGAAACACACCGCTGATCCAATGGCTCACAAGCGCTCGAAGGAAACACACGATCCGTGTGCTTCTTCCTGATTGGGCATACTACATGCACTGGAATCTTGTGTTGATTTGGGATAGACTTTGGTTTCTCATTTTCCTATAAAAGTGTGTTGTGTGTTGTAAATGTGCAAGAATCTACTCCTAGGTGTGCATCACCGGCTTCACTTTCTCTCTAGTGAGTTTCTGCACTTAGAGGTGAAAACTCCCCTTTCGGACGAACCGGATGGAATCGTGTGTCGATTTGGGGTAGACTTTGGTTTCCCATGTTTCTATGGCCTAACATAACACAACCAAGCAAAAAAGTCCACTGGGCTACCCCCTTTCGACGCACGTCTATGGGGGTAGGCGGAAACGTTAGGGTTTTTCCAGCGGATTCAGGGTTTCACCGAAGCGGGGCCCCGGAGCGTCGGAACCCCACCCAAACCTAGGTTGTGACATACCATATGTATACAAGTGTGTTGTGTGTTGTAAATGTGCAAGAATCTACTACTAGGTGTGACCGACATCACCGGCTTCACTTTCTCTCTAGTGAGTTTCTGCACTTAGAGGTGAAAACTCCCCTTTCGGGCGAACCGGATGGAATCGTGTGTCGATTTGGGGTAGACTTTGTTTCTCATGTTCCTATGGCCTAACATAACACAACCAAGCAAAAAAGTACACCGTATATGTTGTAGGGTTGGGTTCCGGAAAACTCAAACAATGGGAGGATGCTGAACTTCATTTCCAATTGGTGGGTGTCTATTCACAAAATTTGAGAAACAATCCTCCACTAGTCGGCTTGAGTAGAACTTTCCCTCACGGTAGAGCTGCAGACCCACAAAACCAAGTTGTTGAACTACTTTTGACACCAAGTTGTTGAACTACTTTCCCTCACGGTACTAGGTGGCCTGTTCAGGAAAACAACATCTCCATTAATGATTCTTCTACTAATCGTTTCACACACTTTAAGTGTGGTATATCCTTGCGATCCTACAGTGATTGTGTATGTTGTTTGACCATCTCTATAGGTCAAATAGTCTCCCTTGTCAACAATCTCTTGCAATTTGTTAATGTTGATGTCTGTAACCTGTTCTTCAAAAGTTATTCTTTTTGCCACTTCAGACGGCAGTGCAACTACATCTATTCCAATGTAGGGATCTCCGGTAAGTACACTGCGAGATGAAAATCCTGACCCTTTGCTGATGAACAATGTCTTCATCTTATCTAGCCATTGTTTTGTTGATAAATGAGATGAATCAGTGCTAATTGCAAAACTATTTGCATCTTGAGTACCCTTCAAAACAAAAGAGTCACGTTACCATGGAACATAAGAAAACTAAACTAGACTTTATTTGTTACAGGTGTAAATTACATGTGTTGTTTTTATTTGTTTTACATGTATATGTTGTAGGGTTGGGTTCCGGAAAACTCAAACCGTTATTTTACGGGGTGGGATACTGAAATTGGGAGGGCAATTATAGGTCCAATATATATTTAAATTACAACTACATTAAATATTATATAGATAAATAAAGAAATGAATATTATATATGAAAATTAAAAAAAAAAGGAACAACTAAACGCCGACGGCAGCCGTCGGCGTATAAGAACGCGCGTAGTGCCGTCGGCGTATCAACGATGCTGGACGGGCGACTTCGTTCCGTCACGGCGCCCTTTTGTACGCCGACGGGATTTACTACGCCGACGGCGGCCGTCGGGCACGGTAAGGCTACGCCGACGGCGCTTCGTACGCCCCGCCGGCTTGTTGGTCGTCTGCCCTAGCTCGTGCTGTACGCCGACGGCCCTGACATTTGGCCGTCGGCGTACAGGACGGCCGTCGGCGTAGTGTGGCTTTCCCGTAGTGTCTGGTGCGCATATGCACTCTGTGAAGCATGCCCCGACCTTCTTAGAGCATCTCCAACAGACGTGATTCGACGCCGCGCGCTATATTTTGTATCCAGCGCCAAAAAGGAGTGTTCGGGCGCGGCGCGCTGGTTTTGCTATTCCAGCCGCGCCATAGTTTAGCGCGCCGAAACGCAGCGCTCCAACAGACGCGCAAACAAACGTGCTCCAGAGCCAAATGTGACGATTTTAAACTTAATTCGATAGATTTGACGATTTTTCACCTAATACAAACTATCTAAAACAAACTACAACTTATTTAGAATTCGAAGTCCGAGTTATCCGAGGCGGTGTCGCTGGAGATTTCGTCCTCCAGCGCCCTCCACCGCTCGTCGCCGGCGGGCCAGGTCGCGTGGCCTGCCGCGATCTCGGCCTCCGCCGCCCCCTTCGCCAGGCGCCGCGCCTCCCTATACTCGCGGCGCTCGGCCTGCCGCTCCGCCTGCTCCGCCGCGGTCATGTTCCAGTGCTCCAACTCGAGCTGGTGTTCGCGCGGGTGGCTCCGGTACCAGTCCGCGACCGCGCGCTGGTCCCGCTCCGCGACGAGGCTGAGCATCGCTCGGCGGCGATGGAGGCGGCGGTCTTCGTCAGTGACGAGGCGCGGCTCCGGCGCCATGTTGCGCGCTTCCTCGGCGTTGCGGCAGTCGTCGAAGTTCATCTGGCGGCGCGAGCGGCCGAGCGCCCACGCCGCCGCGTCGTACGCGCGGGCGGCCTCTATCGCCGTCTCGAACGTGCCGAGCGCGACGCGCTCCTCGCCGGACCGGATCTCCGACGTGAAGGTGCCGTTCGAGCGCGCGCGGACGCCGCGGTAGCCAGATTGGCTTCGGCGGCGCGGCGGCATGGTGGGGTGGCGCGGCGCGGGCGTCGGTGGGGAAAAAGTGGAACTATCCGGAGCGGCGCGGGAGAGAGAGAGTTGGTTGCGTGGCGCGTTTGTGTCCAGCGCGCTGGACGCGCGGCGCTATATATGACACCGCGCGTGCCGCTTCGTCAAGCGCGCTGGACCGTTTTCCGCACGGCGGAACTTTCCCCCGTCTGCTGTAGAGCGCGAACCGGCCCCGCGCGCGGGAAACGGTCGGTATTTCGCGCGCGCGGCGTTTTTGACGCGTCTGTTGGAGATGCTGTTAGGCTAGGCGATAAACGGCAAACGCAAGCAACCAAAACGCATATGCACTCTGTGTGCGTAAGTGCATTTGCAGCATTGCACTGAGACACTGAGTACTGCTCCATGCAGACCACCTGAAGCGGCAACCACTCGGTGGAGAAGACGAGAAAAAGATGGAGCTTACCGCACAGTATGAATTTGTCCGATTCTCCTCTCCTCTAATTTGTGTTTGCGTCGGCGCATGTCTCCTAATGACTCGCCATGTTAAACAAGTCCCAGAAAAAATGGACGCGCACGTGATAACTGCGGCCCGTAGGCATACGCGTACTGAAATATTTTCCGGCTCCAACCAGATTATATGATCAGCAAAGCCCACGTTTCGCTCATAAAAAAAATCAGGACCTATCCGGTGGTGATTACAAATATGATTGAGAAAATGATCTCGTTTTTGGTCTCTTCTGAAGCCAAAGGAATCAAATCAACATGGCAATCAACTAGAGAACCAAGTTGTTGGTGCAATTATTAACTGAAATCTTTCGTGACGTCCTTACGGATAAAGAACATGGGATATTCTGTACTCCCTCGGATTTGAATGTGTCGCTAGCGGTATACAAATATGTACAGCTGTAGCTCAGTTTCTCCGTCATTTATTTCGGATCAGAGGGAGTAGTAGTTTCTGTCAGTCAAGTTACTTGTTGGGCGAGAACCTACCTGTGATAAGATGATTAGGAGGGTGGTTGTACCCCCTGCCCACCAGAAAAATAGTAAGTAGAATAAATGATTTGATTGGTGAGATTGTCGAATCTCTGGAGACATGTGAGAATGGAACATGATGCACTTGTGTGTCATCCCATTACCTTATCCGAGAGCTCATGTATGAGATACCAAAACTCTCAAGCATGTCGCGAGATCATAAAATGAATAAAGTTCTTAGGGATTCACCAAGTGATATGATCAACCGTATTTCATTAAATGATCAAAAGGGCAGAAAAAGAGAAAATGTTTCATAGCTCTAAAGGTTTTAAATAACCGGGTTATCCAAATAAGAGTATTCGTGAACTCTAATAAGTTTATTTGAAGAGCTGGATCATATGGTAATGTACTAGTTGACATGAATCATTCGAAGGGAAACCTATATAAATGATTGTCAAGTTATTCGTAAAGCTAGACTGGAAAATGAATATTCTTCAAGTGCGAAACATTGATAGCGATAAAGTAAACATTCTCATATCAACTGCTTGAGGCTGTAGTGACTAAACTAGCATAGATATCTGCCGGAGATAAATGTGAGACATTTATAGAGAGCTAAAAGGTATTTACATAAATGAAACAGAAATCATTTCCGGATCATCTATATATGGAAGTAACTTGAAAGTCAGTGGGAGATGAATATTAATTTAAAAAATGACGGACGGACCGAGAGGGCAAACAAAGCTTGGACAGAACTCCATCCCCCAAGCAGGGAGGGCACGTCTTCACTCATGGAGTTCATAAGTCGTTCAAAAGAAGTCTGATTTCTAGAGGACTGACAAATAAGCTGGCTGATTCAACTTTGCATTATTTTGTAAGCAATCAAAACAAGTTGGTCTTAATGGTGCATGAACAAACCAATGGTTATCAGTTGACTACTGCATAAAATGAAGGAACTTGTTTTTGGTTTCGTAAAAAAGGGAAGTGAGTACTTATAATGTCCATGGTTTCAAAATTAAACACGAATCCATTTGATTGTGGAGAATTAATTTCTGCTAGGTACTTACTCATATTATTTGTCAGTCCTCTAGAAATTAAGTTGAATCGGGGAGCTTATTTGTCAAGTATGGATTAATTATGGATTAAAATTAAGAAATAAGACACTGCCGTGGTCCTTCATTGATCAAGACTACTCATCTTGCCCAAAAAAGAATTGACCTGCGTACGTATCTGTTAAAAACTCAACTCTTAAGGACAAAAATACTCAGGTCAATCCTTCAGAATCTAAGGCTTCATTGACTGAGTCTCAGTAACTCGCTGGTCATTAATATAGCAAAAGTTGTTTGATTTCTATATATAGCCCGACTAAGTGACTTTTCTCTTCAGAAATATAGTAACGACAGTTGTTTGCTTTCTATATAAAGCTGGCTAAGCCACTTTTAATTTGTCTAACAAAATATAGCGACAGTTGACCTGCCCAATGATTAAAAATTATGTGTCCCTCATGACTTCGTGCACACACGAGAAAACCTATATATGTATAGCAACTGCTTGTCAGCATGCCAAGAAATTTAGAGGAATGAAATTCCTACTTACATACTTTTGATGTGAATTGGCTGGTTTCTATGACAGTATATTCCTATAGGAATTTGTATGAGAATTCGTTTTACAGTACGCTTAACACGAAAAACAATCAATCCGTTCAAATCTTTTGATACAATTCTTGAGATGTGCTTGGGTACACCCCTTTACAGTATTTTGCAGCTTTCGATTCAAACAAGAGAAGTATATATCTAGGAATCAATTGGACATGGTATTACAATTTCTTTCTGTTTATCTTTTTTCAGGGATGTTTACATTCGTATGTGTTTTGGAATCTGGCGTACAGCTATCGAGTGGGACCCGCTGATATGATGGGATATGCAGTGTGAAAAGAACGTATGATAATGCACCAAGCTAGCTGTTCTATATATGCACCCACGTCGATCGCATCTAAGATTATCTCGTGCTAGCTCAAGTGTGAGTATTCAGAAAATTCCAAAAACGAGTAGCTAAAGCCTCAATGTCGCAGAAGCCGCAGCTAGTTTGTGTCACGGGAGCAGGAGGCTTCACCGGGTCATGGGCAAAGTTTTAAATAGCCGGCTATAACCCAGCTATAGCCCGGCTGAGAGGCTTGGGGCTACGGCTATGACCTTTATAGGCTAAACTGATAATAGCCGCTAATAGCCCGGCTAAATTGATTTAGCCCCTTAGCCGCTAAAATTTTGGCTGAGTTATCCAAAAATTTTGGACCAAAATTTGTCCGCTCGGCCAAATATCAGAGCCATATTGAATTGTTATTACTAAATGTTGTAATATGTGGACATAACTATGTCCAGTATTTTTATCTTTTATGTGACTATGTTAATATGTTATGAATCAGTAAATTATCGATATATATACAAATATATGCTACCCTAATTTTAAATGTTTATCATTATTAAGCAAAAAGGCTATAAGGTCATACCCCGCTATATCCCGGCTATAGCCTTGCATAGCTTCTGAAATCGCCGGGGCTAAATGCAATAGCCGGCTATTTTAAACTATGGTCATGGGTGGTGAAGGAGCTCCTCCTCCGTGGCTACTGCGTCAGGGGAACTGCCAGGGATCCCGGTAAGTAGAGTCGACACCCTGCGTACGTACCTTAGTCGATGATCTCATCTTGCTGTATCGATCCGCTTCTAGTTTATTCATCGATGGGCGTGATTGATTTGCGAAGCTGACGGCAAGAACGCTCACTTGCTTTCACTGGATGGAGCCGAGGAGAGGCTTTCCCTGTGCCGCGCCGACGTCCTCGACAGTTACACCCTCCGCGCCGCCTATACCGGCTGCGGCGGCGTCTTCCATGTCGCCTCCCCCCGCTGTCCAACGACCCGGTCAGTTCAGTCGCCGCTTCCAGGACCTCGACACGCTTGGATCGAGTATACACATGCATGGAGCCCTTACTGTTAATTACCTATATATGATGCCCAGAAACTCATCCCGGCGGCCGTGGAGGGGACGAGGAACGTGATCAACGTGGCGGTGGACATGGGCGTGCGGCGAGTGGTGTTCACTTCGACCTACGGCGCCGTGCACATGGACCCCAACCGGAGCCCCGACACCTTGCTCGACGAGACGTGCTGGAGCGACTACGACTTCTGCAAGCAGACAGGCGTAAGAAGCTCATTTCTCTCTCCAGTCCATCCCCTGCCCCCTCACGTCCAGTCTTAGGGCTCCTTTGATTCAAAGGAAAGTCATAGGATTTTTAAAGGATTTTATCCTATAGGAAATTTTCCTATGTTGGTCGTTTGACTTATGGGATTAGTTTCTATAGGAATTTTTTCCATAGGAATTTTTTTTTACTACATTTCACAGGAATTCTAACATTCACTCCAATCTCTTTTTACAATTCTTTTGCCATCAAACACGAAGTACTCTTCCTATAGGATTCAACTAGACATGATATTTCAATCCTATTAGTTTCCTATTACTACACTTTTCCTATCCTATGAATCAAAGGAGTTATTAACAATCTTCCATGCAGAACGTGTACTGTTGTGCGAAGATGATGGCGGAGAAGACGGCGACGGAGGAGGCGGCCAAGAGGGGCCTGGAGCTAGCCGTGGTGGTTCCGCCCGTGACGATTGGTCCCGAACTGCAGCAAAAGATCAATGCCAGCATGATCCACGTCGTCAAGCACCTCACGGGCGCGAAGGCCACCTACCCCAACATCGTGGCCGCCTACACGGACGTCCGTGACGTCGCCCGCGCGCACATCCTCGCCTATGAACACGCCAAAGCACGCGGCCGTTACCTCTGCGTCGGACACGTGCTTCACCATGGCCAAATCCTAGAGCTGCTCAGGGACCTCTTTCCGCAGTACCCCATCACCTCCAGGTATGAATAGTACGTGAAATCCATCCATTTTACTTGCTTGATCTCATGCGTCGCATGCTCACATGCACTGAATATTTCATGCAGGTGTGAAGACGACGACAAGCCGATGGTGAAGCCGTACAAGTTCTCCAAAGAGAGGATCAGTGACCTGGGATTGGATTTCACTCCGCTCAGGGAAACTTTGTACGAGATGGTGATATCCCTGCAGGAAAAAGGTTACCTGCGTCTGCCGGTTCCGGTGTCAAAGCGTGCACGGCTATGAACCAGGATCGAACGCCTGATTAGTAGCCCTATATCAGTAACTTGCCGACAGACCTTGCCACGCGCAATTGCCTCATATGTTTGTATTTGAAACAAATTAGAGTCAAATAAATATATACATGTATTGTATCCCTATACAAATAAATTTGAATTGTTACATTGTTTGTAATAACATTAATTGGATTTTGGCGGTTGCTGTCTAATATTACTGTGACATGATTTATACACAAACTTAAAGTTCGTAAACCAGTATCTATACATCAATGTCCACATGTCGTTTCAAAAGGTTCAATATGCGGAAATATATTTGGTGTTTGATAAATTATTTTGTTTCTAGCTGATGGGGTTTTTTCTTGTCTTCGGAGCACAAGGCCCTGCTGGCATGATTTGCTCTTGTTGTCGGGTGTGTAGGTGTTATGTGGAGACTTCGGGTCTCTTTGATGTATACTTCTTGTTAGACTTTTTTTTTGAATAAAGTAAATAAAAGCCGCATGCATCAATCGATGCAGAGGCTGGGCTACCCTTTTCAAAAAAAAGTTAAATACGTGGAACGGATCCAGCAATACACGACAATCTGTCTTCTTAGAGTAGCTTCAAATATTCAAAAAGATTGCAACTGTTAGGCTGAATTCAGTGGCAAAAAATGTGGTTAAAACGACACAGATGAACGTATGCAGTTACGAAATATCCTAGATGGGGTTGTGATTCTTCATGAGGCGCTTCATTAACTTTATCAAAAATAAAATGGGGTGATTTTCTGAATCGACTTTGAAATGGCGTATGAAAAGATCAAATGATATTTTCTTTAGCGAACATTGAAAATGAAACATTTTTCGGAAGTGTGATGTACTTGCATCCAATTTGTTTTACTTAAAATAGTGTGTCCATTAAAGTCTGGTGTTTAGGACATTACATCTAAATAAAAAAGGATTAAGCCAAAGTGACCCACCGTCGCCAAAAATATTTATCATAGTAGCAAATATGTTGGCCATACTAAGTGAACACACAAAGGTAGATGGTCAAATTGATAATGTAGTTTTTCAAAAGGAGGAGCAAAGGGAAGGTGGTGGCAAGTGCACAGAAGGACAAAGTTTTTCAAGAATTTATTGTCAAAACATTTTAGAAGAAGGTCTGAAATTTTTCTACCAGAATTTTATATATGCCCAGTCCCTTTGCTAGTGCCAGGCCCATATTTTGATGTTGCAAGGTATATATCTGGAACTTGGTGAAAGCAAACCGAGCATTGTAAGCGTTAAAAGGTAAGAAACAAGAAACGGTAAATTTAAGCCAAATGAGGTGCTAAATGTATGAGCAGTCAAGAAAGATAGTTATCAAGAACACGAAGAGATCGATCATGAACTCACTGTCGACCCTAACTTGGCGTTGATAGCGATTCTACGACGATGATGACTTAGAAGGCAACTATTGACAAGCGGTTCCGATGTCGCTTCACCTCTCGGGCGACCCGACGGGCGATTCCCAAAATCCAGGAAATCCCGATGATCCTCACCGATTGCCCAGTGATTCGAAGAATGAAGAGAAGATCGAAGCCCTCCCGGGTGATCCCCCTCCCTTGATTCCCCAGCCCCCCCAATCTCCCCAATACAGCACCCACGGGTTCCTTCCTATCGAGTTCAAGGAAAGATTTGTATCAATCGTCCGTAGATCCCCAAATCCTCGCCGGAGCCTTGAAATCTTGCGATCAAAGCTCACACCCGCGGTGATCCCGCACCCACACACCATCCCCTCCACCGCCCAATCGTCCCAAATCCCGCCCCAAATCCCTGCCCGTGTCCCTACCAGCACATCCGCCCCGCTGTTGTTGCCCAGTTCCTCCCTCCCGCTGATTCCGCCCCTCCCCGCAATCAATGGCCGTTCCTGCCGATCACCACGGGACTGGGCGGGCGCGCGCTCCATACGTCTTTGCCGTGGCGCAACGTCCCGGTCTTGGGAGCAAGGAACAACTACACCGAGCCCCGCAACACCGTGATCGTCCCTCACGTGGCCAACGAGGTGGCCAAGCTGACGGTCCACAACAGCGACAACCTGCATGCGAGCGACAACACCGACATCGCGGCTGTGCCGGCCTCCTCGCTGACCGCCCCTGACGCGCCGGTACAGGATGGCTCAGGGCATCCCCTCAAGATCGTCACCAACTCCACCGACGCCGAGCTCGCCACCAGCCCGAAGACCAACGCCGCGCCTGAGAAGAACACTACAATTCCACCAATTCAGAAGGCCTGGAAAGGGAAGCCGAGGGAGGAGGAGGTGGCCTCCGAAGCGACACGGCGCCTGCCAGGAGACATGAATCTCCTAGGATGGAACCTCCGGGCGCTGGCCAGCCCGGACGGTTCTGGAACTGGTGCGTCTCGTTCACACTCATAGGCCAAAAATTGTGTTCATCAGCGAGACTAGGCAGCGTGAGGAGAAAATAAAAAAGTTGAGATGGAGGCTTGGCCTCAAACACTGCATTACGCACGATGGCGTAGGCAAAGGTGCCGGCATCGCGCTGTTCTGGGATGAGCAAGTAGAAATAAAAGTTATGTCTAAGGGTTTGAGGTATTTTGATGTCCTTGTTCGTGAAATCCCCAATGGCCAAAGATGGCGGAGTACCTTTGTGTATGGTGAACCAAAAGCTGCTGACAGACACCACACACTACTAGGAAACTAGCTATAGGTGGAACCTCTTTCTGTGGCGCACCAAAAACCGTGCGCCACAGAAAACATTTCTGTGACGCATTGTTTTGGATGCGCCACGGAAATTTTGAATTCTGTGGCGCACGGAAACCACATGCGCCACAGAAATGTGGCTTTCTGTGGCGCATGTAGGATGTGCGCCACAGAAATGCGTCTTTCTGTGGCGCACGTACAACATGCGCCACAGAAATGTGCCTTTTTGTGGCGCATGTAGGATGTGCGCCACAGAAATGGGCCTTTCTGTGGCGCATGGGGTGGGATGCGCCACAGAAATGACACATTCTGTGGCGCATGGCCCCATGCGCCACAGAAATCAGCAATTCTGTGTCGCACCAGGCCCCATGCGCCACAGAATTTTTTTCACTCAAATCGCACCCCCCCCCCCCCCCCCGTGGATCGCCTTTTCGGTTTTGCAGACAAGAAAAGAAAATGATAAAATGTTCAAAAAAATAAATCCTTTGAGATGTAGTTAGGTTTTGGTGCCTAGTTGGTATAGAAATTTTGAAATATGAATTTTGACCTTTTTTGCAAAAAACAGAAAAAAACTTTGAACGGCCATAACTTTTGCATACGACGTCGGAAAAATGCGTTTAATATGTCAAAAAAAACTAGAGAAAATTTGGAGTTCGATTTCACAGGACGCCGAAGAACAAAATTTATACACTAGGAACAAAAAAGATCACAAGACGTCGAGGAACAAAAAATTTGTGGAACTAATTTTCTTTAAAAAGAGGAACAAATCTTTCTGAACGAAGGAACAAAAAATTATACACGGGGAACAAAAAATACACTAAGAGGAACAAAATTTATACACTAGGAACAAAAAACATCACAGGGCACCGAGGAACAAAAAAATTGTGGAACAAATTTTCTTTAAAAAGAGGAAAAAAAATCTTTCTGAATGGAGGAACAAAAAATTATACACGAGGAATAAAAATACACTAAAAGGAACAAAATTTATTCACTAGGAAAAAAATACCACAGGACGCCGAGGAACAAAATTTATACACTAGGAACAAAAAACATCACAAGAACAAATCTTTCTGAAGGGAGGAACAAAAAATTATACACGAGGAACAAAAAATATTCTAAGAGGAACAAAATTTATACACTAGGAACAAAGAGATAACAGGACACCGAAACAAAAGAATTGTGGAACTAATTTTCTTTAAAAAGTGGAACAAATCTTTCTGAACGAAGGAACAAAAAATTATACACAGAGGAACAAAAAATTAACTAAGAGGAACAAAATTTGTACACTAGGAACAAAAAGGATCACAAGACGCTGGAACAAAAGAATTGTGGAACTAATTTTCTTTAAAAAGATGAACAATTCTTTCTGAACGAAGGAACAAAAATTATACACTGAGGAACAAAAAATACACTAAGAGGAACAAAATTTGTACACTAAGAACAAAAAAGATCACAGGATGTAAAGGAACACAAAATTTGTGGAACTAATTTCCTTAATAGAGGAACAAATCTTTCTAAACGAAGGAACAAAAAACTATACACAGACCAACAAAAAATACACTAAGAGGAACAAAATTTATACACTAGGAACAAAAAGGGTCAAAGGACGCCGACGAACAAAAAATTTGTGGAACTAATTTTCTTTCAAAAAGGAACAAATCTTTTTGAACGAAGGAACAATACTTATACACGGAGGAACAAAAAATACACTAAGAGGAACAAAAAAGATCACATTACGTGGAGGAACAAAAAATTTGTGGAACTAATTTTCTTTAAAAACAGGAACAAATCTTTTCGAACCAAGGAACAACCAATTATACACAGAGGAACAAAAAATAACATCTTTGGACATCCAGGAACAAAAAATTTAGACGACTAGAACAAAAAATAATATGGAACAAATCACATGGAACTATTCTAAAGAAAAAACATAATTTTGTAGAATATGGAACAAATCATGATTAAAAATGGAACTAAAGTTATTTATAAAGGAACAAAGTTTAGACACATGAGGAACAAAATCACGATCACTAAGGAACAAAAATTTAAACTTAGTGGAACAAAATTTAATATCTGTGGAACAACTCACAACTACCTAGAACAAAATTTGATAAAAATTTGGAGTCTTAGGAACAAAAAGTTTAGACGACTAGAACAATGGAACAAATCACATGGAACTATTTTAAAGAAAAACATAATTTTGTAGAACATGGAACAAATTGTGATTAAAAATGGAACAAGAAATTACTTTTAAAGGAACAAATTTACTTACGTGAGGAACAAAATCATGACCGCTAGTGGAATAGAAATTTAAACTAAGTGGAACAAAATTTAATACCCGTGGAAGTACTCACAACTATCAGTAGAAAATAATTTGCCAAAAAAAATATAGTCGTAGGAACAAAATCACATCTCTGTGGAACAAATCATATGGAACTATTCTTAAGAAAAAAGAAACAGAAAAGGTAAAAAAACATAAATTTATAGAACATGGAACAAATCATGATTACAAAAGGAACAAAATTTATTCCTAGAGGAACAAAGTTTAGACACATGAGGAACACAATCATGACTACTAGGGCACGTGATTTTAGATTGAGTGGAACAAACTTTTAAGACTCACAGAACAAATCACAACTATATGTGGAACAAAAAATGTAGCGACCATGAAACATGATTAACAAAGGTAATAAAATTAAGGTAGACGAGAAAAATAGTACTCAAAAATAGGAACATGATTTAATAAAAAGGTCAAAAATAGAAAATAGAAAACAAGCGTGAAAAACATACTAAAAACAAAGAAAATGGAAAGAAAAAAAGAAAAGAAAAGAAAAGAAAAAAGAAAAGAAAAGAAAAAATAAATAAAAAACATTGGAAACAAAAAGAAACATACGACTGAAGGAAGCAACGGAGAGAAGAAGTGTTTTCATGTGATTGGTGAAGCACACACACATGCGCTGTGTCCTTTGCTTTTCTTGGTTGAACTGGAAGCATCGGACGGAGACGTGCGATCGTACAAGCGAGCGAGCGGACTAGTTAATGGGCTGAGCCCACGACGGAAAAACTTAAGTGAAACGGTGGTACAAATCACTCGGGCGATACCGAGTGATTCCCCTCGATTGGCTCTCGTTTCCGAACTCGGAAATCCCCAAATCGACTGTAAGAATGGGCTCACACGGGAACAAGCTTGGACAGAACTCCGTCCTCCGAGCAGCGACGGCACGTCTCCGGTGGTGGAGTTGAGTGGTTGAAAAGAAAAGTCCGATTTCTAACAAACAAGCCGGCCGATTCATCTTTGCATTATTGTGTACAGCAACCGAAACAAGTTGCACTTCATGGTGCATGCACTGATGAACAAACCAATGGTTATTAGTTGACTGCATACAATTAAACGACTTGTTAGTGTTTAAAAAAATGAACGTGAGTACAAATTAAACACCAATCCAATTGATCGCTAAAAATTTACTCTGCTGCTACTTGCGGATTAAAATTAAGGACCGTGCACCCGGCCGCACTCCTTTATTTTATCGAGATTGTCTCTTAATTGTCACCGAAAAAAGAAAACTCAGGTCAATCGTCCTTCGTAGTCGATGGCTTCATTCATTGTGTCTAGGTAGCTTGCTAGTAACATAGCAACAGTTTTTCTTTTTTGCTATATAAAAAGCCGGGCTAGTAATGGTAGATATATACATCCGTATTTGCGACACTTGTTTCAAGATGGAGGGAGTATGTATAGCAACTGCTTGTCAGCATGCCAAGAAATTTTAGAGGATTGAAATTCCTACTCATATAGTATATCATCATCTGGATTGTCTGATTTGTACGGTAGTATATTCCTATAGGAATTTGTATGAGATTTCCTTTTTACAGTACGCTTGACATGAAAAAAAATCCATTCAAATCTTTTGGATATAATTCTTGAGATGTGCTTGGGTACACCCCTTTACAAAATTTTACAGCTTTCGATTTGAACCAGTGGTGAGAATTGAAACTCACCCCCTTGTTTTGAAGGTTAGAATGGTCTACCTATTCCATGGCATGTGAGGTAGTTAGGAGAAAAGGTACTCTCTCCGTTCCAAATTAATTGACTTTCATTTATCCAAATGTGGACGTATCTATACTTGTAACATGTCTAGATAAATCCACATATGTGCAAATAGAAGTCAATTAATTTGCAACGGAGTGAGTAGTAAGCCCGTATTCTGCAAAAAAAAGTATTTTAACAATAATTTAGGGAGGTGTACCGAAGCACACCGAATAATTCTTTGTCGTCCCTTTTAGCGCAGTCAAACGAACATTGGTACAAAATCTAGGATTCACATGGACATGGTACTACAATCTCTTTCTATTTATCTTTTTCAATGTTTACATTTATATTTATTTCTCGAATCAGGCGTAGAGGATAACAGATGGGACCAGCTGATGGGATATGCATTGTGAACGGAACGTATGATCATGCACCAAGCTAGCTGTTCTATATATACACCCACGTCGATCGCATCTAAGATCATCCCGTGTTAGCTCAAGTGTGATTATTCAGAAAATTCCAAAAACGAGTAGCTAAGCCAATCGCGATCAGGTCGGTCTCCATGTCGCAGAAGCAGCAGCTAGTTTGTGTGACGGGAGCAGGAGGCTTCATACGGAGCATATTCATCTGGATCCATAGTGTACCGTTTTTGTTGGGACCCGACAGCCGTGGAACACGAGATGCTCAACACTAGATCGATCCGACAAAACAATATGCAGCTTCTGGTGCGCATATGCACTCTGTGAAGCATGCCCCGCCCTTCTTAGGCTAGGTGATAAACGGCAAACGCAAGCAACCAAAACGCATATGCACTCTGTGTGCATAAGTGCATTTGCAGCATTGCACTGAGTACTGCTCCATGCAGACCACCTGAAGCGGCTACCACTCGATCGGTGGAGAAGACGAGAAAAAGATGGAGCTTACCGCACAGTATGAATTTGTCCGATTCTCCTCTCCTGTCCTCTAATTTGTGTTTGCGTCGGCGCATGTCTCCTAATGACTCGCCATGTTAAATAAGTCCCAGAAAAAATGGACGCACACGTGATAACTGCGGCGCGTACTGAAATATTTTCCGGCTCCAACCAGATTATATGATCAGCAAAGCCCACGTTTCGCTCATAAAAAAATCCGAACCTATCCGGTGGTTGTTAGTAATATGATTGAGAATATGATCTCGTTTTTGGTCTCTTCTGAAGCCAAAGGAATCAAATCAACATGACAATCAACGAGAGAACCAAGTTGTTGGTGCAATTATTAACTGAAATCTTTCGTGACGTCCTTACGGATAAAGAAAATGGGATATTCTGTACTCCCTCGGATCCGAATTTAGTGTCGCTAGCCGTATACAAATATGTAGAGCCGTAGCTCAGTTTCTCCGTCATTTATTTCGGATCAGAGGGAGTAGTAGTTTCTGTCAGTCAAGTTACTTGTTGGGCGAGAACCTACCTGTGATAAGATGGTTAGGATGGTGGTTGTACCCCCTGCCCACCAGAAAAATAGTAAGTAGAATAAATGATTTGCTTGGTGAGATTGTCGAATCTCTGGAGACATGTGAGAATGGAACATGATGCACTTGTGTGTCATCCCATTACCTTATCCGAGAGCTCATGTATGAGATACCAAAACTCTCAAGCATGTCGCGAGATCATAAAATGAATAAAGTTCTTAGGGATTCACCAAGTGATATGATCAACCGTATTTCATTAAATGATCAAAAGGGCAGAAAAAGAGAAACTGTTTCATAGCTCTAAAGGTTTTAAATAACCGGGTTATCCAAATAAGAGTATTCATGAACTCTAATAAGTTTATTTGAAGAGTTGGATCATATGGTAATGTACTAGTTGACATGAATCATTCGAAGGGAAACCTATATAAATGATTGTCAAGTCATTCGTAAAGCTAGACTGGAAAATGAATATTCTTCAAGTGCGAAACATTGATAGCGACAAAGTAAACATTCTCATATCAACTGCTTGAGGCTGTAGTGACTAAACTAGCATAGATATCTGCCGGACATAAATGTGAGACATTTATAGAGAGCTAAAAGGTATTTACATAAATGAAACAGAAATCATTTCCGGATCATCTATATATTGAAGTAACTTGAAAGTCAGTGGGAGATGAATATTAATTTAAAGAGCAAAATAACGGACGGACCGAGAGGGCAAACAGAGCTTGGACAGAACTCCATCCCCCAAGCAGGGAGGGCACATCTTCACGCGTGGAGTTCATAAGTCGTTCAAAAGAAAAGTCTGATTTCTAGAGGACTGACAAAATAAGCTGGCCGATTCAACTTTGCATTATTTTGTAAGCAATCAAAACAAGTTGGTCTTAATGGTGCATGAACAAACCAATGGTTATCAGTTGACTACTGCATAAAATGAGGGAACTTGTTTTTGGTTTCGTAAAAAAGGGAAGTGAGTACTTATAATGTCCATGGTTTCAAAATTAAATACGAATCCATTTGATTGTGGAGAATTAATTTCTGCTAGGTACTTACTCATATTATTTGTCAGTCCTCTAGAAATTAAGTTGAATCGGGGAGCTTATTTGTCAAGTATGGATTAATTATGGATTAAAATTAAGAAATAAGACAATGCCGTGGTCCTTCATTGATCAAGACTACTCATCTTGCCCAAAAAAGAGTTGACCTGCGTACGTATCTGTTAAAAACTCAACTTACGGACAAAAATACTCAGGTCAATCCTTCAGAATCTATGGCTTCATTGACTGAGTCTCGGTAACTCGCTGGTCATTAATATAGCAAAAGTTGTTTGATTTCTATATATAGCCCGACTAAGTGACTTTTCTCTTCAGAAATATAGTAACGACAGTTGTTTGCTTTCTATATAAAGCTGGGCTAAGTGACTTTTAATTTGTCTAACAAAATATAGCGACAGTTGACCTGCCCAATGATTTAAAATTATGTGTCCCTCATGACTTCGTGCACACACGAGAAAAACCTATATATGTATAGCAACTGCTTGTCAGCATGCCAAGAAATTTAGAGGAATGAAATTCCTACTTACATACTTTTGATGTGAATTGGCTGGTTTCTCTGACAGTATATTCCTATAGGAATTTGTATGAGAATTCGTTTTACAGTACGCTTAACACGAAAAACAATCAATCCGTTCAAATCATTTGATACAATTCTTGAGATGTGCTTGGGTACATCCCTTTACAGCATTTTGCAGCTTTCGATTCAAACCAGTGGTGAGAATTAAAACTTACCCCGCTTGTTGTTTTAAAGGCTAGAATAGTCTACCTACTCGATGGCATGTTAGGTTGTTAGGACAAAAAAGAACGTTCAATAATCCCTGGGGCTTTCACTTCGACACGTCTTCGTTCGTGATCGCTTAGCGCCCCTTTTCCATCAATAGGTACTCCCAAGGTGTCGACCACACGGCCTAACATGGCATTTCCCGCAGGAACATCCACAATAGATCCAGTGCGCTTGACAAGATCTCCTTCTTTAAGCACGTATTCTGCAGAAAATATATTCTTTTACCGAAGCACACCGAATAATTCTTTGTCGTCCCATTTATTTAGATAAAAACTTTGTCGTCCTTTGGCGCATTCAAACGAACACTGGTACAAAGACAAGTATATATCTAGGAATCAATTGGACATGGTATTACAATTTCTTTCTGTTTATCTTTTTTTCAGGGATGTTTACATTCGTATGTGTTTTGGAATCTGGCGTACAGCTATCGAATGGGACCCGCTGATATGATGGGATATGCAGTGTGAAAAGAACGTATGATAATGCACCAAGCTAGCTGTTCTATATATACACCCACGTCGATCGCATCTAAGATTATCTCGTGCTAGCTCAAGTGTGAGTATTCAGAAAATTCCAAAAACGAGTAGCTAAGCCTCAATGTCGCAGAAGCCGCAGCTAGTTTGTGTGACGGGAGCAGGCGGCTTCATCGGGTCATGGGTGGTGAAGGAGCTCCTCCTCCGTGGCTACCATGTCAGGGGAACTGCCAGGGATCCCGGTAAGTACTACAGTCGACACCCTGCGTACGTACGTTAGTCATCTTGCTGTATCGGCTTCTGGTTTATTCATCGATGGACGTGATTGGTTTGCGAAGCTGACGTCAAGAACGCTCACTTGCTTGCACTGGAGGGAGCCAAGGAGAGACTTTCCCTGTGCCGCGCCGACGTCCTCGACAGCGACACCCTCCGCGCCGCCTTCACCGGCTGCCATGGCGTCTTCCATGTCGCCTCCCCGGTCTCCAATGACCCGGTCAGTTCACTCGCCGCTTCCCATACCTCCAAACGCTCGCATCGAGTGTAGATGCATACATGGGGCACTTACTATGATACCCTGCAGGAACTCGTCCCGGCGGCCGTGGAGGGGACGAGGAACGTGATGAACGCGGCGGCGGACATGGGCGTGCGGCGCGTGGTGTTCACTTCGACGTACGGCGCCGTGCACATGGACCCCAACCGGAGCCCCGAGACCTTGCTCGATGAGACGTGCTGGAGCGACTACGACTTCTGCAAGCAGACAGGCGTAAGAAGCTCATCTCCATCATCCCCTGCCCCCTCACGTCCAATTAATCTTACTAACAATCTACTACGTGCAGAACGTGTACTGTTGTGCGAAGATGTTGGCGGAGAAGGCGGCGACGGAGGAGGCGGCCAAGAGGGGCCTGGAGCTGGTGGTGTTGCTGCCGCCGGTGACGATCGGCCCCGAGCTGCAGCGGACGCTCAATGTGAGCATGACCCACGTCATCAAGTACCTCACGGGCGCTAGGGCCAGCTACCCGAACGCCGTCGCCGCCTACACCGACGTCCGCGACGTCGCGCGCGCGCACGTCCTCGCCTATGAACGCGCCGATGCGCGCGGCCGTTACCTCTGCGTCGGAGAAGTGCTGCACCGTGGCCAGTTCCTGCAGCTGCTTGGAGACCTCTTCCCGCAGTACCCCGTCACCTCCAAGTAAGAACACGATCCATAACAGTGTGAGACCCGTCAGTTTTACTTGCTTTTGATCCCGTGTGTCGCATGCTCACACAGAATATTTTATGCAGGTGTGAAGACGACGGCAAGCCCATGATGAAGCCGTACAAGTTCTCGAACCAGAGGCTCATGGACCTGGGAATGGAGTTCACTCCGCTGAGAGAAACTTTGTATGAAACGGTGATATCCCTGCAGCAAAAGGGTTACCTTCGTCTGCCGGTTCCGGCGCCAAAGCGTGCACGTCTATAAATCAGGATATATACAACGCATCGAACGCCTGATTAGCCATACATCAGTAACTTGCGCGCCCCTTGCCTCGAGCAATTGCCTCTTACGTTGTCTTTGAGACAAATTAGAGTCGAATAAATATTTATGTATTGAATCCCTTTACAAATAAATTTTAAGTAATGTTGTTTGTAATAATGATTGAATTTTGCGGTTGTCTATAT
This sequence comes from Poa pratensis, assembly GCA_947311845.1. NCBI lineage: Eukaryota > Viridiplantae > Streptophyta > Magnoliopsida > Poales > Poaceae > Poa > Poa pratensis. Next base: position 30,816,489 of record CAMZMU010000111.1, on the reverse strand, counting down.
TCATGTGATATAATTAGTACACAAACTTAAAGTTCGCAACCAGTATCTATACATGAATATCCACATGTCGTTTTAAAAAGTTCAATATGCGGAAATAACGTTGGTGTTTGATAAGGGTGATATCATTTTGTTGCCCAAGTTAAATATGTGGAACGGATCCAGCAGTACATGACAATTGTCTTCTTAGCGTAGCTTCAAATATTCACAAAGATCACAACAGTAAGGTTGAATTCAGCGCCATCAGCAGCAGAAAATGTGGTTCAGCCGACACATATGACCTTGATGCGGGTACGAAATATCCCTAGATGGGTTTTGATCCTTCATGAGGCGCCAAAGCCGTCGTGAGACTTTGAGGTTGAAGGCGAGACACTTCGTGAGGGCAGATCGTCATCGTCCTCCTCGTCTTCGCTCTCTTCTGACATGGAAGGTACACATATGCATGTTTCACATGGGCGATCTACTTAATTAGTGCAGATGGTAGTGTCAGATCTCTTAGAATACTGCTCGTACAGTTGTGTCTATTTTTTTAATATCTAAACATCCGTGTTCATCTAGGTGTTAGATTCAACATATCTTGTCACTTTTGACCGGACACATTTGTTAGATCTACAGTGTTTTGTAATTTTTTAGAGGTTCTAGTGTATGTACTCTGTTGGATCTACAGTGTGTTCTGTTTGTTGATGTTTTCATATCTGACGTACTATAGATAGTGACATATAATGAAGATCTTATTTTGGTGTCACGGTACATAAAGACGTGTCTCTGGCCAAGTGTATATTTCGCACTAACAACTTATATATGCTCGTAATCTGTCAATCTCATGGTCCTTTTTTCGGGATGCCATCAGTAGCTCCTCAAGATAGTATTGAAGCTTTCTATACTGCTTCATTGGCCTGCCACACCCTTAACAGGTGCCACGCAACAGAGAGTTCGTCCTGAACCAACTTACCAGTGAACCCTTCATTGCTGTCGCGTAGGAGGGAGTTTGTCCTAAACGAACTAAGTCGAACTCTCCCCTCTATCGGTGCTGAAGCCGAAGGTATTTCGTTCTGTGCATTGTGGCTGTACTGAGATAGATGTGTGGTGTATTTGGCACGCAAACAAGTCTAAGTGTTGACCTTTCTTTATGCTCGGAAAAACTAAGCCCAAGTATACCAGTGCTTTGTGTTCATTTGCTGCGAATTAATGAATTTTCAGAACAACACTATTAATTTGAACTTTCAGATTTATAGTAATTCTATGTCAGATGCGTTGTGCATGGAATAAGAAAAATGCCCATATTTTGTTTTTGACAGGATTTTTTTTTACGTGAAAGACAAACAGAGCAGACCTTAAACTTGTCCCACCAAGATTTGGGCCTAAAATTGACAAGCCGGTAAGGATACAAGGCCTAGAAGTCAAGCAGGCGTTAGTGCAAAGAAATGATTTCTGAATTTTGATATATTTTGGTTATGCCGTGCCTGTGTCTGGTAAAAGATTTCTTTTCCTATGTAGGGCAAAAAATAAATTAAAATGTTGAAAGATTATTTTGGTTTTCCCTTATTGTTTGTTGTTTTTCTTTTGCTTTTGTCCCATAACAGGGTAAAGGCAAAATGTTAAAATTTAGAGTGGCAAAAATAAAAAATTTCCCATGTAATAATGGATGGCTTAACAGCCCTATGCGCTCTGTTGGATCTTTTGTCAGTGATTTTTTTTGGAAGCGGTCACCGTTTGTGAGTGATTCTGGAACCGCTCATGACTAGAAAATTTGTCTTCTCTCATTATTCTATGATACACACAGTTCGCGTAACGTACCAACTTGTGTAACCGAGTGGTGTGTATGATTGGCAAGGTGTAAAGCTTTATGAACATAGGCCACTACTGTATTCAGAAAGGATCTGTAATGATTAGTATTTGATTTGGGACGACGGCGCTATATATCTCTTTAGTACAGATGGATCTCGAAATTACATGCAGATCAATGAATGAATTTTACCGTACAATCTTGTTTCGGCTGGCACATGCTACTACTACACCACTACATAAATATGACTATTTGACATGGAGATGAGGAGATCTCATGCATGCATGTTTTACTGTGTGACGCGTTTCTTCTGGAACCTGGCCTTGCGCTCCTGTGAGAGCATGAGTGCGAAATGGGTGAGCTCCTCCTCATTTGTGCCTCTTTTCGCATCGGGGACGCTCTTGCCCGTCTCGACGTCCACCCTGCACACGCTCCTCTTGAGCAGCGCCTTGCCGACATCGACGAGCCTGTTGAGGTTCTCAGTCGTGGAGACGTCGACGGAGGAGGTGTCGCCCTTGAGCTGGTCGTCCTGGATGCGGAGGTAGCGCTTCTCGCAGTGCAGCGCCTGGAAGAGCACGGAGGCCTGGATGTCGACGAGGTCGGCGCTGGCCTGGCTGAAGCTGTCGATGAGCGGGGAGGCTCCGTTGTTGTAGAGCCAGCCGAGGATGCCCCACCTGCCGCAGGCGGCGGCGTCGTACTTCTCCTCCACCTTGGCGGAGCCGGTGCCGAGCGAGAGCACCATGAACTTGCCGTAGTCCGCGGGCTTGATCGGGAAGAAGTCCTCGTTGCCCAGCAGGATCTGCTTGCTGACGTCCGTCATCGCCAGCATAGTCGGGTTGTTTGCGGCGACGCCTCCGTCGATGAGGTTGAAGGCTCGGGTCTTGCCATCCTTACCCTGGGTCTCGAAGTGGTGGCCGGGCAGGTAGGTAGGCGCCGCGGACGTGCTGATGCAGACGTCGGAGAGGAGTGCGTTCTTGGAGACGTCGTTCCGGGCCTGTTTATACATCACAAACGTAAGTAGGGCTCGATGAAGAGGAAGTAGCGACGAGCGAAGCTAGCAGCTGCATGTATCATCACTATGGGGGTACGCACCTCGTATCTGGAGAAGACGGTTGGCTGGAGCAGCTTGATGTCGAAGGTGGGAATGACGATGTTCTGCAGCGCCTGGCCGACCCGCGTGTCGCCGAGCAGCCCTTTGACGACGGAGTGGAGGTACTCTCCGTCGTACTTGGGGCCCCTCATGCTCCTGAGCAGGCCCAGAGGCCCGGCGCTGACGGCAGGGAAGATCTTGGGGCAGTGCTCCAGGTAGAAGTTGTTGATGTCCTTGGCGGCGAAGAGCGGGCGGCCCTGCGCGTTGGGCGCGGTGAGCATGGCCGTCACCAGCCCCCCGGTGCTCGTCCCGGCGATCACGTCGAAGTAGTCTGCCAGCCTCGCGTCTGGCCCATCCAGCTCCTGGAGCTTCTCTTCGAGGAAGGCGAGGATGGTGCCGGGGATGATGCCGCGGACGCCGCCCCCGTCGATGCTGAGCACGGTGACGATGCTCCCGTAGGACGGCGGCGGGGACCTGGGCGTCATGGCCGAGGACGAGGACGGGAGGCGGCTGAGCCCCCGCTGCACCGGGTCCAGGGTCAGGGACCCGCTGCTCCCTTTCAGCGACATGGCTCCCTCCCTACCACAAGGCTAGCTAGCTCTGCTCCGCTCCGCTCGTCCCTTGCAAGCTTCTGCTACTCCCCTTGGACCTTTGAGTTCACTTTTTTGTTCTTTCACTTGTGTCGCTCTCTGTTGCTCGAGCTGTTGTGTTGCGTTGTGGCTGAGGCAGATGAGCTGCACCAGTCCATTATATACACAGGACAGGAGCCGGGGGGAGTCAAAGATAGATTGTACTCGGAATTACGAACGTTCGCAGCATGCAGCTCAGAGACTCTTCTCCGAGGAATGGGCGCACCGCGAGCGATTCGAGCGAGTCAAGAGTTGAGGCACCTGACCGCCATTTCTTTTACCGGATGGAATGCCGCACCAGACATACGTAATAAATAAATGGATCAGGTCAAGCGCAAGCAGAATGCAGACCCGATCGACACGCCATTCCGGCTGCTGCTGCATTTCGCTTTCTTCCCGACGCATACGCTACTACGTGGGCTGCACCGGAGAAAAACTGCAGCTAATTAAACCCTAACGCCACACTTTGTGACACACTTGTTGCACGAAACGTTCCCCTGGTTTTAGGGTTAATTAACATTTGGCGGAGCGGCATTCAGGTGGTGGCGGCGGTTCCAATAAATTCTCTCCACAGGTCAAACATTTTAAGATTTGTTTGGTTCCGGTGGTTTCAAGTGTCAACCACACCTGAGTTCTGGCCTCGCACGTGCCATTTGACCATGATGGCTGCACGCAATCAAAACAGCGGATTACATTTACAAGTTTATTTGGACTTGGTGAAAATATAGACAGAGGATCCACTGCAACAATGATTTTATTTTTGTGTCTTGTGAAACAAATGCCACAAGCCCACACAAAGTGTGGTGTTCGTATCCTTGGAATAATAAAGCGTGGTGTTTGCTGCAATTTTCTCACCGCAGCCCGATAAACTAGTGCGTGCCGTTTACTGGTCACAACCCAGCGTACTATTTCCGGCCACTTGGAGAAATTTGCGTACGTAGACTGAATCAGACTTGACCAAGAGCTATACTCCTGTCTGGCTATCGATTCTCTACCGATAGAAAATACAGATTATTTATGGGTTTTGACTAGTCACCAGTAGAGTGTAAATACAGATTATTTATTCAGGTGTGTCGTACTCAAATTCTAATGGTCCACTCAATGAGATAAGGAACCATGAATAAAGAATGTAGCAGGGTTGCTTTTCTCTTCGATCTTCTTCATCCTCCTTTCTCATCATCGGAGAATCCAGTAGTACAAATTAAATACTCTGTGTTTATTGATTCAGTTTTATTACGGGAAACATGTTTAATTAGTTCTATACACAAAAATTCTGCTACTTTTATCACCTACACATGAATAATTGGCAACACAAAGTTAGATCATGAGTCATGTTAAACAAAAAAAAAAGTGCAACAACACCACACTTAAACGAAACCTCTTTTACAGTGCACCAAATATTTTTATCTAATTAATTGCACCTAAAGCCCAAATAATAGAATAAACCAATTAATCTTGTTTTCGGTTCATTATTTGCAGCTAGCACTAGGTTTTTTGGTAATTGTTGTACCGGCGCGCCACCTCGCCGGGTTGTATCGTTGTCTCCACTTCACGAAGGTTCGGGTGCTCGGTCTAGTCCCTGCTATGTTTGTTTTTAAGATTTATTTTGTTTTCAGTGGTTTTAAGTGTCAACCACACCGAGTTTCGGCCTCGCACGTGCCATTTGACCACGATGGCTGTCACACAATCAAAAACATCGGATTACTTTTACTAGATTGAGGTTAACAAGTTTATTTGGACTAGGTGCAAATACAGACAGAAATTTGTGGTCCACTGCAACAATGATTTTATTTTTGTGTCTTGTGCTTGTGCAACAGATGTCACAAGCCCACAAAATGTGGTGTTCGTACTTTGTTGGTCACAACCCAGCGCCTCAGTATAGTACATGGTCGCCGCTGCTCCGTACACGCTATTGGCTTGGGAACGTACGTAGTATAACGTATTGACCTGAGCATTGTTTCCACGCACGGAACTGCGTGGCGTCTGGCGTGGAAAGGTCGTGTTACGCCGTGAGTGCACCAAGAAAGTTCCTTTCGATCGCGAGAATTAATGGAGACTGCTTGTTTTATGTGCACCTATTTCCGGCCGGCCACTTAGAGAAACTTGCGTATGTGGACTGAATCAAGAGCTATAGCTATCGATTCTCTCCAGGCTAAGTACTGTTTGGGGGTTTTGACCACTGAGAGTCTGGAATGTAAATACAGACTATTTAATTTGGGCGTCACAGCTGAGTTTCGAGGTTGTAGCAACACAAAAATATTTTGACAGAGTACCGATCAGATCTGACCCTCCATTAAAAGATTCAAAATTTATCTTTTTAATCTTATAAACCATGTGAACCTTCGTCATGTCTTCCCGATTTGAGCGCGGTCGTGTTCATCATGATGCGACATATCGTGCTTCCCAGCCGCGCTGTCCTCCCCATACGGAATAATGTCAAGGGAAAAACAGGTTCCGACAATCCGACTCGGTCGATTGCTGATAGGGTCAGGTGCTGCTTCTACGCGTCGCGGTGATGGTAAACGGCGTTGTGTTCCACGGTTATCAATCGGACTCTGCTGTTCGTGATGATCCGCTGCTAGTTGTTCACGCTAAGGACGCTAGCTTTCCTGGTCTATAGGTTTGTTTGTTAGTTATATTCTCGTCTCCAGAAGCTGAGACCTGCTACTGCTTGCAGGCCAATGGAAGCTTGCCGCATTGTTTTATTAAGTTCAACATGAAATTGTCAAATTTAATTAACATAGCATATTGATCTAACATCATAGATAAGCAAAGCGAGCGTCTAGAGACTCGAGAGGGAGAGAGTCCCGTATTACTACTAAATTATATTGGTAACTACTATGCTCCGAAAATATTACTGAATATCTTAAAGACTCAATTTGCATGAAGAAGTATCGTCCTAAGACTAATAACATGTGCCACATAAGAAAAAATAAATCTGATCATCGATAGTGAGTTTTGTTAGCCTGCTAGTATATATCTGAATGACATTCTACAGAATGTACTGTAATCTTTGTTAACTGGAATCTCATGTTTAATTTCATGCATATTTATTTATTATTGAAGCCGACAAAAGCTCTTGCATACACCAGATAAAAACAAGCATATTCAAGACGATCATATCAAATAATCAAATCCTATTCATCTGCGACATATTTATGTCAATACCTGATTGCTAGGTGATGCTATTTCAATACCAAGTACATAACAAGCACATTTTTCAATTTTTTTATTTAAGTCAACTTGCAAGACATTTGACAACTGTTCCATTTATACTCTACAAATTCCTATACATACGCTTAACTAAAAATATGTTAAACACCACTACTAAGATATTTTATGGATTGTAGCTTGAGAGATCTCTATCTTAATATCAAGGGATAATACAGTATACAATAAAAACACATACAAATAGATATGATACACTGTGTAATTTATGATACGCCAAAAATAATGCAATGATAAAATTTTGCAACATATAATTTAACTTTAGCACAAACAAATTTGGGATGATATACATTAAAATTATGTTACAAAGAACATTGTAATAATATTTAGCCATGTTGTTCTATGGTTACCTATGTCATACAGCTAATTGAAATTATACTTCTTAAGGTGTAAAATGATAATAATAATTATCAAAAAGATACAAAAGTTTGGTATAAACTGCTGCAACCATCAATAGCTATAGCTTTCCTCGAATCAGCAGCGTGCATCAATGCTCTCGTACCCTTCTGCCAGTCCAACGCTCTTACTACTCAGCATAGGCATTTTTCTTTTAAATCAGCATAGGCATTTGATGCTTGAATTCATGGCTATTGATGAAACACTAGTATAGCTGCGGGCCAGCACGACGGCGGCGGGCGGTAGGGACGAGAAAGAGGACAGCGAGGGGCGTGTTGGGTATTTGGGCTCAGCGACACGTAGTCCAGTTGATTCACGCGGCTAGCGAACCAAATTCGGTCCTGCTAGTATAGCTTCGTTCGCCAGTTTTGTTCGTTTCCTTTCCTGCTCTCACTAGGCGTTTTATTCTTATTTTTTCTTTCTTGCATTATTTCCATTTCTATTCCTATTAATATTTATTTTTTATTTTTATTATATTTATTCTTGGTTTCCGTATTATGGCTCTCTTTTGAGCTGGATATTTGAAAAACACATTTAGCCTAAAACGTTGTTAATTTTGTACTAGTTAGTTGATCCGGGGCCAAAATCGACCCAAATGAATGTGCTTTGTAGGTGCCGAAATTTGATTTCATATATTCTAAATTTTTGGTCCGTCAATAATTATTTGATTTCTCCATGTGTTCTAAAATGTGTTTCAACTTGGTTCAAAATTGTGTGCCAGTAGTAGTCGCGATTTTTGTTCCTCGTGCAGTAGCAATTTGTTCCTCTCAGTTGTACTCATGATTTGGTTCGCACACATTAGTGTGCTCCACCTATTATAAATGTTTATACCAGTACCTCTGGCGCCTGGACCATGGGCTCGACCAGGACCTGAGCCCGCCCCCAGGAGACGCCAAGAGGGGGCGCGAGTGGAGGTGGTGGACCGGCATGCGGAGAAGCTAAATTAACTCATTGATTACTTACCTATAATGATAAGTGTCGATGGATCCTAGCTCCATGTAGCTAGGTTTATTAGATTGTTGGTTATCTTGTTTCCTTCTACAATTTTGACGTTAATACAGTTCACATGTATGATCGTGATCATACATGGCACATGCTGGCTTCGTTATGTTACATGTAGATCGATCGGTTTATCAATTTTCTTTCCAACCAATTTTTCCGTCGTAATATACATCCCATGTTGTGCCATGTCGTGACTCCGTCAGTATTAGACGTAGAAGATACGCCTAGATGTAGCATTCCTCTAACATGAAAGATTGCATGATATTTTTGTGTTGTGAAAATCAATCGTTCTTTTGGTTTTGAGTGCAGACGATCTGAATCATTGATTCCTCAGTTTTTAATAAAAAATGAATTCCTTATATAGGAGTACTTTAGAAGTTTCTAGTAAATGTGCATGTGCGTTGCAACGGGAAAAATAAATCCTGACGCGCTCCTAGCTTTGCGACTTAGGTCTATGTCGGCATCACATCTTATGTCAGACACGCTCCTAGCTTTCTGACGCGCTCCTAGCTTTGTGACCTAGCTTTTTGAGGGTAAAGAGAGAAATTTTATTAAATAGAAAAGTAGGGATTACACTCCTGGTTTATGATCTCAAGTGCATCTGGAGGGCCATGAAGAATCCACTCCGCTGAAGCTCCTGATCTCATTCCCAGTTGGGCTAAATGATGGGCTACCATATTCGCTTCTCTCTTTATCTTGTGCCATTGCACTTGCACTGCTCGATCACAAACACTATTTGTCTCCACAATCATTTGCAACCAAGGAGGTCGGAAATCCTTTGGTGATGCAAGATTGTACTTTTATAAAGGATGCACATACAAGCCCTCAGCCCGAGTGGATTACTCATACAAGGTGATCAGGTCATTATTACAAAATATTGTAAAAAACAGTAGTTGAATATGAATGATTGATAGTCTCACAATGTTGCCAATCGTGAAAGATCTTGATTACAAATATAACAAGGCTATGGAAATGTTAAGAAGATGGCAACACTTAGTGGAGTAATAATTGATGGTGGCTCCCGTATAGTGGCGTCCCCCTAATTTATACGGAGGTAGCGGATGAGATTATATTTTCGGGAGGCCTTCTTATAGGAATTAGACGTGAGCCCTTTGATGAAAGTTGCTTGATTTTATCTGATGGGGCCGCAGGTAGGTCACGTACCACTAGACGTTAAGTCTTCAATGACTTCCGTTTGGCGCCCCGTCAATTTGGGCAGCTCTCAATCAGGCGATTCTTCCCATATATGATTGGTATTCGTCATTATTGCGTCCAAAACTGTAAGAAAATATTTTCCGAGGAGATTTAGGCAACTAAATAAAAATCAGTGATTATTTGCGGTCTAGAGTCAACATCTTGCCATTTTCATGACAAAGATACGGTTTAAACATGGATAAAAAACATGTGTTTTTCAATTTCAAAAAAAAAAACATGTGTTTTTCAAGCATCAACATACACAGGTTTAAACCTTGATCGCTCTGATCAAGAAACAAAAATCATAAGAAACTCGGAGTTTAAACCGAAATAATGAGAAGTTCAGGGGTCCGTCCTGCCGTCGGGCTGCAAGATCGTCTACGTCTGCCGCGACCCCAAGGACACCCTCATCTCGCTGTGGAGCTTCGCGAACAAGTTCAGGGTCAGCAGGGAGAGCCGCTCCCCGTCGAGACCGCCACCAACTTCTTCTGCGACGGCGTGTCGGCGTTCGGGCCGTACTGGGACCACGTCCTCGGGTACTGGCGCGCGCACCTGGCGCGCCCCGACCAGGTGCTCTTCTTCAGGTACGAGGAGATGAGCACGGACCCTGCCACGCACGTGCGGAAGCTCGCGGAGTTCGTCGGGCGCCCGTTCAGCGTGGAGGAGGAGGAAGAGCGCGCCGCGGATGCCATCGTCAAGCTGTGTTCCTTCGACCACATGACCGGGCTCGACGCCACCAGGTACGGCAAGATGGAAACAGTGATCGGCGCCGTGGAGAACAGCTCCTTCTTCCGGTGCGGCGTCGTCGCTGACTGGGTGAACCATATGTCGCCGGAAACGGCACGGAAGATCGACGCCATCACCGAGGCCAAGTTCCTCGGCTCCGGTCTCTATCTATTCTAGTTCTAGCCGGGTCTGAACCGACTGAGTGGCGATGGGAGAAGGCCAACTGCCTGAAGACACATCTTGTGTCCATTTTTGTTTTTAGGTTTGTTTCGGGCTTGGTCTTTGTTAAATAAAGCGGATCTCATGCTTGCTTTCTCCTGCTGTTGGTGATGCCTCCAGCACCGGTTGCCCGAGGGATGGCCGGCCACCGGAGAAGGGCTCCTAGCTAATATCCTTCAAAGAACTAAGCTCCCTCCTTTAAAGAACTAAGCTCCTAGGAATAGAGATTTGTGGTTGCTCCTAGTGTCAACATGGGTGGTCCCACCTGTAAGTGACTAAGCTCTCAAAAATAGAGGGAACTAAGCTCCCTAGGAATAGAGGCTTGACTGGTTGCTCCTAGTGTGAACATGGGTGGTCCCACCTGTAAGTGACTAAGCTCCCAAAAATAGAGGGGTGTGGTTGCTCCTATGTGTGAACATGGGTGGCCCCACATGTAAGTGAGTGTGATTTTCTTCTTTAAAGTACTAAGCTCTTTTAAAAATAGAGGATGATGTTGCTCCAGGTGTGAACATGTGTGGCCCCACCTGTAAGTGAGTGTGATTCTTCGTTGCCCATAGTCGGTGATAGCACCGCTTTGCTGGTTTGATGGCTATATGTGTTGATCTTGTGTGGGTAAGAAGGGCGTCGTTGGCATCAGTCCACCCTGCATCGCCTCTCCAACCTTCACGAGTTGGCAGCCGCACCACCCTTCATCTCATACCAGTCCTCCATGCTTTTGTCCCAGGCCTCGACAGTGTTGTCGCCATCGTTCTTCCCCATCCTCCAGTGTCGCCTCCCAGACCAAAGTGGCCACCGATAAGGCCGGAGCAGCCAACATTCTCAGCGCTCGTGCTCCGTAACAACCCCTCTTGCCGGAGCATCACTGCATCGCGCGTAGACGGTGACGACACACGCGAGCCGTTCAAGCTTTTCCCGGCCATCCCGTTACCGCTGCTCATGGTCGGTCTTCTCTCTCCAACTATTTGGTCCTCTGCCGGCTTCGGCCTGAACCCCAGCTCGCTCTCGGTTACGCTGCCACTGTACACCACACAATGGCGGCTGAGACGAAGAAGGCACAAATGCGTCAAATTTTGGCTGGAGACAAGGACTTTCCAATGGTGTATGTGATGAGCAGTGGAGCGGTTGCGTCGTCTTGAGAGATCATTTTCTCGAATAGTAAGGTGTGTTCGCCAACACATATAAGAACTTCATCGCTTTTGAGACGATTTCAGCCATGAACATTAAGTTTTATCTTTTGCCACTGTACAAACGGGCGCGGCAAAGCGCGCCTACCTCTTCTAGTAGTCTATATGCGCAAGGGTTTGGTGAGCGAACTACTTCGTATTACCTAGGTAGACGTCTTTTTACTGCAAAAATGAAGAGCAACAATTCATATACTTGGCAAAGTATTGTGTCTACTTGAGCGTTTTAAATAAGGTTATATGTGGAGGGTATGAGATGATACTCAAATGAATAAACCCTATAGATGGTAATTGGGACAAAGACAGATAAATGAGTTATTTGGCCAATTGATGCTCATCGAATTCTTCAACTTCCTTTAACTTCGGGAAGATATGATTTTGTTGCTTGGCATGATATTAGGCCGAGACTATTCATAGTCAAATCAGCATATCATTTTTAATATAATTAAAAATTAGGTAGGCATGAAAAGGAATGCATAGATAGCAGAAGGTGCGATAATCCAGTTTGGAAGAGGCTTTGGAAACTGGAAATATCAAGAAAAAATGCAAAATAAACTTTTTTGTTTGGCGAGCCCTTCATGGTAAGATCCCATGTCATGGGATTCTTGCTAACAAGCATATTGGGCACAATCTACATGACTGGATGTGAAGATATAAAGCACATGGCATTTTTCTTGTGATAGAGCAAGATAGGTATGGAGATGTATTTGCATTTGGAATAAGATAGATAAATTGTTGGAGATTGACAAATCAACCTCGATGGTGTTGGAAGAGATTGTAAGGAGGGGTGGTCGTTTAACCTCTCATGAAAATGTTGGTTTCGCAAAACTTGTACTAAGTGGCGGTTGGTACATCTGGAGAGAGAGGAGATAAAAAGTACATGGCGAGAACATTCAAACTCCTTTCCGACCGACAATGTCTATAAGAGCTCGTTTGGCACCCATCATTTTCTTTTATTTCATTTGTAATAATTTCATTCATTTGCATATGACAGGGTTAGTGACAAGAATTGATTTAACATACACTAAGGCATTCACCGGACATTCAATTGAAATGTTGTTTTGAGTTTGATGACAACCAAATAAGTTCGGTATGGAGTGTCAATTGAATTTGATTCGGCCCAAAATGATGGCTACCAAACAAGTTCTAACATTTATTTCAAGAAATTTATATGATTGGGATGCAAGCAAAGAAATTGATCGAAAAGACCTATAGAAGGTAAACGAATGATCCTTTAATGTGAATTATGGTAGTGGAGCAACGCCCAACGGGTGTAGTTATCAAGTCCTACAAAGGTGGTGCATTGCAGTGGCACAAAGATATCTACCTAGTGTGTTGATACTCCCATGGTGAAGCTTATTCTTTTAGAGGGGGGTTGGTACTTTGCAAAAATCGGATGTAGTAGCTGTGTTCAGGTGGTAGATGCTATGAAGGGTGGACCATTTTATCTGCAACTTTCTCGGCCGATATTTGTGACGGCTATAAGAGCATCTCCACTAGCACCGCTCAAATTGTATTCGCTTTGGGGATGACGGACATTTGTACGACACATTCCAGTGTGCTTCCCATAGCGGCGGCCCCCAAACAAAAATCAAAAACAAGAAAAAAATAATCGAATTAAAACAAAAGCATCAAATTTTATTAAATTTGACAGAATTTACACGAATTTGACATCCTTTAATAAAGAACCAAGCTCCCTAGGAATAGAGGCTTGTGGTTGCTCCTAGTGTGAACATGGTGGTCCCACCTGTAAGTGACTAAGCTCTCAAAAATAGAGGGTTTGGTTGCTCCTATGTGTGAACATGGGTGGCCCCACATGTACGTGAGTGTGATTTTCTTCTTTAAAGTACTAAGCTCTTTTAAAAATAGAGGATGAGGTTGCTCCTAGGTGTGAACATGTGTGACCCCACCTATAAGTGAGTGTGATTCTTCATTGCCCATAGTCGGTGATAGCACCGCTTTGCTGGTTTGATGGCTATATGTGTTGATCTTGTGTGGGTAAGAAGGATGTCGTTGGCATCAGTCCACCCTGCACCGCCTCTCCGACTTTCACGAGTCGGCAGCCGCAACACCCTTCATCTCGTACCGGTCCTCCATGCTTTTGTCCTAGGCCTCGACAGTGTTGTCGCCGTCATTCTTCCCCATCGTCCAGTGTCGCCTCCGAGACCAAAGTGGCCGCCGATAAGGCCGGAGCAGCCAACATTCTCGGTGCTCATGCTCCCTAACAACCCCTCCTGCCGAAGCATTGCGCGCAGACGGTGACGACTGATACGTCTCAAATGTATCTATAATTTTTGATGTTCCATGCTGATATTATACCAATTGTTACATGTTTTGCATCCACTTTATGTCACTTTTATACATTTTTTTGGGACTAACCTATTAACAAGATGCCACAGTGTCAGTTCCTGTTTTCTGCTGTTTTTGTATTCCAGAAAAGCTAGTCAGGAAATATTCTCAGAATTGGACGAAAATTTACGGAGGCGCCCTATTTTATCAGCAGACACATGGAGTCCGAAGGAGAGACGAAGAGGAGCCAGGAGGGCCCCACACGCACCCAGGGCGCGAGTCCCCCCCCCCCCCCCCGACGCGCCCTGGCCACGTGTGGGCCCTCGGGGCTCTCCAGCCGCCGCCCTTTCGCCTACTTATTCCCCCCGATGCGAAAACCCTAAGTACCCGAGTCATTATCCACGAAAAGTTCCAGAGGCGCCGCCGTCATCAACCCTAGCTCGGGAGGGTCCAAAACCTCTTCCTGGCACCCTGCCGAAGAGGGGATTCATCACCGGAGGGCTCTACATCACCATGCCTGCCTCTAGAGTGATGCGTGATTAGTTCATCCTTGGACTATGGGTCCATAGCAGTAGCTAGATGGTTGTCTCTCCACTTTGTGCCATCATATTTAAATCTTGTGAGCTCCCTAACATGATCAAGATCATCTTATTGTAATGCTACATGTTGTGTTTGCTGGGATCCGATGAATATTGAATACTATGTCAAGTTGATTATCAATCTATCTTATATGTTATTTATGTATTTGTGAATGTGTTGTTGCTACTGGGGGTAACCTAACAATACTATGTCCACGGTCATATGTAGTTGTTTACATTACGCATATTACTTAATGCAATTATCGATTGCTTGCAACTTAATACCAACGGGGAACTCGGATGACAACCTGGCGGTGGATTATTAGTCATAGACGCTGTTGGATAACGGTCTATGTATTTTGTCATAATGCCCAATTAAATATCATAGTAATCATCATATTATATATATGCATTGTCATGCGCTCAATATTTTGTCAATTGCCCAGCTGTAATTTGTTCACCCAGCATGTTAGTTATCTTTTATGCAGAGACACCTCTAGTGAACTGTGGACCCCGGTCAATTCTTTTACACTGATAATACAACCAACTGCAAATATTGTTCCTTTTCATTCTCTGCAATTTAATACTGTTTTCCACACCATACGTTTAATACTTGTTTTCAGCAAGCCGGTGAGATTGACAACCTCACTGTTTCGTTGGGGCAAAATAGTTTGATTGTGTTGTGTGCAGATTCCACGTTGGTGATCGAGTAACGGCGCCGCCAACAACCTTCTGAAGTGCTACTGCTCCTACTGGTTCGATAAACCTTGGTTTCAGACTGAGGGAAAACTTACTGCTGGGCTACATCATACCTTCCTCTTGGGGTCTCCCAACGAACGTGTGTTTCACGTCAGGAAGACTTTTTCTGGCGCGGTTGCCAGGGAGTAGAAGTATTTCAGGAAGCTCTGCAATCTCCCTGCAACAGCTACTTTTTCTGGCGCCGTTGCCGGGGAGACAGCAGACTTCTGCAAGGGGAGTTTCACGCTTCCAATCTTTTTACTTTGTTTTTATCTTGCTTAGTTTATTTTATTTTATCTTGTTTGCTTTTAATTATCAAAAACACAAAAAAAATTAGTTTCCTGCATCTAGTTTATTTCGGTTTGTTATTATGTCTATTTGTTTACTTGCTATCAATGGAAACAAAATCCTGTTGGCTCAGTGGGTTCACGGAGGAACAACAAAATTATTATAAGGATTATCGGTCGTCTCGAAAAGGGGAACACTTGTGGGTACAAATATATAAATTGAACTATTTTGCTAGAAATTTGTGCTCTACTTATGATGAATCCTGGTGCTTTAATGAATGTTTTTGCTGTAGGAGGCATAAACACCTCCCTTTTCAATGTGATTATAATGATGATGAGACTTTGGCTTCTTATGCTAAAGGAAACTATGACTTTGTCAATCTTGAAAAAATTGAAGAATTTTTTGTTTTTAAGGGTGCTTATGAAATTGCTTGTGTGCTTCAGGGTGATGATGCCCCTTATAAGTCTGAGAATTCCGAGATACTTGGTTACTGCCTTGAATATTACAATGATAATCCTTATATCACTAAATTTCTTGAGAAAACTTATTCTCCAGAACAACTTGCTTCCTTTCAGGGACCTATGGAAGAAGAAATTGCTGAAACTATGATCTCATTGGATGAAAAAGAGGAGGAGAGTGAAGAACAAAAGGGGCATCTACCTTCTAAAGATAGAAACTCTTTAACTCTTACATTATTTGATTCCCCTCCATGCCTACCTAAGGAGGAAGAGTGCTATATTGTTGATTTGCATGGTTTTATTGAAATATCCCCTTTTGATAAATTTGAAGTAAACAACACCTTGACTCAAGAAAAGGAAATTGCAGAAAGTAAAAATGTGCTCCCTAATCTTATATATGATAATTCTCTTGATGATGGTCCTATGTTGTTTAATGATATTTATTATACTACTATTGTCAAAAGTGGGTTTAATGACTGACATGGGTATGCCTATCGGGTACCCTACCATGAGGGTACCTGGTGCACGTATCGACTAGGCCCAACTATCAGAGCCTACATGAAGCCCATGAAGGGAAGCCCAAGAAGATGGAGTATCCTCCAAGTTCGGCAAAAACATAGTCGGTTTAGGCTTACCATATATGTAAATCGAGTCGGTTACGAACACCCGAGACCCAGCCTATTATTTAAGGACTGGGAGGGCCGTCGGACCAGACCACGTACTTTCAGAGCCACCCAAAAACCCTAGCGAGATCGACATCTCGCCGGGACCCTTGTAACCACCATATTCGCAAAGCAATAACAGACAGGCAGGACGTAGGGGTGTTACCTCCACACGAGGGCCCTGAACCTGGGTAAAATCTTTGCCCTGCTTGTCAGCCGACGTAACTTCCAGCTCTACCACGTTCTCTCCCTCATATTCACAACCTAGGGACCTCGACTATGGTTCTTGATGAGTCTACCCCTCGTCAAGTGGCACCGTCTGTGGGAAAGAATAGCGCTGGACTCGAAGTTTCGCCGGTTCCATCAGCAAACGGCAACTCACAGATCTCATCAGCAAACGGCAACTCGCCGATCACATCTGCAAACGGTAACTCGCCGATCGAATCTGCACACGGCAACTCGCCGGCCATATCAGCAAACAGCAACTCGCCGATCCAGGCGACACACGGCGATTCGCTGATCCAGTCGAAAAACGGCAGCTTGCCCGCTTCACCTGCAAAAAGTGCATCAGCTCCTCAGATGAACTTCAGTCCGCACTCGCCGGATCTTCAGGAGGCTTTTTCCGGTCTCGAGTCAGGTTTGGATTTACAAGTTGGAGCATTCAGTTTTTTCGTAAACAATCTTGGCACGCAGGACTTGACAGATCCGCAACAACTCGCGCGAGGCGCACCCGAGGCACCGTCGACTGAGTTCGCCCCGTCGTCAATTCCTGAAGCCTGCTCACCAGCAACAACCATGTCGACTGGCGAGATCGACAAGTTCATGATGGCGGAACTCCAAGGCGAGGAGGCTGAATCAGCATACCGCACAAGCAACATCGACTTTGACCTCCCACTCGACGACACCTTCGACTGCGGGATCTCCCTCGACGACTTTTACGAGCCCGCGGTTCATAACGACAGCAACGTCAACTCGGAGATCTTCACCAACTCCAACCTCGACTCGGAAATCCATACTGGCTTCGCCAACACCGAGATGAGCATAAGCGATGAGTACGTCGAGAACGGGATTCGCCTAGAAGATCTACTCGATGGGCATACTGGATCTGACTTGAGCCTAGATGACGACGTCGAGTCCATGACTGGAATCGACAATGCATACACGTGCCCACGGGTCACGCCTCATCAGGTCTACGTGGCCTTCTCCGCAGAATCATCTGCAGCCGCAGCTGCCCGCAGGCCTACACAATACCCATGCACGGTAACCATGCCGGATGGGGTCACAACCTTGACGATCACGGAGGAGATGGCAGCAAAAGCAGATAAAGTCATCAAGGAGTGCACAATGATGCCAGCAAACTCGACTCCGGAGGAGATGCTAACCTACCAGTACTTCAACTGGTAGGAATCTCTTCGACTGAAGAACTACCGGGCGACACTCGAAGAGCACAGAAGGCAGGCTAGCCTTTCGAGTGCACGAAGAAAGGAGCAGTCCCTCGGATCCACAAGGCAACCGACCCCAAGGCAAAGGTCGAGGCTGGCGAGCCTCCCAGAGCATGAAAGAGCACAAATCACCCGCAACCTGTCATTCATGACAGAGGACGCTGACGGAATCCCAGTACCCAAAACAGCTGCGGGTGCGCTATTATCCGTGCGTGCTTATCTGAAGGCACTGCAACCTCCGGCAGACGATCCCGCTGCCGCCCTGCATCGCCAACAACTCAAATCGCTAGCCCTAGCAGCAAAGGCTTTATAGCCAGAAGATAAAACTCCAGCAAAAGGTCGAGATCGCGACATAGTCGACTCACGGCACCCAGAGCATAATCGTAGTGGTCGCAGCCACCACTCGGATGAAGGAAGGAGGAGCTCGCACCGGCACAGGTCCAGCAGAAGCAGATCTCGAAGGTCATACAGCAGTGATTCATACTCTGACCGCGAACCAGAGCCATGCGGAGCATTGTGCTTCACTCGACGCATTCGCGAGACGCGGATTCCCAAAGGGTTCAAGCTAACAGGTGAACAACCCAAGTACAACGGTCGCCAGGAACCTTCCGGGTGGCTAGAAGATTACAGACTTGCCGTCGCATGCCAGCGCAGCACGAACATCACAGCGATGCAGTACATACAATTATGCTCGAAGGCACAGCACGCGACTGGCTCAAGGCGCTCCCTCCATCATCATACGACTCGTGGGACGATTTCCGCCGAGATTTCATCAAAAACTTCGAGCCTCTTTGTGAGCGCCCGAAGACATTCGAAGAGCTAAGGGCATGCAAACAGCGATCAGATGAGTCGTTGAGGTCATACATACGGAGGTGGACCGAAATACGCAATTCGGTTGGCGCAATATCAGAAGATAGGGCCATGGACGCCTTCACAGAAGGTCTAGCCAGGAAGGACTTCAGGGAGGCACTTGGCCGCGAAAAGCCAAGCTCTTTGGCTCAACTCATAAAGATCGCGACTGAGTGGGCAGATGGAGAGGATTCTGTGCGCAGATCCCGCGCCTCCCCACCACGCGACAACCACGACAGCGGCAGTCGAAGCCGCAGAGACTCATACAGAGATGATCGCAGGCGCAAACGCTCCAAACGTCCTTACGACGACGACAGACCCGAATTCATGGCGGCTGGGTACGCGCAAACCCATGATGATCAAGACAGAAGCAACCGGCGCTCGGATGATCGACGGGACAGTCGAGACCACGATCAGCGGAGCGACAGAAGGCAAGAGTGGCGCAAGCGCAGCGACGCAAAACCGAGCGGTCATTCGAAGAAAAGATGGACGACTGGTGCAGATTCCACCTCTTTAAGGGAACGACGGAAGGCTGATCTCCAATCACACCCTAAGGAACTGCAGGGAATTCGACCAAATGGCGACTGACTACATGATGCGACTCAAAAGGCACGGCCCTGCACCCGCTCAGCCCACGCCTGCACCAGTACCTCAGCAAAACACTATGCCTGCTCTCATGGCACCACCGCAGCCGCCACCGCAGCACCACCACAGCCTGCTCCAGGTGCAAATATCGCAGGTGCCATACACCCGTGCATCGGGTAGAAGACGATCAATACCCACAGCCCCACGGGCAGATGTACATGATACAAAAGGGTCGCCCCTCCAACAGGCAGCAAAAGCTAATCACTCGACAGGTAAACATGGCTGTCATGGCACCCCCTGTGTACCTGAATTCTGAAGGGATCGGAGACCACCATAAGCTTCAGTCGGGAGGATCATCCCCCAGCTGTAGTTGACCAGGGCACGCTGCTCTGGTACTCGACGCACAAATTGGAGGCTACGCCATGACCAAGGTCTTCATGGATGGAGGCAGCGGCATAAACATCATCTTCGCGGACACGCTCCGCAAAATGAACAGGTCAGTCGAAAACCTCCCAAATCTTCAAATACCTTCCACGGTATCGTTCCAGGCAAAGCAATCAGCCCAGAAGGCACCATACAACTCGACGTTACGTTCGGGGACAAGAGCCACTTCAGGACAGAGTCGATTGAGTTCGAGGTCGTCGACTGGAAATCACAATACCATGCTATTCTTGGGCGCCCGACGTTCGCTCGATTCATGGCGGTGCCACACTACGCTACCTCATGCTGAAGATGCCAGGACCAAAGGGAGTCATCACTGTCCGGGAAACTTTCAAAGGTCCGATGCTTGCGACCGTGAGTTCAGCAAAATCTCCGAAACATTCGGCATGGAGACACTCGAAGAACTTTCGATCTCCAACGACCGCACACTCCTTCCGGAGCATAAAAATTGGCAGTCGACAGATCCTTCAATGCTACAAATGACACAAGGCGCATCAGGTCACCCGACCGATCCGTCCAAGACAGTCAATGTCTCTTCGAGTCTGCCTATCGCATAGGAAAGCGCGCTCGTCGAATTCCTCCGTGAGAACTGGGAAATATTTGCATGGTGTCCAGCCGACATGCCAGGTATTCCCAGGGAATTCGCCGAGCACTCTCTCCAATTATTTCCAGATGCAAAGCCAGTCAAGCAAACGATGCGTCGAATCTCCGGCCCAAAGCGAACCGCAGTCGAATCTGAAGTCGACCGGTTACTCGCAGCAGGATTCATCAGAGAAATCAAGAAATCACAATGGGTTGCCAACCCGTACTCGTGAGAAGAAGCATACAGACATCCTTCGGATGTGCGTGGACTTCACAGCACTGAACAAGTGCTGTCCAAAGGATCACTTCCCTCTACCTCGAATCGACCAGATCGTCGACTCCACCGCCGGATGCGCACGACTCTCCTTTCTGGATGCTTACTCAGGTTATCACCAGATAAGGATGAAGCAAGAAGACGAAGAAAAAACGGCGTTCATAACCCCACTCGGGGTCTACTGCTACACAACTATGCCCTTCGGGCTCAAGAACGCTGGTGCAACATACCAGCGCATGATGCAAGACTGCCTCAAAAAGCAAATTGGACGCAACGTCCAAGTCTATGTGGATGACATTGTCATTACCACAAGGGAAGAGCATACACTACTCGACGACTTGAGGGAGACATTCGAAACCTCAAGCGTTTTCATATCAAGCTCAATCCAAGAAGTGCACGTTCGGCGTCCAGCCGGGCAGCTCTTGGGTAAGTCTCTGCCCGGAATCGAAGCAGACCCGGAGAAGATACAGGCCATCCTCACAATGCAAAGGCCTTCAAACTCCATGATGTGCAGAAGCTAGCAGGTCGAGTGGCAGCGCTCAGTCGATTCATCAGCAAACTTGGCAAAAGGCGCTGCCATTCTATCGACTGATGAAGAAGGCGGACAAGTTCGAGTGGACGCCAGAAGCGAAGCAGCCTTCACAGATCTCAAGCGGATCCTCACAAGCCCTCCAATCCTCGTCGCACCAAGGAACGGGAGCCACTATACCTGTATGTCTCGCTACAAACAGGGTGGTGAGTACCGTTGGTAGTCGAACGCATGGAGGAGGGGCACGCTCAAAGCATACAACGTCCGTCTACTACCTGAGCGAGGTTCTCTCCATATCAAAACAGCGGTACCCGCACTATCAGAAGCTGGCCTACGCTGTGTTCATGTCCTCAAGGAAGTTGACGCACTACTTCACAGAGCACCCGATCACCGTGATAAGTAACTCAGCAATCGGTGATATCTCACAAACCCCAATGCAACGGGTCGAGTCGCAAAATGGCTCATCGAGCTGGCACCAAGGACATCAAGTACGAGCACCCGAAGGCTATCAAAGCACAAGTCCTACCCGACTTCACAACCGAGTGGATCGAAGCCCAGCTGCCTGGAGCACCAGATGTGTCCAACTCCTGGACCATGTACTTCGATGGGTCAAGAAAACGAAGGCGCAGGCGCAGGCGTCATCCTCATATCACCAAAAGGGACAAGCTGCGTTATGTCTGCAGATGGGATTCAAACTACCCTCCAACAACGAGGCTGAATACGAAGCCTTGATCCATGGCATGAAGATGGCAAAAGCACTTGGGTGCACTCGATTGATGATCTACGGCGACTCGAATCTTGTGGTGCAGCAAACAATGAAGGCCTGTGACGCAATCGCGGACAACATGATCGCTTATCGCGACCTGTACAACACACTGGAGGGCAGCTTCGATGGCTGCGAGTTACGGCACATAGGAAGAGAAAGCAACGAAGAAGCAGACATGCTAGCCAACCTTGGCTTCTGGCGCACAAGTTCCACCTGGTGTCTTCCTCGAGCGCATCGAGCACAGGTCCATCAAGGAGAAACGGGCTCCTCCTCCATCGACTACGCCAGCCAAAACAAAGCGCCCAGCACAGAGGACCCTCCAGTCGAGGTGCTCCTCATCGAGCCAACTTGGACTCAACCTTTTCTGGCTTACATACTCCGCGGCGAGCTACCAGATGACATAACCGAGTCCCGGCGCGTGACTCGAAGATCAAAAGCATACACCGTCATCAACGGCGAGCTATACAAGCGCAGCATATCAGGTATGTTCCAAAGATGCATCGCATTCGAAGATGGTCAAGCCATACTTCGAGATATTCATGCAGGTACCTGTGGGCATCACGCCAGCAGTCGATCACTCGTAGCCAAAGCCTTTCGAGCAGGGTTTTACTGGCCTACAGCACTCAAGACGCGGAGGACATAGTCAAAAGGTGCGTCGGCTGCCAGAAATTCGCAACAAGGCCGCACGCACCCGCATCGGCGTTGAAGACCATACCGCTGGCCTGGCCTTTCGCCCAATGGGGGCTCGATATGGTTGGGCCACTCAAAAAGTCATCGCATGGCGGGCATACTCACCTACTGGTGGCAGTCGACAAGTTCACAAAGTGGATCGAGGCGGTCCCCATCACAAATTCGACTGCTACTACGGCAGTCAACTTCATAAAGAGCATCATCTACCGCTTCGGTGTCCCAAACAGTATCATCACTGATAATGGCACCAACTTCACGGCTGAGGAGTTCAAAATTTCTGCAAAGAGCAAGACATTACGCTCAACTACGCATCCGTGGCACATCCACAATCCAATGGCCAAGTCGAAAAGGCCAATGGACTTGTGACGAGCGGAATCAAAAAGCGCCTCCTGGTGCCACTCAAAAGAGCTGCGGGTGCTTGGGTTGAAGAACTACCATCTGTGCTATGGAGTACGCACAACTCCCAACACTTCTACGCAGTTCACTCCATTCTTCATGGTCTATGGTGCAGAGGCAATACTGCCATCAGACGTGCGGTTCAACGCACCACGAGTTGAATCATACAATGAAGACGACGCAGAAGAAGCACTCGAAGATGCAGTCGACTTACTCGATGAAGCGCGAGACACGGCCTTGGCACGCACAGCTGTTTACCAGCAAGATCTCCGCAACTACCACAGCCGTCGATTGCGCACCAGGTCCTTTGTTGTTGGCGACCTGGTTCTTCGACTGAAGCAAAAGAAGGTGCACAAGCTCGCCTCCCCATGGGAAGGCCCCTTCATCATCACTGAAGTCCTTGGTGGCGGCGCATATCGATTGAAGCACGCGAAGACAGACGAACTTTCTCATAATCCTTGGAATGTTGCGCATCTGCGCCGTTTCTATGCATAAAGTGCTCACAATCATACAATGTAATAGGCGATATGTCGGATGGCTGCAGGTTTCAGACGCGCTCTTTTCCTTACCAGGGTACCTAAGGGGGCTGGAAGGTTTTTAATGAGGCGGCCTGCAGTCTTGAAAGGACATATTTTATGTCCCCTATGTTTTGTGTGTTAGGCAACAACACTAGGATTTATTTAATATGATGTTAAGTGGTGCAGGAATGAAAAGATACAATTATACTTTGCATCGAAACACTTGACAAGAAAAAGGAAGCTTGCTCTGCCTGTCCAGTCCGGAGTTTCCGGGCTCTGTGACCGGAGTCTCCGGACAAGTCTTTTTCTGGAGCAAAAGCTCCACTGGACGGCAGCCGCGGTATGGGGTGCGGAGTTACCCCGGAGTAACACCGGAGTTTCCGCACCGGCCGGAGTTTCCGGTCCTGCGGTCCGGAGTCTCCGCCCCAGACCAGTGTTTGAATCGAAGATCTTCCCAGGACGGCGCGTGCGGTATAGGGCCCGGAGTTGCCCCGGAGTAGGTCCGGAGTTTCCGGCCTACCGGTCCGGAGTTTCCGGCCTGCTAAGAAGAAGAGCAACGCGGCGGCAGCCGCGGTATCAGGTCCGGAGTAACACCGGAGTTGGTCCGGAGTTTCCGGCCCAGGCCGGAGTTTCCGGTCTCCCGATCCGGAGACTCCGGTCTAAGTGGACTGCAACGGTTACTTTTCTGGGAGGGGTATAAATACCCCTCCACCTACCTCCAGCCACTCAGCTCGCCAGCATTCAAGTCAACCATTAAAGCAAGCTCAAGAATCACTAGATCTCCCAATCCCTCCACCCAACTCGTCGATCTTTGGAGGATTGAAGGAGAAGGCCCGGATCTACATCTTCACCAAGCAGTTTTTCATTTCCCCCTCATTCTCTTGAGGGCCCCTTTGCTAGGGTTTCCATGAGGAAAACCTAGCTCATTGTTGTACTCACTTGATTGTCTTTGTGACAGATTGTAGCTGTTTGGGAGCCCCCAATCCAGTTGTGGGTTGTGCCCCGAATCGTTGTTGTAAAGGCTCCGGACTCCGCCTTGAAGGTTTCCGATAGTGGAAGGTGAACCAAACCTTTGTGGTGCGGTTCATCGGAGAATAAGGTGACGCCTTTGTGGCGGTTGAGTTTTGAGCTTTGTGCTAGCTCACACCTCTCCAACGAGACGTACTCCCTAAAAAGGAGGAACTCGAAAATACATCCGTGTCTCCGCGTGCTTTCACTTCGGTTACTTCTTTCCTTGTTTACCGTCTTTACTACTTGTTCCGTGCCTAGTTGCTAGCTTGTCATATAGGTAAATTCACCGTAGTTGCATATCTAGAGAATTTACCTTTTGTGTCAAGCCTAATTTGAAAAAGAACTAAAATTTGAGTAGCACCTATTCACCCCCCCCCCCCTCTAGGTGTCATACCGATCCTTTCAATTGGTATCGGAGCCTCGGCTCTCTTGTTGGGCTTAAACCGCCTAAGAGAAGTATGACAGACAGTGGTGGTGCGTCCGAGAAGGACCAAACCACTGCGGCATCCATGGCCGATCTAAAGCGATGGAAGCATCATTGAAATCGTCCATGGATGTCAAATTTGATAAGATGCGGGACTTGCTCCTAAAATTCTCAAATGGTGGTATGGCCCCTTCGGAGATCACCAAGCCTCTAATGACGGTGGGAAGGAAGGTTACCATGCGGTTTCGCTAACTCCAATGACGGTGAATCCGAGGAGGAAAAAGAGAAAAGAAGAAAGGCTAAAGAAGCCGAAGAACTTCTTAAGAAGGGGGATGAAGAAACCAAAATTAAAAATCCCCCTCCATCCACATCCGAGCATGATGGTCGGAAGGAAGGTTACCATGCGGTTTCGCATTTGTACTCTCCCGACCCACCTATCCCTTACACCCGCATAAACCCTTTAGGTCCTCCACCTAAGCTTAATGCATTAGCTTTTTCTAGTTGGCAACACTCAATGAAATCTCATGTCAACAGTTCCTCTATCGAGCTTTGGAGGATCATCAAAGAGGGCTATAAGGTTGTGGATCCAAACAACTTATCAAGAAGAGAGGTGGCCGAGAAGCAACTCAATTGGTCCGCTCTCCACATGATTGAACTTGCCGTTGGAGAAAATGGCATGCATCACATTTCACATGTCACCACCGCCAAAGAAGCTTGGGATTGCCTTGAGGTGGCATTTCTTGGAAATGAAAGCATGAAGAGGAATAGATTTGATGCTTTGAGCAATGAAGCCAAAGGCTTCTACATGCTTGATAATGAAACTCATGAGGAGATGTTTGGAAGACTCAAGATTCTTGCCAAAGCCTTTTATAATGTAGGGGCAACCTATGTGGATGATGCTTGGATCAAGAGGAAGTATGTGAGTGCTCTCATGCCTTCGAGCCCATTGAATTGAAGGCCATACAAGGAAGACACAATTACCTCGAAATGTCATCCAATGAAGTTATGCAAGAAGTTCAAGCCTCCAAGGTTGCCACCAAGAATGCTCAAGACAACTGTGCTAGGGCTATGGGAATGAAACAAGGTCCCTCACTTGCTTTGAAGGCCAAAGTGGTGAGTCTTGATGATAGTGTGGAAATTGAAGCATGCCCGTACAACCTTCCTCCGAAGATCTTGAACCAGCTCTCAATGGTCACATAGCTCTTCCAACAAGGACTATTTGGCGTGACCCGGCCAAGGCAAAGGCTCAAGTTGATCTAAAGAACAATCCAAGTGGGAAGAAGGAGTTTGCTACAAGAATAAAGACTTGCTACAATTGTCATGACAAGCATCACTACATCAAGGATTGCCCTTATGAGAACCGAGAACAAAATGGTGGAAGGCTTGTCCCAAAGGATCACTCAAGTTGATTCAAAAGAAACCTTTTAGCAAGAGGAAGCCATTCTTCAAGAAGGCACCGAGAATTGTGTTGGTGGCTCAAGAAGAGTATCCTTCCGAAGATTCCGAAGAAGAAGATGAACCCACCGACGAAGTAGCCGCATTGGCTATTGTATCAACTCCATCATCTTCTCTCTTTGAATCCCCCAATGAAAATCTCCCCACCAACAACGCTCGTTGCTCATGGCTAAAGTTACCGAGGTATCATCTTCTACACCCAAGACCATGCATGGAATGAATGATGAATCTAGTCTTGTGGTTAAGAAAGAACTTGTTGCTCTCAATGCTTTCGATACTTTTGTGGCTAACTTGCAAGGTGAAGCTAAGGAACATGTTGAGTCTCTCTTGAGACAACTTAGTGGGGCCGAAGAACTCCTTGAAGACAAGGGTAAAATTGAGAGAGAGGATTCTCTCACCATAGCATCTTTGAATGCTTCCATAGAATCCTTGAATGCTTCTCTTGAAGAAGAGAGTGAATATAGAACTACTCTTGAGGAAAGACTTGAATCTCTTGATGATAAAAATGATGAAATAATTGCTAAAATCATTAAAGATAGAGATCATGTCTTTGCTAAATATAAAGTGATTAAAAAGGAGAAAGTCGAATTTGTGGCTGCTAATGCTAGACTTCTTGAGGATTTGGAGAAGCTTGACAAGGCTCACAAGGCCTTGAAAAGTGAACACTCCAACCTAGTCAAGTCTCATGAGCAACTTCAAACTCAACTTTCTAAATCCACTTCACCTAGTACCTCTATTCTCTCTCGTGATCATGCAAATGTTATTGAGGAAAATGCTAGGTTGAAGGTGGATCTTGCCAAGACCACTAGTGCCAAGACCTCTACGCCCAAAGGTAAAGAAAAGGTTGTTGCTTATCCTTTTGAGCAAAAGCCACACAAAGGGAAGGAGGGTCTTGGTTATGTAGCCAAGGCAAAGAACAAGAAGGGCAACAACAAGGAGAACAAGACCAAGCCCGCACAAGCCAAGACTTCCATTGCGGGTGGTAATGCCACTAGGGGCAAGACCACTCGTAGTGACTTTGCGGGGCATAACAATCCCAACTACATTCTTTATGTTGACTATTATGGGGATGTTTATGCACAATATGTTGGTCCTTATGATGGTTACATTGATTATTCTATTTGGGTTCCTAAGACCCTTGTTGCTAACAAAAGAGGACCCATTGAGAATGGGTACCTAAATCCAAGCAATGATTTCTTGTAGGACTATGCTTCCGGTGGGTCTAAATGGGTGGTTGATAGTGGATGCACTAGTCATATGACCGGAAGCAAGGAGATTATGACGGAGTTGAGACCAAATCTAAATCATGCAACCGTCTCTTATGGTGATAAGTCAAAAGCTGAGGTAAAGAGTCTCGGCAAGGTGGTAGTTGCAAAGGATATCACCCTTGTAAATGTCATGCTTGTCGAGTCTCTCAGTTACAATCTCATGTCCGTTCGTGCACTAATAAGATGAACTTTGATGTCCATTTTACTATTGATATGGTGGTACTCTTGAGGAGCAAGACTCTAAAGGTCATGTTCGTTGGGTATGTTGAACATGAGTTGTTTGTGGTGGACTTTTCGGGGTCAACCAACACTCAAGCAATATGCCTATTCGGAAAGGCCGACGTGGGGTGGTTGTGGCATCGCCGCTTGTCCCATGTCAACATGAGAACTTTGCAAAGTCTTCACAAGGGTGGCCACATTCTCTTTTTCTAGAGATCGTCTTTGTAGGGCTTGTGTTGAAGGAAAAATGCATGATTCTCCACACTCAAGCAAGAATATCATTTCATCAAAGAGGATATTGGAACTTCTTCATCTTGATCTCTTTGGTGCCGTTCCACACCTAGTCTTGGTGGGAAGAAATATTGTTTGGTGATTGTTGATGACTATTCAAGATTTACTTGGGTTTACTTTTCAAGTCGAAGGATGAGACTCAACAAGCCGTCATCGACTTCTCCAATGAAGTTCAACGTCAACACAATGTTCCCATATTGGTCATTAGAAGTGACAATGGCTCCGAGTTCAAGAACTACACCCTAAATGAGTTTCTTAGTGAAGAGGGAATTCGTCATCAATATTCCGCTGCATATACCCCTCAACTAAATGGTGTAGCCGAGAGGAAGAACCAGACTCTTATGGATATGGCAAGGACCATGTTGGCGGAGTTTAAGTCTCTACTCTTCTTGTGGGCCGAGGCCATCTCCACGGCGTGTCACTCATTGATGCTTGTATGGT
Source organism: Poa pratensis (assembly GCA_947311845.1). NCBI lineage: Eukaryota > Viridiplantae > Streptophyta > Magnoliopsida > Poales > Poaceae > Poa > Poa pratensis. The sequence goes on along the minus strand of CAMZMU010000111.1, from coordinate 30,787,847 downwards.
GTTGAATCACACGCTCGTCGGGAAACCCCAAGAGGAAGGTATGATGTAATTTAGCACCAAGTCTTCCCTCAGTATGAAACCAAGGTTATCGAACCAGTAGGAGCAACGATTTTCAGAAGGTTGTCAACAACGAAATATGATGCGGCGCAACACCAGGGATTCCGGCGCTGACGTGGACCTGCACACAACACAATCAAATACTTTGCCCCAACGAAACAGTGAGGTTGTCAATCTCACCGGCTTGCTGAAAACAAAGGATTAAACGTATGGTGTGGAAAATGAGTATTAAATTGCAGAGAATGAAAAAGGAACAGTTTGCAGTTTGTGGTTTAATCAGTTAAAAGAATGGACCGGGGTCCACAGTTCACTAGTGGTGTCTCTCCATAAAGATACTAACATGTTGGGTAAACAAATTACAGCTGGGCAATTGACAAATAGTGAGCGCATGACAATGCATATACATGACATGATGATTACTATGATATTTAATTGGGCATTACGACAAATACATAGACCGTTATCCAACAGCATCTATGACTAATAATCCACCGCCGGGTTGTCATCCGAGTCCCCGTTGGTATTAAGTTGCAAGCAACGGATAATTGCATTAAGTAAAGTGCGTAATGTAAACAAACACATATGCCCGTGGACATAGCATCGTTAGGTTATCCCTAGTGGCAACAGCACATCCACAACCTTAGAACTTTCTGTCACTGTCCCAGATTAAACGGAGGCATGAACCCACTATCTAGCATAAATACTCCTCTTGGAGTTACAAGCATCTACTTGGCCAAAGCATCTACGAGTAACGGAAAGCATGCAAGATCTTAAATAACATAGATAGATTGATAATCAACTTGACATAATATTCAATATTCATCGGATCCCAGCAAACACAACATGTAGCATTACAATAATATGATCTTGATCATGTAGGGCAGCTCACAAGATCTAAACATGATGGCACAAAGTGGAGAGACAACCATCTAGCTACTGCTATGGACCCGTAGTCCAAGGATGAACTACTCACGCATCACTCCGGAGGCAGGCATGGCGATGTAGAAGCCTCCGGTGACGATTCCCCTCTCCGGCAGGGTGCCGGGAAGAGGTTCTGAACCCTCCCGAGCTAGGGTTGACGGCGGCGGCGTCTCTGGAACTTTTCGTGGATATTTGCTCAGGTACTTAGGGTTTTCGCGTCGGGGGGAATAAGTAGGCGAAAGGGCGGCGGCTGGAGGACCCGTGGGGCCCACACCACCCAGGGCGCGCAGGGGGGGCCCGCGCCCTGGTGCGTGTGGGGCCCCGTGGCCCTCCTCTGCTGCTCTTCGCTCCGTCAGGTGTGTTCTGGAAAAATAGGACCCCCGTGTAGTTTCGTCCAATTCCGAGAATATTTCCAGACTAGCTTTTCTGGAATACAAAAACAGCAGAAAACAGGAACTGGCACTTCGGCATCTTGTTAATAGGTTAGTCCCAAAAAATGTATAAAAGTGATATAAAGTAGATGCAAAACATGTAGCAATTGGTATAAAACAAGCATGGAACATCAAAAATTATAGATACGTTTGAGACGTATCAGCATCCCCAAGCTTAGTTCCTACTCGTCCTCGAGTAGGTAAACGATAAAAACAAAATAATTTTTGAGGTGACATGCTACTATCATAATCTTGATCATATAATATTGCAAGGCACATGTAAATGAATGAAGTGATCCAAGTCAATGGTCTATAATTTGCTATCAAATAGATAATGAGTAAACAATGAATCACACAAGCTAAACGTTTTCATGAATAGTACTTTCGAGACAAGCATCAAACAGTTTTGCATAAGTGTTAACTCATAAAGCAATAGTTTCTAAAAAAGGTATTAATCAACACAAAGGAAGAATTAGTTTCAGCATTTGCTTCAACTTTCAACATATTTATCTCATGGATATTGTCAACACAAAGTAGTATAACAAGTCCAATACATTGCATATAACGCATGTTGTAACAAAGTTGACACTAGTGTTTGCTTGTGGAAGACAGAAAGAATAGGAAAACTGACTCAACATAAAAGTAAAAGAAAGGCCCTTCGCAGAGGGAAGCAGGGATTAAATCATGTGCTAGAGCTTTTAGGTTTTTGAAAGCATATAGAGATTGCATAAAATATTTGATACTCCTCCCAACCTTGCTAACACAAGCCATGGCTAACCGAATCCTCGGGTGCCTTCCATCAATCACATACCATGGAGGAGTATCTATTTTTGAGAGGTGTTTGTTAATTGTCAACGAATGGTAGCGGGTGAGAACAGTATTCTACCTGTCAAACGGACTTTTAAGAGCGGCTCCCATGAAGGACGTTATTTCTACCAGCAAGGCAGATCATCCCTCTTTCTCTTTGGTTTACACACATTCAGGTATTTCACTGTTTGTCATTGCTTACTGATGAATCAGGGCAAAAGTGTGAAGAGAATTAATTGGTTAAAGTTGTAATTAATTGGGACTGGGCACCCCGTTGCCAGCTCTTTTTGCAATTATTGGATAAGCGGATGTATATGCCACTAGTCCAGGTGTAAAAGTCCATTGACAAATAGAATAAAGAATAACCACACTAATTCCTCATGAGCTAGTAAACATTGACACAAAAAGGGAATAATAACATTTTGAATAATTTAAAGGTAGCACATGAAAAATTTACTTGGAGTGGCAAGGAAATACCACATATAGGTAGTTATGGTGGACACAAATGGCATGGATTTTGGCTCAAGGATTTGGATGCACGAGAAGCATTCCCTCTCAGTACAGAGTTTAGGCTAGCAAGGTTATGTAAGCAAACAAGAATATCAACCCGTACACCAAGTTTTATATGACAAACATATTGCAAACGTTATAAGACTTCATACCGTCTTCCTTGTTAACCAAACCCTGTTATTAGAAAATATCTAGACCTTAGAGATACCACCGATGCAAACCAAATTTTCAACAAGCTTTACGGTAGTTCTTCACTAATAGGCTTAACTCATGTGATGCACAATTTAATCATGATCTACTTGTTAACTCAAAACAATTGACAAGCATCAAGTTATCCATTAGTGATCTACAAGATTAAGCAAGTTTTTCCTTATACCAATTACCACATGCAACATTTTCTGAACCAACCAAACACCAATCAATTTATTTCATCAACTCTCCAAACAAATATAAGTGAAGCAAGAGAGTACTTTCTACAAAAGAAAGCTAATAGCTCTGACAAGAGATACATGAAAACAAGAGCTAAAAGCTGAACAGCGCTAGATATGAATACTCAACAAATATAAGTGAAGAATAGGAGTATTCTCATGAAAAAGCGGAGCGTGTCTCTCTCCCAATCAAGAATGCTAGGGTCCAGTCAAGCTTTATTGAAAATAAAATGCAATACTGAAAATAAAAGCACACAGACGCTCCAAGAAAAGCACATATGATGTGAAAGAATTAAAATATAGTTTCACTAGAGATGACCTGATAATTTTGACGATGAAGAAGGGGATGCCTTGGGCATCCCCAAGCTTAGACGCTTGAGTCTTCTTGAAATATGCTGGGGAGATCCATGGGAGCCTCCCCAAGCTTAAGCTCTTCACTCTTCTTGATCCTATATCATCCTTCTCTCTTGACCCTTGAAAACTTCCGTCACACCAAACTCAAAGTAGATCTCATTAGAGGGTTAGTGCATAATCAAAAACTCACATGTTCTATAAAGACGCAATATGATTTGTTACTTTAAACATTAGCTACAGCCACTGATGTTATGTGAAGCTCTTCCACCCAAAAAAGAATTTCACTCAACACTAGTAAAAGAGAGAATGCAAAATAAAAAGGCATAATCTGTCTAAAACAGAACAGTCCGCAAAGACGAATTTTTTCGAGGCACTTACGACGCTCAGATCGAAAACTTGAACTAATGAAAGATTCAGACATTCATAAAGATTACGCACAAAAATTTCAGATTTTTAACAATCTGGTGATTTTAGGAATTTCGTACAGTGAACAGCAAAAATCTGTTTCTGCGCAGCAATCAAAATTAAGCATCCTTAACATTAGAGGCTACTCTTGGCACAACAATGCGAGAAAATAAAGATACAAAGGAGTTGCTACAGAAGTAAACAAACTCCTTGACTCAATAAAAGAAAAATTGCAGAAAAATAAAATGGGTTGCCTCCCATAAGCGCTTTTCTTTAACGCCTTTTAGCTAGGCACAAAGCATGCATCAAGTATTACCAAGTGAAGAAGCATCAACATTGTAATTTGTTCGAACAATAGAATCATAAGGTGGCTTAATCTTCTTCCTAGGAAAGTGTTCCATACCTTTCTTGAGAGGAAATTGATATTTTATATTCCCTTCTTTCATATCAATAATAGCACCTACAGTTCTAAGAAAAGGTCTTCCCAGCACAATAGGGCATGATGGATTGCATTCAATATCCAAGACAATAAAATCAACGGGGACATAATTGTTGTTAACCATGATAAGAACATCATCAATTCTTCCCAAAGGTTTTTTAATAGTAGAATCAGCAAGGTGAACATCCAAGTAACAATTTTCCAAAGGTGCTAAATCAAGCATATCATATAATCTTTTAGGCATAACAGAAATACTAGCACCAAGGTCACACAAAGCATTGCAATCAAAGTCATTCAATTTCATTTTAATGATGGGCTCCCAACCATCTTCTAACTTCCTAGGGATAGAACTTCATGTTTAATTTTTCTCCCTAACTTGTATGAGAGCATTAGTAATATGTTTAGTAAAAGCCATGTTTATCACTAGCATTAGGACTTCTAGCTAGCTTTTGCAAGAATTAATTACTTCAGAAATTGCAACCATCAAAATCAAATCATTATCATCAAAAGTAATGGAATTATTCTCTTCCTTATTGCTAGAAATTTCAGCATCTTTATCAAGGACAGTTTCAGAGTTATCAGGCAATTTAGGACATTTTGCAATAGAAGTGGAAACATTACCAACACCAATTATCTTGCCATTAATGGTAGGAGGTTTGCTAACACTTGAGTTTGAAGCATTTTCAGAAGTAGTAATAGTATAAACTCTAGCAATATTATTCTTTCTAGCAATTTCATCCTCTCTTTCCCATCTAGCATGCAATTCAGCTAACATCCTCACATTGTTATCAATTTTAACTTGTATAGCATTGAGAGTTTTGCTCTCTTTAACATCATGAGGCATGTTCTTTAGTTTCAAAAGTCAACATCAAGAGCAAGACTATCAACTTTAGAGAAGACATCAATTTTCCCAAATTTCTCCTCAACAGTTTTATTGAAAGCAGTTTGTGTACTAATAAAATCCTTAAGCATAACTTCAAGATCAGAGGGTACACTCTTATTATTGTTGTAGGAGTTACATAGGAATTTCCATAACCATTGCCACTATTAGAAGGATAGGGCCTATAATTGCTATTACCAAAATTATTCCTATAAGCATTGTTGTTGAAATTATTATTTTTAATGAAGTTCACATCAACATGCTCTTCTTGAGCAACCAAAGAAGCTAAAGGAACATTATTTGGATCAACATGTGTTTGACCATTTGCAAGCATAGACATAATAGTATCAATTTTGGCACTCAAGGAGGAGGTTTCCTCAACAGAATTTACCTTCTTACCTGTTGGAGCTCTCTCGGTGTGCCACTCAGAATAATTAATCATCATATCATCAAGAAGCTTTGTTGCAGCACCCAAAGTGATGGACATAAAGGTACCTCCAGCGGCCGAATCCAATAAATTCCTTGAAGAAAAATTTAATCCTGCATAGAAGGTTTGGATGATCATCCAAGTAGTCAGTCCATGAGTGGGACAATTTTTAACCAATGATTTCATTCTCTCCCATGCTTGAGCAACATGTTCATTATCAAATTGCTTAAAATTCATTATGCTACTTCTCAAAGAAATAATCTTAGCAGGAGGATAATATTTTCCAATAAAAGCATCTTTGCATTTAGTCCATGAATCAATACTATTTCTAGGCAAAGATAGCAACCATTCTTTAGCACGTCCTCTCAAGGAGAAAGGAAAAAGTTTCAGTTTAATAATATCACCATCTACTTCCTTGAGCTTTTGCATTTCACAAAGTTCAACAAAGTTATTAAGGTGAACAGCAGCATCATCAGTACTAACACCAGAAAATTGCTCTTTCATAACAAGATTTAAAAGTGCAGGTTTAATTTCATAAAATTCTGCTGAAGCAGCAGGTGGAGCAATAGGTGTGCATATGAAATCATTGTTGTTCGTGCTAGTGAAATCACACAACTTAGTGTTCTCAGGAGTACTCATTTTAGCAGAATTAAAAACAGACAGAAAATAACTTGAAAGTAAATGCAAGTAACTAATTTTTTTGTGTTTTTGATAATTGAAAGCAAACAAGATAAAATAAAATAAACTAAGCAAGACAAAAACAAAGTAAAGAGATTGGAAGCGTGAAACTCCCCTTGCAGAAGACTGCTCTCCCCGGCAACGGCGCCAGAAAAATAGCTTGATGGTGAATCACACGCTCGTTGGGAGACCCCAAGAGGAAGGTATGATGTAGCAGCAGCAAGTTTTCCCTCAGAAAGAAACCAAGGTTATCGAACCAGTAGGAGCAACTCTTCAGAAGGTTGTCAACCGAAATAGTGCGGCGCAACACGGATCACCTGACGTGGAATCTGCACACAACACAATCAAATACTTTGCCCCAACGAAACAGTGAGGTTGTCAATCTCACCGGCTTGCTGAAAACAAAGGATTAAACGTAGTGTGGAAAATGAGTATTAAATTGCAGAGAATGAAAAAGGAACAGTTTGCAGTTTGTGGTTTAATCAGTGTAAAAGAATGGACCGGGGTCCACAGTTCACTAGTGGTGTCTCTCCATAAAGATAACTAACATGTTGGGTGAACAAATTACAGCTGGGCAATTGACAAATAGTGAGCGCATGACAATGCATATACATGACATGATGATTACTATGATATTTAATTGGGCATTACGACAAATACATAGACCGTTATCCAACAACGTCTATGACTAATAATCCACCGCCGGGTTGTCATCCGAGTCCCCGTTGGTATTAAGTTGCAAGCAACGGATAATTGCATTAAGTAAAGCGCGTAATGTAAACAAACACATATGCCCGTGGACATAGCATCGTTAGGTTATCCCTAGTGGCAACAGCACATCCACAACCTTAGAACTTTCTGTCACTGTCCCAGATTAAACGGAGGCATGAACCCACTATCTAGCATAAATACTCTCTCTTGGAGTTACAAGCATCTACTTGGCCAAAGCATCTACTAACGGAAAGCATGCAAGATCTTAAATAACATAGATAGATTGATAATCAACTTGACATAATATTCAATATTCATCGGATCCCAGCAAACACAACATGTAGCATTACAATAATATGATCTTGATCATGTAGGGCAGCTCACAAGATCTAAACATGATGGCACAAAGGAGAGACAACCATCTAGCTACTGCTATGGACCCGTAGTCCAAGGATGAACTACTCACGCATCACTCGGAGGCAGGCATGGCGATGTAGAAGCCTCCGGTGACGATTCCCCTCTCCGGCAGGGTGCCGGGAAGAGGTTCTGACCCTCCCGAGCTAGGGTTGACGGCGGCGGCGTCTCTGGAACTTTTCGTGGATATTTGCTCAGGTACTTAGGGTTTTCGCGTCGGGGGGAATAAGTAGGCGAAAGGGCGGCGGCTGGAGACCCGTGGGGCCCACACCACCCCAGGGCGCGCAGGGGGGGCCCGCCCTAGGTGCGTGTGGGGCCCCGTGGCCCTCCTCTGCTGCTTCTTCGCTCCGTCAGGTGTGTTCTGGAAAAATAGGCACCCCCGTGAGTTTCGTCCAATTCCGAGAATATTTCCAGACTAGCTTTTCTGGAATACAAAAACAGCAGAAAACAGGAACTGGCACTTCGGCATCTTGTTAATAGGTTAGTCCCAAAAAATGTATAAAAGTGATATAAAGTAGATGCAAAACATGTAGCAATTGGTATAAAACAAGCATGGAACATCAAAAATTATGGATACGTTGGAGACGTATCACTCATCTAACCGGTTATTCTTTCGTGTTGGAAGAAAGGAGACTCCCTATGAAATGCTTTCCGGCAACAAGCCTACCATCTCCTACTACCGTGTGTTTGGTTGTAAGTGTTTCTATAAGATCAAAGGTGTTCGTTTATCTAAATTTGAACCCAAAGCTTTAGAGGGTGTTTTTGTTACGGTGCCGAATCCCACACTTATAGAGTCTACGACAAATCCTTAGGGAGAGTTGTGGAATCTTGTAGTGTGGAGTTCGATGAGAATAATGGCTCCCAAGTGGCGCAATTTCATGTTTGTGATGTAGATGTTGAGGAACCTCAAGATGCAATAAGAAGAATGGGCGTTGGTTTCTTTCGCCCTATTGAGATCCATCATGAGCCTCCTCAAGCAAGTCAAGCAAGTCCAAGCTCCAATCAAGAGGAGACTACATCATCACAAGGTGAACCGGCGCCTACCATGGAAGCAAATGAGGCACCAACCCAAGAACAAATTCAAGACCCTCCTCAAGTTGACCAAGTTGCTATGCAGAACCAAGTTCTCCTATTGTTGATGCTAGCCAAGGTCATGACCAAGATCAATCCTCTCCTTCTATTGTTGAAGATGTGCAAAATGATGATCAAGGTCACCACTCCGGTCAAGACGGGGACTCAAATGATCAAGATGATCAAGAGATTATTCCTCGTGTCAATGAGGATATCGAAACCCGTCGTATAGCAAGAGTTAAAAGAGATTGGGAAATAAAGAGTCATCTACTTGAAAACATCATTGGTGATGCAAGTCGCAAGGTTACCACAAGAGGTCAATTGGCAAGCTTTAGTGAGCATCAAGCACACATCTCCATGGTGGAACCAAAGAAAGTCTTTGAAGCTCTTGAAGATCCGGATTGGTTGGAAGCTATGCATGATGAACTCAATAACTTCAAATAACTTCAAGCGCAACAAAGTGTGGAATTTAGTTGAGAAGCCAAAAGATTGCCGCAATGTTATAGGCACAAAGTGGATATTCAAGAACAAGCAAGATGAACATGGAATGGTTGTGAGGAACAAGGCAAGATTGGTTGCACAAGGGTACTCTCAAGTTGAAGGCATTGATTTTGGAGAGACTTATGCACCCGTGGCTCGCCTTGAGTCCATCCGTATCCTTCTTGCATATGCATCACATCATAATTTTAAATTGCAACAAATGGATGTGAAAAGTGCTTTTCTTAATGGTCCTTTAAAGGAGTTGGTATATGTTAAGCAACCACCGGGGTTTGAGGACCCAAACTTCCCTAACCATGTCTACAAGCTTGATAAGGCGCTCTATGGTCTCAAACAAGCACCTCGTGCTTGGTACGAGCACCTAAGAGAGCTATTGCTAGACCGTGGATTTGAAGTGGGGCAAATCGATCCCACTCTCTTTACCAAGAGGGTTAAAGGGGAGCTTTTCATATGCCAACTTTATGTTGATGATATTATCTTTGGCTCATCTAACAAAGCTTTTAATGATGAATTTTCAAAGCTTATGACCGATAGGTTCGAGATGTCCATGATGGAGAGTTGAAGTTCTTCCTTGGTTTTGAGATCAAGCAATTGAATGGAGGGACTTTCATCTCTCAAACAAAATTCACCCAAGACATTCTCAAGAAGTTCAAGATGCAAGATGCTAAAGAGAAGAAGTTTCCTATGGACACCAAATGTCATCTTGAACTTAATCCCAAGGGTAAAGATGTTGATCAAAAACTTTATCGCTCTATGATTGGTTCTTTGCTTTATCTTTGTGCATCTAGACCCGATATTGTGTTGAGTGTAGGGGTGTGTGCAAGGTATCAAGCGGCTCCTAAAGAAAGTCATTTGCAAGCGGTCAATAGAATCCTTCGATATTTGGTTCATACCTCAAGGTTTGGTTTGTGGTATCCTAAGGGCTCTAGTTTCTCTCTTGCCGGGTACACGGATTCGGATTGGGCTGGTTGTAAGGATGATAGGAAATCGACTTCCGGGGCATGCCAATTCCTTGGTAGGTCCTTGGTGAGTTGGTCTTCTAAGAAGCAAAATTGTATATCTCTCTCCACCACCGAAGCCGAGTATGTGGCAGCCGCTAGTGCTTGCACTCAATTGTTATGGATGAGGCAAACTTTAAAGGAATACGGTGTCCATTGTGACAAAGTGCCTCTTTTATGTGACAATGAAAGTGCTATCAAGATTGGTCACAACCCGGTGGAACACTCAAGGACGAAGCATATTGAGATTCGATATCATTTTATTCGTGATCACATCAACCGGGGTGACATTGAGCTTGGCTATATTCCAACCAAGAACCAACTTGCCGATATGTTCACGAAGCCACTTGATGAAGCAAGATTCACTTATTTGAGGCATGAGCTAAATATCGTGGATTCAAGGAGCGTGGCTTGGCTATCTTGCATACACACCTAATTCTTGACTATCTATTTGGTTTAGGTGTAGGCATGGACATAGGGGGAGTGCGGTCCTAATCCATTGGACTATCCCTCCCCCCATTATGCCGATAGTAAGAACTCATTTGCATCTCTATATTCGTTCTATGAATTGTGAGATTAAATGACGAGTAGTGGCCGTGAACCCAAGATATATCTTTGCGGTGTCACACCACACACTCATACATGGTGGCCTAGGCCACCGCCCTCTTCTTTGTGAAGAGTTGATCTTATTTGGTCTTTAATGAATTTTATTTGGTTTCTAGACCTTTTATTGTGGTTTGGGAGAAACACTTGGAATTGGCTTTTATATTTGCATCTTGCAACTCCGAGTATGTATCCCACTATCAGTGACCTTGTTCCAAACCTAAGCCATCTTATCTAAAAGCCTTGCTCGTCTTGCAACATACATGTCCCCATTTAAATCTGGCACTTTTGGAGCAATTGGGTCCGGAGACTCCGGCCTCAACCCCCGGAGACTCCGGTCTGACTGAAGTCTCCGCACCAAACCACGGAGACTCCGGCTCGGCCGGAGACTCCGGTGTGTTTGGTCCGGAGACTCCGGTCTGGGCTTTATCGCTGGGTTCCTTAAGGGCTCGGGGTGGGGGGTTGTTTCACAACTCCTCACACACCCCCGACCCCCACACTCCACCCAGCCGCCGCCAGTGCTCCAAGACCGCCTCCGGCCGCCCCCCGCCGCCGGAATCCGCCGTGCCACCGGCTCTCCCTCCTCCCAAGCGTTGGGGATCTTTCTCTCCTCCGTTTGAAGCTCACCATGAAGGACACGGGTACCACTCTCTCTCTTTCTCTAGGGTTTCATCCTAGATTTAGTTTTGAGAGTAGTTCTTGTTGAAATTCTTGGTGTAGAACCTTTAGGATGGCAATGTACTGTCTAGAAAATTGCTAGTGTGAATTTCCCCTCAGTTTTGACCTAGATCCGGGTTTTGGCCTCAGGGCCGGAGACTCCGGCCTTCCAGGCCGGAGACTCCGGTGTGGCCGGAAACTCCGCCCCCTGAGACCGGAAACTCCGGTCTAGATCAAACCTGAGAAGAAATTCCTCTACTTTTTTCTTTCGTTGTGAATTCCATGGACATATATGCTTACCTCAATGCTACCTATCTACTCCTGTTTCACAGCTAGCAAGAAGTATCCCGGTCCTTCATCCTCATCCTCGACTATCAAGAAGCAAAAGAAGAACAAGCTCCAAGGTCGAGACTATTTGATCTATGATGAAGAACAAGACAAGCATGTGCAGAGTGGTGCTCTTAAGCAGAAACAGGCTGCTGATGCTAGAAGGGCTAGGCAAGAGGCTACTCTTCTTCATGAAGAAAGGGCCAAGAAGGCCAAGTTTGACAACTTGACCACTTTGAAGGGTTTGAACAAGGAAGAGTTTAGGTCAATGAGGGCGCAGAATTTCTATAACATGCCAAACAACTCCACCGATGGTCACTTTTGGAGAAGGGAGCAAGAGCTCATTATGAAGGAAATATATGCTAATTTGGACCCAAAAGCCCTTGTGTGTCCTCAAAAACCGTTGAACTTTGAAGTGTTGGCCAAGAAGACATACTTTGCGGATGCTTTATGGGTTGCTAGGAAGATTGGACTTGAGCCCCTTATTACCACCCAACAAGACTATGATATTGACATGGTCCAACAGTTCTTTGCCACTCTTGTGCTTGGAGATGAGGAGGACACCAAAATGACATGGATGATGGGGCCTCTCCAAGTTAGTGCTCATTTTTCAGAATTTGGAGAAGCTTTGGGGTATGTGTTCAAAGGTGTGAATGAACCAGTTGGTCACAGGATGCATGTTGAAGGAGTGGCCTATGATAAGAAGATCCTTGCCCCTCTTGCTGCTAAAGGGGGTGCCATTGCTACCACCAAAGGACTCAAGCCCATCTACAACATCTTGATTCGCATGTTTCGTTGGAGCATTGCACCTCAAGCCGAGAATACGGATGCTATCCGTGGAGCTCTTGTCAACCTCATGTATCATTGCCAGAAGACATACCTTGCCGGCCCAAATTGTCAGGGGTTTGAGATTGATGTCATGGATTTTATCAAGTGTGAGATCAACATTGCTATTCACGAGAGGAAGAATCCTATGTATGCTCCCTATGTCATGAAGCTCCTTCTCAAGAAGATTCCCAAGCTCAATCAATCTCGTTTCAAGAAACACACGTATGGCACTCTTCAAGTACTCAGCCATCATCTTACTCAAGCCTCTTATGAAGAGATCGAGGAGCAAGAAGATCCTAGGGCAAGAAGGAAAAATGCCACTCCACCCTCTTGGAATCAAGGTGGCAAACAAAGGGTCAACGAAGAGTTCAAGAAAATTTCTTGGTGGCAAAGGGCTATGATGTGCATGGGTATTGCCGTACACAAGGAAAATCATCAAACCTATGTCACTAACAAGAGGATCCTGTCCAACCAAGCAAAAATGATGAAGGAAATGCGCAAAATCAACAATAATGGTACCACTCCTCCTCGCAACGAAGGTGATCCCGCATCTCCGCCATCCGCAGCAACTATCCCTCTTGAAGAATGGAATGAGGATATCTTCCCTTGGTCTGATTATGCCGATGTGACTTCCATGCCTTCCTCTTCCCGCAACACCGGCAAGGCTCCTATGCGCTATGAAGAAGAAAGTGATGAGGAAGAAGATAGTGATGAGGAAGACGCAAGCAGCGATGATAAGGATGCCGAGGGTGATGATGATGAGGACAGTGATGCCGAAAATGATGAAGACGACGTGTGATCGCCTTGGGTTCCGTTAGCATCGCTCTTCTCCCTTTTTGGTGTTTCGATGCCAAAGGGGGAGAAGTAGTTCTATTAGGCACTCTCACCGTGGGATTTGCATGGGTCGGACACAAGCACGTGCGTTTATCATTTCTTTGCGCTTGTGTCCATTTATCTTATATCGTTTGAACCTATTTGCTTTGTTTTATGTTGTGAGACTATGTTCCTATTTGTGGTACTTATGTGTGGTATGAGACTATGGATTTCATAATTCCTATGGTTGAGATGATATTATTTGTATGGTCTATTATTGTGCATTGGTCTCTATGTCATATTATTATGCACAAGGTATGGTTTCCTTTCATCTCAACCCTATTTCATGTTATGTCTCATGATTGGTGTAATTTATCTTGTGAGTTGTCTCTCCTCTACATGCTGAGCATTTGTATTCAAATGCAAACTACTTATATGCACACATGTAGGGGGAGCCTCTCAAATCCTTTGTGGTTTATGTCGATATTTGTTGTGTGCTTTATTGCAAATCCGAGTGTTGTCATCTAACACCAAAAAGGGGGAGATTGAAAAGACATATTTTATGTCCCCTATGTTTTGTGTGTTAGGCAACAACACTAGGATTTATTTAATATGATGTTAAGTGGTGCAGGAATGAAAAGATACAATTATACTTTGCATCGAAACACTTGACAAGAAAAAGGAAGCTTGCTCTGCCTGTCAAGTCCGGAGTTTCCGGGCTCTGTGACCGGAGTCTCCGGACAAGTCTTTTTCTGGAGCAAAAGCTCCACTGGACGGCAGCCGCGGTATGGGGTGCGGAGTTACCCCGGAGTAACACCGGAGTTTCCGCACCGGCCGGAGTTTCCGGTCCCGCGGTCCGGAGTCTCCGCCCCAGACCAGTGTTTGAATCGAAGATCTTCCTAGGACGGCGCGTGCGGTATAGGGCCCGGAGTTGCCCCGGAGTAGGTCCGGAGTTTCTGGCCTGGCCGGAGTTTCCGGCCTGGCCGGAGTTTCCGGCCTACCGGTCCAGAGTTTCCGGCCTGCTAAGAAGAAGAGCAACGCGGCGGCAGCCGCGGTATCAGGTCCGGAGTAACACCGGAGTTGGTCCGGAGTTTCCGGCCCAGGCCGGAGTTTCCGGTCTCCCGGTCCGGAGACTCCGGTCTAAGTGGACTGCAACGGTTACTTTTCTGGGAGGGGTATAAATACCCCTCCACCTACCTCCAGCCACTCAGCTCGCCCAGCATTCAAGTCAACCATTAAAGCAAGCTCAAGAATCACTAGATCTCCCAATCCCTCCACCCAAACTCGTCGATCTTTGGAGGATTGAAGGAGAAGGCCCGGATCTACATCTTCACCAAGCAGTTTTTCATTTCCCCCTCATTCTCTTGAGGGCCCCTTTGCTAGGGTTTCCATGAGGAAAACCTAGCTCATTGTTGTACTCACTTGATTGTCTTTGTGACAGATTGTAGCTGTTTGGGAGCCCCCAATCCAGTTGTGGGTTGTGCCCCGAATCGTTGTTGTAAAGGCTCCGGACTCCGCCTTGAAGGTTTCCGATAGTGGAAGGTGAACCAAACCTTTGTGGTGCGGTTCATCGGAGAATAAGGTGATGCCTTTGTGGCAGTTGAGTTTTGAGCTTTGTGCTAGCTCACACCTCTCCAACGAGACGTACTCCCCTAAAAAGGAGGAACTCGGAAATACATCCGTGTCTCCGCGTGCTTTCACTTCGGTTACTTCTTTCCTTGTTTACCGTCTTTACTACTTGTTCCGTGCCTAGTTGCTAGCTTGTCATATAGGTAAATTCACCGTAGTTGCATATCTAGAGAATTTACCTTTTGTGTCAAGCCTAATTTGAAAAAGAACTAAAATTTGAGTAGCACCTATTCACCCCCCCCCTCTAGGTGTCATACCGATCCTTTCAAGTCTAACATTCATAAGTGGAATATAATCAATATTCCTCCTATTTCTCTGTGCCTACTCGCATTATTCATAACTTAACCGCACCCGAAGCACTCAGGGGGGCTGCGTTACCTGTCACACGAGCTCTCGCTCCTGCAAACAAACTACCTTAGCCGCACCCGAATACTCGGGGCTGCGACACAAGGATCCAAAATAACATACAAAGCTCTGCAGCCGCACTCGAATACTCGGGGGCAGTAAAGTCATTACTTTACAAACAACATATATTTCATACACCCCACTCGATCGACTCGGGGGCTGAGCAAACCCAAACATGATCAATTCATGTACAAAGAGTTACAATTTACACTCGGGGGCTGCCCCCTGTTCAAAAATTGCACTCGCATACTACTCTACTCCTCAGGCTCGTCCTTTATAGGCAGCTCGGGACCACAAAGTTGTTCGCGAGTGCACTCGATTAGTGTCTCCGCAGCTCGAATCGTGTCACTCAGATCTCTTTGTTCGAGAACCTCTCCGGCTTCGGGTGGTTACAACACCAACCTTGGCCTTCGACTGCGTACATACGCCATCGCCGCATTGGCTCCAATCACAAGTCTCTGCGTCAGCAACTCTCGAATGGGAGCCGTTTGGCGGAAGATGTTCAGCAAAGTGCGGATTCCTTGTGGTTGCGGCCCCGCAGGAAAGAGAGTCTCATTAAGGCGAATAAACGCCATCCGGCATAATTCGAGCAATTCTGCACTTCGCCAGGCACGATCCTTCAAGGTGGCCAGTATTCGGGCATGATACCTATCATTCCAAAAGTGTTGACGCCCAGTCGTGGGGTCGTCGGTCACATTATCCAAACGCCCTTCTACGCGAGCCCTCTCCGCCTCGAAGTCGTCAACAAAGCCTGCGAAACAGGCATATCAGTCAAATCGAAAAGACTAAGACTATGCAAAAATAAGTTTTGTCAGCAGAGCAAGACTCGAACTCACAATCGAGTTGCCTGTTCACAAGATCCATTTCTCCAAGAACATAACGCTCGCGTTGGGTGGCCAACGCGGGCCTCGTCCTCAGTCGATTTAGCTCAGCCTGGGCGTTCTTCAGCTCCTGCTTCATTTCCACATATTTGGCTTTCATAAATTCCATCACCTTGGCATCGTTTGCCACCTGACCCTGCGATCGGGTGGTGGCTGGAACCTGTGAGGAACCAGTCGCAGCAGCAGTTTCTCGTGACTGTTCAAAGGGCATAATCACAAACACAAAGTTTGTGTCAGAAACAGCAACTCAAATCATAAGCATACAGCTCTTCGAGCATAAGACACACTAGCAAAAGACTACTTGCATAATCAAGGTAGCACAAACAAAGCGCACACTCGCGCAGTTCAGAAGGTATCATTACAAGGCACAACAAAAAAAAGGGCACAGCTACCCTAAACCTACGAAGTCGACTTCCTCTGCAGACGAGCGGCAGTCTCGGCTGCCCGACGCTCCATGGTATTCATAAAAACCTCGGCCAGTCGCGTGGCGGCTCCGCTCACCCCCCTCAGAGACACGGGCTTCCCATATGGCTTCCGAGGGAACTCAGATAGTGCTGCCTCGTAGTCACAGGTTATCCCATGACCCATAAGAAGCTTGATGGTAGACTCGGAGCCGCGTACCGTGTTGGCGCGAGCGAAATTCGTCATGGTGGATGTCCCAGGGCCGAACACTTCGGCAAAGCCGTCCGCAGTCGATGGCACCACGCCAGTCGGGAACACCACCTTGTACACGGCGCCAAGCGTGCTCGCCGATTTGGCGAGTGCATCCTTCGCCTGGGTGCATACAGCGCCTAGGCCGCCCACCACCTGGTCAAGCGGAAGATCGCCACTCGATGCATCCGCAGAGGCTGGGGCGCCAACAGCTTCTACATGATTCAAAAGGCCAAAGTCATTTCATGGCACTCGACAGCTACATCATCATATCAAAACCAAAAAAGGAGTACTTACCTCCCATGGCCTGCGCGAGTGCTGCGAGTTGGTCAGCATATCCTCGCTCGCATGCAGCGGCTGAGTTGGTGGCGGCGGCCAGCTCTTTCTTCGACTCTTCGCGCTGCGCGGCGAGTGTATCCTCCAGCTCCTTTTTCTCGCCTGGTTTTGCAGATCGCATACATACTCGACAGAGTCAGGCATTGCAAAAAGAAATTCAATCAATAAAGGCAAAAAGGAGAACTCACGACAGAGCTGCTCTAGCTCGGCGCGCATGGTATCCCTCTCCTGCTCCACCTGGACGTAAGCCTTGGCAGAATCTGCCAAGGTATGGTAGAAGGGCTGCGAGCACACGAGTTCAGCAAAATTTCCAACTCTCATAATCCCAAGCTAAACGGGTCAAGCAAAAAGGTACTTACGTGGTTCATCCACGGTTCAGAAACCGCGACTGATGTCCCGACCTCTAGAGCTGTCACCTTGGCCGCTTCAGTGACTGCATCTGTGGCCGTCGTCTGGGCAGCCTCGTTTGCAGTTGGAGCAGCATTCGCGTCCTCCAGGGTGGGAACATTCTCGACTGGAGGAGTCGCAGGCTGATAGTTCTCAGCACTGCGAGTGGCACGAAAAAGGAGAGGCAAGTCAGCACAAATATGTAACAAGCGCAACATCTCATACCATACCCAAAAACCACATACCTGTGCTCCTCATCCTCCTCATCTTCGGAGTCGCCAAAAATGGGGCCCCCAAAGGCTGGGGTACCACTCGACTGAAGAGGTTGGGTTGAGCTTGTTGAGCACACATGCAAAGGAGCGGCTTGGAAAACAGGTGGTGAGCCTGATTCCTCGTCATCCTCCAAGTCCTTCGCGGGTGCACTCATAGCAGAAGGCGCCTTCTTGGCCAGTCTACGCCGCTTCGGTGGCACGGTGTCGACTTCTTGGTCAGCGGTGACCTTTTCCTCAGATTGGACCTCTTCTGTTGCTTCCTCATCGACCTCATCCGCATGCGAAGTGGTGGCAGAAGGGATTGGTGACTGCTCCCCTTTCGGGTCCACCACCTGCACCTGAGTTTCTTCAGTCTCGCCATTTTCCGGCAGAGGGGGAAGGGAGGTAGCAGTCGAGTGACCCTGCATCGCGTATATCAAAAACTGCAAAGTCAGAAGCAAGAATTGACAAAGGCACAAACATACGAGTGGCAACTCCTAAGAAGTGCAAGCATATCAAAACAGCAAACATACCTCAGGAAAAGGGTTTTCCAACCCATATGGAGCAATGGGGCAGTCGACGTTGCAAGTATCACCTGACGTCAGGTTGGTGATGTGCCGCACGTACGTCAGCAGCTCACTCCTGGACAGCTCCTCTAGGCTCATTCGGGTGATGTCATCCACGCCTTCATACTCCCACATAGGGTGCGCTCGAGCACGGATGGGCCACACTCCTCTCTTCACAAAGGTGGCGATCAAGTGGATGCCTGTGACCCTGTCCAGCATCTCGTCGATTCGAGTCAGCAAAGGGCTTACTTCCTCCAATTCTTCGACTGAGAGCTGGTGATCCCACGCCTTGGTCTTGGCAAAAGCAGCAGTCGAGTAGGCGGCGACTCCGTCTTGCTCGACGCTTGCATAGAACCACCCTTTCCTCCAGCCTTGGGCGGAGTCGACGGTCTTCAGGCGGAAATAGCGCGTGTCGCTGCGCACCTGGATGCCGCAGCCGCCCACGGGGTAGGTGCGACCACCTCCTCTGTTGGGTCGCACCATGAAAATTGTCTTCCGTAGCGCCCAGCTGGGAGCGACGCCGAGGAAGCACTCGCACAGCGTGATGAAGCACGCAATATGCATAACACCGTTTGGGGTGAGATCATGGATCTGCACCCCGTAGGCAAAAAGCAGACCACGCACGAAGTCGTGGAGGGGAAGTGAGAAGCCCCTGGAAACAAACTCCGCGAAGCAAACACGCTCGTTGGCGCGTGGTTCGGGGCATACCTCCTTGGGCGACGGAGCGCGGACGACGAGTTGTTCTGCGGGTGGCAGATATCCCTGCTCGCGGAGCTTGAGCAAATGGCCGTCCTTGATAGTGGACCTCGCCCAATCGCCCCTGTTCTTCTTCAGGGCAGCGGCGGCAGATGTACCCGCCACGGTCTTCTTGCCCTTGGCCGCGTCGGTCGCGGTGGCGGCGGCAGCACCGCGCTTGGCACCTCCACCTTTCGCCATTGCTACAGTGGGGAGGGTGGAAAGCAAAGAGCTTGGGCGCAGAGGCAATGGAGGGACAGCGAGAGGAAGGAGACGAGGGGCGGCGCAAGGAGCAAATGGCAAGTAAAAAATTCTGCCAGCGCCATCTCCTCTATTTACCACAGATCGCAAAAACGATCCCAACCGTCAAAACAAATCCACACGCTCCGCGCGAAATCTGGTCATACACGTGGCGGCCGTGGAGAGCAATCGTCGCCGGCCACTCCGCCCACTACGCACGAGAATCCAGGAGACCGTCATCACATCCCGTGAAAATCGCGCCAGAACGGTCAAATCAAGTCCACGCGGCGTCATCCCTGGTCAGCTCTGCAGAAACGGGCCCACAAAGCAGGGTCACGTCTTGTCAAAGCCTCTCCAGGCACGCCACCGCTTGTCAGAGATGGCAGTCGCAAATTGCGTCATTGTTGACGTTATTCATATTGCACAACTGGCATACAAGTCACTGATGCAAGACGTACTTGCTCGTTGGGAGACCCCAAGAGGAAGGTTTGATGTAGCCTAGCAGCAAGTTTTCCCTCAGTATGAAACCAAGGTTTATCGAACCAGTAGGAGTAACGATTCTTCAGAAGGTTGTTGGCGGCTCGCACGGCGCAACACGATCACCAACGTGGACCTGCACACAACACAATCACAGTACTTTGCCCCAACGAAACAGTGAGGTTGTCAATCTCACCGGCTTGCTGAAAACAAAGGATTAAACGTCTCGTGTGGAAAATGAGTATTAAGTTGCAGCGAATGAAAAAGGAACAGTTTGCAGTTTGTGGTTTAATCAGTGTAAAAGAATTGGACCGGGGTCCACAGTTCACTAGTGGTGTCTATCCATAAAGATATCTAACATGTTGGGTAAACAAATTACAGCTGGGCAATTGACAAATAGTGAGCGCATGACAATGCATATACATGGCATGATGATACTATGATATTTAATTGGGCATTACGACAAGATACATAGACCGTTATCCAACAGCGTCTATGACTAATAATCCACCGCCGGGTTGTCATCCGAGTTCCCCGTTGGTATTAAGTTGCAAGCAACGGAAATCGCATTAAGTAAAGCGCGTAATGTAAACAAACACATATGCCCGTGGACATAGCATCGTTAGGTTGTCCCTAGTGGCAACAGCACATCCATAACCTTAGAACTTTCTGTCACTGTCCCAGATTTAACGGAGGCATGAACCCACTATCTAGCATAAATACTCCTCTTGGAGTCACAAGCATCTACTTGGCCAAAGTAACTACTAGCAACGGAGAGCATGCAAGATCATAAATAACATAGGGCATAGATTGATAATCAACTTGACATAATATTCAATATTCATCGGATCCCAGCAAACACAACATGCAGCATTACAATAATATGATCTTGATCATGTAGGGCAGCTCACAAGATCTAAACATGATGGCACAAATGGAGAGACAACCATCTAGCTACTGCTATGGACCCGTAGTCCAAGGATGAACTACTCACGCATCACTCCGGAGGCAGGCATGGCGATGTAGAAGCCTCCGGTGACGATTCCCCTTCCGGCAGGGTGCCGGGAAGAGGTTCTGACCCTCCCGAGCTAGGGTTGACGGCGGCGGCGTCTCTGGAACTTTTCGTGGATATGCTCGGTACTTAGGGTTTTTGCGGGGGGAATAAGTAGGCGAAAGGGCGGCGGCTGGCGACCCCCGAGGGGCCCACACCACCCAGGGCGCGCCTGGCCCTTGGCCCCGTGGCCCTCCTTCGTTGCTCTTTGGTCCTCAGGCGTGTTCTGGAAAAATAGGACCCCCGTGAAGTTTCGTCCAATTCCGAGAATATTTCCAGACTAGCTTTTCTGGAATACAAAAACAGCAGAAAACAGGAACTGGCACTTCGGCATCTTGTTAATAGGTTAGTCCCAAAAAATGTATAAAAGTGATATAAAGTAGATGCAAAACATGTAGCAATTGGTATAAAACAAGCATGGAACATCAAAAATTATAGATACGTTTGAGACGTATCAGCATCCCCAAGCTTAGTTCCTACTCGTCCTCGAGTAGGTAAACGATAAAAACAAAATAATTTTTGAGGTGACATGCTACTATCATAATCTTGATCATATAATATTGCAAGGCACATGTAAATGAATGAAGTGATCCAAGTCAATGGTCTATAATTTGCTACAAATAGATAATGAGTAAACAATGAATCACACAAGCTAAACGTTTTCATGAATAGTACTTTCGAGACAAGCATCAAACAGTTTTGCATAAGTGTTAACTCATAAAGCAATAGTTTCTAAAAAGGTATTCAATCAACACAAAGGAAGAATTAGTTTCAGCATTTGCTTCAACTTTCAACATATTTATCTCATGGATATTGTCAACACAAAGTAGTATAACAAGTCCAATACATTGCATATAACGCATGTTGTAACAAAGTTGACACTAGTGTTTGCTTGTGGAAGACAGAAAGAATAGGAAAACTGACTCAACATAAAAGTAAAAGAAAGGCCCTTCGCAGAGGGAAGCAGGGATTAAATCATGTGCTAGAGCTTTTAGGTTTTTGAAAGCATATAGAGATTGCATAAAATATTTGATACTCCTCCCAACCTTGCTAACACAAGCCATGGCTAACCGAATCCTCGGGTGCCTTCCATCAATCACATACCATGGAGGAGTATCTATTTTTGAGAGGTGTTTGTTAATTGTCAACGAATGGTAGCGGGTGAGAACAGTATTCTACCTGTCAAACGGACTTTTAAGAGCGGCTCCCATGAAGGACGTTATTTCTACCAGCAAGGCAGATCATCCCTCTTTCTCTTTGGTTTACACACATTCAGGTATTTCACTGTTTGTCATTGCTTACTGATGAATCAGGGCAAAAGTGTGAAGAGAATTAATTGGTTAAAGTTGTAATTAATTGGGACTGGGCACCCCGTTGCCAGCTCTTTTTGCAAATTGGATAAGCGGATGTATATGCCACTAGTCCAGGTGTAAAAGTCCATTGACAATAGAATAAAGAATAACCACACTAATTCCTCATGAGCTAGTAAACATTGACACAAAAAGGGAATAATAACATTTTGAATAATTTAAAGGTAGCACATGAAAAATTTACTTGGAGTGGCAAGGAAATACCACATATAGGTAGTTATGGTGGACACAAATGGCATGGATTTTGGCTCAAGGATTTGGATGCACGAGAAGCATTCCCTCTCAGTACAGAGTTTAGGCTAGCAAGGTTATGTAAGCAAACAAGAATATCAACCCGTACACCAAGTTTTATATGACAAACATATTGCAAACGTTATAAGACTTCATACCGTCTTCCTTGTTAACCAAACCCTGTTATTAGAAAATATCTAGACCTTAGAGATACCACCGATGCAAACCAAATTTTCAACAAGCTTTACGGTAGTTCTTCACTAATAGGCTTAACTCATGATGCACAATTTAATCATGATCTACTTGTTAACTCAAAACAATTGACAAGCATCAAGTTATCCATTAGTGATCTACAAGATTAAGCAAGTTTTTCCTTATACCAATTACCACATGCAACATTTTCTGAACCAACCAAACACCAATCAATTTATTTAATCAACTCTCCAAACAAATATAAGTGAAGCAAGAGAGTACTTTCTACAAAAGAAAGCTAATAGCTCTGACAAGAGATACATGAAAACAAGAGCTAAAAGCTGAACAGCGCTAGATATGAATACTCAACAAATATAAGTGAAGAATAGGAGTATTCTCATGAAAAAGCGGAGCGTGTCTCTCTCCCAATCAAGAATGCTAGGGTCCAGTCAAGCTTTATTGAAAATAAAAGCAATACTGAAAATAAAAGCACACAGACGCTCCAAGAAAAGCACATATGATGTGAAAGAATTAAAATATAGTTTCACTAGAGATGACCTGATAATTTTGACGATGAAGAAGGGGATGCCTTGGGCATCCCCAAGCTTAGACGCTTGAGTCTTCTTGAAATATGCTGGGGAGATCCATGGGAGCCTCCCCAAGCTTAAGCTCTTCACTCTTCTTGATCCTATATCATCCTTCTCTCTTGACCCTTGAAAACTTCCGTCACACCAAACTCAAAGTAGATCTCATTAGAGGGTTAGTGCATAATCAAAAACTCACATGTTCTATAAAGACGCAATATGATTTGTTACTTTAAACATTAGCTACAGCCACTGATGTTATGTGAAGCTCTTCCACCCAAAAAAGAATTTCACTCAACACTAGTAAAAGAGAGAATGCAAAATAAAAAGGCATAATCTGTCTAAAACAGAACAGTCCGCAAAGACGAATTTTTTCGAGGCACTTACGACGCTCAGATCGAGAAACTTGAACTAATGAAAGATTCAGACATTCATAAAGATTACGCACAAAAATTTCAGATTTTTAACAATCTGGTGATTTTAGGAATTTCGTACAGTGAACAGCAAAAATCTGTTTCTGCGCAGCAATCAAAATTAAGCATCTTAACATTAGAGGCTACTCTTGGCACAACAATGCGAGAAAATAAAGATACAAAGGAGTTGCTACAGAAGTAAACAAACTCCTTGACTCAATAAAAGAAAAATTGCAGAAAAATAAAATGGGTTGCCTCCCATAAGCGCTTTTCTTTAACGCCTTTTAGCTAGGCACAAAGCATGCATCAAGTATTACCAAGTGAAGAAGCATCAACATTGTAATTTGTTCGAACAATAGAATCATAAGGTGGCTTAATCTTCTTCCTAGGAAAGTGTTCCATACCTTTCTTGAGAGGAAATTGATATTTTATATTCCCTTCTTTCATATCAATAATAGCACCTACAGTTCTAAGAAAAGGTCTTCCCAGCACAATAGGGCATGATGGATTGCATTCAATATCCAAGACAATAAAATCAACGGGGACATAATTGTTGTTAACCATGATAAGAACATCATCAATTCTTCCCAAAGGTTTTTTAATAGTAGAATCAGCAAGGTGAACATCCAAGTAACAATTTTCCAAAGGTGCTAAATCAAGCATATCATATAATCTTTTAGGCATAACAGAAATACTAGCACCAAGGTCACACAAAGCATTGCAATCAAAGTCATTCAATTTCATTTTAATGATGGGCTCCCAACCATCTTCTAACTTCCTAGGGATAGATACTTCACGTTTCATTTTTCCTCCCTCACTTGTATGAGAGCATTAGTAATATGTTTAGTAAAAGCCATGTTTATCTCACTTGCCTTAGGACTTCTAGCAAGCTTTTGCAAGAATGTAATTACTTCAGAAATTACAACCATCAAAATCAAAATCATTATCATCAAAAGTAATGGAATTATCTCTTCCTTATTGCTAGAAATTTCAGCATCTTTATCAAGGACAGTTTCAGAGTTATCAGCAATTTAGGACATTTTGCAATAGAAGTGGAAACATTACCAACACCAATTATCTTGCCATTAATGGTAGGAGTTTTGCTAACACTTGAGTTTGAAGCATTTTCAGAAGTAGTAATAGTATAAACTCTAGCAATATTATTCTTTCTAGCAATTTCATCCTCTCTTTCCCATCTAGCATGCAATTCGGCTAACATCCTCACATTGTTATCAATTTTAACTTGTATAGCATTGAGAGTTTTGCTCTCTTTAATCATGAGGCATGTTCTTTAGTTTCAACAATTCAACATCAAGAGCAAGACTATCAACTTTAAGCAAGAACATCAATTTTCCCAAATTTCTCCTCAACAGTTTTATTGAAAGCAGTTTGTGTACTAATAAAATCCTTAAGCATGACTTCAAGATCAGAGGGTACACTCTTATTATTGTTGTAGGAGCTATAGGAATTTCCATAACCATTGCCACTATTAGAAGGATAGGGCCTATAATTGCTATTACCAAAATTATTCCTATAAGCATTGTTGTTGAAATTATTATTTTTAATGAAGTTCACATCAACATGCTCTTCTTGAGCAACCAAAGAAGCTAAAGGAACATTATTTGGATCAACATGTGTTTGACCATTTGTAAGCATAGACATAATAGCATCGATTTTAGCACTCAAAGAAGAGGATTCTTCAACAGAATTTGAAATTCTGTGGCGCATGGGATTGGTGCGCCACTGAATAGTTTTTGAATTTTTTTACCTCTCACGCACCCCTCCAAACAACACCCCCCGTGGATCGCCTTTTCAAAAAAAATTCAAAAAATAAAATCCTTCGAGATGTGGTTAGGTGTTACTGTCTAGTTCGTCTAGAAATTTTGAAATATGAAATTTGACCTTTTCTGCAAAATCCAGAAAAAAAAACGTAAAACGGCCACAACTTTTGCATACGACGTCGAAAAAATGCGTTTAATATATCAAAAAAAACTAGAGAAGAAAAGGAAGCCAACCCCAAATTCCAAAGGGAAAAAAAGTTATTTCAAAATGAAGTTTTTTTCCTACAAAATCAAAAAAAAAAATCAATTTTTTTGGATTTGCTGAGTTTTTGGGTTTTTTGAAGTTTTCTGATTTTTTTTTGGGATTTTTTGAAATTTTTGAATTTTTTGACTTTTTGAAATTTTTAGAACTTTTTTGGATTTTTTTAACATCCTGTTAAAACTTTTGAAGTTTTTGAATTTTTTGAATTTTTGACAACCCAACAATATACATAAACTACACTCACATGTATACACGTAGAGAAGGGTTAAAAGGGTTGATACGATAGAATTATCAATAAGAACTTGAGTAGCAGGTGGGTAGGTGATGTGAATAGAATTTAGAAGTTAAGCGTGCTGGGGTGGGAGCACTCTAAGGATGGGTGACCTAGCGGGAAGTCAACATTTGAGATTGACTTCGAGTGTTCAAAATGTTCAAAAAATTCAAATACATAGGAATTTCCAAATTATATCATTTTCTGATTTTTGTGATTTTTTCCAAAAAATTTGAATTTTATTGAATTTTTTGTGGATCTAGATCTGGCCGCCATTTTTTTGAAATTCAAAAAAACAATTCTGTGGCGCACGGGGTAGGGTGCGCCACAGAATAAGCTATTCTGTGGCGCATTCTGTGGTGCACCGGGCTGGGTGCGCCACAGAATAGCTTATTCTGTGGCGCACCACTAGTGCGCCACAGAATAGCTTATTTAGTGGCGACTATTCTGTGGCGCACCACCCATGCGCCACAGAATAGAAAAATGGTGCGCCACAGAATAGCTTTTCTGTACTAGTGTTTAACGGAGGTATGAACCCACTATCTAGCATAAATACTCCCTCTTGGAGTCACAAGCATCTATTTGGCCAAAGTAACTACTAGCAACGGAGAGCATGCAAGATCATAAATAACATAGGGCATAGATTGATAATCAACTTGACATAATATTCAATATTCATCGGATCCCAGCAAACACAACATGCAGCATTACAATAATATGATCTTGATCATGTAGGGCAGCTCACAAGATCTAAACATGATGGCACAAATAGGAGAGACAACCATCTAGCTACTGCTATGGACCCGTAGTCCAAGGATGAACTACTCACGCATCACCTCGGAGGCAGGCATGGCGATGTAGAAGCCTCCGGAGACGATTCCGCTCTCCGGCAGGGTGCCGGGAAGAGGTTCTGGACCCTCCCGAGCTAGGGTTGACGGCGGCGGCGTCTCTGGAACTTTTCGTGGATAATGAGTCGGGTACTTAGGGTTTTTGCATCGGGGGGAATAAGTAGGCGAAAGGGCGGCGGCTGGCGACCCCCGTGGGGCCCACACGCACCCAGGGCGCGCCTGGCACCTTGGCCGCGCCCTGGCCACGTGTGGGGCCCACGTGGCCCTCCTTCGTTGCTTCTTTGGTCCTTCAGGTGTGTTCTGATAAAATAGGACCCTCCGTGAAGTTTCGTCCAATTCCGAGAATATTTCCAGCCTAGCTTTTCTGGAATACAAAAACAGCAGAAAACAGGAACTGGCGCTTCGGCATCTTGTTAATAGGTTAGTCCCGGAAAATGTATAAAAGTGACATAAAGTAGATACAAAACATGTAGCAATTGGTATAAAACAAGCATGGAACATCAAAAATTATGGATACGTTTGAGACGTATCAGTCACTCGACGATATCTTCGGGTGGTCTCTCACATAAAAGTCGATTGGTTCTCCGGCAAAGGTCATAGATTCCAGTCGAAAGATTTTCGACTGTAACGTCATACTCCCATCAGGAGCATATCAAAAATTTCTTTGACTAAAAATGTGCAGGGTAAAAGATTTTGAGATTATCCTCCATTGCAAGCAATAAAGCACAATCTCAGGGGCTACTCCCATCGGGAGCGCTGTCGCGCACCCGATAGAATAATGGCAAAAGTATCAGTCGACAAATTACTCGACTCAGTTCATAAGCAAAATCACACTCGAAACATTCCCGAATTGATCCGACGATCCTTGGATGCTGCACGCATAGTGCAAAGGTAAGACCCGCCGATCAGTCGAGCTGGGCTAAGGACCGCTCCAGCAGCGTTATCCTTAAATTTTCCGTGTCAGCAGACATGATGAATTATCCCCGACGGACGCGTTGGGTAGATTCAAAATTATACTGCAGTTCAATTCAGTAAGACCTCAACGGCCGTTTCGAGTCTGTCCAGTCTGTTCCAGATTCGAGTCCGGGGACTCGAGTTTGATTGAAAGCTAGTATGGTTTTGCCACAAATGGTAGTTAACTGGCCCCGATCCGTCGTGTGTGCCGGGCCTGCTAAGCTAATATCCCTTGATTATCATAAGCAAAAATTCATAGTCGATGAAATACTCGACATAGCCAACATGTGCTATTTCATACAGATATTTCAAATCATACGGCACAAAATACAAAAGAACATAAAGTGCATGATGTGTGAGTCCATGCCCGACTCTTCGAATCAGACAAGTACTCGGGGCTACTGACATGGGTATGCCTATCGGGTACCCTACCATGAGGGTACCTGGTGCACATATCGACTAGGCCCAACTATCAGAGCCTACATGAAGCCCATGAAGGGAAGCCCAAGAAGATGGAGTATCCTCCAAGTTCGGCAAAAACATAGTCGGTTTAGGCTTACCATATATGTAAATCGAGTCGGTTACGAACACCCGAGACCCAACCTATTTAAGGACTGGGAGGGCCGTCGGACCAGACCACGTACTTTCAGAACCACCCAAAAAAACCCTAGCGAGATCGACATCTCGCCGGGACCCTTGTAACCACCATATTCGCAAAGCAATAACAGACAAGCAGGACGTAGGGTGTTACCTCCACACGAGGGCCCTGAACCTGGGTAAAATCTTTGCCCTGCTTGTCAGCCGACGTAACTTCCAGCTCTACCACGTTCTCTCCCTCATATTCACAACCTAGGGACCTCGACTATGGGTCTTTATGAGTCTACCCCTCGTCAATGACCCCGCTGTTTTTGAGCCTAATAAAAATTATGTGTTTGTAGATCATGAAAAACATGCTTTATGTGATAGTTATATTGTTGAGTTTATTCATGATGCTACTGAAAGTTATTATGAGAGAGGAAAATATGGTTGTAAAAGTTTTCAAGTTACTAAAACACCTCTCTTTATGTTGAAAGTTTTGAAGTTGCATTTGTTTCGTCTTTCTATGCTAGTTGCTTTATGCTTCAACAATTTATTTTATTACAATATTCCCTTGCATAGGAAGTGGGTTAGACTTAAATGTGTTTGATATTTGCCTCTTGATGCTCTCTTTTGTTTTTCAACTCTTATTCTTATGAGAGCATCATTAAAATCTGCTAGCCTAGCTAAAAGGCATTAAAGAAAGCGCCTTTGGGAGGCAACCCATTATCTTTTATTTTCAGTTTTTGTCAAGGAGCTTGTTTACTTCTGTCGCAAATCCTTTGTATCTTTACTTTCTCGCAATGTTGTGCCAAGAGTAGCCTCTAATGATAAGATGATGCTAAATATTGATTGCTGCGCAGAAACAGATTTTTTCTGTTCACTATACAAAATTCCTAAAATCACCAGATTGTTAATTAAATCTGAAAATGTTTGTGCGTAATCTTTATGTATGTCTGAATATTTCGTTAGTTCAAAGTTTTTCGATCTGAGCGTCGTAAGTGCATCGAAAAAATTCGTCTTTGCGGACTGTTCTGTTTTAGACAGATTATGCCTTTTTATTTTGCATTCTCTCTTTTACTAGTGTTGAGTGAAATTCTTTTTTGGGTGGAAGAGCTTCACATAACATCAGTGGCAGTAGCTAATGTTTAAAGTAACAAGTCATATTGCGTCTTTATAGAACATGTGAGTTTTTGATTATGCACTAACCCTCTAATGAGATTTGCTTTGAGTTTGGTGTGACGGAAGTTTTCAAGGGTCAAGAGAGAAGGATGATATAATAGGATCAAGAAGAGTGAAGAGCTTAAGCTTGGGGAGGCTCCCATGGATCTCCCCAGCATATTTCAAGAAGACTCAAGCGTATAAGCTTGGGGATGCCCAAGGCATCCCCTTCTTCATCGGCAAAATTATCAGGTCATCTCTAGTGAAACTATATTTTTATTCTTTCACATCATATGTGTTTTTCTTGGAGCGTCTGTGTGCTTTTATTTTCAGTATTTTTATTTTCATTTTGTAATAAA
The DNA here is from genome assembly GCA_947311845.1 of Poa pratensis. NCBI lineage: Eukaryota > Viridiplantae > Streptophyta > Magnoliopsida > Poales > Poaceae > Poa > Poa pratensis. The sequence continues at coordinate 30,757,979 of CAMZMU010000111.1, read as the reverse complement.
GTTGATTGGACCCTAGCATTCTTGATTGGGAGAGAGACACGCTCCGCTTTTTCATGAGAATACTCTTATTCTTCACTTATATTTGTTGAGTATTCATATCTAGCGTTGTTCAGCTTTTAGCTCTTGTTTTCATGTATCTCTTGTCAGAGCTATTAGTTTTCTTTTAAAGAAAGTATCTCTTGCTTCACTTATACTTGTTTGGAGAGTTATTGAAATAAATTGATTGGTGTTTGGTTGGTACAGAAAATGTTGCATGTGGTAAATGGTATAATGGAAAAAACTTGCATATTCTTGTAGATCACTAATTTGGATAATTTGATACTTGTCAATTGTTTTGAGTTAACAAGTAGATCATGATTAAACTTTTGCATCATGTAAGTTAAGCCTATTAGTGAAGAACTGCCATAAAGCTTGTTGAAATTTGGTTTGCATGAGTGGTATCTCTAAGGTCTAGATATTTTCTAATAAAAGGGTTTGGTTAACAAGGAAGACAGTGTGAAGTCTTATAATGTTTGTCATATAAAACTTGGTGTACTGATTGATATTCTTGTTTTCTTACATAACCTTGCTAGCCTAAACTCTGTACTGAGAGGGAATGCTTCTCGTGCATCCAAATCCTTGAGCCAAAATCCATGCCATTTGTGTCCACCATAACTACCTATATGTGGTATTTCCTTGCCACTCCAAGTAAATTTTTCATGTGCTACCTTTAAATTATTCAAAATTGTTATTATTCCTTTTTGTGTCAATGTTTACTAGCTCATGAGGAAGTAGTGGGTTATTCTTTATTCGACTTGTCAAACAGACTTTACACCTGGACTAGTGGCATATACATCCGCTTATCCAAGAATTTTGCAAAAAGAGCTGGCAACGGGGTGCCCAGTCCCAATTAATTACAACTTTAACCGCTTAATTCTCTTCACATTTTTGCCCTGATTTATCAGTAAGCAATGACAAACAGTGAAATACATGCATGTGTAAACAAAAGAAAAAAAGGGATGATCTGCCTTGCTGGTAGAAATAACGTCCTTCATGGGAGCCGCTCTTAAAAGTCTGTTTGATAGGGAGAATACTGTTTTCATCCGCTACCATTCGTTGACAATTAACAAACACCTCTCAAAATTTAATTTTTACTCTCTATATGATTTCAAAAACTAAAAAGCTCTAGCACATGATTTAATCCCTGCTTCCCTCTGCGAAGGGCCTTTCTTTTACTTTTATGTTGAGTCAGTTTTCCTATTCTTTCTATCTTCCACAAGCAAACACTAGTGTCAACTTTGTTACAACATTTGTTATATGCTACATATTGGACTTATTATATTGCTTTGTGTTGACAATATCCATGAGATAAACATGTTGAAAGTTGAAGCAAATGCTGAAACTTAAATCTTCCCTTGTGTTGATTAAATACCTTTTGTTAGAATCTATTGCTTTATGAGTTAACTCTTATGTGAACCTGTGGATGCATTGTCTCCAAAGTACTATTCATGAAAAAGTTTAGCTTGTGTGATTCATTGTTTACTCATTATCTATTTGGTAGCAAACTATAGACCATTGACTTGGATCACTTCATTCATTTACATGTGCCTTACAATATTATATGATCAAGATTATGATGGTAGCATGTCACCTTAAAAATTATTTTGTTTTATCGTTTACCTACTCGAGGACTTGCAGGAACTAAGCTTGGGGATGCTGATACGTCTCAAACGTATCTATAATTTTTGATGTTCCATGATGATATTATACCAATTGTTACATGTTTTGCATCCACTTTATGTCACTTTTATACATTTTTTGGGACTAACCTATTAACAAGATGTCACAGTGCCAGTTCCTGTTTTCTGCTTTTTTGTATTCCAGAAAAGCTAGTCAGGAAATATTCTCGGAATTGGATGAAAATTTACGGAGGCCCTATTTTATCAGAAGACACATGGAGTCCGAAGGAGAGACGAAGAGGAGCCAGGAGGGCCCCACATGCACCCAGGGCGCGGGTCCCCCCTGGCGCGCCTGGCCACGTGTGGGCCCCTCGGGGCTCTCCAGCCGCCGCCCTTTCGCCTACTTATTCCCCCCGATGCGAAAACCCTAAATACCCGAGTCATTATCCACGAAAAGTTCCAGAGGCATCGCCGTCGTCAACCCTAGCTCGGGAGGGTCCAAAACCTCTTCCCGTCACACTGCCGGAGAGGGGAATCATCACCGGAGGGCTCTACATCACCATGCCTGCCTCCGGAGTGCGTGAGTAGTTCATCCTTGAACTACGAGTACATAGCAGTAGCTAGATGGTTGTCTCTGCACTTTGTGCCATCATGTTTAGATCTTTTGAGCTCCCTAACATGATCAAGATCATCTTATTGTAATGCTACATGTTGTGTTTGCTGGGATCCGATGAATATTGAATACTATGTCAAGTTGATTATCAATCTATCTTATATGCTATTTATGATCTTGCATGCTTTCCGTTACTAGTAGATGTTTTGGCCAAGTAGATGCTTGTAACTCCAAGAGGAGTATTTATGCTAGATAGTGGGTTCAGTCTCCAGTAATCTGGGCGAGTGACAGCAACGCCTAAGGTTGTGGATGTGCTGTTGCTACTAGGGGTAACCTAACAATGCTATGTCCACGGTCATATGTATTTGTTTACATTACGCACATTACTTAATGCAATTATCCGTTGCTTGCAACTTAATACCAACGGGGAACTCGGATGACAACCTGGAGGTGGATTATTAGTCATAGACGCTGTTGGATAACGGTCTATGTATTTTGTCGTAATGCCCAATTAAATATCATAGTAATCATCATGTCATATATATGCATTGTCATGCGCTCAATATTTTGTCAATTGCCCAGCTGTAATTTGTTCACCCAGCATGTTAGTTATCTTTTATGGAGAGACACCTCTAGTGAACTGTGGACACCGGTCCATTCTTTTACACTGATAATACAACCAACTGCAAACATTGTTCCTTTTCATTTTCTGCAATTTAATACTATTTTCCACACCATACGTTTAATCTTTTGTTTTCAGCAAGCCGGTAAGATTGACAACCTCACTGTTTCGTTGGGGCAAAGTAATTTGATTGTGTTGTGTGCAGATTCCACATTGTTGATCGAGTAACGGCGCCACCAACAACCTTCTGAAGTGCTACTGCTCCTACTGGTTCGATAAACCTTGGTTTCATACTGAGAGAAAACTTACTGCTGGGCTACATCATACCTTCCTTTTGGGGTCTCCCAACGAATGTGTGTTTCACGTCAGCAATGACACAAGCGAGCCGTCCAAGCTTTTCCCGGCCATCCCGTTACCGTTGCTCATGGTCGGCCTTCTCTCTCCAACTATTTGGTCCTCTGCCGGCTTCGGCCTGAACCCGAGCTCGCTCTCTGTTGCGTTGCCACTGTACACCACGCAATGGCGGCTGAGATGAAGAATGCACAAATGCGTCAAATTTTGGCCGGAGACGAGGACTTTCCAATGGTGTATGTGATGAGCAGTGGAGCGGTTGGGTCGACTTGGGAGATTAATTTCTCGAATAGTAAGGTGTGTTCGCCAACACATGTAAGAACTTAATCGCTTTTGAGACGATTTCAGCCATGAACATTAAGTTTTATCTTTTGCCACTGTACAAACGGGCGCGGCAAAGCGCGCCTACCTCCTCTTAGTTCATTTGTAATCTTCCTAGATGGTTGGTAGATCTGTTGCCTCTATGCCACTAGGTATACTAGGGGCCACCCACACAAAATGGTCCAGTGTTTCATGATAGTACTACTCCCTCCGTATTAAGTATTGAAATGTAAGATGTTTTATTTTTTCCACATATATCTAGACATATTTAAATGAAAGATTAATGTGAACCTTGCACTAAAATATGTCTAGATACGTGTGAAATAAAAAAGGCTAAAACATCTCACATACTGATACGGAGGGAGTAGTATACTCGGTGGCATGCAAAATTTGAAGTCTACAATGAACTAGGCTTGCCAGTCCAGATCAATTTTTGTGTGAACACGCAAGAGCCTTGCATATCGTTTCCATTAGAAGAAATGAGGCAGAGCCAAAGTACAGCGTTTCCGACATCAATGATGCGGGTACATGGCCATGCTAGGATGCTGGGCATACATACATATATACATACGAGCAGGAGGAATACGGCACCAAGCCAAGACTTAGAGCATCTCCACCGGCGCGCCCAATAGAGCGTCCGGCGATGGTGCTCGAACCATGCTATGGGAAGCGCTGACACACGTTGTCGGGAGTGGCTCGCCCTACCGGTCGTTCCAAATAGGTTTTTCTCAAAAGAAACTGAATCTTGGATATGGATGAACTGGCGATATTTCATTGAATTCGATGGACATTTAACAAAATTAATCGAAATTTGACAAAGAAAATTAAACGCCTGCATCGAGGAAGATGACTCATTAACAGGATTTTTTCTATCAGTACAATAATTAGAAGGAGTCATATCCTTTCGTTTTCGTTGATGCAAATTTGATGGTTATAATAGTTAGTGGAACTTCAACAGGTGTGAAATCGCCGCCTTATGCAACGAGAGAAGAAAAGGCACACAGGGAGGAGAGTTGACCGGCCGACACACCATAGTGTGTGCCAAATTTGGGTGCCAAATTTGACATTTGGCTTTTGGCACTAGCTCCCTCCATTGTCAAATGCCAAATTAGAAAGCCAAAGCCAAAAAAATATGGCGTGAGAGCAAGTAGAAGAGCCAAAGCCAAATCTTGTGATGGAATAAAAAATGCACCCTCTCCTATCTAGTATTTTGGTTAGCACATGAGCCCACATGAGGGAGAGTATTTTATTAGTTTGTGTCATAGTTGGGCGCTACGTGTAAGCAAATTTGGCAGTGGCAACAATGTGCATCCCCAGTTGAATTTGGCAACGATGTCATTTATACATACATGGCAAATTTGGTTTTGGCAACACTGTGGATGCTCTAAGGGCCCCATCAGAGGTGGGTCCCACAGCACGGCTGGACCCCGGCTGACTGCAGGAAGAGGAGCCACGCAGGGAAACAATATTATACTGTGTGCTGTAGCTAGCGTGGAAAGTGGACTTGTACGTAGAAAATTAGCAAAAATATCAGGAGCTTAATAATACATAGTAGGAGTATTTGGTTGCATAACGATCTTGTTGGGGACTTTGGGGTCATTGTGAATCACATGGACTAATGCTCATTTTCATCGTGCCCATGCTAGTTAGTGACGAACTCGCTCACGTCTGCGTCTTGTTGCAGTGCTACATATTGCGATCACCTTCTACAGGACTGCATCATCGACGGCAAACAGACTCGATCCCAAACTCACAACGATTCCAAACTCACAATGCCGTCCAGCTCCAGCTCCAAGGCCTATGATAATGGCGACGAGAAGCATTTGGTCTGTGTGACCGGAGCGGGAGGCTTCATCGGGTCGTGGGTGGTGAAGGAGCTCCTGGACCGTGGCTACCATGTCAGGGGAACTGCCAGGGATCCCGGTAAGAACAAGTCCTTAGTTCATCCATGTCTTGCCGTGTCACTAGTTCTGGTTAACTGATTCATCGATGGGCGAAATGGTGCGTGAATGATTGGTTCATTTGTGAAGTCGACCCGAAGAACGCCCACTTGCTTGCCCTGGATGGAGCGGAGGAGAGGCTCACCCTGTGCCGCGCCCACCTCCTCGACTACGACGGCCTCTGCGCCGCGTTCCAGGGATGCCGAGGGGTCTTCCACGTCGCCTCCCCCGTGTGACAAGACCCCGTCAGTTCACTGCCTCTGCTCCTTCTTGAGATGATCTTAAGCAGTACACCATTGATGAGCTCGTACTGCTTGCAGGAAGATATGTCGACGGCCGTGCAGGGAACGAGGAAGGCAATCAACGCGGCGGCGGACATGGGCGTGCGGCGAGTGGTGTTCACCTCCTCCTACGGCGCCGTGCACATGGACCCCAACCGGGGCCCCGACACAATCGTCGACGAGACATGCTGGAGCGACTACGAGTTCTGCAAACGAACTGGCGTACGTAGCAAGCTTGATCATTTCCCTATCCATGTATTCAATATTTCTCCCGAATATAAACTTACCAATCCTGGTTTGCAGAATCTGTATTGTTGCGGGAAGATGATGGCGGAGATCGCGGCGACGGAGGAGGCGGCGAAGAGGGGCCTGGATCTGGCGGTGGTGGTGCCGGCCACGACGGTGGGCCCCGTGCTGCAGAAGACCGTCAACTACAGCACCGACCACGTTGCCCGCTTCCTCACGGGCACCAAGCCGGCCTACCAGAACGCCGTCACTGCCTACATCGATGTCCGCGATGTCGCCCGCGCGCACGCCCTCGTCTATGAGCTCCACGACCCGCGCGGCGGCTGCCGCTACCTATGCGTCAGCGCCGTGCTGCACCGCGCTCAGTTCGTCCAGCTGCTCCAGGACCTCTTCCCGAACTACCCAGTCACCGCAAAGTACCAAGACGAAGGCAAGGGCAAGCCGATGGTTAAGCCGTACAAGTTCTCCAACCAGAGGCTCAAGGACTTGGGCCTCGAGTTCACTCCGATGAGGGAAAGCTTGTACGACACAGTGATATCCCTGCAGGAGAAGGGTCACCTGCCTCTGCCTCCTCCGGTGCCAAACCGTGCACGCCTGTAAACAAAGATATGCACATTTTTTTTAGATCAAAGGGGGTCCCCCAGTTTCATTTAAAGAAACTTAATGTTCTACAGGGTTTTTGGCCATTACATCACCAGCAGTCATATTACACAGCCAGCGCAACATGCTGCTTAATCCCAAACAGAAACAGGAAACAAGAACAACGACAGGAAGCCTATAGAGCCTACTGAGACAGACTCCCTTTCCCAGCTTCACCAGCGACCAGACGCAGTCGTTGCTGACTAGGGGTGGGCATATAAACCGAGAACCGATAGACCGAACCGTTTTAACTCGGACCGAAGCCGAACTGACCGAAACCGATTTCTTCGGTTCGTAGCTCGGTTAGCGATCTGTACAAACCGAATTTGGTTCGGTAATTTCGGTCAATACGCTCGGTCAACCGAACAGACCGAGGAACTGATCGTTACCTTGTACGTACATCTCAGCAAAAACTAGCGGCCATTTGCGTGTACGCCCCACCCAGCCAAGCCTGGTCGTTAATTGGTTTTTCTTTTCTTATTGCACGTTATATTTGCTAGCCCACAAAAACAAAGCCCAGGAAAGAGAGAGCATGTAGCATCTATTCCAGCTGGCCGGCCCAGCCCAGCCTAGCGTTGGTGTGTCCAGGCCACAGCCCACTTCGGTCTGTTCGGTACAAAACCGAGTACCGAACCGATCGACCAGGAAACCGAACGCTCGGTTCCAGTAGTCTCTAGTAACCGATCGGTGCACGTTTTCTGGGAACCGATAATTCTGAAACACCGAAGCACCGAACCGTTCGGTTCGGGGGAACCGAACGCCCACCCCTATTGCTGACGAAACCTATCCACTGCCTATTCTTCGACATGTCGGCGCCCACCACTCGATCTGCTCAAAACTTCATGGAGAATCCTCTTCAGGATCTCAGTTCCTTGTCGAAGCACCTCGCGCACCTTTGTTTTCTGCAGTTCACCCCAATAATCAATCCAATGACAGATTAGGTAAACAATATCACAAGGGTCAGAAGGTAAAACGTTCTCAAAACATGCTTTGTTCCTAGTCTTCCATATCGCCCAAAAAATAGCCGCCAAACAAACTTTGACCGCCGCTCTTTCAGGACCAATGTAAGCGAGGACCCACTCGCCAAGATCAGCCATCGAAGATGGCTGCGAGGGGGTGTCAAAAGCACAATGAAAAATATTCCAAATGAATCTAGCAACAGGACAATTAAAAAACAAATGATCTATGCTCTCATCAGCAGCACAGAACATACATTGTTTACTACCATCCCATCCTCTTTTCCTTAAGTTATCCTTAGTCAGCGTGCGTCCCCACATAACCACCCACAAAAATATTTTAATTTTCGCAGGTATCTTCATTTTCCAAAGTTGTTGGAACGATTTGACAGGCGGCTTTAGATGCAGAGCATTATAAAGTGATTTAACAGTAAATCCTTTTCTGCCCAACTTCCAACTGACCTTGTCATCACCCTGACGTAGCTCCACACTAAAGATGATCTCCAGCAATTTTTGCCAGTCTCTACCCAAATCACCCCATAACGTCCTTCTAAAGATCATACAAGCCCATTCGAACGGATAACTTTATCCACCATAATATGTTTGTTGAAAGACAAATCATATAACCGAGGAAAAACAGCCGCCAGAGGCAGTCTTCCATGCCAAACATCCTCCCAAAATCTAGTTTTATTTCCCGAAACCAGAATCCTATCACAGAAGTTATAGAAAATGGGTTTCACTTTCATCAACCCCGCCCAGAATTGGGATACCCCAGGTTTCTCAATCGCCTGTGTCAAAGTCTCCTTCTGAAGATATTTTTTCTTCAGTAAACTTTGCCACACACCATCCTCATTCTCCAACCGCCACAGCCACTTGCAAAGTAGGCTAATGTTCATTAGTCTCAAGTCCAAAACCCCCAGCCCTCCTAAATCTTTAGGAGAACAAATAGTTTCCCAATTCAACAAATGGTATTTCCGCATCCCCTGCTCCTCTTGCCACAGCAATCTACTTCTAAAAATGTCAAATTTTTTCCTCACTCCCACTGGCACCATATAAAAGGATAACATAAACAAAGGTACAGATGTTAGACAGGAATTCAGGAGAATGGCCCTGGATCCAATATCTAAAAGTTTCCCTTGCCAGCATCCAGATTTCTTCTCAAGTTTATCCTCCGCAGGTCTCCAATGAATGTTAAGAAGTTTCTTCTTATCAATTGGAACCCCCAAATATTTAAGAGGTAAAGTCCCAGATTTACAAGTAAAAATCTCCTCATATGCAGCAGCCTGTTCTTGGCATTTACCAAGACAGTATACCTCACTTTTAAGGAAATTAATTTTCAAACCAGACATCTGTTCAAACAAACACAGCAAGAATTTCAAATTCCTTGCATTTTCAAGACCTTCATCTAGCAAGAAGACGGTATCATCCGCATACTGTAAAATGGCAATGCCATTTTCAAACATATGCGGGACCATACCAGTCAAAACTCCACTTTCTTGCGCATTTTTAACCATTACACTAACCGAATCCACAGCCATATTAAACAGGATTGGAGACAGGGGGTCACCCTGTCTCACACCTCTGAAAGTAGAAAAGTAAGCGCCTAACTGATCATTAAGCTTCACATTAACCTTACCACTAGTCATAACACTAAAGATTAAATCATTCCATTTGTCAGAGAAACCTTTTTTAAGCATGACATTATAAAGAAAGGCCCAGTTGACATTGTCATATGCCTTCTCGAAGTCCACTTTGAAAAGCACACCAGACAATTTTTTCTTTTTCACTTCGTGCAAAACCTCATGTAAAACTGCCACGCCTTCCATAATAAATCTATTCTTCATGAAAGCCGTTTGTGTTTTGTCAATAATGTCCTCAGCCACAGGGGCCAATCTATTATTAACCCCTTTCGTTATAATTTTAAGGCTAGTATTCATCAAGCAAATGGGTCTGAATTTTTGTATTACCATAGCATCCTCACATTTGGGGATTAGCGTGATAGTACCAAAATTCAACCTGCCGATGTCCAGAGCACCGTCAATAAAGTCATCAAAAAGACGTTTCAGGGGAACTTTGATATTATTCCAAAAGAATTGATAAAATTCCCCAGGGAAACCATCCGGCCCAGGACTCTTATTATGAGCCAAGGAGAAAACAATCTCCTTGATCTCCTCATAACTGAATCTCTTCGTTAGGTTTTCATTTTCCTCATCAGTCACTTTCCTAGGGAAGTCTACATTCAATCTAACAAAAGCTCTATCTGATTGACCAAATAGGCTTTTATAGAAATCCGTAGCATGTTTCAAAAGATTTTCATCTCCCTCAATAATGTTATCCCCATCAACCAATTGCAGAATTTTATTTTTTCGTCTTCTACAACTAGCTTTATTCATGAAGTACTTAGTGCATGATTGGCCTAATTTAAGGTCAGCACTTTTAGCCCTCTGAAAACTCTTGATATTATCTTCTCGGATTAGTTTGTTCAACTGCTTCTTTGTGTCTATCTGTAGCTCTCTATCAGCCAGAGATAGGCCACAAAGTTCAGCTTTCTTATCAATATCATCAACAATTTCAGATAAACGTTTTTTCTCCCTCTTATACTCTGCATCTACATTTCTAGTCCACCCCTTCAGCTTTCGTCTAGTTGTGGACAGTCTCCAATTCCATTCATCAATCGCACTCCTATTCCCAGCCGGTGTAGTCCACACAGGGCCAACAACATCATAGATGTCCTCCCTTAGTAACCAACACAACTCGAATTTAAAGTGATAACCACTACTTTTTATACCTCCAGTATCCAACAACAGTGGTGTGTGATCCGACATGTCTCTGGTAAGGGCTGATACCAAAGACAATGGATAATAATCCAACCACTCTTTGGTGACCAAGAACCTATCCAGTTTCTCAAAAGTAGGATCCTCGTGATCATTACACCACGTGTACTTTCTATTACTCAAATTAAGCTCTAGAAGGTTGTTATGTTCAATAATTATATTGAAGATAACAGACCATTTACTCAGTATACCCCCAGTACTTTTTTCACTAATATTCCTTATCAAATTAAAATCTCCACCAAAAATTGATGGGAGTTTTATTCTATGACATAACTGCGCAAATTCTCTGAGAAAAGCTTCTTTCCCTGAGATTTGCGCTGCTCCATAAATATTAATAAGGTTCCAGGTAAAACCATCACATCTATTCCTCACCACCAGCCTAACAAAATGATAACCTTCTTCAATTTCAATCACCTCATAATCCTCACTTTTAATCCCTACTAGCATACCACCAGATCTCCCATGAGACGGTGATATGTGCCAGAAAAAGGATTGGCGAGCACCAATTTGTTCAAGCCACGAAGATCTAAAATCTTCCAGTTGTGTTTCCTGGATTCCAATGAAATCCAGATTATTGTCATCTACTATCTCTCTCGCATGTTTCCTTTTGTCTGAGGATCCAAGCCCTCTACCGTTCCAAATAGCGCCTCTCATAGTTTCCTTTTGATTTTTACTCTAACCTTCGGTCTCACACTTATAGGTTCAGGGGTTTTTTTATTAAGATTTTTCAAGAGGGGCGACAACACTTGCAGTGAAGTCTCCTCTGAATCATCCAAGTCCCCCATCCCCTCTTCTTCATCTGACAACAGAGGCTTAAGAAAATCAGTGTCAAGCTGAGCTCGACACACTTCTTCCTCTAGTTTATCAGTGTTTCGTGTATTTTTAACAGTTTCTTTGTAAATGCTAAACCTAGCATTTTCCAACTGCTTCATTATGTCAATCGTTTGCATGCGTTTAACTACATTGTCACCTATATCAACATGCATCTTATCCGCGAGATCACAAAGAAGTTCAGAACTGGAATTTAAAACAGTAGGTATTTCCATACCTTTCTGTTCCAGATTCCTTTTGCTAGTAAGTTCCTTCGCTTTGTCCATGATAGTAGACTCACCTTGCGGCCTCAGTCTTGTCCTCAGGTTCTCTTCATCAGTAACTTTCTTAGCTTTCTCCATCATCTCTTTACGCACCTGAGCTTCAATCAGCCTGTCACTTTCTGCTTGTTTCTGAGCAATAACAAATTCATCCTCTTCATCATCATCCTCAGCCTCATCATACTCCATTTGTTTCTGTGACGTGGCGTCAGCATCCTTGTCATCATAATCAAGCTGTTCCTTGTAGTATTCTTCCTCCTCCGCAGCCTTCCTCTCCTCCATTCTTTGTTGATTAAGCAGATCAATCCTCAACTGCGACTCCATCAATCTCTCCTCCATCTTCTCAACTGCAGCAGCAACCACTTTCTCAGTCTCTTCTTGAATTAGCTTAGTCAGCTCCTCTTTGGTAAAGCGGAACCTCTCAATCTCCATGCCACTGCTATTGCCACCATCCCTTTCGTCAGAACAACCATCTTCATTTATTCTGCTCCTTTTGGTAGGCGATTCATCAGTCTGCATTGTGTGACTAACATTGCTTCCTTCAATCAGCATCCCATTCTCATCAAGCAGCCCACCTTGCTCCACAACCTCCTCCAATTCATAGAAAGCATCATAAACATAAGGATCAGTTGTGATCTCAGCAGACGGTGGTATCAGAGAAGGGTCCCTAACCCCCACCTTCGCACGAGAAATCTTAAACTTTGTCAAAGCAGCAATATCCACTTCTTGGACAACTCCCAGTGGTGATGCAGCTTCACACACACCCTTGTAATGCTTCAGTTCATCAGGAATGCCGTCAACTTTCACCCACACCGAGAATAGCTTTGCTTTTGCTAGACACGCAGAACTCCATTTTGTGACTGACACAGAAATCCCAGTCCCCTTCAAAGTAAATTCATCGAAACCTAGCACTCTTTCCAGCACCTCCATGGATGGGAAATTTACCAAGAATCTGTTACTGTCCAATTCTTTCACTTTCCAAACCCATTTACCACTGAAAGATCTACCCAGCCCAGCTTCGAGATCAGCCACAGAGGGTGTCCCCTTCTTCACAACCATCAACACCATAATATTCGAGTTGGAGGAATTGTTAACTTTCTTGGTACTCTGAGCATAGAAACACCCAAGTCCCTTAGCAGCAAACCCCACCAACTGAATCACAGGTTTGGGTTGCGATGGCAACACACAAGCTTGGGTTACATGAGACACTTTCTGGCAGTAATCACAAAACATGATTGTCTTGCAATTCTGAGAGGTATGATCAGTAAGGGTGCATTTCTGACAGTACATTTTCTTGCTTGCCACCCCAGCCTTAGCAGCAGGAGGGACCGTACCTTCAGTCACAGCAGCTGTCTTGGCAGGCGCAGAAGGAGAAGTAGCAGTCATGGACGTCGTCGGAGCCGCAGATCCACTTGCCTCACTCCCTCCAGACGACTGCGCCACCATAGCTGGATCACTGACGGTCTTCTGGGGAACAACAGGTTGCTTGTTCGTCGGGCGCCAATTCCCCCGAGGATTGTTGTAGTTGTTGTTGTGTCCGCCACCTCCCTGTCGACCCTGATACCCCCCCTGCCATGGCTTTTGATAACCACCACCTCTACCTTCTCCATTCATCCTCGCACTCCTCCGATCTCCAATCCCAACTCTAGGCCACTCTTCTCTCACTGTCGGACCTTGATGCGCCGCCGACCAGATGTGGGAAAATAGTTGCCCAAGTTCCCCACCTTCTAGGGTTTGAGGCAGGATCGGTACTGCTCTAGATGCTCTACACGTGTAAGGCCCAGATGCAGGCACAGCAGATGGCCTCCTTTTCTCAGTAAAACTCTGAAACTGAAATTCAGAAACCTTCTTTGCCATTGGAGGACACCGCTGATCCATGATCGCTGCCCGAAAATCACTAGCCGGTGCTCCATTTTTGCACCTCGCCGCAAGCAAAGCATCACCGACAGAACGTCGCGGTGGAGGCTTGTAATCTCTCGCTGCATCTCCCAAGTTGATCCACCTACGAACTGATCTAATCGGGGCTCCATCCACAATCAACTGCCTGCGCTGCTTCGATCTCATGGATGGAGGTCTTCGCTTCTTCCGACAAATTGGCTCACTCCAGCCTCCCTTATCAACATCAACCACCAGAGGCACAATCGCTGGAGATGAAGCTGGCTCCGTGCCCACCTCAATCACCTCCTCGTCAGACTCATCATCACTGGCCAGGCACCAGAAGCGCCCTCCAATGGGGATCGGACGCTCCACCGGTGGACCTACTCCATGTCTCTCCTCGCTTTGAGCTCTCTGCTTCTCCGAAACCATCCTCCTATCCTTCGACTGAGACGGAACAACGTCGAGCCCGCGGTCTCCTCCGGATGCGACTCCACGAACTCCCGTTGGGCTTCTACATGCCACAGATAGCACACTCTGTCCGCCATTGAAAGTGTATCCATCCCTCGGGGCGTGGGGAGCGCCAGGCCCGAACGAAGCACAGGATCCTCGCCCAAATCCTGCAGCCCCTCCACCGCCTGCTCCTCTCGTAGCCTCTCCTCCACAGCCGCCCTCGAGATCGGCGATCGGCGGCGGTAAACCAGAGTTTCCTTCTCCTTCACGCTTCCCTTCCTCCTCGCGTACACCTTGAATTCCCGGCCCCGTCGCCCCATGCGAAACCACTCCCAGCACCGCCATGCGCTCCAGATCTGAGACCGTGGTGGCGGAAATGGAGATAGGACTGGTATGAGCGGTGGCGCTCGGCTGCATCCGGACAGAAGCAGCACCGCGCTCGCTCGTGCCCCCGTGGACCCCATGTGCCTGAGAACCATGGCGATCCCGCTGCGCGCCCCGCCCTGTAGCGGCTACGGTCGGGAGAACAGTGGAAACCCAATCATGGAGATCCCAAATCCTCCCGCCATGGACGGAGGTGAGCGGAGCGAGAGTCGCGAGAGCGGTCCAGCTAGCAGGAGAGGCCATTCGCCTAAGAATTAGCAACACTCACAAAGATATGCACATGCATGCACACGTTTGCAAGATCCAGATTGTGGTGTGGTGCATTGGCTGATATTATTTCCTTTATTTCTTCTAGTGTGGGTTTCGTCCAGAAGGCCTTGAATCGATGCTCTGCAAGGTATGATGTATCGAATCAATTCAGTAGCCCCTTTGAACCGTTTCTCGTACACACATAGTGGATGATCTTAACTCTAATGTTGCCAGGCAGACGGGAGCTTCCATACCTTACATCTTGCTCATCCCTTCCCGTCGTCGCTTCGGTAGTCCCGCAGCTCCTACATGTTCCGATTTTCAAGGTAGTTGCCGAGCACCTTTCTCTTGCAAACGAACAATGTTGGCCTCGCCTTGCCGGGTGACCCTACGCACCACTAGAGGACAACCTAAGCTTCCACTCCCTGGAGCTACCTCGGATCACTGGCGCGTGAAAACTTGCAAAGGAACAACGACTCGAAACAAGAGAGAAGACACCACAAAAGTTGGACCAAGATTGACATCAAAGACGAAGCAACGGAAGAAAGAGCATTGTTGGAGAAGATGACAAGAACAAAGTGGAGGAAGCCATACATCACAAAGGAGACTGCATGGACCAACATGGTTGCCACGGGAGAGGACCCTCGTCCTCGCGCTTCGATCCGAGAGCACCACTCCTACCGAGAGGTGGCAAACTGGAGCTAGGAAGCTACCACTACATATCTCCGACTAGAATAAGGCACTAGCTTGGCTACTGAAACAGGCATGTCAAAGCCATGAGGACCGAAACTCCCGAGTGGTGCCTCCAAGGAGCTCATGGCTTAGTTGCCCCACCTCCATAGGCCTGGCTGAGCAGACCAAGGTTTTGACCCAGACCAAAAACAAGGAGGACGAGATGGAGCCACAACATTGCCCGCAAGGGAAAAACAACGATCATGGGCTTCGCCAACACCTACACCAACACCGCCAGCCTGAGATTTCCTCGGTCCTAAGCTCACATGAGATATCCCAGGTTGTAGAAATAGTTTAAGTAGCTGTCGGAAAGAAATATAAGATTCAAGGCTTGTTTTTCTTTCTCAGAAATATAAGTCGTACCCCCAAATTAATAGATCTAATCATTTTTGTTAATCCAAAGGCTGAAAATATAAAAAACTGTGACTAGTAAAATTCCTACAACTGCAAAATCTATACATAAAAATCACGCAGATGGGCCTCAGCCCAAGATCGTAGATCCCCGGCCCAATACCAAATAACGGTCATGCTCGATTCGCTCTCGTTTCAGAACTCGGAAATCCCCAAATCGACTGTAAGAATGGGCTCACACGGGAACAAGCTTGGACAGAACTCCGTCCTCCGAGCAGCGACGGCACGTCTCCGGTGGTGGAGATAAGTGGTTGAAAAGAAAAGTCCGATTTCTAACAAACAAGCCGGCCGATTCATCTTTGCATTATTGTGTACAGCAACCGAAACAAGTGTCACTTCATGGTGCATGCACTGATCAACAAACCAATGGTTATTAGTTGACTGGATACAATTAAACGACTTCTATTATTTAAAAAAATGGACGTGAGTACAAATTAAACACCAACAATCCAATTGATCGCTGACAATTTACTCTGCTGCTAAATTAGGCCATATGCATCACTTTGATGCAGAGGCCGGGCGCCCTTTTCTAAAAAAAAACTCTGCTGCTAAATTCAATTTTTTTTTACTCTGCTGCTACTTGCGGTTTAAAATTAAGGACAGTGCACCCGGCCGCACTCCTTTATTTATCGAGCTGTCTCTTAATTGCCACACAAAAAAGAAAAGTCAGGTCAATCCTTCAGAGTCGATGGCTTCATTCATTGTGTCTAGGTAGCTTGCTGGTAACATAGCAACAGTTTTTAGATTTCTATAAACAGCTGGGCTAGTAGTGCTAAATACATCCGTGTCCACGACACTTATTTTCAGACGGAGAGAGTAGGTATAGCAACTGCTTGTCAGCATGCAAGAAATTTTAGAGGATTGAAATTCCTACTCATATAGTATATCATCACGTGAATTGTCTGATTTTACGGTAGTATATTCCTGTAGGAATTTGTATGAGTATTCCTTTAATAGTACGCTTAACACGAAAAACAATCGATATAGTTCTTTAGATGTGCTTGGGTACACCCATCTACAGTATTTTGCAGCTTTCGATTCAAACCAGTACGTGGTGAGAATTAAAACTTATATATGTATAGCAACTGCTTGTCAGCATGCCAAGAAATTTAGAGGAATGAAATTCCTACTTACATATTTCTGTTGTGAATTGGCTGGTTTGTGTGACAGTATATTCATATAGAAATTTTTATGAGAATTCGTTTTACGGTACGCTTAACATGAAAAACAATCGATCTGTTCAAATCTTTTGATATAGTTCTTGAGATGTGCTTGGGTAGGTACACCCCTTTACAGTATTTTGCAGCTTCCGATTCAAACCAGTGGTGAGAATTAAAACTTACCCCCTTGTTGTTTTAAAGGGTATAATAGTCTACCTACTCGATGGCATGTTATATAGGTAGTTAGGAAAAAAAAGTAGTAAGCGCGTATTCTGCAGAAAACTTACCCCCCTTGTTGTTCATTATTAATTTAGGGAGGTGTACCTAAGCACACCGAATAATTCTTTGTCGTCCCTTTTATTTAGATAAAACCTTTGTCGTCCCTTTGGCGCAGTCAAACGAACACTGGTACAAAGACAAGTATATATCTAGGAATCAATTGGACATGGTATTACAATTTCGTTGTGTTTATTTTTTTTCAGGCCGGATGTTTACATTCGTACTATGTTTTTTTGGAATCTGGCGTACAGCTGTCGAGTGGGACCCGCTGATGGGATATGCATTGTGAACAGAACGTGTGATCATGCACCAAGCTAGCTGTTCTATATATACACCCACGTCGATCGCATCTAAGATCATCCCGAGCTAGCTCAAGTGTGCGTATTCAGAAAATTCCAAAGCTAGCTAGTAACTAAGCCAATCGTGATCAGGCCGGTCTCAATAATGTCGCAGAAGCCGCAGCTAGTTTGTGTGACGGGAGCAGGAGGCTTCATCGGGTCATGGGTGGTGAAGGAGCTCCTGGACCGTGGCTACCATGTCAGGGGAACCGCCAGGGATCCCCGTAAGAACAAATCTTCAGTTCGTTCATTGTCTCGCCATGTAATTATTTTCTGGTTAACTGATTCATCGATCGGCGACATGCATGATTCGTAAATTTGTGAAGCGGACCGGAAGAACGCCCACTTGCTTGCCCTGGATGGAGCGAAGGAGAGGTTCACCCTGTGCCGCGCCCACGTCCTCGACTATGACGGCCTCTGCGCCGCGTTCCAGGGATGCCGAGGCGTCTTCCATGTCGCCTCCCCCGTGTCCAACGACCCCGTCAGTTCTTCACTGCTTCTGATCCTTCTTGAGATGATTTTAGGCACTACTCACTTGATGACTCCGCCGCACTGCTTGCAGGAAGATATGTGGACGGCCGTGCAGGGGACGAGGAACGCGATCAACGCGGCGGCGGACATGGGCGTGCGGCGAGTGGTGTTCACCTCCTCCTTCGGCGCCGTGTACATGGACCCCAAACGGAGCCCCGAGACGGTCGTGGACGAGACGTGCTGGAGCGACTACGACTTCTGCAAGAGAACTGGCGTATGTAATTAGCAAGCTCGATCATTTCTTTCCTCTCCATGCATGCATCCAATATTTCTCCCAATTAAACTGTGAACTCACGGATCCTGGTTTGCAGGATCTGTATTGCTGCGGGAAGATGATGGCGGAGATCGCAGCAACGGAGGAGGCGGCCAAAAGAGGTCTGGACCTGGCGGTGGTGGTGCCGGCCCTGACGGTGGGTCCCGTGCTGCAGCAGACGCTCAACTTAAGCACCGACCTATTCGCCCGCTACCTCACGGGCGCCAAGCCAACCTACCAGAACGCCGTCACTGCCTACATCGATGTCCGCGACGTCGCCCGCGCGCACGCCCTCATCTACGAGCTCCACGACCCGCGCGGCGGCTGCCGCTACCTCTGCGTCAGCGCCGTGCTGCACCGCGCCCAGTTCGTCCAGCTGCTCCAGGACCTCTTCCCGAACTACCCAGTCACCGCAAAGTACCAAGACGAAGGCAAGGGCAAGCCGATGGTTAAGCCGTACAAGTTCTCCAACCAGAGGCTCAAGGACTTGGGCCTCGAGTTCACTCCGATGAGAGAAAGCTTGTACGACACAGTGATATCCCTGCAGGAGAAGGGTCACCTGCCTCTGCCTCCTCCGGTGCCAAAGCGTGCACGCCTGTAAACAAAGAACACATGCATGCATGCACCGGACATGCCGCATGAAATAAGCTACTGCTGAATGCCTACTATTCCACCGCAAAAAAAGAATGCCTACTATTCCTTTGGACACTGTGCGTTGGTCCTAGCTTACGTCAGTAGAGTTCACAACGATGATCCAGTAAACACGTTTGCAAGATCCAGATTGTGGTGTGGTGCATTGGCTGATATTATTTCCTTTATTTCTTCTAGTGTGAGTTTCCTCTAGAAGGCCTTGAATCGATGCTCTGCCATGTATGATGTATCGAATTCAGTAGCCCCTTTGAACTGTTCCTCGTACACACATAGTGGATGATCTTAACTCTAATGTTGCCAGGCAGACAGGAGCTTCCATACCTTACATATTGCTCATCCCTTCCCGTCGTCGCTTCGGTAGTCCCGCAGCTCCTACATGTTCCGATTTTCAAGGGAGTTGCGGAGCACCTTTCTCTTGCAAACGAACAATGTTGGCCTCGCCTTGCCGGGTGACCCTACGCACCACTAGAGCACAACCTAAGCTTCCACTCCCTGGGAGCTACCTCGGATCACTGGCGCGTGAAAACTTGCAAAGGCACAACGACTCAAAACAAGAGAGAAGACACCACAAAAGTTGGACCAAGATTGACATCAAAGATGAAGCAACGGAAGAAAGAGCATTGTTGGAGAAGATGACAAGAACAAAGTGTAGGAAGCCATACATCACAAAGGAGACTGCATGGACCAACATGGTTGCCACGGGAGAGGACCCACGTCCTCGCGCTCCGATCCGAGGAGCACCGCTCCTCCTACCTACGAGTAAAACCACAAAGCATGTGGCGGCGAGAGGTGGCAAACATGAGCTAGGAAGCTACCACTTCATATCTCCGACTACAATAAGGCACTAGCTTGGCTACTGAAACAGGCATGTCAAAGCCATGATGACCGAAACTCCCGAGTGGTGCTTCCAAGGAGCTCATGGTGTAGTTGCGCCGCCTCCATAGGCCTGGCTGAGCAGACGAGGGTACAAGGAGGACGAGATGGAGCCACAACATTGCCCGCAAGGGAAAAACAGCGATCATGGGCTTCGCCGACACCTGCACCAACACCGCCAGCCTGTGATTTCCTCGGTCCAAAGCTGACATGAGATATCCCAGGTTGTAGAAATAGTTTACATAGCTGTCACAAAGAAATATAAGAGTCAAGGCTTGTTTTTCTTTCTCAAAAATAAAGTCGTACCCCAAATTAATAGAGCTAATCATTTTTGTCAATCCAAAGGCTGAAAATATAAAAAACTGTGACTAGTAAAATTCTGACAAGTTTTTTTTAGGCGTATAAAATTCCGATAAATACAAAATCGATACATAAAAATCACGCAGATGGGCCTCAGCCCAAGATCGTAGATACCCGGCCCAATACCAAATAATCGTCATGCTCAATTCGCTCTCGTTTCCGAACTCGGAAATCCCCGAATCGACTGTAAGAATGGGCTCACACGGGAACAAGCTTGGACAGAACTCTGTCCTCCGAGCAGCGACGGCACGTCTCCGGTGGTGGAGTTGAGTGGTTGAAAAGAAAAGTCCGATTTCTAACAAGTTGCACTTCATGGTGCATGCACTGATGAACAAACCAATGGTTATTAGTTGACTGCGTACAATTAAACGACTTCTATTGTTAAAAAAATGGACGTGAGTACAAATTAAACACCAACAATCCAATTGATCGCTGACAATTTACTCTGCTGCCACTTGCGGATTAAAATTAAGGACCGTGCACCCGGCCGCACTCCTTTATTTATCGAGCTGTCTCTTAATTGTCACCCAAAAAAGAAAACTCAGGTCAATCCTTCAGAGTCGATAGCTTCATTCATTGTGTCTAGGTAGCTTGCTGGTAACATAGCAACAGTTTTTAGATTTCTATAAACAGCTGGGCTAGTAGTGCTAGATACCTCCGTGTCCGTGACAATTTGTGCAATGGTGGGCTTGTTTTTTTAATATTGATATACACTAGTGGTTTTCTGGACTATGAGCCACAGTTTTGGTGGGGTTTTTTTAATCAAAATCACCGAAGATAGTTATGTTCAGAAAATAGCTGCAGACAGTTATGTTCAGAAAATCCACAATGTCACGACACAACTAGTTCGATACATAATTCCATGGAAGCTAATTAACTAAATTATTTTCAGACGGAGGGAGTATGTATAGCAACTGCTTGTCAGCATGCCAAGAAATTTTGGAGGATTGAAATTCCTACTCATATAGTATATCATCACGTGAACTGTCTGATTTTACGGTAGTATAGGAATTTGTATGAGTATTCCTTTAATAGTACGCTTAACACGAAAAACAATCGATACAGTTCTTGAGATGTGCTTGGGTACACCACATTACATTATTTTGCAGCTTTCGATTTAAACCAGTGGTGAGAATTAAAACTTACCCCCTTGTTGTTTTAAAGGGTAGAATAGTCTACCTACTCGATGGCATGTTATTTTTTTTTCAAAAGAGGCAAAAGCTTTGCCTTTTCTTTTTTCAAAAGAAGCAAACATGATACGGCCGAAGCCAAAAGAAAAAGAGCCATACAGGTCAGGGCCTACTAAACGAGAAAAAAGTATCCCGCGAGGACCTAGATCGTCCTACTCCGTCCAGTCTCTCGGAAAGTTAAATCGTCATTTCTTCAAAATGCGACTATGTGGCCCGAAGAAGATCAGGCAGAGTGGTAGTTAGGGAAAAAAAGGTAGTAAGCACGTATTCTGCAGAAAACTTACCCCCCTTGTTGTTCATTATTAAATTAGGGAGGTGTACCTAAGCACACCGAACAATTCTTTGTTTGCCCTTTTATTCAGAAAAAAACTTTGTCGTCCCTTTGGCGCAGTCAAACGAACACTGGTACAAAGACAAAGTATCTAGGAATCAACTGGACATGGTATTACAATGTTTATCTTTTTTTGCAGGGATGTTTACATACGTACTATGTTTTTTGGAATCTGGCGTACAGCTGTCGAGTGGGACCCGCTGATGGGATATGCATTGTGAACAGAACGTGTGATCATGCGCCAAGCTAGCTGTTCTATATATACACCCACGTCGATCGCATCTAAGATTATCCCGTGCTAGCTCAAGCGTGCGTATTCAGAAAATTCCAAAACTAGCTAGTAACTAAGCCAATCGTGATCAGGCCGGTCTCAGTAATGTCGCATGTATACTCGATCCAAGCGTGTCGAGGTCCTGGAAGCGGCGAGTGAACTGACCGGGTCGTTGGACAGCGGGGAGGCGACATGGAAGACGCCGCCGCAGCCGGTAAAGGCGGCGCGGAGGCTGTCGCTGTCAAGGACGTCGGCGCGGCACAGGAAAGCCTCTCCTTGGCTCCCTCCAGTGCAAGCAAGTGAGCGTTCTTGACGTCAGCTTCGCAAACCAATCACGTCCATCGATGAATAAACCAGAAGCCGATACAGGAAGATGAGATCATCGACTAACGTACGTACGCAGTACTTACCGGGATCAGGAGGCTTCATCGGGTCATGGGCAGGAGGCTTCATCGGGTCATGGGTGGTGAAGGAGCTCCTCCCCCGTGGCTACCGTGTCAGGGGAACTGCCAGGGATCCCGGTAAGTACTACAGTCGACAGCCTGCGTGGTGCGTACGTTAGTCGATGATCTCATCTTGCTTCTCCATGGGTGTCAGGTGTCAAGCGGGACGGGCTGCGGCTGGCCGCCAGGCTCCGCTGGCGGGCTCCTCTCCGCTTGCGGGAGTTTGCGGGCCGACTGCCACGCTCCGCTGGAACTGACGCGGGAGAGAGCGGCGGCCCGCATCAGCACGCCAGCGCCCGCAGTGCACAGCTTTCTTCGATTTGTCTTTTTTGCTGCGCGAAAAATACAGTGTATTTTATACTGTAATTTTCCAGAATGGTTGTGCATATGATTGGCTACATCCACGTATTTTTTTTAGAATTTTTTGAAACATTGAAAAAAATTAAAAAAAATGGGCTCCATTTCATCTTTAAAGAGTCAGCTCGGCTGGAATGCGTTCTCTCTGTACAATGCGTGGCACCTGTCATTTCAGAGTTGCGCTGGTTAGAACAAACAGCTGCCTTCGCATGAAATTCAGAGTTAAACCTGTGGCTGGGCATTGCCATGGCGGTTGCGAGCTGCAATAGCAGCCGAAGCTCCAGTACTCCACACCTTGCACACCATTATCATTGAGGCGAACACAAGTAAAGACAATAGTATATTCACAAGATTTTTTTTTTGAGGTTTAAGACGGTCGTATCCGTCATTCGATTAGATAGAATAGAGTGTTATGTACAGGAATTTGAGCTAGGGAAAAAATCCCTAACCAAGCAAACCAACATGTCTGTTATTCACAAGATTTGTCTGGCTACTTACATGTCTGTTTTCAATGAAGAGGCATAGAAGTATTGACTGACACTTGCGCACAAAGGGTTTGGGGACCTGTTAAACAACTATTCCAGGAACTAACAAAAAACCACTAATGATTTCAGAACAAATCGTGGACAAACTTCCTCCTTGGCCTACCACGGTGAACAAATCGTAGCAATCACGGTGAAGGAGCTTGTTCAACTTCAGGAACTCCTTCAGGATGTTGCTCCTCTTTGTAGAACTGCAATAAAAGAAACAGCCTATTATGCCTCCAATTCTAAAAGCAATGACTATGCAGCATGTGTAAGCTTGAGATGCCATGTCAAACAACACAAAGCGGATCCTTTACTTGTCATTTTGTCAATGTTAATTAGCAAGATACTTTGTAGAACACCAATACTCTAGAACTTTCTGTTATCAACTCCAATCCAACCTAAAACGAAAAAGTAAAAAATTACAGCATAAAGCAATGAACAGTCAACTATGCCTTCAAGTCAAAAGTAATGTGTACTAGGCACAAGGACTTGATGCCATACTGAAGTTTTAAGATCAGTGCATGAATCTGTTCCCCAAAACTCCATCAAACCAAATTGTTCCCAAACAAGTGCTAACAATGCCAAGATAAATAAACATTAAAAAAAATAGGATAGTCCAACAACTCAACTTCGTGGAGACGCATCAACAGCAACATTTGGCATCCAATCGATTCAGACAAACGATTTAACAGATTGGAGATTAGAAGTGCAAAATGATTCAGAGTAATTGAAGGCCTGTCCAATGACACCAATGTAATTGTTCACTCTGATTCCATTCCATCAATGGAACAAATAGCACCGCGTAGGCAAACTCATACAAGATGAGACGATATTTGGCGTACAGGCAATTCAGACGAACAATTAAACAGAGACTGCACGGGAGGCAAAGCGATTCAGTTTTCAGCTTCCATTAGCAAGAACTCGACACCAAACACACACAAGCGGGGCGTTCCAGCAATACATACATGAGACCTTCAGATCTAACCACATGACTACTTCATCCTTAAGAATTGCCCTAGAAAGAAGCCAAGAAGAGTGGTTACCTTCAGCAGCCGGGACAGGGACAGGGGCGAGGGGCGGAGGAGGAGCAGTGACGGCGAGTAGTGGCGAGGGAAGCGGCGGAGCACCAGTATCACGGGCATGGGCAGGGGCCGGAGGTGGAGCGGTGACGCCGTCGACCCCAGCATCAGGGGCATGGGCGGGGGGCTGATGTACAGATGGCGGCGGCTCTGCCGTCGACCCCAGCATCTCCGCGCCGCCTGGAGTACTCACGTGGATGTGAGATGGATGCGGCGGATGTGGAGTACTCACGTGGGATGCGCCGTCGGGAGCCCCATCGCCGCC
This sequence comes from Poa pratensis, assembly GCA_947311845.1. Classification (NCBI taxonomy): domain Eukaryota; kingdom Viridiplantae; phylum Streptophyta; class Magnoliopsida; order Poales; family Poaceae; genus Poa; species Poa pratensis. The sequence goes on along the minus strand of CAMZMU010000111.1, from coordinate 30,733,415 downwards.
GTCGGGGGAGAGGATTCAGGTTTTTTTTTTTTTTTGAGATTATAATACGGCCTTCCCTTATTGATTACTAGCACATGTGCCCGTGCGTTGCAACGGGATAAAAAACTTGATACGTAATTTTTTAAAAGAAAATATGAACTCCATGTGTGCTTCTCCACGGGGAGTAGATGCCTGTTGCAATCTATCAGAATGACCATCATCAGAACATCTATCAGAACTCCGGCGATACAGCAATGAAGAACCAGAGTTGAGCGTGGACTAATCCAATGTTGCTGCTAATCCCACTTCGCTATGGAGCAACAGCAGAAGCCACGTGCTAATCCTGCTAGCAAAATAACTTAGCTCAAGCATAAATATATAGGACTAAGAGTTTCATTGTTCAGTATAGTTCATGTTCTAAACCATGGAGTCGATAAACTTGGTTTCAGACTCCTGTAGCTGCTACAGCCTTTGTGAACTGCAATGATAACTCTTTTCCAAGAGCACGTAGATTAGGACTGAACATGATCTCTAGGAATAACTTATGCAAAAATCAATAGTCTCCCCTTCTTCTTTGCACCATCAACATGAACACTCAACGGATCCAGTTGTGCTCCTAAAACATTGTCAGTATCATGCACCTACTCCAAGCTGAACTTGCGTAATAGAAACAAATATTTGTAGAGTATGGCTTGAAAATCAAATAGAGAATATTTACAGTCTAGGCATCAAATCTTCACAGAATGCAAAATGCAAAAGGATTAGATATATCGTGAAGATATCGAAATATTTAGCATGTCTTGGCATTTGTGAAGAAACATCACACAACATCCAAATTATTTCAATAGGAAACCTCAAGTAGTGACCTGGTTGTTCCGTGTTTGACTGGTTTACTGACACAGAGATCTCCCAGCAGCTCATAAACTGGTCTATTGTATGTCTGAGCACTGGACATACCAAACTGATTTTATATTATCTAGGAGTACGTCAGACATTAGGTATAAATCCACATTTATAGGGCTTCTATGATGAATTCACTGAACTGAAAAATAGAGGGATTCTAAGGTGCGTTGCAGTATCTTCAAATTGCAAAGAATGGAACAGCCAAAAACCTGTTTGGTTAATCAGAGATCATCGGTTCACATGCGGACCCGCTCAGCCACCGCCCGCCGGTTGAGGATGCGGCTGTTGTAAACGATAGCAAAGAAACGACGAAGAGCGGAACGATCAAACCAATGGGGACACGAGATTTTAACGTGGAAAACCCCTCCAAACAAAGGAGAGGAAAAAACCACGGGCACCAGCCAGCAATACTTCATTATATCGGGTGAGTTTACAAACGCCGTGGGTTTACAATGTGTGGCTTACCCCAAAACGGCGGCTTACAAGAGGAATATAAGGAGACATCAAACCCTAGATGCAATAAGCCCCAGATCGGCTGCAGTCCGACCTGAAACAATCCCGCATCGGCGGTACTACCGCTGGGTTGGGCGGTAGTACCGCTGGTGCGGGCTGGTTCTGCTCTTCCCACCTCAGCGGTACCGGTGGCGGTACCTCCAGCGGTACCAGTTGGTACCGGACTAGTGCGTCAGAAGGTCATTCTGGCGGTAGCGGCGACGGCAGCTTGTGGCGGTAGCGCTCGAGCGGTAGTACCGCTTAACCCAGCGGTACTACCGCTGGAATTTGGAACACCATAAAACAACACTCCACCTTGAGACAAATTCCATCTTGTAGCATGAATGAGAACTTCACCCTGAAACAACAAAAGAAAACACCTTCGGCGCCAAATAGCCTCTTGGGCTAGACAGTGATACCAACTAAGCCCGAGCAAAGCTCGAACTTAGTAACAGGAACTGGCTTTGTCATCATATCAGCAGGATTATCATGAGTACTTATCTTGCATACCTTCAGCTTACCTTTTGCAACAACATCACGCACATAATGGTATTTGACGTCAATGTGCTTTGTTCTCTCATGGAACATCTGATCCTTGGTAAGGTAAATAGCACTCTGACTATCACAAAACAGGTTAATGCAAGTATCATCTCCACAAAGCTCAGCAAACAAACCTTTCAGCCAAACCGATTCTTTACATGCTTCAGCAATAGCCATGTACTCTGCTTCAGTGGTAGACTGGGCAACAACAGATTGTAACGTTGCCCTCCAACTCACGGCACAACCACCAAGCGTGAACACATAACCTGTGAGGGATCTCCTCTTATCCAAATCGGCAGCAAAATCTGAATCCACATAGCCTACGAGTCCCTCATCAGTCTTGCCGAACTTGAGGCAAGCATTGGATGTGCCACGAAGGTACCTGAAAATCCACTGAACAGCCTTCCAATGTTCTTTACCAGGATTAGCCATATATCTACTAACCAAACTCATAGCATATGATAAATCTGGACGTGAGCAAACCATGGCATACATTAAAGAACCAACAGCACTAGAATATGGAACTCTAGACATGTACTCAAAATCCTCATCCGTACTAGGACATTGTTCAGCTGACAATTTAAAGTGAGGAGCAATAGGAGTACTAACAGACTTTGCATCATGCATGTTAAAACGATGAAGAACTTTCTTAATGTAATTTTGCTGACTAAGAAACAACAAACCAGAATTTCTGTCACGGGTAATCTCCATACCTAGAATTTTCTTAGCAGCACCAAGATCCTTCATCTCAAACTCGCTACTCAACTGTGACTTGAGAGCAGCGATATCTTTCTTGCTCTTGGCAGCAATCAACATATCATCAACATATAATAACAGGTATATAGGTGATCCATTAACAAACTTAATGTACACACAGCTATCAAATTCAGACCTCTTAAAGCCATGTGACAACATAAAAGAATCAAACCTTTTATACCACTGACGAGGAGATTGTTTCAAACCGTATAAGGACCTTTTCAACTTACACACAAGATCCTCCTTACCAGGCACTATGAACCCTTCTGGCTGGTCCATGTATATCTCCTCCTCCAACTCTCCATGCAGAAACGCAGTCTTTACATCTAACTGCTCAAGCTCAAGATCACGCATAGCAACAATACCAAAAATGTACGAATTGAACTATGCTTAACAACTGGAGAGAAAACATCATTATAATCAACACCTGGAATTTGACTGAAGCCTTTTGCAACTAACCTTGCCTTAAACCTCGGAGGCTCGCTAGGAGATAAACCCTCCTTTCTCTTGAAGATCCACTTACAGCGGACTGCCTTCTTTTTCTTAGGCAAGCGCACAACTTCCCATGTGCCATTCTTATCGAGTGACTGCATTTCTTCTTGCATAGCAGCAAGCCACTTCTCGCGGTCACCGGAACCAATAGCTTCAGTATAGGTGGACGGCTCATGTCCGTGCTCCACCTGTTCTGCACAACTCAGAGCATAATCAACAATGTTACACTCTTCAATTAAACGTGGTCGAGGACCACAATTCCTCCTGTTCCTACGAGCAGCAATAGACTGTTGTGGCTGCAAAACAGGGGGTGAGTTCTGAACATTATTATTATCAGAATCAGAAGAATCAGAATCATCAGAACCAGCAGAATCAGGATCAGAATCATCTGAAGTAGCAGCACCATCATTGTCAACAGTGACATTTTCTTTTCAACAGAGTGCTCCACCTCGACACGAACCTGCTCCTCAGAAAAATCTGGCAAAACATCTGAGGACAACTTATCAAAGTACATAACAGATTCATTGAAAACAACACTCCTGCTCATAAATGCCTTGCTAGTTTCGGGATTCCATAACTTGTATCCTTTTACACCCGAACCATAACCAATGAACACACACTTAATAGCTCTCGGCTCTAACTTTCCATTATCAACATGAGCATAAGCAGTGCAGCCGAAAACTTTAAGTTGTGAATAATCAGCAGGAGTACTGACCATACCTCATGGGAGTTTTCTTGTCGAGGGGAATAGATGGTGACCTGTTTATCAAGTAGCAGGCGGTGGCAGCCGCCTCAGCCCAAAAACGCTTACTCATGCGAGCGTTGGAGATCATGCAGCGAGCCTTGGAGATGATGGTCCTGTTCATCCGCTCCGCTACACCATTCTGCTGAGGCGTGTACGGGATGGTGAGGTGCCTGACAATGCCTTCTTTCCTGCAATAATCATTAAAGGCATTCGAACAAAATTCGCCACCATTGTCAGTACGAAGTAATTTCACCTTCCTTTCTGTTTGCCTTTCAATCATAGCTTTCCACTCTTTAAAAGCAGCAAACGTATCATCCTTATTTTTCATGAAATAAGGCCAAACTCTTCTAGAGTAATCATCAATAATGGTAAGCATATAACGAGCACCACCATAAGAGGGCTTACGAGATGGCCCCCAAACATCAGCATGTACATAATCAAGTGTACCTTTGGTGGTGTGAACAGAAGCATTAAACTTAACTCTTGTGTGCTTACCGAAAATGCAGTGTTCACAGAACTGCATCTTACCCAAACTGCATCCTTGCAGCAAGTCTCTCTTGATCAATTCTGCCATACCAAGTTCACTCATATGTCCAAGACGCTTATGCCAAAGGTTAGTTTTACTAGCGTCATCATGAGAAACAGCAGCAACAGTACCAGATAACGTGCTACCTCTAAGAACATATAACTTAGCAGAATTCATATCACCAACCATAACTATGAGAGAACCTTTTGATACCTTTAGGAGTTTATTTCCTCCTTTGTACTTGTACCCGTCACAGTCAAGGGTACTGAGCGAGATCAAATTTCTTGCCATGGTTGGTATGTGTTTCACTCCCGTCAGTGCGTGTCATACCGTCATGTGTCTTGACCTGAACGACCAACACCAACAATGTTGCATTGTGGTCGTTCCCACACGCACGAAATCTCCAGTCTGCACTAACTCATAAGAACTGAACCAATCTTTGTTACAGCAAATATGAAAAGAACATGCAGTATCTAGAATCCATTCATCCTGACGAGAAACACATGCAGCTAAAACAGCTAGGCATCGCCATCAGAACTACCATCAACAACAAGCCTCACCGGTATCTTTACCTTCATTATTTTTCGGTTGGTAAGTACCTTTTCTTTTCTCCTTGTTCTGCAACTTCCAACAATCATCAATGACATGATTAGATTTCTTACAATACCTGCAGAACTTGTCACGGCCTTTAGACTTTGAGCGACTTCTGTCACCCTTGCTCTTATCTCTGTTGTTGTTGTGGTAGTGGTTATCTCGCTGCTCAGGCCTCCCTCGGACCTGCAAAGCATCGCCCTTGGAGGACGACGACTCCTCTTTCTGTACCATACCTTTCATCTTTTCCCTGGCAAGCAGGGCCTCATATACTTCCGCGTGGTTAGTTCATCACGGCTTAACAGTATGGTATCACGAAAATTTGCAAAGGAATTTGGCAGCGAGCATAGAAGTAAAAGTGCTAGATCTTCATCATCGTACTTTACCTCCATCGACACTAGGTCAGAAACGATCTCCTTAAAGATCGATAAGTGATTCATTACCGAACCACCTTCTTGCAACTTGTGCGTGAACAACTTCATCTTCACATGCATCTTGCTGGTGAGATCTTTGGACATGCAGATCGACTCCAGCTTAGCCCACAGTGCCGCTGCGGTTTTCTCCTGGAGTACTTCTTGCAGAATATCATTAGATAGATGAAGTTGAATAAGCGATAAAGCCTTACGGTCTTTCCGCTTCTCATCGGCGGTCCATGCCGCCTCCTTGTCGCCGAATTTCTCCAGCGCCTCGTCAAGATCATTGGACTGTGCGAGGATCGCACGCATCTTGACCTGCCACAACGAAAATCTCGTCTTGTAGTCCAGCGCCGGTAGATCGAACTTCATCGATGCCATCCAAAACCCTAATCTGAAAACAGATCTGAAACAGGGCTCTGATACCACTTGTTGTAAACGATAGCAAAGAAACGACGAAGAGCGGAACGATCAAACCAAAGGGGACACGAGATTTTAACGTGGAAAACCCTCCAAACAAAGGAGAGGAAAAAACCACGGGCGCCAGCCAGCAATACTTCACTATATCGGGTGAGGTTACAAACGCCGTGGGTTTACAATGTGTGGCTTACCCCAAAACGGCGGCTTACAAGAGGAATATAAGGAGACATCAAACCCTAGATGCAATAAGCCCAGATCGGCTGCAGTCCGACCTGAAACAATCCCGCATCGGCGGTACTACCGCTGGGTTGGGCGGTAGTACCGCTGGTGCGGGCTGGTTCTGCTCTTCCCACCTCAGCGGTACCGGCGGCGGTACCTCAAGCGGTACCAGTTGGTACCGGACTAGTGCGTCAGAAGGTTATTCTGGCGGTAGCGGCGACGGCAGCTTGTGGCGGTAGCGCTCGAGCGGTAGTACCGCTTAACCCAGCGGTACTACCGCTGGAATTTGGAACACCATAAAACAACAGCGGCATGGGCACTTCTGCGTCGGTGACCCCCCAGGATCCCGTCACGAATTTGAGGCACGGCATTAGCGTGCAGCTGCCCCCACACCGGCGCCGGCGCCGGCGTCGGCAACAACACAGCCACGGCCACCGCTCCTACCGCACCGTCACACCTCGTGCTGCCAGACTGTGGGAGTTATATATTGTGCATTCGTGCTCTTCAAGACGGCCTCGCTGAAGCGGTCGGGTGACATCTGGAGCATGCCGGGGCCGGCGTGATCCATGTTGATGCGGCGGCCGCGGCACAGCAACTCTGTCCGACGGTCACGATGCCTGGGGAGCGTGAGGAAAGCCGCTAGTTGAAGTTCCAGTGGCGGCATCCACGAAGGACGTCCGCGGCCCAGTTGCCGCTTCGCTGGCGGCGCATGAGGCGTGCAGGCGCCTAGCGAGGGCGCGCTTGCAGGCCATGCACATACTGATGGACCGGTTCTTAGCGTTCACGGCGTCTTGGAGGTACGAGAGGATGTCCGAGCAGCTGTAGTCGCGGGCGCTAGGCAGAGGACGTCGAGGTAAACACGAAGGAGCAGGGGAACAGATCGTCTCTTCTACGCACACCCGGTTGCTCCCTCTCTGCCATGTTTCAAAGCAGTTGCCTCGTAATCGTCGGGATCACGTACGAACAGAATCTCGGAGGGCTCAGATCGCGAGGGCCAAGATTTCGTCGACGCTTGATTCGAATCCTAAGATTGGATTTTGATGCAGCGCAATCGATCGCTCCCGAATTTAAAGGCTGATGAAAGGCAAGAAGATCGAGGCCAAGTTGGGTTTTTTGAGAAACACAGTACAACGCAAGCGCTCATATATACACGCGCATACACTCACCCCTATGAACGCACACACGCACACCCTACCCCTATGAGCACCTCCGAGAGACCGAGCCGGCGGATCAGGTCTTGAGATTGACGAAGTCACCACGGGCGCCTCGCTGTCGACGGGAACGTCGCCTCCCACTGAAGAATATTCCGCCTAAATGAGAAACACCAGCGTCAAACCTGGGGTTTGAACTCTGGTGGGCTGGGGGTACAACCACCCTCCTAACCATCTTGCCACGGGCAAGTTGGGTTTGATCAGGATACTCGTGTCCTTTTGACGTACGAAACGAAACCACCGGACTCGGTCCGGTTCAAAATCCCTTCCTGCACGTATTCATCTTTTTTTCTATCGGGAAACAAAAAAAACGAACCGTTTTTTAACTTATGGGTGGCAGTGGTGGGTAAATATGTGGTCTGGTGGAAGGGTAAAATCGGCAAAAAAAATGACGTACCACAAGAAACGTTAATGTTTTTATTATTATATATACTAGGAAACGTGCCCGTGCGTTGCAACGGATGAAACCTAGGTGGTTGACGACGCAAGGATTTGGAAAAAATGGACATAGCTTTGTCAGTTGACGCGATCGCGAATAAATGTGTATTGGTCTTTATCTGATGTATAGATGAAAATAAATGTCATCGGGCAACAAAAAAGTTTAATGTTACAACAAAGAAACGTGAGGAAAAGAATAATACATTACTGGCATACGGGATAGAGTTAGAGGAATATATTCTCTCCGTTCTAAATTAGATAGCTTCCATTTGCCTAAATGTGAATATACCTAGATATGTTACATGTATAAATACATCTGTAATTATGTATACATGTGGATAAATTAAATCATCTAATTTGGAACGGAGTGAATGCAAACAAAAAACTGTCTACGTGTGTCTTGTGTTTGGACACTCAAAGAAGCACCGTGGTACTGATACCATGAGGAACCAGCTGCAACAAAAACACATGAACAGAAACCAAACTCTTATTCTGAAGACTCTTCCATGAAACCTGAGAAAAGGAAGATTAGTATAATCCGTCTTCTCACCTACTCCATGACAGATTCCCCATCGCATGTTGTGCTGACTGCTGCGCAAGGATTCTGCCGCTCGTGCTCCTTCAGCCCCCTTCTCCTATGCGCCATGTCATCCATGCTGGCACTTTCAATTTTGCGACGTACAGAGTACAGACAAATCCACGCAGAGGCGCTCAGTCACGAAGGAGAAGCACGGAGGTGGGCGGTGGTCGATCGCGAGATCCGGCACCGACAGGGCGCCCTCCTTCCCCGTGGCGCACTCAGCGAGGCCGCTCAGTAGAAGCAGGCCGACGCAGCGCCTGCTGGCCGTCTCCTCCGACGTCCTCAAGGCCGCACCGCCGCCGCCGCCCAGCCGGCGAGACATCTCTATGTCTATCGTCTTCTCTCTCTGCCCTGCCTAGACGCGCGCGATCTAAGCACGGAGGTTCTCCTCACGTATGAAAATATTCAAGCGACCGAAATAGAACGATACGAATCGTTTTTTTTCACTTATTGGTGGCAGTGGTGGGTAAATATGTGATTTGGTGTGAGGGTAAAATCGGAAAAAAAAATGACGTACCACAAGAAAAACTTAATGCTTTTATTATTATTAGGTATATTTTTTCCACTTATTGGTGGCAGTGGTGGGTAAATATGTGATTTGGTGTGAGGGTAAAATCGGAAAAAAAATGACGTACCACAAGAAAAACTTAATGCTTTTATTATTAGGTATATTTTTTTCCACTTATGGTGGCAGTGGTGGGTAAATATGTGATTTGGTGTGAGGGTAAAATCGGAAAAAAAAATGACGTACAACAAGAAACCTTAATGCTTTTATTATTAGGTATAGATATAGATTATACTAGCAAAACATGCCCGTGCGTTGCTACGGGAGTGGAAAAAAAAACAAAGATCGGTCGAGAAATGTGGCAAACCCAAATTGTAGCCCAAAATTGATTGACCGATTAGAAAAACATTAGTTTTTTATTTTACCAAGCGCATAAGTTAACAATAAATAACTTGACGGGAAAAAATATACATGCTGATACATTATTGTCTCCATAATAACTTGATATAAATTTACCTTAGATCATCTCTTGTTACTCAACGAAGGTCTACCCTTACTAACTTCTTCTTCTGATTCGACCCATAAAGGGTTCACCATCGCAATTGATTCTTTGCACGGTGTGTTGCGTCTAAACTCACGATTAGCTATAATTTGCTCTATTCTAACTTTTTTTTGTGCTGGCTGCATATTTGCATATTTTTGTTTTTCCTGCGCGCATTTTTTTGTCTTTAGTTCAGGCTCAAAATCTGCATATTTCTTCATCTCTTTTGTGTATTTCTTTGGTAGCTGGGTTGAATCCTTCATCGTTTTGTTTTGTTGATAGGCTTGACGACGCTTTTTCAATTTTTCTTGTTTTTCTTCGTTGGTCATCCGCGCGTACCAATCTCTATCTTTCTGTCTTCTTTGCTCCTTGACATCTATGATTGGAGATTGGGTCACAAATTGCTTGTCTGCATGAGAGTTTTCCGTACTGTATGAATCTGTCATCCATTCAAAAGAGAAATTGATTAGATTTTACATCACACCTATAGTTTCGCTCGGCCGAGATACGGACATATCGCGAAGCTAGCCTAGTCGATCCAATTGATTCAGCTAGCACTGCTTGCATTGCACACAGCACACACACATGCAAAACAGATTTGATTCCACCGTTACGCGTCTGTGTTGTGGTTTAATCTGACCTGCGCGTTCGTGATCAATCATGGCCGTGGGGATTGCCGCGGTGCTGCACGATCTGGATTTGAACTGTCCCGCGTCACACGACCTGGTCGATACCTCTTCCTCAGCGTACTCGTCGGAAGTTTCAGCGTCATGGTATTGCCCAAGATCGCGGCGAGTTGCGACTTGTGTTGTGGCCAGGAGAGTTTTGTTTCGATCGTTTGGTGGCTGCATCCGTTCGACGGGTTCTGTGCGATTTGACCGGGGTTGTGCAGATTATATATGGAAGGGACGGCAGCCGTGAGCTTTTGCATATTATCGTTTTGGGTTCAAAATCCGGTCCATGCTCTGGTTTGATTCTGCACGTAATCTGATCAATCCATCAAATCTCTAGATGGGCTCAAATCTCTAGATGGGCTGTGGTAGCGTCGGACTGCCTTTGGCCCAAGATGAAGCGATCGATTATAAACCTGACGTAGGAAACGATGCCTGCACGAGCAACGTAGGAAACGAAACAAAAGCCACGACGTACGACAAGAAACGCAAACGGACGAAAATATGGGGGAAGAAACACTCCTCCCTTTATTATTAGGTAGGTATAGATATATAGATATAGATATAGATTAATGTTTACTGGAATAAAAAAAGATCTGGAGTCTCGCCCAGCCAGACGTGGCGCCCGTATTCACGGTAAGCCGAGGACCTAGCTAAGCCATGAGCTTCTCGGTTCGACGCCCTTTGTTCATGAACAAAAGTTGCCGCAACGAAGTCAGCTGCCCTCAGCTTTATTTCCTGCATGATTATGCTGAATCGCCCTTTGTATGGCCCTTCCATGCAGTTTATCACCTCTAGGCAATCTGAAGCCACCCTCACCTTCGTCAGATGCAGGTCAGCAGCCAAAGCCATGGCTTCCCGGCACGCCATAGCTTCAAGCACTGCAGGGTCCGAGATGCCTTGTATAACAACTGCGGATGCGCCTAAGAACTCACCCGCATCTGAGCGACATACCGCAGCGACAACTCCTACGTTTCCTTGCTTTCTCACAGCAGCGTCTACATTTATCTTCGCTGTCCCCCTTGGAGGAGCCAGCCAGCCAGGTACGCCGGGCTGGGTTCTCGTCGGCACCACCTTCGCTTCCCTCCCTGAAGCAGTCTCCAGGTCCCTAACCATTGATTGCACAAAGGCATGTGTCGAAAGGGGACTCTGGAATATATCTTCATGGATGGCCTTTCGTCGAGCAGCCCAAATCGCCCATAGAGTTACCAGGCAGATTGTGAGCTCGCCATGATCAAGTGATCGGATTAAACTGAACAGCCATTGTCGTGCGTCTGGTTCCGCTACATGGTGGACGTGTTCAGCGATCGATTCAGGGGCCAAAGCCCACACGCTCCTGCTCATATTGCACTCCAATAAAGAATGCCGCCAGGAGTCTTCCATTCCGCACAAAGAGCATGCGGCACTGGGTGCCATGTTGCGCCTAAAGCGCACATCACCCGTCGGGATCGAGTGTTTTGCCAAACGCCAAAGAAACACTCGAATCTTTGAAGGGACCTGTGTCTTCCACAGGCTTGTCCAATCCTTTTCCTCTCGCTTCCGACCAGAGCCCGAGGCTGTGCCTTCCAGCCACTCCTCTCGTCGTTGCTTGGTATTTGCTAGCATGCGGTAGGCCGACCGCTTCGTGTGTGGGAGAGGATTCAGGTACTCACGTGGAAGTGAGGAACGATGCAGGTATGCGGCAGCTTGGTGGATCGCTAGGCTTGACCGCTTCGGCCTGCTAGGCCACTAGTAGAAAAATCACCTTTGGTCCAGACTCCTGTTTGCCCATTAGCCCCGGTTCAGGCAAAAACCGGGACCAGTGCCTGGCACTGGTCCCGGTTCGAGCTGCCACGGCCCCGTGGGGCATTGGTCCCGGTTTGGTTCGGGGCATTGGTCCCGGTTCTTGGCAAGAACCGGGACCAATACCTCCCCTGCCTATATAAACCCCCACCCCCCCCCTCTTCTCTCCTTTTTTTTTTCTGGTTGGATTGGTGGGAAGTGGTGCTAGTTTTTTTTTCTTTGCCACACACAAGATGTGTTCGATGAAATGCCCGAGCCACACTTAAGTTCGCACAAGATGATATCCTCGGCCGAGGTTAGCAACTATATCCTTTTCATCTGTAATTGATACAGAAATATTGCACGTGTCGATGTACGGTGGTCATTTCACTATTCAAGATGTTATTGTAATGGTATTTGATAAACTTAATTATATATATGATGCAGATGGATGCACGGATGCGATGGATGTACGGCGAACGACGTTGTTCCGAGTTTATTGCAGGCCTGCATAAATTTCTCGATGTGGCTGAGGCAAACAAAGTGAATAATTTTATGCCTTGTCCATGTGAGAAGTGTCGGAACGTCAGGGAGTACTCTGACCCGAGAAAAATTCAAGACCACGTGCTTCGGAGAGGTTTCATGCCCAGCTATAATTGTTGGACCAAGCACGGAGAAAGAGGGGTTAGGATGGAAGACAATGAAGAAGAGGAGGATGATGACAACTATCCTATGTTCCCTGAGGAATGCGGTGATACTGTAATGGAAGACGTTGAAGAAGAAAGAGGTGAACATCGGGCATCAGATGAGCCCGCTGATGGTCTTGGTGGGGTCATTTCTGATGCAAAGCGAGAATGCGATACAGAAAAGGAGAAGCTAAAGTTGGAGGCCATGCTTGAGGATCACAAAAAGTTGCTGTACCCAAACTGCGAAGATGGCAGCACAAAGCTCGGTACCACACTGGAACTGCTGAAATGGAAGGCAGAGACTGGTTGTTCTGACAAGGGATTTGAGAAGTTACTGAAAATAATGAAGCCGAAGCTTCCAAAGGATAACGAATTGCCCGAGACTACATACGAAGCAAAGAAGGCTATCTGCCCTCTAGGATTAGATGTGCAGAAGATACATGCATGCATTAATGACTGCATCCTGTACCGCGGTGAGTACGAGAATATGGATAAATGCCCGGTATGCAATGCACTGCGGTACAAGATCAGACAAGATGACCCTGGTGATGTTGAGGGCGATGACGAGCCCCCCGGAAGAGGGTTCCTGCTAAGGTGATGTGGTATGCTCCTATAATACCACGGTTGAAACGTCTGTTCAGAAACAAAGAGCATGCCAGGTTGTTGCGATGGCACAAAGAAGAGCGTAAGAAAGACGGGAAGTTGAGACACCCCGCCGATGGGTCCCAGTGGAGAAAAATCGACAGAGAGTTCCCGACATTTTCAGATGACGCAAGGAACTTAAGATTTGGTCTAAGTACAGATGGCTTTAATCCTTTTGGGGAGCAGAGCTCCAGTCATAGCACTTGGCCCGTGACTCTATGTATCTACAACCTTCCTCCTTGGTTGTGCATGAAGCGGAAGTTCATTATGATGCCAGTGCTCATCCAAGGCCCGAAGCAACCCGGCAACGACATTGATGTGTACCTAAGGCCATTAGTTGATGAACTTTTGCAGTTGTGGTCCGAACCAGGTGTACGTGTGTGGGATGAGCACAAACAACAGGAATTTGACCTACGAGCGTTGCTGTTCGTAACCATCAATGATTGGCCTGCTCTTAGTAACATTTCAGGACAGTCAAACAAGGGATACAATGCATGCACGCACTGTTTAGATAAGACTGAAAGTATACATTTGGGAAACAAGAATGTGTACCTGGGGCATCGTCGATTTCTTCCGAACGGTCATGCCGTAAGAAAGAAAGGCAAGCATTTCAATGAGGCAGATCGCCGGAAGAAGCCTAACCTCCCTGATGGTGATGTTATATATGACATGGTCAAGGATTTAGAAGTAATCTTTGGAAAGGGTCCTGGCAGTCTATCTGTTCCGAATGACGCTGACAACCACGTACCCATATGGAAGAAGTGCTCTATATTCTGGGAGCTACCCTATTGGAAAGTCCTAGAGGTCCGGTCTTCAATCGACGTGATGCACGTGACGAAGAATCTTTGCGTGAACCTGCTAGGCTTCCTGGGCGTGTATGGGAAGACAAAAGATACACCAGAAGCACGGGCAGACCAGCAACGTATGAAAGACCCAACAACAAGCAGACGGATAAAGGGCGTCAATACTTAAGCAGCTACGCTCTTACCAAAGCAGAGAAGGAAATCTTTTTTGAATGCCTGAGCAGTATCAAGGTCCCGGCTGGCTTCTCGTCAAATATAAAGGGAATAATAAATATGGCAAGAAAAAATTCCAGAACCTGAAGTCTCATGATTGCCACGTGATTATGACGCAGTTGCTTCCGGTTGCATTGAGGGGGCTTCTACCGGAAAATGTTCGAGTACCCATTGTGAAGCTATGTGCATTCCTCAATGCAATATCTCAGAAGGTCATCGATCCAGTAACTCTACCAAGTTTACAGAAGGCTGTGGTCCAATGTCTTGTCAGCTTCGAGTTGGTGTTCCCCCCATCATTCTTCAATATTATGACGCATCTCCTGGTTCACCTAGTCGACGAGATTGCCATTCTCGGTCCTGTATTTCTACACAATATGTTCCCCTTCGAGAGGTTCATGGGAGTCTTGAAGAAATATGTTCATAACCGTGCTAGGCCAGAAGGAAGCATATCAAGGGGCTATGGAACAGAAGAGGTCATTGAGTTCTGTGTTGACTTTATTCCTGACCTTAAGCCGATTGGTGTTCCTGAATCGCGGCATGAGGGGAGACTGAGTGGAAAAGGCACGCTAGGAAAGAAAGCACTGATATGTAGGGACGGGCATTCTTTAACTCAAGCACACTACACAGTTCTACAAAGTTCCACCTTCGTGGCTCCGTATATCGAGGAACACAAGAATTATGTACGCTCCAAGAACCCGGGGAAGGATGACTCCTGGATTATAGAAAAACACATGGAGACCTTCGGCAGTTGGTTGCGATTACAGCTCATGAATGACACCACTGTCGGAGATCAGCTCTACTTGTTGGCCGCGTCACCATCTTCGACTGTATTGAATTTCCAAGGGTACGAGATAAATGGGAATACATTTTACACGATCGCCCAAGATAAAAAGAGCACCAACCAGAACAGTGGTGTCCGCTTTGATGCAACAAACGACGATGGGCAAAAGGACACATACTATGGTCGCATAGAGGAGATATGGGAACTTGACTATGGACCTACTTTTAAGGTCCCTTTGTTTCGGTGCAGTTGGGTCAAGATGAATGGAGAAGGGATAAAGGTAGACCCGATGTACGGGATGACAACAGTGGATCTCAAGAATCTTGGTTGTTATAAGAACGAACCATTCGTCCTAGCCAATGATGTGGCTCAGGTTTTCTATGTGAAGGACATGTCCTCCAGACCGAAAAAAAGAAAAAAGAAGCAAACGAATACATCAGACAATGAGCCAAAGCGTCACGTAGTTCTTTCAGGGAAAAGAAACATCGTGGGAGTCGAGGACAAGACAGACATGTCAGCAGATTATGATAAGTTTGATGAAATTCCGCCCTTCACAGTGAGAATTGACCCAAGCATCCCGTTAAATAATGAAGATGCTCCATGGTTACGGCCGAAGCATCCCGTTAAATAATGAACTACCCCCGCCTGCGCTACCCTCAATCACAGTCCAGGAGACAACCCCCGTCAACGACTACATCACGGCCATCCGACGACAGCGACGACGACGACGACGGCGACTACGACGACTACACCCACGAGTATCATAGGCCTAGGCAAGAGTATGACTAACCTGAGCCACAACACTGGTTAGGACAAAATGGTTTGTTGTCATTCGTCTATGTACCCAAGTTTGTTGTTATTCGTCTATGTACCCAAGTTTGTTGTTATTCGTCTATGTACCCAAGTTTGTTGTTATTCGTCTATGTACCCAAGTTTTTATCGATTTATACATATTATTAGTCGAGTTTCGACTTACGGATTTAAAGATATGAATTTATCCATATTAAATTGAAAATGACAATAATGGTTAATAGTTTGTATAGTTAGAATAATTATTTTAGAAAACAGAAAATGGTTTTGGATTATTTATTCAAATTTAAAAACTTTTCATGTTGAAAGTTTTGTCATTTCAAAATATGCAATAAAGTTAATGCATTTTTAATTGAAAATGGCAAAATGGTTAATAGTTTGTATAGTTAGAATAATTATTTTAGAAAACAGAAAATGGTTTTGGATTATTTATTCAAATTTAAAAACTTTTCATGTTGAAATTCTTTTCAGATTCAAAACCATTTGAAATTCATATCCAAACACCTAAATAAGAAAAAAAAGGCGGGAACAAAATTTCAGAACTGAAAAGTTCGAAACAATTTTAAAAAAGGACTCATTGGTCCCGGTTTCTGGAAAGAACCGGGACCAAAGATGCATTGGTCCCGGTTCTTGGGAGCAACCGGGACCAAAGACCCCCACTTAACTGCTTCGCCTTCTCCGCGCTGGTCTTTGATCACACGGAAAATGAAGAACTTTTAATGGATTTTGGGAAGCTGAAACAAAGGGGCGCCGGATTAATTCATTTTTGGAAGTTGAAACAAATCTTAATGAAGAACCCTTTGAACTCTCTCTTGCTAGCTATATAAGAGAGCTAATGGTGTCATTTGGCAAAGCAACACCATCTCCTCTCTCTAATCTTCTCTAAAATCCTCTCTCGAATCGCTGCCGCGCGCCATGGAGCCACGCGAGGAGTACGAGTACAAGGACATGTCCGTCGACATGGACTTCAAGGTCGTGGTCACTCACCGCGCATCAACCGTGGAGAGTTGGATCGGCGACGTCAAGAGGCGCTACCTCGACACCGCACCGATGAAGATCGTGGGCCTCGACTGCGAGTTCACCGACGCCACACCCGAGGAGAGGCAGCGTGCCGCCGTCCTACAACTCTCTGTGGCGACCGACACGTTGGTGTTCCATATTTGCCACGCTGATCGGGTGCCACAGGCCCTCAAGGATTTCTTGATGGACGAAGCCATCAAATTCTGTGGCGCGGCTATCCACAACGATCAGCGTATGCTGGCGCCTTACGGAATTCATATTCCGTCCGCCGTCGACCTCCAGTGGGCCGTTAGCCCTAACCCAACATTCCCTAATCTTCCGAGTCTCTATGCTCTAGCCAATTCTTTTATTGGCACAACGCTTGAGAAGAAGAAGAAGATTAACAAGAAGAAGAAGAAGGAGGACGAGAAGAAGGAGGAGCAAGAAGAGGACCTCACATCAGGTTGGGGCAAGTTTCCATTGAGCTTTTATCGCATCAAGTACGCCGCTCTGGACGCTCGCCTAGGCTACGAGATTGGTAGGAAGTGTCTCAATGTGTCGACCTAGATCGTCTCAACAATAATTGTCATATGTGAGACGTACGTTTGATTGAAATGAAAAGTTATGTGATCTTTGGATTTATTTAACCCTTATTTTCCTTTTATATTGTTAATTATCTCTGTTCCGTACTAATATTCAGCAATAGCAAGTTTGTGCACGTATCAAAAGTAAATTTTTTTGATTATAAAGTGTTCTACACATTCTAAGGATTTAAATGACTACAAATTTGTTGAATTTGGCCAAGTGGATCAAAAGTTATGGAATTTGAAATATTATGCTTGAATGTGGAAAGTTTTGTCAGATTCAAAAATTTGCAAAAGATAAATGAATTGAATATGTATGAGACATTGTGAACCATTTCAAAATATGCAATAAAGTTAATGCATTTTTAATTGAAAATGGCAAAATGGTTAATAGTTTGTATAGTTAGAATAATTATTTTAGAAAACAGAAAATGGTTTTGGATTATTTATTCAAATTTAAAAACTTTTCATGTTGAAATTCTTTTCAGATTCAAAACCATTTGAAATTCATATCCAAACACCTAAATAAGAAAAAAAAGGCGGGAACAAAATTTCAGAACTGAAAAGTTCGAAATAATTTTGAAAAAGGACTCTTTGGTCCCGGTTTATACGAACAACCGGGACCAAAGAGTCCCTGGACCCCGCGCTTGATCTGGCATTAACTGCCCACTCTTTGGTCCCGGTTCTTGCCAGCAACCGGGACCAAAGAGGCATTGGTCCCGGTTATTGCGAGCAACCGGGACCAATGACCCCCTGCTACTTAACTGTTGCCCCTTCTCCTTCCCCGATCCATTCGCAGAAACGCCTAAGGACCAGAGGAGGAGGAGCCCGTGCACGCCGGCGAAGCCCTGCTCGTTTTTCCGGCGAAGCCCTGCTCTTTTTTCCGGCGGCCCTGCTCCGCCGCGGCCCCCGCCGTCGCGCGCCCCTGCTCCAGCGGCCGTCGCGCGCCCTGCTCCGGCGGCCCTCCCATCGCGCGCCCCTGCCCTCCGTCGCGCCCCCCGCGTCGTCGCGCCTCTCCCGTCGCCGGCGGCCTGCTCCTGGCCTCCGCCGCGCCCGCCCCTTCCCTCTCCACGGGCCGGCATTGGCCTCCTGCTCCAGGTGATCGCCGCGGCGCCCACGCCCTCCCTCGCCGTAGCACCATTGCTGACGTCAGCATGACATCAGCGGTGTTAGTGTATAGGAATTTTAGATATAAGTTGTTTAAAATTGTTGAATTTTAGATAGTTGAATTTTAGATAGTTGTTTAAAATTTTAGATAGAAAATATTTTAAATTTTAGATAGACTTAATTTTAGATATAATTTTTAGATAGAATTTTAGATAGAATTTGATAAAATTGTGTATAAGAATTTAGCTACTGTTTTAGTTAGTTTTAGCAAATTTGAAACTTAGCAATTTTGTTTTTAGTTGCAATGAAATTTTGAAACTTGGCAATTTTGAAACTTAGCAATTTTGTTTAAAAATTTGCAGTGACATTGCAGTGCGGCAGTACGTGAAGAGCCCGAAGCCGGCCGGCCTCCACGCCCCCGCTCGCGCCGCCCCCTCGGTGAGGGTTTAGAAGAAATTGCTACATTTTAATTGTATGAATGTATGAATGTATGAATTAAAGGATTTTTTGCTTAGGTTTAGAAATTCAAACACTTAGGATTTTTTGTGTTAGGGAAACAATTTTGTTCCGACCTTACGAGTTTACGATACGAGTTTACGAGTTTACGATACGAGTTTACGAGTTTACGAGTTTACGATACGAGTTTACGAGTTTACGGGTTTACGATATGAGTTAACGAGTTAACGGGTTTACGATACGAGTTTACGAGTTTACGGGTTTACGATACGAGTTTACGATACGAGTTTACGGGTTTACGATACGAGTTTACGAGTTTACGGGTTTACGATACGAGTTTACGAGTTTACGGGTTTACGATACGAGTTTACGAGTTTACGGGTTTACGAGTTTACGGGTTTACGATACGAGTTTACGAGTTTACGGGTTTACGATACGAGTTTACGAGTTTACGGGTTTACGATACGAGTTTACGGGTTTACGGGTTTACGATACGAGTTTACGAGTTTACGGGTTTACGAGTTTACGGGTTTACGATACGAGTTTACGAGTTTACGGGTTTACGATACGAGTTTACGAGTTTACGGGTTTACGGGTTTACGATACGAGTTTACGGGTTTACGATACGAGTTTACGAGTTTACGGTACGAGTTTACGAGTTTACGGGTTTACGATACGAGTTTACGAGTTTACGGGTTTACGGGTTTACGATATGAGTTTACGGGTTTACGATACGAGTTTACGAGGAACAAAGTTACCCAACTAAAATTTTGTGCATTGTTCTTAATTTGCAGAAACTATGGAACGAGACGAAATAAAGGAAAACATACTCCAGGATATAATCCGCGGGCCGGAAGATATAATCCACGGGCCGGAAGATATAATCCACGGGCGGGAAGATATCGTCGATGTCACCACGGAGTTTTTGAACAACTCCGGTGAGGGAGATGAGTCTCTCAACCGAAGAGACGGCTCCGGTGAGGTAGAACCCGACGGCCGGGGTGAGGGAGAAGTCGGCGAGGGAGAAGCCAACGAGGGAGAAGCCGAAGGCTCCGGTGGAACATTAAATGTTGCAAACTCCGGCGAGGTGCATATACATATATTAATGAAGTCGAAGATTGTATTAACTAAGCCTCTGCTGTCTATATACATATATTAACGCTCTTTCTTCTTTTAGCCCTCCGGATCGAGCAAATCTTCTGGAAGGACAAAACGAGGCCCAGCCAAAAAGTTGGGCGACCAAGAAAGGTACAGGATCGAAAGAGTCGCTGAAGACGGCACACCGACTGCTCCCCCTGGTGTTGCACAAAAAATGGTAAAGCAATGCGGAGTTCTTGTTAGGGACTTCATCCCGATCACCGTTCGAGAATGGCATCAGCCAAAGGAGAAAGGACTGCTATATGTCAGCGAGAAGGGCAGAGAAAGACTTTGGAGAAAGCTCATGGTTAATTTCACCCTGCCGGTGCCAGAGGTGGATTCAGATGAGGAGGATCCAGAAGAGGCAGAAAAGATTGCCCGGAAAATCATGGAGCAAAAAGTCAAGGACTGGGCACTTAAGAAGATGGGGCAGCTATTCAAGAACTGGAAGAAAAGATTGAACAACCAGTTTGTCAAGAAAAATAAGACTCCAGACTTCGATAAAGGGTATGAGAAGATAAAGGACGACTGGGAAGAATTTGTGGCGTACAAGAAATCGGAGGAAGCTCTGCAAATTTCTGCACAAAATGCGGCAAATGCTGCTCTAAAGATGTACCACCATACTATGGGGCCTGGTGGCTACGCCCATAACATCCCTAAGTGGGAGAAACTTGAGGCGGAGTATCTGGCTAAAGGGATCACTCCAGAGCCACATACATGGACCGAACGGGCAAGAAATTGGTTTTACGGGCATGGGGGCACGTTGGACGCAGAAGGGAAGTGCATATATAACAGACGACACAAAGAAAATCCCCTACTACCCATCCAAGAAATTAGAAATGCATTCAAGGATGTTGAAGAGGGGCGGTTCATTCCCGATAGAGAGGATGACGAGCTCACACGCGCCCTTGGGAATAAGGAGCACGACGGACGGTTACGAGGCGTGATAGGCTCCAAGCCCAAGACAATTGCGATTCCCGAGCACAGGAAGAAATTTCCTGATAGAAGCCATCAGAGGAGAAAGGAAAGGGAGGCAATGGAAGCACGCGCTGCTGCAGACCGGCTGCGTAATATAGAAGAAGAATTAAAGCTGCACAAGGAACAACTGGACGCACTTAGCCAGCAAGGTACTACCGGCCAATCTCAGCGGCACATGGTAGAAGCTGCATGCGATGGTACCGGTGGCCCATCGAATCGGAAAAGCAGCGTGGCTTCCACGGAGCTCCAGGATGGTAATGATGATGCAGTGGCTCCTCTTCGTCGCTACCCAGTGGATGATATCACAGAGAGCACGCCTTGTGAGCTATATCTGAAAGTTTATAACTTATCCATGAAGGTGGCGGTCGGCTATGCCCTACCAATTGGACCTAATCCAACTTACCATTTTGCTCCGGTTCCAAATGGCTACGCTGTTGTCGGGGTGGATGCAGTGATGAAAGATTTTGAGGAGCTGAAGCTGCACCACCCTGCAGGTGAAGATGGGGACGTGCTTGAACTTGGAGAAGCCAAGAAAGCGTCAATTCTATGGCCAAAGGAATCCATCGTGCTTCCGAACTGGCAGCCAAGGCCATCGACTCCTCAGCATTCTCCAGCGCAACAGTCCTCTTCACCGCCTCAGCATTCTCCAGTGCAGCCGTCCTCTTCACCGCCTCACAAGTCTCCAGCGCAGCCGTCTCCGCCGCCGCGTGACCAGTCTCCAGCGCAGCCGTCTCAGCAGAAGAAACGGAACAACGCCGCTTGATGCGCGTAAAGTCACACGTCAGTTGGGAACCCCAAGAGGAAGGTATGATGAGCACAGCAGCAAGTTTTCCCTCAGTAAGAAACCAAGGTTTAATCGAACCAGTAGGAAATCTCGAAGCTACGAAGGTTGTTGGTGCAGGAATGTAGTGCGGCGCAACACCAGGGACTCCGGTGCCAACGTGGAACCTGCACAACACAATCAAATCACTTTGCCCCAACTTAACAGTGAGGTTGTCAATCTCACCGGCTTGCTGAAAACAAAGAGTTAAACGTATGGTGTGGAAAATGATGTTTGTTTGCAGAGAATGAAAGAGAACAATGATTGCAGTAGGTTGTATTTCAGATGTAAAAGAATGGACCGGGGTCCACAGTTCACTAGTGGTGTCTCTCCAATAAGATAAATAACATGCTGGGTAAACAAATTACAGCTGGGCAATTGACAAATAGAGAAGCATAACAATGCACATACATATCATGATGACTACTATGAGATTTACTTAGGGCATTACGACAAAATACATAGACCGCCATCCAGCATGCATCTATGCCTAAAAAGTCCACCTTCGGGTTAGCATCCGCACCCCTTCCAGTATTAAGTTGCAAGCAACAGACAATTGCATTAAGTACTGTGCGTAATGTAAACAATACAAATATCCTTAGACAAAGCATCATTAGGTTATCCCTAGTGGCAACAGCACATCCACAACCTTAGAACTTTCTGTCACTGTCCCAGATTCAATGGAGGCATGAACCCACTATCTAGCATAAATACCCCCTCTTGGAGTTACAAGTATCAACTTGGCCAGAGCCTCTACTAGCAACGGAGAGCATGCAAGATCATAAACAACACATATAAGATAGATCTATAATCAACTTGACATAGTATTCAATATTCATCGGATCCCAGCAAACACAACATGTAGCATTACATAAAGATGATCTTGATCATGATAGGCAGCTCACAAGATCTAAACATGGAAGTACAAGTGGAGAAGACAACCATCTAGCTACTGCTATGGACCCGTAGTCCAAAGATGAACTACTCACGCATCAGTCCGGAGGCGGGCATGGTGATGTAGAGCCCTCCGGTGATGATTCCCCTCTCCGGCAGGGTGCCGGAGGAGAACTTCTGAACCCCCCGAGTTAGGGTTGACGGCGGCGGCGTCTCTGTATCTGTTCTGGAAAATTGGCTCTCGGTACTAGGGTTTTCGGGGACGAAGGAATAAATAGGCGAAGGGGCAGCGTCGGGGGAGCGAGGAGGCTCCCTCCCCATAGGCTGGCGCGGCAGTGGGCCCAGCCGCGCCGCCATATGGGGTGGGCCCCCTGCTGGCCTTCCTCGACTCTCTTCGGTCTTCTGGAACACTCCGGGAAAATAAGATAGGCTTTTGTTTCGTCCAATTCCGAGAATATTTGCAGAAGTACTTTTCTGGAAACAAAAACAGCAGAAAACAGGAACTGGCGCTTCGGCATCTTGTTAATAGGTTAGTTCCAGAAAATGCATAAAAACATTATAAAGTGTGAATAAAACATGTAGGTATTGTCATAAAACTAGCATGGAACGTAAGAAATTATAGATACGTTGGAGACGTATCAAGCATCCCCAAGCTTAGTTCCTACTCGCCCTCGAGTAGGTAAACGATAAAAAGAATAATTTCTGAAGTGACATGCTACCAACATAATCTTGATCAACACTATTGTAAAGCATATGAGATGAATGAAGTGATCCAAAGCAATGATCTATAGTTTGCTAACAAAATAGATAATGACTAAACAACTGAATCATATAGCAAAACTTTTCATGAATAGTACTTTCAAGACAAGTATCAAAAAGTCTTGCATAAGAGTTAACTCAAAAGCAATAGATTCTAAATAAAAGGTTTTGAAGCAACACAAAGGAGGATTTAAGTTTCAGCAATTGCTTTCAACTTTCAACATGCATATCTCATGGATAATTGTCAACACAAAGTAATATAATAAGTGCAATAAGCAAGCATGTAAGAATCAATGCACACAGTTGACACAAGTGTTTGCTTCTAAGATAGAAAGAAGTAGGTAAACTGACTCAACATAAAGTAAAAGATAGGCCCTTCGCAGAGGGAAGCAGGGATTAAATCATGTGCTAGAGCTTTTCAAGTTTTTGAAATCATATAGAGAGCATAAAAATAAAGTTTTGAGAGGTGTTTGTTGTTGTCAACGAATGGTAGTGGGCACTCTAACCCCCTTGTCAACCAGACTTTCAAGAGCGGCTCCCATGAAGGACGTTATCTCTACCAGCAAGGTAGATCATCCCTCTTCTCTTTTGTTTACACATGTATTTTAGTGATATTTATAGATGACACTCCTCCCAACCTTTTGCTTTCACAAGCCATGGCTAACCGAATCCTCGGGTGCCTTCCAACATTTCACATACCATGGAGGAGTGTCTATTGCAAAATTAAGTTGCTTACTGATAAATCAGGGCAAAACATGTGAAGAGAATTATTAATGAAAGTTGATTAATTGGGGCTGGGCACCCCGTTGCCAGCTCTTTTTGCAAAATTATTGGATAAGCGGATGTATATGCCACTAGTCCATTGGTGAAAGTCTGTCCGGAGTAAATGACAAGATTGAAAGATAAAAACACCACATACTTCCTCATGAGCTATAAAACATTGACACAAATAAGAGATAGTAGCTTTTGAATTGTTTAAAGGTAGCACATGAAGTATTTACTTGGAATGGCAGAAAAATACCACATAATAGGTAGTTATGGTGGACACAAATGGCATGGGTTTTGGCTCAAGGTTTGGATGCACGAGAAGCATTCCCTCTCAGTACAAGGCTTTGGCTAGCAAGGTTGTTTGAAGCAAACACAAGTATAAACCGGACAGCAAGACTTACATAAGAACGTATTGCAAGCATTATAAGACTCTACACTGTCATCCTTGTTGCTCAAACACTTTTACCAGAAAATATCTAGACCTTAGAGAGACCAATCATGCAAACCAATTTTCAACAAGCTCTACGGTAGTTTTCCACTAATAGGCTTAAACTACATGATGCAAGAGCTTAAACATGATCTACTTGAGAGCTCAAAACAATTGCCAAGCATCAAATTATTCAAAACAATATACCAACTACCACATGAAGCATTTTCTGTTTCCAACCAAATGATCAATAAGTAAATGCTGCGGCTTTCAGCTTTCGCCATGAATACTAAAAAGTAAAACGAAGAACAAGTGTTCACATGAAAAAGCGGAGCGTGTCTCTCTCCAACACAAGCAAGCTGGGATCCGATTTTATTCAGAAAACTAAAATAACAAAACAAAAATAAAAGCACACGGACGCTCCAAGTAAAGCACATAAGATGTGACGGAATTAAAATATAGTTTCACTAGAGGTGACCTGATAATTGTTGATGAAGAAGGGGATGCCTTGGGCATCCCCAAGCTTAGACGCTTGAGTCTTCTTGAAATATGTGGGGATGAACCACGGGGGCATCCCCAAGCTTTGACTTTTCACTCTTCTTGATCATATTATATCATCCTCCTCTCTTGATCCTTGAAAACTTCCTTCACACCAAACTCAAAGCAATCTCATTAGAGGGTTAGTGCATAAATCAAAAATTCACATGTTCAGCAAGGACACAATCATTCCCAACACTTCTGGACATTACCCAAGGCTACTGAAATTTAATGGAGCAAAGAAATCCACTCAAACACAGTAAAAGAGGCAATGCGAAATAAAAGGCAGAATCTGTCAAAAACAGAACAGTCCGTAAAGACGGAATTTTTCGAGGCACTTAACATGCTCAGATGGAAAAGCTCCAGTTGAATGAAAGTTGCGTACATATCTGAGGATTACTCATGAATTTTTTCAGGATTTTTCGAATTTTCTACAGAGAGAAAAGCTCAAAACCGTGACAGCTAACAAATCTGTTTCTGCGCAGAAATCCAAATCTAGTATCAACTTTCTTATCAAAGACTTTACTTGGCACAACAATGCAAGAAAATAAAGATACAAAGGTGTTGCTACAGTAGCAGCAAAACCTTGACTCAAAATAAAACAAAAATTGCAGAAATAAAACAATGGGTTGTCTCCCATAAGCGCTTTTCTTTAACGCCTTTCAGCTAGGCGCAGAAAGTGAAAATCAAGTAACATCAAGAGAAGAAGCATCAACATCATAATTTGTTCTAAAATAGAATCAAAAGGCATCTTCATTCTCTTTCTAGGGAAGTGTTCCATACCTTTCTTAAGAGGAAATTGATATCTAATATTTCCTTCTTTCATATCAATAATAGCACCAACGGTTCGAAGAAAAGGTCTTCCCAAAACAATAGGACAAGATGGATTGCATTCAATATCCAAAACAACAAAATCAACGGGGACAAGGTTATTGTTAACCGTAATGTGAACATTGTCAATCCTCCCCAAAGGTTTCTTTATAGAATTATCAGCAAGATTAACATCCAAATAACAGCATTCCAAAGGTGGCAAGTCAAGCATATCATAAAGTTTCTTAGGCATAACAGAAATACTTGCACCAAGATCACATAAAGCATTACAATCAAAATCATTGACCTTCATTTTAATGATGGGCTCCCAACCATCTTCTAACTTCCTAGGGATAGAAGCTTCAAGTTTTAATTCATCTTCCCTAGCTTTAATGAGAGCATTTGTGATATGTTTTGTAAAGGCCAAATTAATAGCACTAGCATTGGGACTTCTAGCAAGTTTTTGCAAGAACTTAATAACTTCAGAAATATTACAATTATCAAAATCAAAACCATTATGATCTACAGCAATGGGACCATTGTCCTCAACACTTCGAAAAATTTCAGCACTTTTATCACAAAAGTTTCAGCAGTTTCAGGCAATTTTGCAGGCTTTGTAGTAGAAGTAGAAACATTGCCAACACCAATTATTTTACCATTGATAGTAGGAGGTTTAGCAACATGTGAAGCATTAACATTACTAGTGGTGGTAATAGTCCAAACTTTAGCTATGTTATTCTCTTTAGCAAGTTTTTCTTCTCTTTCCCACCTAGCATGCAATTCAGCCAACATCCTAATATTGTTGTCAATTTTAACTTGGATGGCATTTGTTGTAGCAAATGACTTAGTATCTTTAACTTCATTAGGCATAACTTTCAGTTTTAAAAGATCAACATCAAGAGCAAGACTATCAACCTTAGAAGCAAGAACATCAATTTTACCAAACTTTTCCTCAACAGACTTGTTAAAAGCAGTTTGTGTATTAATAAATTCCTTAAGCATGACTTCAAGATCAGAGGGTACACTCCTACTATTGTTGTAAGAATTACCATAAGAATTACCATAACCACTACCACTATTAGAAGGATATGGCCTATAGTTGTTGTTACCAAAATTATTCCTATAAGCATTGTTGTTGAAATTATTATTTTTAATGAAGTTCACATCAACATGCTCTTCTTGAGCAACCAAAGAAGCCAAAGGAACATTATTAGGATCAACATGAGATTTACCATTAACAAGCATAGACATAATAACATCAATCTTATCACTCAAGGAAGAGGTTTCTTCAACAGAATTTACCTTCTTACCTTGTGGAGTCCTTTCAGTATGCCATTCGGAGTAGTTGATCATCATATCATCAAGAAGCTTTGTTGCTGCACCCAAAGTGATGGACATAAAAGTACCTCCAGCAGCTGAATCCAATAGGTTCCTTGAAGAAAAATTTAATCCTGCATAAAAGGTTTGGATGATCATCCAAGTAGTCAGTCCATGGGTAGGGCAATTCTTTACCAAAGATTTCATTCTCTCCCATGCTTGGGCAACATGTTCATTATCCAATTGCTTAAAATTCATAATGCTACTTCTCAAAGATATAATTTTAGCAGGAGGATAATATTTTCCAATGAAAGCATCTTTACATTTAGTCCATGAGCTAATACTATTTTTAGGCAAAGATAGCAACCAATCTTTAGCTCTTCCTCTCAAGGAGAAAGGAAACAATTTCAGTTTTATAATATCCCCATCTATATCCTTATACTTTTGCATTTCACAAAGTTCAACAAAATTATTAAGATGGGCAGCAGCATCATCAGTACTAACACCAGAAAATTGCTCTCTCATAACAAGATTTAGTAAAGCAGGTTTAATTTCATAAAACTCTGCTGTAGAAGCAGGTGGAGCAATAGGAGTGCATATGAAATCATTATTATTGGTGCTAGTAAAGTCACACAACTTAGTGTTCTCAGGAGTACTCATTTTAGCAAAATAAACAAGGCAAAACCGAAATAAAATAAAGTAAAACAAGTAACTAATTTTTTTGTGTTTTTGATATATAGCAAACAAGACAGAAAATAAAATAAAGCAAGACAATAAACAAAGTAAAGAGATTGGGTGTGAGAGACTCCCCTTGCAGCAGCAACTAGAAATCCCCGGCAACGGCGCCAGAAAATGTGCTTGATGCGCGTAAAGTCACACGTCAGTTGGGAACCCCAAGAGGAAGGTATGATGAGCACAGCAGCAAGTTTTCCCTCAGTAAGAAACCAAGGTTTAATCGAACCAGTAGGAAATCTCGAAGCTACGAAGGTTGTTGGTGCAGGAATGTAGTGCGGCGCAACACCAGGGACTCCGGTGCCAACGTGGAACCTGCACAACACAATCAAATCACTTTGCCCCAACTTAACAGTGAGGTTGTCAATCTCACCGGCTTGCTGAAAACAAAGAGTTAAACGTATGGTGTGGAAAATGATGTTTGTTTGCAGAGAATGAAAGAGAACAATGATTGCAGTAGGTTGTATTTCAGATGTAAAAGAATGGACCGGGGTCCACAGTTCACTAGTGGTGTCTCTCCAATAAGATAAATAACATGCTGGGTAAACAAATTACAGCTGGGCAATTGACAAATAGAGAAGCATAACAATGCACATACATATCATGATGACTACTATGAGATTTACTTAGGGCATTACGACAAAATACATAGACCGCCATCCAGCATGCATCTATGCCTAAAAAGTCCACCTTCGGGTTAGCATCCGCACCCCTTCCAGTATTAAGTTGCAAGCAACAGACAATTGCATTAAGTACTGTGCGTAATGTAAACGATACAAATATCCTTAGACAAAGCATCATTAGGTTATCCCTAGTGGCAACAGCACATCCACAACCTTAGAACTTTCTGTCACTGTCCCAGATTCAATGGAGGCATGAACCCACTATCTAGCATAAATACCCCCTCTTGGAGTTACAAGTATCAACTTGGCCAGAGCCTCTACTAGCAACGGAGAGCATGCAAGATCATAAACAACACATATAAGATAGATCTATAATCAACTTGACATAGTATTCAATATTCATCGGATCCCAGCAAACACAACATGTAGCATTACATAAAGATGATCTTGATCATGATAGGCAGCTCACAAGATCTAAACATGGAAGTACAAGTGGAGAAGACAACCATCTAGCTACTGCTATGGACCCGTAGTCCAAAGATGAACTACTCACGCATCAGTCCGGAGGCGGGCATGGTGATGTAGAGCCCTCCGGTGATGATTCCCCTCTCCGGCAGGGTGCCGGAGGAGAACTTCTGAACCCCCCGAGTAGGGTTGACGGCGGCGGCGTCTCTGTATCTGTTCTGGAAAATTGGCTCTCGGTACTAGGGTTTTCGGGGACGAAGGAATAAATAGGCGAAGGGGCAGCGTCGGGGGAGCGAGGAGGCTCCCTCCCCATAGGCTGGCGCGGCAGTGGGCCCAGCCGCGCCGCCATATGGGGTGGGCCCCCTGCTGGCCTTCCTCGACTCTTCTTCGGTCTTCTGGAACACTCCGAGGAAAATAAGGCCGTAGGCTTTTGTTTCGTCCAATTCCGAGAATATTTGCAGAAGTACTTTTCTGGAAACAAAAACAGCAGAAAACAGGAACTGGCGCTTCGGCATCTTGTTAATAGGTTAGTTCCAGAAAATGCATAAAAACATTATATAGTGTGAATAAAACATGTAGGTATTGTCATAAAACTAGCATGGAACGTAAGAAATTATAGATACGTTGGAGACGTATCACCGCTCCCCCGCTCCGCACTCAGAAGAGAGGTCGCACTCAGAAGATAGTCGACATCCCGTCGGTTCCTCCCAAGAGACCTTATGACAGGACTGAAGCGGAAAACGCCGAGGTAGTGGCTGCCTACAATAAGGCTTTTTTTGCACCAAAAAAGCCCGAGCCAAAGATGGTATATGATGAAAAAGCCAAAAAGTGGGCTAAGTCCTTCCTTGATGGCCCATCCCAGATATCGATGAATCTGCCATCTGACTATGGTCGTGAACTTAAGAGGCTAGCACGTGCCCAGTCTGAGCAGAACAAGGGAAGAAGTGCAAAAAGCGGGAAACAAATTCCCCAGCTCGGACAGCAGAAAAATCAATCGGTCGCCCCGCTCATAGTGTGTTCCGATGTCGACAAGGACTTCAATGCCGCTATGGATCAGGACCTGGAATTATTGGATCGCAGAGCCCTGGCTGCTGCTAAAGAACTTGGTATCACTGTATCACAGGCCAAGGAAAATGCTACCGCCATGGGTATGAGCCTTGGTCAACTTTTAGGCTATGAAAGTGCGCCACTGTTAGAGATGGCACGGAAATATGTCCAAGGGGAGCCTATGGTCAGTAATGTGGAGCTCGCGGGTCTATCAACACATATGCGAAATCTGCATACCTGGTACCTGCTGCACACATCAAAGAAGGGCGCGAAAGATTGGTTTCCGGTGGACGTTAGAGTGGACCATTTCTTCAAACCTTACATTATACAGATTCAACTGACTGAACTGTTCCAGTTATTCCAAAAGCGCGACCTCGACAAATCTATCCTCTCTTGCTATTGTCTGTAAGTGATTTATTTTCGTAATTAAGTCTCTAGCTCAGCTCGTTCATTGCCTGTATTATATTATCCTGACTATATATATATATATATATCCTTTTGTACGCTATTATGCAGAATGAAGATGCTGGAATGCAAAAGAACTCGAGTTTTTGAGATTGGGTTCGTTGACCCATATATCGTGAATTCACATAATTTAGTCAATTTCCCCAAAGACGTGGAGAATGACTGTGGCACCCCGATCCAGATGATCGAGTCACCCCATATACCAGTCCCAGAAACACTGGCTATATGACAGCTTGGTAAACAAAGGCATAACCAAATTTATTCATAAGGCTTCGAGTTCGAATTGATACAACATATTACATTCACGGGGTGAGGCTCCCGCTTTTGCGCAACGGCGCACACAACAGTATGTACATTATTTTTCTAACATCGGCCTCAAGCGGTAGTGGCAGCGGAAACATAGACGGTAGCGTGGCGACGACGGGCTTTATTCCACAGGGTTCTGCCTGGAATACGGGTTCCTAGTTCTCATAGAGCGGGTACGCGGCGACTGGTTCAGCAGGGTCTGGCCACATGAAAAGCCAGGTAAGTACTTTGACGTACTTGCAAGACAACAGCCCAAAAACAATCAAGGTCTACCTATATGGCATGGCATAGTTCAGAAAGTAACATGGCAGGAGTTCGGTTGCGAGGAGGAGTCCAAGCTTAACGGTTGGACATAACTTACCTACTTACCTTTGTAGGGGTGTTTCATGTCGTCGAGTGAGATCACGTTTCTCACTCAACAACCCACAACACAACTAGGCTCTCCAGCCTCTAGCCAACTCTGGCTTTAAACACAACTTTCCGAGTCCTTAGCCAACCCTGGCCTTAGACTCACAACAATTCTGGGGTTCGCTGGTTTCAATTTAATTAGTTCTCCAAGTTCGACTGGACTGACTCCTAGTGTGACTTGACCCAAACAATGTCCCATAACCCAGGGACAGGGCTAGAATCTAGATTACACTCTCGAGAGGTTGCAACATTTTGCCACACGCTGAAGTATAAGCTTGTACCGCCGGTACCGAAGTACTAGAACCAATCACGGCGGCAGCACAAACCCACACTTCCACAACCGTTTATCTTACCCGGACACTCCCCGTGTAGCCACCGACATAACTCTACGTCTTATGAAGAAGTGAATCCGGCACGTCCCCAACAGATGAGCGACGCCTAGCTCCGGAACCTTCACAAGCCTAGCCCCGACCACAAAGGTAACCGACTAGACTCGCCAAAAGGGTGGCATCAGGAGAGGCCTGATAAAATACATAGCTATGGTCCGCCCACGTGAACGACGCGTGGTTGTGCGGGGTGTTTGGTGAGTGGCACTAAGTGACTCAATCTAGTCGAGGGAGGTGATTAACTTCTTAGTCAAATTTATAACCAGTTTCCAACATTTAGCAAGCAACACAAGCATGGCATAAAACAATGATAACAACATAATACTTGCATGAATAAACATAACGACAATAATGACAACAATAACAATGACAATAACAATAGCAACAATAATAATAGTAATAATAATAATAACAATAATATAGTAATTTCCCCCACTTCCTCGGCTGAGGCGGGAGACCCTGCCATTGCCCCGAAAATGGGAGTGTCACCGTAAAAGAATAACCGAAAAGCATACATAAGAGAGAGAGCATCCATTCCACTCGGGGTTTACCCCGACGTGGTGTCAGCAATCCCGGCAAATAAAACCGCGGAAAAGTCAGCTCCCAGCATCGCAGTCCGGATGGCCTAAGCCAACCATATCCGACGGTGGGACAAGAGGCAACTAACACGAATGCCCCCAACCCCGAGGATCTTAAGCCGACATTCGTCCGCACCTCCCCTCGACGTTGAAGAAGTTGAAAAACCAAACAAAGCCCCGCAAAGCGAGACGCACAGTTAAACAATATAATAAAGTGCAGGAATTTAACATGCGATATGACATGCGACGTGCAGCTGACATTATTTCAACAGGCAAATAATTTCTAAGTCGACCAAGTTTGAGGTTGGGTTGGTGGCTTGCCTTCGGGTTCGAGAATCACTTCTATTCCGTCGGAGGGGTTTGGATCTAAAAGAATAGAATAAAATGCATCAAAAACCACTCCTATATGATTTTAAATAAATGCAAAATCAAATAATTCCAAATAATTCTTTTCTGGTCCCATTTGAAAGAGAAAATTCAAACAAAGCCAACAAAATTGGTTTCATATTTTTCTGACAAATATTCACAAAGATATTGCATTTCAAAGTTTGAATCAATTTCTGCCCTTTTTCAATAGAAAAATAAACAGGAAAAACAAAACAGAAAACTGTTTCCAAAATGTTTAAAAATCTGACAGCGGGACCCACTGTCAGTGACACATAACGCCGAAGCGTTTTCTTCCTCTCCCGCGCGGAAAAAAGAAAAGCGCCGGCGACGCTCCGGCGTGCTTACCGGCGAGGTTGGCGGCGGCTAGGGTGAGGCAGAGGGGAGGGAGAGGATGCGGCCGGGCTCAGGGAGGGCTGGCGCAGCTCTTGCGCGCACACGCGGGTCGCGGTGAGCTCGGACGGCAGCGGGGCGTCTTCCCCGGCGGCGGCAGCACGCGGTCGAGGATGAACACGACGGCTCCGGCCACCGTTCACCCTGGCGGGCACGGCATCGTCACCGCCATGTCCAGGGGAGGCTACGGGTGCAAGGAATTGATCGGTGGAGGGCTGGGGAATGCGAATCGTGCTGGAGTCAGTGCGGCGGAGGGGGGTCGATTCCGGCGATGGTGAGCTCTAATGGCCTTGCTACTGCGGTGGGGGGTGAGGGGGAGCTAGAGGGAGCTGGTGCGGTGCTCTGTGGTGGCCGGGAAGGTCCTTTTATAGCGCCTCGGAGATGACCGCCATAAATGGCGCGCGGTGGTGGACGGCGCTGGTCGCCGTCGCTGTTCTGGGCGGCGCGTCGCGGCGCGGGTGGCGGCTTCGCATGTCCTGCGGCATTGAAGAGCTGCAGGAGGAGAGGGGAGGCCAGGGGAGGGGTGGACGGCTTGGCGCGGCGGGAGCTGCCGACACGCGGTCGCGGCGGCCACTGTGTTGCGCGGCGCGTCGCCTAGCCGCGGCGAGGCTAGCGGATGGTGGCGTTGCGGCGTCCTCCGGCATTGAAGAGCACACCGGCGGAGGGGGGGAGGCAAGGGGGGGGCCGTGGAGGCGCGGCACGGTGGCGTCGACAGGTGGCGGCGACAGTGGCGTGCGGCGCGTCGCCGTGCGCGTGGCGCCTTGCGGTGGACGGCTTGCCGGTGTCGGGGAGGAGGTGGAGCGGCGTGTGGGAGGTGGAGGTGGACTGGGGAGGCACGGGGAAGCACGGGGAGCGGCTGGGGGGTCGGGCGCTCGCCGGCGACATCTGGCAACGCCACTGGCGTCGTGATGCCAGTGGTGACCACGATGGTGGCCATGCCAGAAACGGCATCAAGCCATAACTCACAAACCAGTGAACCAAAAAGAGTGTGGTTTGTTTCTCTGTGCGCCAAATGGAATTGTCTACAACTTTTCCAACCAGTGTTTGGGCTAATTCGAAAGTTGCTCTATAGAGATTTTTGAAAATACAGTACTGTCCAAAAAGGGGTATGATGTTTTGATGAAGTAAATGAAATCCAAAAAGGCTCCCAAAATTCCCTGAGGTGTGTGTGATCATGGTGAGTGTGTCTAGGGCTTGGGATCACAAGAAATCAAAAGTTTGCTTTGCACTTTGAAAATAACAAGAAAAAGGGCAGAATCTTAAGTGGAGAGTTTCTCTAAAATTTCTCAAACAAGGTATCAAATGTTTTTGCACATTTGGGCTACATATTGCCCAGGGATCACTCCCTAATTTTTGCAGAATTTTGGGAAAGATTTTTAAGGTACTTCCTTTGTAAAGCCAAAATGATGGGATTTTGGAAATGCAAACAAAGGAAATTAATTAAATAACATTTTTGGGTGAAATGAGCCAGCAACATGTTTGCCAAGTGGGAGAGAAACCAAAACACAAGATCCCAAACTTGGACAAGATTTTGTAATGGCTTGAGAATTTAAAAGGAGCAGATCAACTCAAAGGAAATTTAAATCCAAATCCCAATAAATGATTTTCCAGAAATTTTTTGAAAAGGCCAAATTTCAGGATGTTACAGACCTTCCCCCCTTAAGATGAATCTCGTCCCCGAGATTCCTGTTGCTCGTTGAAAAGATACGGATATTCTGTTCTCAGCAAATCTTCACGCTCCCAGGTTGCCTCTTCCTCTGTGTGCTTGTCCCACTGAACTTTATAGAACTTGGTGACCTTGCTGCGTGTGCGGCGTTCTGACTCATCCAATATTCTGACGGGGTGTTCCTCGTAAGTCAGTTCGCTGCTCAACTCCAATTCCTTAAAGTCAGCCTGCTTGGTTGGAGGTGAGATGCACTTTCTTAGCTGGGATACGTGGAAGACGTCATGTACTTCAGCTAATTCCTCGGGGAGTTCCAGCTGGTAAGCTACTGACCCCATCTTTGCCAAAACCTTGAAGGGTCCAATGAATCTTGGGGCTAGCTTTCCCTTCACGTGGAATCTTTTCAGGCCTTGAGGGGTGTTACCCGAAGATAGACATAGTCGTCTTCCTCGAACTGAATCTGACGGTGTCGTCGGTCATAATAACTCTTCTGGCGGGATTGCGCGGCCTTGAGCCGGTCCCGAATCAGACGTACTTGCTTTTCTGCCTCCAACAAGTCATCGGGCTTGAAGATCTTGCGGTCCCCAACTTCTGACCAGTTGAGCGGGGTTCGGCATTTTCTCCCATACAGGGCTTCAAAGGGTGACATTTTCAGGCTGCCTTGGTAGCTGTTGTTGTATGAGAACTCTGCATACGGTAAACTATCCTCCCAACCTGCTCCATAGGCGAGCACACACGAGCGGAGCATATCCTCTAGAATTTGATTGACCCGCTCGGTTTGACCGTCTGTCTGTGGGTGATAGGCCGTGCTGAAGGATAGCTTGGTCCCCATGGCATGGTGTAGGCTGTCCAAAATTTGGAGGTAAATTGGTACCTCTATCCGACACAATGGTCTTCGGGACTCCGTGGAGTTTGACAATCTTGTTCACATAGAGTTGTGCCAGCTGGTCCGAGCGGTATGTCGTCTTGACGGGAATAAAATGGGATACTTTCGTCAAACGGTCGACAATGACCCAAATAGAATCATTTCCTCGACTGGACTTGGGAAGTCCGACAATGAAATCCATGCTTATGTTGTCCCATTTCCACTCGGGCACCTTAAGGGGTTGAAGATCCGGCGGGTTTCTGATGCTCGGCCTTCACTAGGTTGCATACATTGCAGCTTGCGACGTAGTAGGCGATATCCTTCTTCATACCGGACCACCAGAATGTTTGCCTCAAGTCTTGGTACATCTTGGTGCCTCCCGGGTGAATGGAATAGGCAGACTCATGGGCTTCCTTGAGTATCTGTTGTATTAGTGTGGTCTTGTAGGGCACACAAAGGCGGGTCCTGAAGCGGAGTACCCCTTGGTTGTCCAACGAAAAGTCCTTAGCTGGCCCAGTGGTATCTTAGCCTTGATCTTGTCTAGGTTGGGTCGTTGGCCTGCTCGGTCTTTATCTCTTCTTCCAGATCAGGCTTCACCTCCAAGGTGCTTAGGTAGGCCTTGTTCCCCACGCACAAGTTTAGCTTCGCGAATTCTTTCTCCAGACTTGGACGTACTTTAGGTGGCTTCCTGCTTAGAGCATCGGCCACCACGTTGGCCTTCCCGGGATGATAATGAATCCCGAGGTCGTAATCCTTGATTACTTCCAGCCATCTCCTTTGCCTTAGATTGAGGTCAGGCTGGGTGAAGATATACTTCAAGCTTTTGTGGTCCGTATAAATCTCACACCTTCGCCCAATGAGGTGGTGTCGCCAAGTTTTCAGGGCGAGTATGACGGCGGCTAACTCCAAGTCGTGGGTGGGTAGTTGAGCTCGTGGGTCTTGAGTTGCCTCGACACATAGGCGATGACCTTGCCTTCTTGCATGAGTACGGCTCCTAGCCCATTTCTGCAGGCATCACAATAGACGTAAAATCCTTGGCATCATCCGGCAATACCAGAATTGGGGCGGTGGTCAACCGAGTCTTCAGCTCGTTGAAACTCTCTTCACATTCATCTGTCCAGGCATACTTGCGATTTTTCTTTAATAACTCCGTCATGGGCTTGGCTATCTTGGAAAAGTTCTCAATGAATCTCCGGTAGTAACCGGCCAATCCTAGGAAGCTCTGATTTCTGACACATTGGTGGGGTCTTCCAATTTAGAACATCGGAGATCTTTCTGGGGTTTACAGCCACACCGGCCCCAGATAACACATGCCCTAGGAATTCCACTTCCTTTAACCAGAACTGGCATTTGCTGTACTTGGCATAAAGTTGTTGCTCGCGCATTCTTCCAAGAACTAGCTTGAGGTGTTCGGCGTGCTCCTCCTCATTTTTGGAGTAATGAGGATGTCGTCGATAAACACTACACAAACTTGTCGAGGTACTCCATGAATACTTGTTCATCATGCCCATGAAGTAGGCTGGGGCATTTGTCAGGCCGAAGGACATAACGGTGCACTCATATAGTCCATATCTGGTGGTAAAGCAGTCTTGGGAATATCGCTCTCGCGAATCTTCAGTTGATAGTATCCCGTGCGAAGATCAATTTTTGAGAATACCCGGGCACCACGAAGTTGGTCGAATAAGTCATTGATCCTTGGGAGTGGGTACTTGTTCTTGATAGTAACATCATTGAGAGCACGGTAGTCAATACATAACCGGAGAGTACCATCGCTCTTCTTTGCGAACAAAACCGGTGATCCCCAAGGTGAAATGCTCGGGCGAATGAATTTCTTCTGAATCAGTTCGTCAAGCTGCTTCTTCAGTTCCACTAGCTCGGGACTGGTCATACGGTAATGTTTCTTGAATATTGGGTTTGTTCCCGGTATGACTTCAATAGCAAATTCAATATCACGGTCAGGGGCATTCCGGGTAACTCATCTGGAAAAACATCTGGGTATTCACTGACCACATACACTTCCCCTATCTCCGGGGCTTGAGCGAGAAACATCTTTGCATTTATCTGGTGAGGTTTATTTGGCACATAAGTGGTACGGATGCCTTCTGGGTTGGTGAGAGTAACTGCCTGGTTGCACAGTCGATCTGAGCTGCATGCTGAACTAACCAATCCATACCTAGAATAGCGTCGAGACCGGGCACATTGAGGGTGCTGAGCTGGGGAAATTTACTTGATTGATGCTGATTGTCAAGTCTTGACACATGGTGTTGGTTTTCATCTCAGAGGCGGGGGTTTGTATCACCAAAAGATGGCCCAAAGGAGAAACGGGAAAACGGTGTTTGGCAACAAAATCTTTCGAGATGAAAGAATGGGAAGCTCCAGAATCGAATAAAATCAGTGCGGGTTTAGTGTTGATAGTACACGTACCGAGCACTACATCCGAAGCCTCAAATGCTTCCTCTGCCGACATGTGGTGGACACGGGCAACCTGAGGTGGTTTGGTTGCCCCGGCAGGGTGGTTGTTGCCGGAGTTGTTGCCGTTGCCATTGTGGAGAGGGCAATCCTTGATGTAGTGGCCTGTCTTGCCACACTTGAAGCAGGAGTTGTCTCTCTTGCAATCATCCACTAGCGGGCGCTTGTGGTAGAATCCCTCGCGGGGGTATCCTTCCTTCTTGGGCTGGTTCCAAGTGTTCGGAGGTGTTGAGGTGTGGTTGTTGGGCGGCCATGAGCGGGGCTTTGAGAGCTCCTCATGCTGGCCTTTGCGGGGCTCAAACTTCCGCTTGTGAGTCATAGATTGAGCGGTGCTCCTTCTCTGAAATCAGCGCTGTGTTAATCATTGACTGGAAATCCGGGAACTGCAGAACGCTGAGCTGAGTCTTAATGGTCTGATGCATCCCTGAAGAAACCTATCCTTCTTTTTCTCCTCTGTGCTGATGTCATCAGGTGCATAGCGGGCAAGGTGGTTGAACTTTGTCAGATATTCCCCAACGGACTTGCTGCCTTGCGTAAGTGCTAGAAACTCTTGCTGTTTCATCTTGATCACGCTCGAGGGAATATAGGCCCTGCGGAATGCTTCCTGAAATTCCATCCACGTGACCGGGGGTGCATCGCCTCTTGCCTCCTTTGGTTGTCCCACCAATGCTGGCAGGGCCTTCGAGGTAGTGGGTGGCGAAGGGCACTTGGTCCTGTTCTTCCACGCGAGCCAGTTCCAGTTTCTTTCCCATAGCACGGAGCCAATCATCAGCCTCAAGGGGTCATCGGCATATGCAAACTTGGGTGGTTGAGTGCGCTGAAAGTCCTGCAGCTTTGAGCGGCCTGTGGTTGGAGCATTACGGGCTTGCATATAGGTGCCAAATTCTTTCATGATCTGAGTCATGTGCTGGTTGTGGCGTTCATCCATCATCATCATAAACTGACTTGGGCTTGGTTCCTGAGTTGGAGGAGGAGGAGGTGGTTGCGGCGGCTCGGGATCCTCGCCAGCTTGTCGTGCGGAACGACGAACCGGGGCTCCTTGGCTGCCACTTGCACCAGTATTGGGCCTCATCCTGAACTGTTGAATGTAACGGCGCGGATCATGAGCATCCATACGGGGAGGGGTAACATCCAAGATAAAACCAAATGGGAAACACAGTTTGCAAAAGAAACACAAGCATGATGTTATACAATGGATGATGGGGTTACAAGATCCAAGCACTATTTTACAAAGATGCAAGATAAAGATGCAAGCTACTCGCATAAGATACAAGGTACAAGCACAGGGTACAAGCTGCA
Source organism: Poa pratensis (assembly GCA_947311845.1). Taxonomy (NCBI): domain Eukaryota; kingdom Viridiplantae; phylum Streptophyta; class Magnoliopsida; order Poales; family Poaceae; genus Poa; species Poa pratensis. The sequence continues at coordinate 30,694,021 of CAMZMU010000111.1, read as the reverse complement.
GAGTGCAACTCCCACTACGTTATTCAAGCACGCGATACATCGGAAGGTATGATACACTAAGCGATGTCGTCTCAAGCGTCTAGAACTCCATCTCGAGGGGTGTCGCTGGCGTGGTGGTGTCGAGAGGCTCCTCCGCGGGACTGTAGTCGGGTGAAGCGCGGTCGTCACGGGGTCTCCGGAGGGAGGGGTGATGCTGCCTGGACGCGACGACGCTGAGACCGAACGGGGAGGTGTGCGAGTAGAAGTAAGTGGCGCTACGAGTGCGGGAGGTGGCGTCGGAGCGGGAGACGTGGAGCGACGGGCAAGCCCCCTCCTAATCAGCTCGAGGGAACCGAGCCTAAAGGTGGGGAGACGAGATGGGTGACCGGAAGCTCGCGTCATCTCGGCCAAAGCTACGTTGGCGCGAAGTGAGGCAAACTGGAGAAGGGTGGTGTGAAGGTACTGGTGGAGGTGGGTGGTGTACTGAATAAGGCGTAGAGGGGTGAGCTAGTGTCACCTGGGTTGGGGAAAAGGGTATCCCCGTTGTCTACAGCCAACCTTGGAAAGTAGATGTAACGAGTGCACTGCCTCATCACGGGGTCGACGGTGCGGAGGAACAGGATGGCATCTCCTGCAGCCTCCTGGATGGCGCGAGACGCCTGGTGCAGACACCGGAAGTGAGACCGTGCTCGACCCCTGTGGACAAGGGCTGCGGACGGAGGCGGACGGTGGCGTAAAACTCCGTGGTGGCCCTGTCGAGACGGTTCTGGTACAATTGGTAAATCGGGAGCGGTGAGTCGGGGTAGAGGTGGCCCCAGATCTCCCTCAGAAACTGCGGAAAACCAGGAACGTGCATGGCGGTAGTCTCAGCGAGCAGCTCTGCCATCTGAGACAGAGACAAAAATCAAAGAAAGTGAGCGTTAAGATTAAAAGCACAACCGACAGAGAAACAAGGAAACGTCGTCAACATAACGAGTCTATTCTACGCCGTCCAAGAACTAGGGTATCCTACAGGCAGTTAGGCTCTGATACCAAGCTCTGTGGCACCCCGATCCAGATGATCGAGTCACCCCATATACCAGTCCCAGAAACACTGGCTATATGACAGCTTGGTAAACAAAGGCATAACCAAATTTATTCATAAGGCTTCGAGTTCGAATGATACAACATATTACATTCACGGGGTGAGGCTCCCGCTTTTGCGCAACGGCGCACACAACAGTATGTACATTATTTTTCTAACATCGGCCTCAAGCGGTAGTGGCAGCGGAAACATAGACGGTAGCGTGGCGACACGGGCTTTATCCACAGGGTTCTGCCTGGAATACGGGTTCCTAGTTCTCATAGAGCGGGTACTCGGCGACTGGTTCAGCAGGGTCTGGCCACATGAAAAGCCAGGTAAGTACTTGACGTACTTGCAAGACAACAGCCCAAAAACAATCAAGGTCTACCTATATGGCATGGCATGTTCAGAAAGTAACATGGCAGGAGTTCGGTTGCGAGGAGAGTCCAAGCTTAACGGTTGGACATAACTTACCTACTTACCTTTGTAGGGGTGTTTCATGTCGTCGAGTGAGATCACGTTTCTCACTCAACAACCCACAACACAACTAGGCTATCAAGCCTCTAGCCAACTCTGGCTTTAAACACAACTTTCCGAGTCCTTAGCCAACCTGGCCTTAGACTCACAACAATTCTGGGTTCGCTGGTTTCAATTTAATTAGTTCTCCAAGTTCGACTGGACTGACTCCTAGTGTGACTTGACCCAAACAATGTCCCATAACCCAGGGACAGGGCTAGAATCTAGATTACACTCTCGAGAGGTTGCAACATTTTGCCACACGCTGAAGTATAAGCTTGTACCGCCGGTACCGAAGTACTAGAACCAATCACGGCGGCAGCACAAACCCACACTTCCACAACCGTTTATCTTACCCGGACACTCCCCGTATAGCCACCGACATAACTCTACGTCTTATGAAGAAGTGAATCCGGCACGTCCCCAACAGATGAGCGACGCCTAGCTCCGGAACCTTCACAAGCCTAGCCCCGACCACAAAGGTAACCGACTAGACTCGCCAAAAGGGTGGCATCAGGAGAGGCCTGATAAAATACATAGCTATGGTCCGCCCACGTGAACGACGCGTGGTTGTGCGGGGTGTTTGGTGAGTGGCACTAAGTGACTCAATCTAGTCGAGGGAGGTGATTAACTTCTTAGTCAAATTTATAACCAGTTTCCAACATTTAGCAAGCAACACAAGCATGGCATAAAACAATGATAACAACATAATACTTGCATGAATAAACATAACGACAATAATGACAACAATAACAATGACAATAACAATAGCAACAATAATAATAGTAATAATAATAATAACAATAATATAGTAATTTCCCCCACTTCCTCGGCTGAGGCGGGAGACCCTGCCATTGCCCCGAAAATGGGAGTGTCACCGTAAAAGAATAACCGAAAAGCATACATAAGAGAGAGAGCATCCATTCCACTCGGGGTTTACCCCGACGTGGTGTCAGCAATCCCGGCAAATAAAACCGCGGAAAAGTCAGCTCCCAGCATCGCAGTCCGGATGGCCTAAGCCAACCATATCCGACGGTGGGACAAGAGGCAACTAACACGAATGCCCCCAACCCCGAGGATCTTAAGCCGACATTCGTCCGCACCTCCCCTCGACGTTGAAGAAGTTGAAAAACCAAACAAAGTCCCGCAAAGCGAGACGCACAGTTAAACAATATAATAAAGTGCAGGAATTTAACATGCGATATGACATGCGACGTGCAGCTGACATTATTTCAACAGGCAAATAATTTCTAAGTCGACCAAGTTTGAGGTTGGGTTGGTGGCTTGCCTTCGGGTTCGAGAATCACTTCTATTCCGTCGGAGGGGTTTGGATCTAAAAGAATAGAATAAAATGCATCAAAAACCACTCCTATATGATTTTAAATAAATGCAAAATCAAATAATTCCAAATAATTCTTTTCTGGTCCCATTTGAAAGAGAAAATTCAAACAAAGCCAACAAAATTGGTTTCATATTTTTCTGACAAATATTCACAAAGATATTGCATTTCAAAGTTTGAATCAATTTCTGCCCTTTTTCAATAGAAAAATAAACAGGAAAAACAAAACAGAAAACTGTTTCCAAAATGTTTAAAAATCTGACAGCGGGACCCACTGTCAGTGACACATAACGCCGAAGCGTTTTCTTCCTCTCCCGCGCGGAAAAAAGAAAAGCGCCGGCGACGCTCCGGCGTGCTTACCGGCGAGGTTGGCGGCGGCTAGGGTGAGGCAGAGGGGAGGGAGAGGATGCGGCCGGGCTCAGGGAGGGCTGGCGCAGCTCTTGCGCGCACACGCGGGTCGCGGTGAGCTCGGACGGCAGCGGGGCGTCTTCCCCGGCGGCGGCAGCACGCGGTCGAGGATGAACACGACGGCTCCGGCCACCGTTCACCCTGGCGGGCACGGCATCGTCACCGCCATGTCCAGGGGAGGCTACGGGTGCAAGGAATTGATCGGTGGAGGGCTGGGGAATGCGAATCGTGCTGGAGTCAGTGCGGCGGAGGGGGGGTCGATTCCGGCGATGGTGAGCTCTAATGGCCTTGCTACTGCGGTGGGGGGTGAGGGGGAGCTAGAGGGAGCTGGTGCGGTGCTCTGTGGTGGCCGGGAAGGTCCTTTTATAGCGCCTCGGAGATGACCGCCATAAATGGCGCGCGGTGGTGGACGGCGCTGGTCGCCGTCGCTGTTCTGGGCGGCGCGTCGCGGCGCGGGTGGCGGCTTCGCATGTCCTGCGGCATTGAAGAGCTGCAGGAGGAGAGGGGAGGCCAGGGGAGGGGTGGACGGCTTGGCGCGGCGGGAGCTGCCGACACGCGGCCGCGGCGGCCACTGTGTTGCGCGGCGCGTCGCCTAGCCGCGGCGAGGCTAGCGGATGGTGGCGTTGCGGCGTCCTCCGGCATTGAAGAGCACACCGGCGGAGGGGGGGAGGCAAGGGGGGGGCCGTGGAGGCGCGGCACGGTGGCGTCGACAGGTGGCGGCGACAGTGGCGTGCGGCGCGTCGCCGTGCGCGTGGCGCCTTGCGGTGGACGGCTTGCCGGTGTCGGGGAGGAGGTGGAGCGGCGTGTGGGAGGTGGAGGTGGACTGGGGAGGCACGGGGAAGCACGGGGAGCGGCTGGGGGGTCGGGCGCTCGCCGGCGACATCTGGCAACGCCACTGGCGTCGTGATGCCAGTGGTGACCACGATGGTGGCCATGCCAGAAACGGCATCAAGCCATAACTCACAAACCAGTGAACCAAAAAGAGTGTGGTTTGTTTCTCTGTGCGCCAAATGGAATTGTCTACAACTTTTCCAACCAGTGTTTGGGCTAATTCGAAAGTTGCTCTATAGAGATTTTTGAAAATACAGTACTGTCCAAAAAGGGGTATGATGTTTTGATGAAGTAAATGAAATCCAAAAAGGCTCCCAAAATTCCCTGAGGTGTGTGTGATCATGGTGAGTGTGTCTAGGGCTTGGGATCACAAGAAATCAAAAGTTTGCTTTGCACTTTGAAAATAACAAGAAAAAGGGCAGAATCTTAAGTGGAGAGTTTCTCTAAAATTTCTCAAACAAGGTATCAAATGTTTTTGCACATTTGGGCTACATATTGCCCAGGGATCACTCCCTAATTTTTGCAGAATTTTGGGAAAGATTTTTAAGGTACTTCCTTTGTAAAGCCAAAATGATGGGATTTTGGAAATGCAAACAAAGGAAATTAATTAAATAACATTTTTGGGTGAAATGAGCCAGCAACATGTTTGCCAAGTGGGAGAGAAACCAAAACACAAGATCCCAAACTTGGACAAGATTTTGTAATGGCTTGAGAATTTAAAAGGAGCAGATCAACTCAAAGGAAATTTTAAATCCAAATCCCAATAAATGATTTTCCAGAAAATTTTTGAAAAGGCCAAATTTCAGGATGTTACAATGACCTGACCACCTTCTTAACCATGCAACATTTCTGTACGGAAATACTATTTCCTTACAACTTCAGGTGAGTGTTTCTGTCTTGTACATATTTTTATTTGGCTTTCTCGATGTTAAGTGTAATTGATGAGCTATGTATGTCTGCTTTATGTAAACGTCCGCAGGTCACACTGGATTCTGCTAAACATTCAACCTGACAAGTCCAGAGTTGAAGTCCAGGACTCATTAAGTTGGGACCAAGCGTTGTGGTCCGACATGAAAGAAATGCTCAACAAGTAATTTCAATCATTATCGCATTATATCGCCCTCTTTCGTTCGTTCCCTGATGTCAAGTAATTAATAACTCCTTTGTTCATGTTCTTTGCCAAAGCAGGTGTTGGAAAATTTTCAAACAGAAGGTAGAAGGTCCATTCAAAGATGAGCTAACTTTTAAATCGGTGACATGTCCGCAGCAGCCACTGGGGAGTAATTTATGTGGATTCTACGTTTGCGAGTTCATTCGCGAGTTGACCACTGAGCGGAAAACAATTCATTTCACCGACATGCGGGAGACGCTCGACCCAAAATTGCGCGTAGGAGCAATTCAAGAGGAATTGGCGGGATTCCTGCTTAGGGAGGTCATCGATGAAAAGGGAGAACATTATGCTTCGGACGATGAACTACATATCCCTTGATGGCTTGATCTATCTCCATGTAATTAAATAGTTGTATTCTCGCAAGAGATCGAATATTAATTATGTATGCATCAACGTGTACTGTGTATATAGTAGAGCGTATAATATGCGTACGGAAATGATGGAGAGCACGTCGGCGATGCGAAGAAGGGGGGGACGACGGAGGCACCGACGAGAGGGAGAGGGGGCACCGGCGAGAGGGGGCACCGGCGAGAGGGAGAGGGGTCACCGGCGAGAGGGAGAGGGGGCACCGGCGAGAGGGAGAGGGGGCACCGGCGAGAGGGGTCACCGGCGAGAGGGAGAGGGGGCACCGGCGAGAGGGAGAGGGGCACCCTAAACCCTAAATACCAAAAAAAAAAAGGCACACATTGGTCCCGGTTCTTAATACGAACCGGGACCAATGAGTCTCCCCCAGGCCCAGCCAGACCTGGCCACGTGGCCACCCATTGGTCCCGGTTCTTGGGCCAACCGGGACCAGCATTGGTCCCGATTGGCCAGTCCCGGTTGGGCAACCGGGACTGATGGCCCAACCCAACCGGGACCATAGGGCATTTTTCTAGTAGTGGGCTTGACACGGGAGGCCCGCTAAGGGTTTCGCGGGATAGAATTGCGGGGCGGCGTCGCGGCGCTGCGGGACGTCCCGCGCCACTTGAAAGTTGATGAATGGGTGTGATGGCTTTGAGAAGCTGACGACAAGAACGCTCACTTGCTTGCACTGGATGGAGCCGAGGAGAGGCTTTCCCTGTGCCACGCCGACGTCCTCGACAGTGACACCCTCCGCGCCGCCTTTACCGGCTGCGACGGCGTCTTCCATGTCGCCTCCCCGGTGTCCAACGACCCCGTCAGTTCACTGGCCGCTTCCAGGACCTCGACACGCTCGCATGGAGTGTACATGCATGCATAGGGCCCTTACGGTTAATTACCTATATATACATGCATGCACGCGCGCGCCTCCGACGTCGTCGTGGTCACCCTGCCCAAGTCCGGCACGACGTGGATCAAGGCCCTCCTCTACTCCACGGTGCACCGAAGAGACCACCCCGTGGACTCCTCCGGCCACCCGTTCAACTCCGTCAGCCCGCACGAGTGCGTCAAGTTCCTCGAGTGCTTCAATTTTGATTTTGGATTTTGAAGTTTCGTCTGTACCGTGATTTTTGATCATGAATTTCCAAAATTGATCGACTGCATAGAAACTTATTTGAACATTCAGAATATTTTTCAGCAAATTCCCTCTGATCAACGGTGTCCACACAATCTGAGAAAATTATATAGAATTAAGTGCCAATTTTGATAGGCTTTGGAAGATGTGTGCAGACCACCTGAAGCGGCAACCACTCAGTGGAGAAGACGAGAAAAAGATGGAGCTTACCGCACAGTATGAATTTGTCCGATTCTCCAGTCCTCTAATTTGTCCGATTCTCCTGTCCTCTAATTTGTGTTTGCGTCGCCATGTTAAACAAGTCCCAGAAAAAATGGACGCGCACGTGATAACTGCGGCGCGTAGGCATAGGCGTACTGAAATATTTTCCGGCTCCAACCAGATTATATGATCAGCAAATCCCACGTTTCGCTCATAAAAAAATCCGAACCTATCCGGTGGTTGTTACTAATATGATTGAGAATATGATCTCGTTTTTGGTCTCTTCTGAAGCCAAAGGAATCAAATCAACATGGCAATCAACGAGAGAACCAAGTTGTTGGTGCAATTATTAACTGAAATCTTTCGTGACGTCCTTACGGATAAAGAAAATGGGATATTCTGTACTCCCCCGGATCCGAATTTAGTGTCGTTAGCCGTATACAAATATGTATAGCCGTAGCTCAGTTTCTCCGTTTATTTCAGATCAGAGGGAGTAGTAGTTTTTGTCAGTCAAGTTACTTGTCGAGAACCTACATGTGATAGGATGGTTATGATGGTGGTTGTACCCTTAACCCACCAGATGTTTGAGTCTGATGTTTCTCATTTAGACGGAATATTCTTCAGTAGGAGGCGACGTTCCCGTCGACAAAATATTTTCTGCTAGAGCCAATTATTAATCTAAACCGTACCTCCACCGAAATTGATTTATAAACATAAAGTGGATTACTTTTTGAGATTTTTTCTTCCCAGAAAAACAGTAAGTAGAATAAATGATTTGCTTGGTGAGATTGTCGAATCAATGGAGACATGTGAGAATGGAACATGATGCACTTGAGTGTCATCCCATTACCTTATCCGAGAGATACAAAAACTCCAGTCAAGCATGTCGCGAGATCATCAAATAAATAAAATTCTTAGGGATTCACCAAGTGATATATATGATCAACTATATTTCATTAAATGATCAAAGGTGCAGAAAAAGAGACAATGTTTTATAGCTTTAAAGGTTTTAAATAACCGGGTTGTCCAAATAAGAGTATTCTTGAACTTTAATAATTTGATTTGAAGAGCTGGATCATATGGTAATGTACCAGATGACATGAATCATTCGAAGGGAAACAAATATAAATGATTGTCAAGTCATTTATAAAGCTAGACTGGAAAAAGGAATTTTCTTCAAGTGCGAAACATTGATAGCGACAAAGTAAACATTGTCATATCAACTACTTGAGGCTTTAGTGACTAAAGTAGCATAGATAACTGCCTGAGATAAATGTGAGACATTTATAGCGAGCTAAAAGATATTTACATAAATGAAACAGAAAGCATTTCTGGATCATCTATCCATGGAAGTAAACTTGAAAGTCAGTGGGAGATGAATATTAATTTCAAAAATGACAGACGGACCGACAGGGCAAACAGAGCTTGGACAGAGCTCCATCCCCCAAGCAGTGAGGGCACACGTTTTTAGGCGTGGAGTTCATAAGTCGTTCAAAAGAAAAGTCCGTTTTCTAGAGGACTGACAAATAAGCTGGCCGATTCAACTTTGCATTATTTTGTACAACAATCAAAAAAAGTTACTATTCATGGTGCATGAACAACCCAATGGTTATCAGTTGACTATTGCACAAAATGAAGGAACTTGTTTTTGTTTTTTTAAGAGAAGTGAGTAGTTATAATGTCCATTTGATTGTGGAGAATTAATTTCTGCTAGTTACTTCTATGGATTAAAATTAAGAAATAAGACACCGCCGTGGTCCTTCATTGATCAAGACTACTCATCTTGCCCAAAAAAGAATTGACCTGCGCACGTATCTGTTAAAAAACTCAACTCTTACCGACAAAAATACTCAGGTCAGTCCTTCAGAATCTATGGCTTCATTGACTGAGTCTCGGTAACTCGCTGGTGATTAATATAGCAAAAGTTGTTTGCTTTCTATATATAGCCCGGCTAAGTGACTTTTCTCTTCAGAAATATAGCAACGACAGTTGTTTGCTTTCTATATAAAGGTGGGCTAAGTGACTTTTAATTTGTCTAACAAAATATAGCGACAGTTGACCTGCCCAATGATTAAACATTATGTGTCCCTCATGAATTCGTGCACAGACGAGAAAAACCTATATATGTATAGCAACTGCTTGTCAGCATGCCAAGAAATTTAAAGGAATGAAATTCTTACATATATATTTCTGATGTGAATTGGCTGGTTTGTATGACAGTATATTCCTATAGGAATTTGTATGAGAATTTGTTTCACAGTACGCTTAACACGAAAAACAATCGATCCGTTCAAATCTTTTGATATAGTTCTTGAGATGTGCTTGGGTACACCCCTTTACAGTATTTGCAGCTTTCGATGCAAACCAGTGGTGCGAATTAAAACTTAACCCCCTTGTTGCATTAAAGGGTAGAATAGTCTACCTACTCGATGGCATGTTAGGTAGTTAGGGAAAAAGAGGTAGTAAGCACGTATTCTACAGAAAATATATTCTTTTACCGAAGCACACCGAATAATTCTTTGTCGTCCCTTTTATTTAGATACTTTGCCGTCCCTTTGGCGCAGTCAAACGAACACTGGTACGTACAAAGACAAGTATCTAGGAATCACCTGGACATGGTATTACAATTTCTTTCTGCTCATCTTTTTTTCAGGGATGTTTACATTCGTATGTTTTTTGGAATCTGGCGTACAGCTGTGGAGTGGGACCCGCTGATATGATGGGATATGCATTGTGAACAGAACGTATGATCATGCACCAAGGTAGCTGTTCTATATATACACCCACGTCGATCGCATCTAAGATCATCTCGTGCTAGCTCAAGTGTGAGTATTCAGAAAGTTCCAAAAACGAGTAGCTAAGCCGGCCAATCGCGATCAGGTCGGTCTCAATAATGTCTCAGAAGCAGCAGCTAGTTTGTGTGACGGGAGCAGGAGGCTTCATCGGGTCATGGGTGGTGAAGGAGCTCCTCCTCCGTGGCTACCATGTCAGGGGAACTGCCAGGGATCCCGGTAAGTACCACTTGACACTAAGGATGGCAATGGGGCGGGTTCGGGCAGATATACCAAAACCAGATCCAAATCCAAATCCATCAGCGTCACTCTGGCCTACCCACGAAAGTATCCATGGGCATGGATGTCGCCCCATATCCAAACCCACCGGATATCTGGATATCCATGGATATCCACGAGTAATACATCGGAATATTAAATCAACAATAGTTCAACCAGAAAGTACTTAAAAAAATATGTAATTATGTCTCGAGACTTCCAGGAGATGAGGAGTTGAGGCGGCTGCGTGCGTGTGTGTGGATGCGTTAATTATGCGTGGGAGTAGTTTAGAGTTAGCAATAATTAGTAATTATGTGAGTTTGGGTCTGGGTGAGTTGGGCCTAAAAAAATTAAGAGATGGGTCTGGAAAAAAATACATGTTTCGCTGACATGTGGGTCCCACATGTAAGTCGGGTATCCATTGGATATCCGTGGAGCAAAATCTTTGCCCGTGCCCACCCCATGAGTTAGCGGATATCCGCCCCATGAAATCCATGGACAAAAACTGTCCTCCAAACCCTTATCCACCGGGTCGGATATCCATGGATACCCGGCTCCATGGATAAAATTGCCATCCTTACTTGACACCATGCGCGCACGTTAGTCGATGATCTCATCTTGCTGTATCGATCGGCCTCTGGTTGATTCATCAAATGGCGTGATTTGTTTGTGAAGCTGACGGCAAGAACGCCCACTTACTTGCACTGGATGGAGCCGAGGGAGGCTTTCCCTGTGCCGCGCCGACGTCCTCGACAGTTACACCCTCCGCGCCGCCTTTACCGGCTGCGGCGGCGTCTTCCATGTCGCCTCCCCGCTGTCCAACGACCCGGTCAGTTCACTCGTCGCTTCCAGGACCTCGACACGCTTGGATCGAGTATACATGCGTGGAGCCCTTACTGTTAATTACCTATATATGATGCCCAGAAACTCATCCCGGCGGCCGTGGAGGGGACGAGGAACGTGATCAACGTGGCGGCGGACATGGGCGTGCGGCGCGTGGTGTTCACTTCGACCTACGGCGCTGTGCACATGGACCCCAACCGGAGCCCCGACACCTTGCTCGACGAGACGTGCTGGAGCGACTACGACTTCTGCAAGCAGACAGGCGTAAGAAGCTCATTTCTCTCTCCAGCCCATCCCCTGCCCCCTCACGTCCAGTCTTAGGGCTGTTTACCCAGTCAGTTAAGTCTCTACTTGCAAAAGTCGAAAGTTCTAAGTCAGTGACGATCCCCGATCTTATCCCATTCATACAAATGAACATATACTATCCTTTGATTCAAAGGAAAGTCATAGGATTCTTAAAGGATTTTATCCTACAAGAAATTTTTCTATGTTAGTCGTTTGATTCATAGGATTAGTTTCTATAGGAATTTTTTCCATAGGAATTTTTGTACTACATCCCAAAGAAATTCTAACATTCACTCCAACCGCTTTTTACAATTCTTTTGCCATCAAACACAAAGTACTCTTCCTATAAGATTCAACTAGACATGACATTCCAATCCTATGAGTTTCATATTCCTACACTTTTCCTATGGCATGAATCAAAGGAGCCCTTAACAATCTTCCATGCAGAACGTGTACTGTTGTGCGAAGATGATGGCGGAGAAGACGGCGATGGAGGAGGCGGCCAAGAGGGGCCTGGAGCTAGCCGTGGTGGTTCCGCCTGTGACGATTGGTCCCGAACTGCAGCAGAAGATCAATGCCAGCATGATCCACGTCGTCAAGCACCTCACGGGCGTGAAGGCCACCTACCCCAACATCGTGGCCACCTACACGGACGTCCGTGACGTCGCCCGCGCGCACATCCTCGCCTACGAACACGCCGAAGCACGCGGCCGTTACCTCTGCGTCGGACACGTGCTTCACCATGGCCAAATCCTAGAGCTGCTCAGGGACCTCTTTCCGCAGTACCCCATCACCTCCAGGTATGAATAGTACGTGAAATCCATCCATTTTACTTGCTTGATCTCATGCGTCGCATGCTCACATGCACTGAATATTTCATGCAGGTGTGAAGACGACGACAAGCCGATGGTGAAGCCGTACAAGTTCTCCAAAGAGAGGATCAGTGACCTGGGATTGGAGTTCACTCCGCTCAGGGAAACTTTGTACGAGATGGTGATATCCCTGCACGAAAAAGGTTACCTGCGGCTGCCGGTTCCTGTGTCAAAGCGTGCACGGCTATGAACCAGGATCGAACGCCTGATTAGTAGCCCTTGCCGACAGACCTTGCCACGCGCAATTGCCTCATATGTTTGTGTTTGAAACAAATTAGAGTCAAATAAATATATACATGTATTGTATCCCTATACAAATAAATTTGAATTGTTACATTGTTTGTAATAACATTAATTGGATTTTGGCGGTTGTCTAATATTAATGTGACATAATTTATACACAAACTTAAAACTCGCAAACCAGTATCTATACATCAATGTCCACATGAGTTTCTGTGATGCAAAATATGATATAGTTGTTATATTTGGATTCCTCTAATTTTTCTAATCGATTTAGACATTTTATTTGTTAAATTTTGATTTACGGATTTGAAGATATGAATAATTCCATATTAAATGAAAAAAAAAACGACGGCTTTAGTCCGGGTTGGTGCCTCCAACCGGGACTAAAGGGGCTTGCACCGATCCCACCTTGCCACAGCCCCTTCAGTCCTGGTTGGTATCACCAACCGGGACTAAAGGTCCCGTTTGACCCGGGACTAAAGCCGTGTGGCGTCCTAGCCGTTGGAACCGGGACTAATGCTCACATTAATCTCGGATCCAAACATGACCGGGACTAAAACTCCGAACGGAAGGTCTATTTTCTACTAGTGTAACACTCCTTTCAAAGAAAAAAGAGAGGGCCTAACACTCGTTCTACCAAGATTTGGGCCAAAATTGGCAAGCCGGTAAGGATACAAGGCCTAGAAGTCAAGAAGGCTCTAGGAAGGGCCAAGTTGGTATGTGACCCCATTAGCTACCGTTAGAATGAAACCCACCAAATCAATTATACATGTCTGTTTAATACATCACAAGTGCAAAATAAATTATAGGACAAAAAATATGTCTGTTAGCGAATAAAAACAACTCCTCCCTTCATTCCTAAATATATTTTTACCTATTTCACATGTTAAATACAGAATAATGAGCGAACATACACACTAAATCGTATCTAGATACATATAGAGACATGTGAATATGAAAAAAAATCTAAAACATCCTATATTTAAAAACGGAGAGGAGTAGTTTTCAAACAGGCACCCCCTTTAATAATTGACGGCTTAGCACTAGCAGCCCTATGCGCTCTGGTCTATCTCTCGAGTAACTCCGAATTGTTTATGGCTAGAAATTTTGTCTTCTATCTTTATTCTATGGTACACACAATTCGGATAACATACCAACTTGTGTACGAACTCGAGTGGTGTGCATTGCATATTTGCATCATTGGCTAGATCAAAACCTGTATGAACGTATGCCACTATTCACAAGGATCCCTAATGATTAGTACTGGATTTGCGACGGCCACTATATATAACTCTTTAGTACATATGGATCTCGAAATTACATGTAAATAAATGAATGAAATATACTATACTCCATGGATATGTTAACCTCATTCCTCTACCTCCCGCAAGCATTGTACCTTCCCATGGAAATTGGTTGCTCACTAGGTGTTTGTGCTATTGCCTAGCTGATCCGTTGACTTATATTTCTGTTCAAATAATGACATCTCTGCTGCTATGACCCGTTGAATTAACAATTATTTATTATTTATACTAAAATTTGTTACTACTTTTTATTACTTGGATCCAAGTGATGTAGGCCCACTTTGTTGAGGAAAAGATGAAATAGCTGCCGAGCTCGAGTGAGTTTGTTCTAAAAAAAATATTGTAAAATTCTTTAAGTTTCATAATGATATCTTTTAAGCTGCTATTTGGAAAAAAAAATACTGGAGTAAATAAGATTTATTTTGCCTTTTTGGAGCCATAATTATTTTTGTCAACATAAGTTAACGTATTATTTTACAAAATGAAATGCAAATCTGTAGAGGACATCTATATGTAGCAATAAAATAAATTTGGAAAATTTAAATATGTTTTTTTTATTTTATAAATTGTAGGCTCTCCGGAGCTCGCGAACCAAAGCTTCGCTCTCCTCTTCCTCCAATTAAAATATTTACTAAACCTTGACCAATAGACATAAAAATAAATAAAAAATCGCACTCCTCCTCGATGAATTATCTATGGTATACGAGCTAGTATCCTAAATATTTTGATAAAGATCTAGACTAGAGTGTACAATCTAACTCATATGTCGACAAGGGTTTCAGAATTGATGATTTTCTATATGTATGTATAGGTGTAAACAAATAGAAAAGTAGTATATGAAAGTTGTCTACGTGGCATTTTTATATGTCTCATATGTTACATATGGCTGTTTAAAACATCACAGGTGCAAAAAAAATGATAGGACAAAAAATATGGCTGTTTAAAACATCACAGGTGCAAAAAAATGATAGGACAAAAAATATGGCTGTTTTAGACAACACAACTCCATTTGCCTCTATTTCCATTAATTGCATGTCACGTTATTGGCATCTATGTTACTCTCAGTATGGCTAGTGTACATAAATCTCAAAATTACATACGCAACTAAATGAATGAAATATACTATACAATATTGTTTCGCCTTGCACTTACTACTAAGTACATAAATATGACTATTTGACATGGAGATGAGGAGATTTCATGCATGTATGTTTACTGTGTGACGCCTTGCTTCTGGAACCTGGCCTTGCGCTCCTGGGAGAGCATGAGTGCGAAATGGGTGAGCTCCTCCTCATTGGTGCCTCTTTTCTCGGGCACGCTCTTTCCCGTCTCCACGTCCACCCTGCACACGCTCCTCTTGAGCAGCGCCTTGCCGACATCGACGAGCCTGTTGAGGTTCTCGGTCGTGGAGACGTCGACGGAGGAGGTGTCGCCCTTGAGCTCGTCGTCCTGGATGCGGAGGTAGCGCTTCTCGCAGCGCAGCGCCTGGAAGAGAACGGAGGCCTCGATGTCGACGAGGTCGGCGCTGGCCTGGCTGAAGCTGTCGATGAGCGGGGAGGCGCCGTTGTTGTAGAGCCAGCCGAGGATGCCCCACCTGCCGCAGGTGGCGGCGTCGTACTTCTCCTCCACCTTGGCGGAGCCGGTGCCAAGCGAGAGCACCATGAACTTGCCGTAGTCCGCCGGCTTGATCGGGAAGAAATCCTGGTTGCCCAGCAGGATCTGCTTGCTGACGTCTGTCATCGCCAGCATCGTCTGTACGGGGGTATCCATGCCAACATGTTAAACAACAGAGGACAATATATACATAAAACGACGTCACCAAAAGGAATTAGTGTTGTGCATTATATTCTTTAGCATTTTCTTCAAGGGAAGACGAAGACAGAAACTGCTATGAGTCTATGACTCACCGGGTTGTTTGCGGCAACGCCTCCGTCGATGAGGTTGAAGGCCCGGGTCTTGCCATCCTTGCCCTGGGTCTCGAAGTGGTGGCCGGGCAGGTAGGTAGGCGCTGCGGACGTGCTGATGCAGACGTCGGAGAGGAGTGCGTTCTTGGAGACGTCGTTCCGGGCCTGTATATACATCACAAACGTAAGTAGGGCTCGATGAAGAGGAAGTAGCGACGAGCGCAGCTAGCAGCTGCATGTATCATCACTATGGGGGTACGCACTTCGTATCTGGAGAAGACGGTTGGCTGGAGCAGCTTGATGTCGAAGGTGGGGATGACGATGTTCTGCAGCGCCTGGCCGACCCGCGTGTCGCCGAGCAGCCCTTTGACGACGGAGTGGATGTACTCTCCGTCGTACTTGGGGCCCCTCATGCTCCTGAGCAGGCCCAGAGGCCCGGCGCTGACGGCAGGGAAGATCTTGGGGCAGTGCTCCAGGTAGAAGTTGTTGATGTCCTTGGCGGCGAAGAGCGGGCGGCCCTGCGCGTTGGGCGCGGTGAGCATGGCCGTCACCAGCCCCCCGGTGCTGGTCCCGGCGATCACGTCGAAGTAGTCCGCGAGCCTCGCGTCAGGCCCGTCCAGCTCCTGGAGCTTCTCTTCTAGGAAGGCGAGGATGGTGCCGGGGATGATGCCGCGGACGCCGCCCCCGTCGATGCTGAGCACGGTGACGATGCTCCCGTAGGACGGCGGCGGGGACCTGGGCGTCATGGCCGAGGACGAGGACGGGAGGCGGCTGAGCCCCCGCTGCACCGGGTCTAGGGTTAGGGACCCGCTGCTCCCTTTCAGCGACATGGCTCCCTCCCTACCACAAGGCTAGCTAGCTCTGCTCCGTTCGTCCCTTGCAAGCTGACGCAGCTCCCTTGGACCTTTGAGTTCAGCTTTTTGTTCTTTCCTACGAACTGTGCTCCCTCTCACTTGTGTCGCTCTCTGTTGCTCGACCTGTTGTTGTGTTGAGTTGTGGCTGAGGCAGATGAGCTGCACCACTCCATTATATATACAGAGGACAGGAAATGGCCGGCTCAGAATTACGAACGTTCGCAGCATGCAGCTCTGAGACTCTTCTCCGAGGAATGGGCGCACCGCGAGCGATTCGAGCGAGTCAAGAGTTGAGGCAGTCTGCACGCGCACGAGCACGACGAACCTGACCGCCTCGATCAGGTAATGCCGCACCAGACATACTACGTAATAAATGGATCAGGTCAAGCGCAAGCAGAATGCAGACCCGATCGACACGCCATTTGCCTCTACGGTACGTGCATGCTTCCTGGTCCATTCCGGCTGCTGCTGCATTTCGCTTTCTTCGGACGCATACGCTACTACGTGGGCTGCACCGAGAAAAACTGCAGCTAATTAAACCCTAACGCCACACTTTGTGACACTTGCTGCACGAAACGTTCCGCTGGTTTTAGGGTTAGTTAACATTTGGCGGAGCGGCGTTCAGGTGGTGGCGGCGTTCCAATAAATTCTTCCCGGTTTCAGTCCCGTCTCGGCGGCGGCGACGACGAGAAGTTTGTGGGAGTGGCGTGACTCTCGAGTACTTCTTCTGGTGGTGGTGTCCCACAAACTTCTCATGATTTGTTTGGGTTCCGGTGGTTTCAAGTGTCAACCACACCTGAGTTCTGGCCTCGCACGTGCCATTTGACCATGATAGCTGCAGGCAATCAAAACAGCGGATTACATTTACAAGTTTATTTGGACTAGGTGAAAATATAGACAGAAATTTGTGGTCCACTGCAACAATGATTTTATTTTTGTGTCTTGTGAAACAAATGTCACAAGCCCACACAAAGTGTGGTGTTCGTATCCTTGGAATAATAAAGCGTGGTGTTTGCTGCAATTTTCTCACCGCAGCCCGATAAACTAGTGCGTGCCGTTTACTGGTCACAACCCAGCGTACTATTTCCGGCCACTTGGAGAAATTTGCGTACGTAGACTGAATCAGACTTGACCAAGAGCTATACTCCTGTCTGGCTATCGATTCTCTACCGATAGAAAATACAGATTATTTATGGGTTTTGACTAGTCACCAGTAGAGTGTAAATACAGATTATTTATTCAGGTGTGGCGTACTCAAATTCTAATGGTCCACTCAATGAGATAAGGAACCATGAATAAAGAATGTAGCAGGGTTGCTTTTCTCTTCGATCTTCTTCATCCTCCTTTCTCATCATCGGAGAATCCAGTAGTACAAATTAAATACTCTGTGTTTATTGATTCAGTTTTATTACGGGAAACATGTTTAATTAGTTCTATACACAAAAATTCTGCTACTTTTATCACCTACACATGAATAATTGGCAACACAAAGTTAGATCATGAGTCATGTTAAACAAAAAAAAAGTGCAACTAACACCACACTTAAACGAAACCTCTTTTACAGTGCACCAAATATTTTTATCTAATTAGTTGCACCTAAAGCCCAAATAATAGAATAAACCAATTAATCTTATTTTCGGTTCATTATTTGCAGCTAGCACTAGGTTTTTTGGTAATTGTTGTACCGGCGCGCCACCTCGCCGGGTTGTATCGCTGTCTCCACTTCACGAAGGTTCGGGTGCTCGGTCTAGTCCCTGCTATGTTTGTTTTTAAGATTTATTTTGTTTTCAGTGGTTTTAAGTGTCAACCACACCGAGTTTTGGCCTCGCACGTGCCATTTGACCATGATGGCCCTCACGCAACCAAAACATCGGATTACATTTACTAGATTGAGGTTAACAAGTTTATTTGGACTAGGTGCAAATACAGACAGAAATTTGTGGTCCACTGCAACAATGATTTTATTTTTGTGTCTTGTGCTTGTGCAACAGATGTCACAAGCCCACAAAGTGTGCTGTTCGTACTTCGTTGGTCACCACCCAGTGCCTCAGTACATGGTCGCCGCTGCTCCGTACACGCTATTGGCTTGGGAACGTACGTACAGTATAACGTATTGACCTGAGCATCGTTTCCACGCACGGAACTGCGTGCCGTGGAAAGGTCGTGTTACGCCGTGAGTGGACCAAGAAAGTTCCTTTCACGAGAATGGAGACTGCTTTGTTTTATCTGCACGTATTTCCGGCCACTTGGCGAAACTTGCGTCTCTAGACTGAATCAAGAGCTATGGCTATCGATTCTCTCCAGGCTAAGTACTGTTTGGGGGTTTTGACCACTGAGAGTCTGGAGTGTAAATACAGACTATTTAGGCGTCACAGCTGAGTTTCGAGGTTGTAGCAACACAAAATATTTTGACAGAGTACCAATCAGATCTAACCCTCCATTAAAAGATTCAAAATGCATCTTTTTAATCTTATAAACCCTGTGAACCGTCGTCATGTCTTCCCGATTTGAGCGCGGTCGTGTTCATCATGATGGGACATACCCGTGCTTCCCAGCCGCGCTGTCCTCCCTGGACGGAATAATGGCAAGGGAAAAACAGGTTCCGACAATCCGACTCGGTCGATTGCTGATAGGGTCAGGTGCTGCTTCTACGCGTCGCGGTGATGGTAAACGGCGTTGTGTTCCACGGTTATCAATCGGACTCTGCTGTTCGTGATGATCCGCTGCTAGTTGTTCACGCTAAGGACGCTAGCTTTCCTGGTCTATAGGTTTGTTTGTTAGTTATATTCTCGTCTCCAGAAGCTGA
The DNA here is from genome assembly GCA_947311845.1 of Poa pratensis. NCBI lineage: Eukaryota > Viridiplantae > Streptophyta > Magnoliopsida > Poales > Poaceae > Poa > Poa pratensis. The sequence continues at coordinate 30,674,875 of CAMZMU010000111.1, read as the reverse complement.
GACCTGCTACTGCTTGCAGGCCAATGGAAGCTTGCCGCATTGTTTTATTAAGTTCAACATGAAATTATCAAATTTAATTAACATAGCATATTGATCTAACATCATAGATAAGCAAAGCGAGCGTCTAGAGACTCGAGAGGGAGAGAGTCCCGTATTACTACTAAATTATATTGGTAACTACTATGCTCCCAAAATATTACTGAATATCTTAAAGACTCAATTTGCATGAAGAAGTATCGTCCTAAGACTAATAACATGTGCCACATAAGAAAAAATAAATCTGATCATCGATAGTGAGTTTTGTTAGCCTGCTAGTCTATATCTGAATGACATTCTACAAAATGTACTGTAATCTTTGTTCACTGGAATCTCATCTCACTACATCACGGTTGAGTTTTAGGGGCACTTAATAGTGCCCCTAAATGTCACTTTTCTGCCCCTAAAAGTATTTGGGGCACTTTTTTTAAGTGCCCAATTTACTTGTGTCTCTAAAAGTTTTAGAGGCACTTTATATTGTGCCCCAAGAAGTGCCCCTAAAAGTACTCATTAGAGGCACTATGGAAAGTGCCCCTACATTTAGGGGCACTTTGAGAAAGTGCCCCTAAATGTATATAATGGCACTTTGATGAAATGCCCCTAAATACTTTTAGGGGCACTTTGAGGAAATGCCTCTAAATACATTTAGGGGCAGTCTGAGGAAATGCCCCTAAATACATTTAGAGGCACTATCTCAAAATGCCCCTAAATGTATTTAGAGGCACTATCTCAAAATGCCCCTAAATGTATTTAGGGACAATTTGATTATCTGCCCCTAAATCAATCTGAGGCCTTTCCTAGCAAATTCAAAATGTCTCTAAATCTGTTATTCAAATCACATCACTCAATTGGAATCACAGTGTACAAATTCGAATCATCAACTTGTAAACATCACAGCACATCACAGTACAGCATCAATTCGAATCAAATCTGTTATTACAGTACCAGTTTCTAAACAGTAATATTTTGTTACAGGACCCATTATCACAGTACAGCATCAATTCGAATCACAGTGCACTAATCATAACTTCACAGCACATCACAGCGCTGAAACCTGAAAAATCACTTCACAGCACCGAAAACTTCACTTCACAGTGTCATCTAAAGCTTCACTTCACTGTATCTGCAAAATGTCAGGTAAATGGACAACTGTTAACTTAATTCTAGAAGAAAGAGAAGATGCACAAAGCTGTTAGAAGATGCACAAAGCTGTTAGTGAGAAGATGCACAAAGCTGTTAGTTCTCTGGTCATTCCTCTTTCCAACGAAGAAGAATGAACCACAAAGATAAGAAGGTTAGGTCCCCTGCTAGCCGGCGCCATCAGGCCGCAGATCATCAAGGGCTCCAGGCTCGCCCCAGTCGCTGCTCCAAGGCTCCCGGATGCAGGTCGACAAGGAGAGCTCTCCAGCTCTTGTCAGCTTCTCGCCGACAGCAGCTTCACCTGAAGAATAAGAACCATGGTGGTTCCAAATCTGAACTTGATAACCCTGAAGTTGTACTCATTGCTGCTACGTCGATTCGACCTCCAAAAGCATAAAGTGCAGGTCCAACAGCAGCCTTTTCATTACCACTGCCACAACTATGCACTATGCAGAGCTTTGAACTCTAGCTCGCTTCAATCCATTTCACTGAAATGACCACATGAAATGTGAAAAGCATACATGACAGAAACAAAGTCACAAAGTAATTCTGAATTTTGATCAGTGGGTATACAATCTGTGTATCACTGTTAATATCCACAAAATACAATAAAACGGGCTCTTTTTTACTGATAAATTGAGCTGTTTTCTAAGATTTGTAATGCATCTAAACAAGAACCATCTTAATCATAACTTTATGATTAAATTAACTGATCCAAGTTTATTCCCTGAAACTCCCACATAGTCCTAGTCATAAAACAATAGTATATCCATACCCATACATCTGCGGATCAGCCTGACAAAATATCAATGTTGAAAGCCAAGAATAATATGTGGAGCATAAAGACCTGTATAGAGAGTGTACAATATATGAATTGGTATTGTGAAGTAAAACTGTAAAAGACTAAATGATATATTATTTGTGTTTCAAATTGTGCTCTTGGAGATACTAAGAATGAATCATGATATGTGTACTGCAATTGAGGGCTCAGATTTCGTAGGTACTAACTTACTAATAATAAGCAGATACATTTCTTATCACAGAAACTAAGCAGTAGAACAACATTTCCCTAGAAGATCTGCCGGACGTGGACACAATGGCAGCAGAATCATAAGACAATATCATTGATTTATTGTGTGGGTATATAATAAATCATCTTGCCAAGTTAATAGCAGCACAAATTCTTCATTTAAACTTAGTATATTCAATGACCAAACAATAAACAGAAGAGGAGCTTCGCACATCCATGTCATTTTTGCTGCCAAACCAAAGATGTTCTATCTACTGCAGGTAGGATGCTTCAAGATTACCAAGATCTCTTGACCATAATAGCATATAAAACATAATAACATGCAGAAGCATTCAAGGATAACCAACAAAAGCTATTAAACCAACTGATATAACAAACATGGCGAGTTAGATGGATCTGGGTGGCAGGTACGTACTTACAGAGTGGTCTAGGTCTCTAGGAGGCAGCGGTGTAGTTTCTGGTAGGGTCGCATGAAGCATGGCGACCTAGGGCGGCAGCGTGGGAGAAGGAACATGGGTCGATGTCCCTGCCGCTGCGTCTTTCCAGAAGTCGCCATCGAGGACATGCAAACCAAAGCACCTGTTGACGCCACTCCACGCTCCGTGCAGGGCTCCACGTCCCGCCCAAGCTCGCATCTGGGGTGCCTGCAGAGATAGAGATAGTGAGAGAAAAATCTAGACAGTGGTTAGGTACGGAGAGGCGCCGACGCCACACCGAGAGGCGCCGTTCATCTCGGCCGCGACCCCGACGACTCGAGCGCCCACGACGACAAGGTCATGACGAGAGAAGGTGGACAGGGAAGGGAGGGGCTCGGGGTAGCGGGGAGAGAGGCAGTGAAGCGTGGGTGCTGCCGCGGTCGGTTCTGGCCGATGGGTAGGCCATCGCCGTCGCGAGAGAGAAGGGGCGCGCGGCCGACGAGGGTGGTGGTGGCGCTTCCGCCGCCATTGGCGGCCACCGGCCGGATTGGTGGATTGCTAGGGTTGGGGAGCGGGGAAAAACTTGGTGTTATGAAAAGCAGTTTGGAAACAAGATTAGCTACCTTGTTAACATATTCTTTTTCTAAACATAAAGCAATTGAATATCATCTAATTCATCCATGGTTAATTAAAAGGAGTGTTCTGATGATCAAATCAATTAATAAAGGCCTACACAATTTAATTTGCAAAGCCATTATAACATCACTACTCATATTTCCAAAGCCCACTATCTAAATCATTAAAGCCACACAAATTAATTCTCAATTTCATATGAATGAACAAGCCCACATAAGAGAATCAGCCCACAAGTCCATCTAGCGACAATTACCACTTGTCTTGCTCAAAAATAAATTCTACAAGGAGATAAGACCAATGACTAGTCATCTCTATCCACAAGCAAAATATCTAAGTTAACTTGAACCCCAAGTAATGCATATGTGTGAGAGCTTGACAACAAGTAGCTTACTCACCCTTGCAAATGAGGAGTCATCTACTTATGTGTCAACACCACAAACATCAGGCAGCACTATATAATCATCCCAGCAGCCAACTACAATACATTTTTCTCACATCCATCTTTCCAAATACAAACTACAAGCAGCCAGCCGCACCATATGTTTCCTATCTTAGAAAAAATACACCAGCAACGAATTTAGCAACTAAATCATCTCCCAAATCAGCCAGAACCCAAGAACATCTCAAGAACACAAAGAACCACCACTAAATCAATTTGCAGCTAGATAAATACACTCTAGGAAAACTGAAGCAGCGAGGAGGAGCAGGCTAGCCACAAGACGCAGGTTATCATCATTTTCCAGAAGACCAAGCTGCTCAACAACAGCAGGTTGATTCTTTGTGTGTGTGAGGCAGAGGAGAGGTGCTAGCAAGTTCTGTAAATGACAGGACAGTGATAGAAAGAGAGGAGAGGGGTGCAGTATTCTGATCTTATCAGGTTATATGAGGAGAAAGGAGGGATTTCTCTCAAATCTGCATAGAATTGCTATGCTAAATCATCACAGAGATAAAAGCCACAAATTAGCATATGTTCTTATTTAAAGAAGTGCCTCAGCCTTTGCATCATAGGCAGGGCCAAGAAATCAAGCACAGCAGATCTGTTCTTATCAGTTTATATCCATCTATCTAGCCATAGAAAGGCTGGATATCCACACTTTTACACCACAAACACAACCAGATCATGTATGCACATGATTTGGCAAGCAAATTAATATTCCAGCCAGTAAATCCAAGTATGAGCAGTATATGAAAAGATATTCAAGTTACCACTAATGCAAAGCATGATCTGATCATGCAAGATATTAAATACATAGGCACACTACATGGCAAGATCATGTATGCACATGATCTGTTGCTTACTAGCGGCAGCCAGGAACTAAAACACCCAAGAAAAGCAAATACAAGTATATAATGTATCTGTTATTATTAGTTTTCACAGCCAGATCTGTCCAGAGATATATCTACAAATTGCTATAGCACAAGTTTATGCAATAATCATGTACATGTTGCTGGACAGCAACTAGTTCATGTCCAGGAACCACAAATTACTCAAATCGGATGCACAACATTTATATCAGTCCCAAATCATGCATACATAACAATTGAGCAAGCTACAGAATCATCACAGTGAGACAAACGAGCTAAGCCGTCAAGAAATAAAAAGCTATCAAGCTCAAGGACTTAAACCTGAAGCTAAAATATATCCAATGGCATGTATTAGCACTTCACAATCATTTGCATAGCAACATAATAAAGGAGTCATCACACATCACTCTTCCGTTAACAGTAGGTTTAGTGGCCACACACACAGGCAGAGACCAATCCTCGGTAAGCACCACAAGCACAACACGATTCCTTGCACCAGTTCATCACCTGGATGAAGGGGAGCAGTAGCACAGACCCTAGAACAACTAGGAATAATTTTAACCATGTCCTAGACCGAGTGCAAGTGGAATTCAGAAATGAATTTCGTGAGAGAGGAGAGAAAGGCGGGAAGAGGAAGCATACCTATCGCACGGGCACGAACACTGCGGCGTGGTGAGGTAGTGCTCACGCTGCCGCAGCGGAAGTGCACCGCGAGACGACCTTGACCACCAGCCGCACCGTGGGGTAGAGTACCGGCGACGCCGTGGTTGCTTCTCTCTGAAAGCCATCCCGCCGGCGTCGTGGTTGAGGTAGGCAGCAACAGAAAGGGGTCGTGGTCGAGCTTGAGGCTCGAGGTAGAGCTCGTAGTCGACACGGAGCGGCGCTGCGGTCCAATTGGAGGCCGTGGCGGCGTGCTCGAGCTGGGCTCGAGGAGACGACCGTGGTCGACGGAGAGGCGAGGCAGGAGGCGCGGAAGCCGGGGAACAGCACCGGCGAGAAGAGCCGTGGCGAGTTAGGTTTAGGGTTCGCGGGTGAGCTCGATTGGGGGGCGGGTGGTGGTGATTGATTGTCGCGGCGGCGGGAATTGCCGAAGGAAAGCGGGTCGGAGTTCTGCCGGCAAGCAGCGGCGGCGCAGAAGACCGGCGACGGCCGGGGCAGCCGGAACGGCGGCGAATCGCCGGAGGTGGAGAATGGGGAACGAGTGAGAGAGAGATGGCATCGCGTACATGCGTGCTTACTTTTTTTTTTTTAGACTAGTACATGCGTGCTTACTAGGTCCAGGTTCCAGTGTACGTACGTGGTCTGGACCAACTTTTTTTTTTTGAGGGTTCGGTCTGGACCAACTCGTCCAGACTAATGTGAAGTACATGCTATTTGGCCATATAGGATTAGATCAGCCCATTTAGCTAATTAGGAAGAGTTTAACCTATTTCCTATAATTATATAGTTTGGTAATTTCCCAAATCAAAAATATTCTAACTTAAATGAATTATTTACACCAAATTAAAGGCCACAAAAATCAATTAAAAATATGCAACAAACTCTACAAAATATGAGGAATTTTTATGTAAGTTTTATTTGAAGTTTTTATAAATATTTTGTGGATATAAATTCTTTGTTATAAAATATTTTGTGGATATAAATATTTTTACGATGCATCTCATGACTATGCACAATAGCATGCTGATAGAGTTTTCAGTAGTCCTTATCAGGATTACTTTGCTATTTTTAGAACTCGGGTTTTATCGCAAACCCTAGAACCCGAAGGATTGAACGGCCATTTCTACCACAGGCAAGTTCATTCTTGCATATCCTTATTGAACTATTTTTATAAAACTATTTTCAAAAACATATTATTATCATTGCATTGAAAATCATGGCATAATTTGAAAACCCAAAAATCATGGATGTTTTAATTTCATAATGGCCTAATTTTAAAACCCTTCATTTGTTTTATGTTGCATTTAAATTTAAAAGAATAAATCCACAATTTAATTTCAAATTTTTCAAAACCCGATATAAGCAATATATAATCTTAGGGTATGTGTATTTTATTTTGACTAACACGAGTCCGTAATAGTATATAATGATCGAGGAATTCTTAATAAAATTTTGTAATTTATTTGGTTGAAATTGAAGTTCGAAATCAAAAGTTATAAAAGAAAAACAAAAAAGAATAAAGGAAAAGAACAAAAAAAAAGACAGCCGAGCCGGCCAAGCAAAGCAACACTGCCGAACCAGGCTAGGCCTGCAAAGCAAAGCAACGCAGCAGAAAAAAAAGGAAGAAAGAGGTGGCCTCGCCCACCAAGGCCCAAGCCCATATCTTTTTTTTTTGTTCTAACAAACGGTCTTTAATTAGCTGTGACTAGAAAAAGTTCGAAAAATAAATAAATTAGAAAATGGAAAGTCTATCTAGTACTTCCTCTGTTCCAAAATATAAAACGTTTTGGTATGTGAAATTAGCCTTCTAAAACGTCTTATAATTAGATACGGAGTTAGTAAAGATCGAAGATTTTTGTCTCCTGAGCTCGAGTGCTCCCTCCTATTCAAAAATTATATTTATAAGTTTGAAAATCCGGAGATAGCCAATGATATATCCTACGAACGTGCAAAATATCTTCTTCAAATACGTTGTATTTTGAGCTACGCAAAAATGAGAAAAGTGTAGATATGAATATGCATATTTTCAAATCTCTAAGTTTTATCAGATTTTTTATTTTCGTGTAGCCCAAAATCTAACGTATTTGTAATGCAAAATTTGCATGTTCGTGGGATATATCATTGGCATCCTTTTTTTCTGAATTTTTAGAAACGCACAAATATATTTTTTGAATTGTTTAAATAGAAGGCGAGAGCAAATAACACTTTCCGGGTAGTAAATCATTATTTCCCATTCTGGCCTCGTGGCCTATACCAAAAAATGGGATATGCATGTAGGCATGTGTACAAATTGCGTGCTCCTGCTACCATATAAAGAAAAGATCAACGCGGCCTAAACCTAATTTGAGGCTGGATACACTACTAGAAAAATGCCCTATGGTCCCGGTTGGGTTGGGCCATCAGTCCCGGTTGCCCAACCGGGACTGGCCAATCGGGACCAATGCTGGTCCCGGTTGGCCCAAGAACCGGGACCAATGGGTGGCCACGTGGCCAGGTCTGGCTGGGCCTGGGGGAGACTCATTGGTCCCGGTTCGTATTAAGAACCGGGACCAATGTGTGCCTTTTTTTTTTTGGTATTTAGGGTTTAGGGTGCCCCCTCTCCCTCTCGCCGGTGCCCTCTCTCCCTCTCGCCGGTGCCCCTCTCGCCGGTGCCCCCTCTCCCTCTCGCCGGTGCCCCTCTCCCTCTCGCCGGTGCCCCTCTCCCTCTCGCCGGTGCCCCCTCTCCCTCTCGTCGGTGCCTCCGTCGTCCCCCCCTTCTTCGCATCGCCGACGTGCTCTCCATCATTTCCGTACGCATATTATACGCTCTACTATATACACAGTACACGTTGATGCATACATAATTAATATTCGATCTCTTGCGAGAATACAACTATTTAATTACATGGAGATAGATCAAGCATCAAGGGATATGTAGTTCATCGTCCGAAGCATAATGTTCTCCCTTTTCATCGATGACCTCCCTAAGCAGAAATCCCGCCAATTCCTCTTGAATTGCTCCTACGCGCAGTTTTGGGTCGAGCGTCTCCCGCATGTCGGTGAAATGAGTTGTTTTCCGCTCAGTGGTCAACTCGCGAATGAACTCGCAAACGTAGAATCCACATAAATTACTCCCCGGTGGCTGCTGCGGACATGTCACCGATTTAAAAGTTAGCTCATCTTTGAATGGACCTTCTACCTTCTGTTTGAAAATTTCCAACACCTGCTTTGGCAAAGAACATGAACAAAGGAGTTATTAATTACTTGACATCAGGGAACGAACGAAAGAGGGCGATATAATGCGATAATGATTGAAATTACTTGTTGAGCATTTCTTTCATGTCGGACCACAACGCTTGGTCCCAACTTAATGAGTCCTGGACTTCAACTATGGACTTGTCAGGTTGAATGCTTAGCAGAATCCAGTGGACCTGCGGACGTTTACATAAAGCAGACATGCATAGCTCATCAATTACACTTAACATCGAGAAAGCCAAATAAAAATATGTACAAGACAGAAACACTCACCTGAAGTTGTAAGGAAATAGTATTTCCGTACAGAAATGTTGCATGGTTAAAAAGGTGGTCAGGTCATTCCCACGTCTTTGGGGAAATTGACTAAATTATGTGAATTCACGATATATGGGTCAACGAACCCAACCTCAAAAACTCGAGTTCTTTTGCATTCCAGCATCTTCATTCTGCATAATAGCGTACAAAAGGATATATATATATATATAGTCAGGATAATATAATACAGGCAATGAACGAGCTGAGCTAGAGACTTAATTACGAAAATAAATCACTTACAGACAATAGCAAGAGAGGATAGATTTGTCGAGGTCGCGCTTTTGGAATAACTGGAACAGTTCAGTCAGTTGAACCTGTATAATGTAACGTTTGAAGAAATGCTCCACTCTAACGTCCACGGAAACCACTCTTTCGCGCCCTTCTTTGATGTGTGCACCAGGTACCAGGTATGCAGATTTCGCATATGTGTTGATAGACCCGCGAGCTCCTCATTACTGACCATAGGCTCCCCTTGGACATATTTCCGTGCCATCTCTAACATTGGCGCACTTCATAGCCTAAAAGTTGACCAAGGCTCATACCCATGGCGGTAGCATTTTCCTTGGCCTGCGATACAGTGATACCAAGTTCTTTAGCAGCAGCTAGGGCTCTGGGTCCAATAATTCCAGGTCCTTATCCATAGCGGCTTGAAGTCCTTGTCGACATCGGAACACACTATGAGCGGGGGACCGATTGATTTTTCTGCTGTCCGAGCTGGGCAATTTGTTTCCCGCTTTTTGCACTTCTTCCCTTGTTCTGCTCAGACTGGGCACGTGCTAGCCTCTTAAGTTCACGACCATAGTCAGATGGCAGATTCATCGATATCTGGGATGGCCATCAAGGAAGGACTTAGCCCACTTTTTGGTTTTTCATCATATACCATCTTTGGCTCGGGCTTTTTTGGTGCAAAAAAAGCCTTATTGTAGGCAGCCACTACCTCGGCGTTTTCCGCTTCAGTCCTGTCATAAGGTCTCTTGGGAGGAACCGACGGGATGTCGACTATCTTCTGAGTGCGACCTCTCTTCTGAGTGCGGAGCGGGGGAGCGGCGTTGTTCCGTTTCTTCTGCTGAGACGGCTGCGCTGGAGACTGGTCACGCGGCGGCGGAGACGGCTGCGCTGGAGACTTGTGAGGCGGTGAAGAGGACGGCTGCGCTGGAGAATGCTGAGGCGGTGAAGAGGACTGTTGCGCTGGAGAATGCTGAGGAGTCGATGGCCTTGGCTGCCAGTTCGGAAGCACGATGAATTCCTTTGGCCATAGAATTGGCGCTTTCTTGGCTTCTCCAAGTTCAAGCACCTCCCCATCTTCACCTGCAGGGTGGTGCAGCTTCAGCTCCTCAAAATCTTTCATCACTGCATCCACCCCGACAACAGCGTAGCCATTTGGAACCGGAGCAAAATGGTAAGTTGGATTAGGTCCAATTGGTAGGGCATAGCCGACCGCCACCTTCATGGATAAGTTATAAACTTTCAGATGCAGCTCACAAGGCGTGCTCTCCGTGATATCATCCACTGGGTAGCGACGAAGAGGAGCCACTGCATCATCATTACCATCCTGGAGCTCCGTGGAAGCCACGCTGCTTTTCCGATTCGATGGGCCACCGGTACCATCGCATGCAGCTTCTACCATGTGCCGCTGAGATTGGCCGCTAGTACCTTGCTGGCTAAGTGCGTCAATTTGTTCCTTGTGCAGCTTTAATTCTTCTTCTATATTACGCAGCCGGTCTGCAGCAGCGCGTGCTTCCATTGCCTCCCTTTCCTTTCTCCTCTGATGGCTTCTATCAGGAAATTTCTTCCTGTGCTCGGGAATCGCAATTGTCTTGGGCTTGGAGCCTATCACGCCTCGTAACCGTCCGTCGTGTTCCTTATTCCCAAGGGCGCGTGTGAGCTCGTCATCCTCTCTATCGGGAATGAACCGTCCCTCTTCAACATCCTTGAATGCATTTCTAATTTCTTGGATGGGTAGTAGGGGATTTCTTTGTGTCGTCTGTTATATATGCACTTCCCTTCTGCGTCCAACGTGCCCCCATGCCCGTAAAACCAATTTCTTGCCCGTTCGGTCCATGAGTGGCTCTGGAGTGATCCCTTTAGCCAGATACTCCGCCTCAAGTTTCTCCCACTTAGGATGTTATGGGTAGCCACCAGGCCCCATAGTATGGTGGTACATCTTTAGAGCAGCATTTGCCGCATTTTTGCAGACTTTGCAGAGCTTCCTCCGATTTCTTGTACGCCACAAATTCTTCCCAGTCGTCCTTTATCTTCTCATACCCTTTATCGAAGTCTGGAGTCTTATTTTTCTTGACAAACAGGTTGTTCAATCTTTTCTTCCAGTTCTTGAATAGCTGCCCCATCTTCTTAAGTGCCCAGTCCTTGACTTTTTGCTCCATGATTTTCCGGGCAATCTTTTCTGCCTCTTCTGGATCCTCCTCATCTGAATCCACCTCTGGCGCCGGCAGGGTGAAATTAACCATGAGCTTTCTCCAAAGTCTTTCTTTGCCCTTCTCGCTGACATATAGCAGTCCTTTCTCCTTTGGCTGATGCCATTCTCGAACGGTGATCGGGATGAAGTCCCTAACAAGAACTCCGCATTGCTTTACCATTTTTTGTGCAACACCAGGGGGAGCAGTCGGTGTGCCGTCTTCAGCGACTCTTTCGATCCTGTACCTTTCTTGGTCGCCCAACTTTTTGGCTGGGCCTCGTTTTGTCCTTACAGAAGATTTGCTCGATCCGGAGGGCTAAAAGAAGAAAGAGCGTTAATATATGTATATAGACAGCAGAGGCTTAATTAATACAATCTTCGACTTCATTAATATATGTATATGCACCTCGCCGGAGTTTGCAACATTTAATGTTCCACCGGAGCCTTCGGCTTCTCCCTCGTCGGCTTCTCCCTCGCCGACTTCTCCCTCACCCCGGCCGTCGGGTTCTACCTCACCGGAGCCGTCTCTTCGGTTGAGAGACTCATCTCCCTCACCGGAGTTGTTCAAAAACTCCGTGGTGACATCGACGATATCTTCCCGCCCGTGGATTATATCTTCCGGCCCGTGCGTTATATCTTCCGGCCCGCGGATTATATCCTGGAGTATGTTTTCCTTTATTTCGTCTCTTTCCATAGTTTCTGCAAATTAAGAACAATGCACAAAATTTTAGTTGGGTAACTTTGTTCCTCGTAAACTCGTATCGTAAACCCGTAAACTCATATCGTAAACCCGTAAACCCGTAAACTCGTAAACTCGTATCGTAAACCCGTAAACTCGTAAACTCGTATCGTAAACCCGTAAACTCGTAAACTCGTATCGTAAACCCGTAAACCCGTAAACTCGTAAACTCGTATCGTAAACCCGTAAACTCGTAAACCCGTAAACCCGTAAACTCGTAAACCCGTAAACTCGTAAACCCGTAAACTCGTAAACTCTAAATCATGTTTGAAATGTTATTGAATTAGGACAAGCACAAATTAGAAACTTCACAATTTGATTTTTGTGTGTAACATACACAATATCATCTCATTTGCAAGAACAAATTAGAAACTTATGCTGCCTTATAATCTCATTTGCAAGAGCACCTCGGGCGGGGAGCGGCAGAGCACCTCGGGCGGGGATGGGCGCGACGGCGAACTCGGAGACCCTAAACCATCAAGAAATTAAAGCCATTAAGCTCAAGAACATAATACTCAAGCTAAAATTGTAACTATTAATTCATAGCAAAGAACTTTAAATTTCATTGTAACTAAAAATAACATTGCTTTGATAAATTTTCAAACTTTGCTAAATTTTCTTATACACTAATAAAATTAATTTCTTATACACTAAATTTTTCAAACTTTGCTACTAAAATTTTCTAACTTAGCAATATTTCAAACTAAGAAAAATTTCTAACTTAGCAATATTTCAAACTAAGGAATATTGCAAATTAAGAACAATACACAAAACTTGTCACACAAGTTTTAATGCACAACTCAAGTTATGTTTGTCACAAAATTATGCTAATATAGGGACAACTAACATTGATTGTTTATGATCCAACAAAATTGGTCTAGGTCCATTTGGATACTTATTTATTCCACTATAATTATGATACTATAAAAAAGGATACATCACTATTTGATTTTCTATTTGCCTCTGTTGTTCTAATAATTCTACAAAATAGGGATAGCTAACATTTTAAATTACTAAGCTAACAAAATTGGATCTACTCCATTTGGGTTAACAGAGTATCAGAAACAACCAAGTTTGTAAAATTAACCTCCTGTACTATTTGAATTACCATTCAAAAGTTATTAATCTAATTGATATGTGCCTTGTCACAACATCTAAACATTTTGATTAGCTCCATAGAGAATTTGGTTTAATCATTTTTGGACTTTTAGATCTCAAGATATTTAATTTCTAACAAGTGCACAGATATTTAATTCCTAAATCGAGAAAGGAAAAAAAAAGTAAATGGGCCGTGGCGCCTCAGCCCACTGGGCTTGGCCCATTCTTTTTTTTCCCCGCGCAAGGATTTGGGGGCGCCGCCGTGCCGGAGACAGGGGAGCTGGTGGCGTGATGCTCACCTACTCGATGGCAGAGTGAGTCGAGGCGGGTGCGGCGAAGGTGAGGAAGAGGATAGCGTGAATGGCGTGGCTCGGGGGCGTCTAAATCGGCGACGGCGAACTCGGTGGCTTCCTCAGCGCGAACCCGACGGCGAACTCGGCGGCGACGGCGTGCGGGCGGCGCAGCGCGGGCGTCGAGGGCGCCACGGATGTCGACGACGACGGCGGGGCGCGGCGTGGGGCGGCGCGGGCGTCGGGCAGCCTGACGGCGTGGTTTCTGCTCCGGCGTCCGCGCGAGTCCTCCGATACTTAGTCGTTTTGCGATGGAATGGGGAAGGAGAAAGGAGATGGGCAGTTATACCAGGCCTCTTTGGTCCCGGTTGCTCGCAAGAACCGGGACCAATGCCTCATTGGTCCCGGTTCTTGCGAGCAACCGGGACCAAAGAGTGGGCAGTTAATGCCAGATCAAGCGCGGGTTCCAGGGACTCTTTGGTCCCGGTTGTTCGTATAAACCGGGACCAAAGAGTCCTTTTTCAAAATTATTTCGAACTTTTCAGTTCTGAAATTTTTCTTCCCGCCTTTTTTTTCTTATTTAGGTGTTTGGATATGAATTTCAAATGGTTTTGAATCTGAAAAGACTTTCAACATGAAAACTTTTTAAATTTGAATAAACAATCCAAAACCATTCTCTGTTTTCTAAAATAATTATTCTAACTATACAAACTATTAACCATTTTGCCATTTTCAACTAAAAATGCATTAACTTTATTGCATATTTTGAATTGACAAAACTTTCAACATGAAAAGTTTTTAAATTTGAATAAATAATCCAAAACCATTTTCTGTTTTCTAAAATAATTATTCTAACTATACAAACTATTAACCATTATTGTCATTTTCAATTTAATATGGATAAATTCATATCTTTAAATCGATCCGTAAGTCGAAACTCGACTAATAATATGTATAAATCGATAAAAACAAACTTGGGTACATAGACGAATAACAACAAACTTGGGTACATAGACGAATAACAACAAACTTGGGTACATAGACGAATGACAACAAACCATTTTGTCCTAACCAGTGATGTGGCTCAGGTTAGTCATACTCTTGCCTAGGCCTATAATACTCGTGGGTGTAGTCGTCGTAGTCGCCGTCGTCGTCGTCGCTGTCGTCGGATGGCCGTGATGTAGTCGTTGACGGGGGTTGTCTCCTGGACTGTGATTGAGGGTAGCGCAGGCGGGGGTTATCTCCGGCCGTGATGTAGTCCATGACCCTCTTGAGAGTCCGGCCGGCCCACCACAGCCGACGGCCGGCCTCGTTGAAGTTCGAAGGACGCGGGCGGTCCTCCTCGTACCTAGCGAGCGCCTTCTCACGCCTTTCGATGAAGAAGGCGTCCCAAGTTGGGCGATAGTCTGGATGCCAGCGGGAATCCATCCGCTGCTCCGGAGTGAGCTCGAGGTAGTAGTGGTTCGTGATGGCCGCCCGGCGCGCCAAACCTTGAGGGACAGGAGGGACTGGCACGCCTCCGGTGCTCAGCCTCCAGCCGGTGGGGACGTCGTAGCCGGGTGGGCAGGGGTAGTTCGAGGCGCAAAGCGCCTCCGCCTCCGAGTAGGTTAGAGTGGGTACGGTGGAAGCCATGGGAGAGTGATGAGGTTGCTGATATGAGTTTAGATGTGCTATGCCAATGGAGGCCATGACTACATATATATAGTGAGAATCCCACCAATAAGGAAGAAGCACACGGATCGTGTGTTTCTTTCGAGCGCTTGTGAGCCGTTGGATCAGGGTGTGTTTCTTGTGAGGGCTTGTGAGCTGTTGGATCACTCTGCGAGCCGTGATACCACCCGGGACTAAAGGGATTCCCGGGCCGTGATACCACCCGGGACTAAAGGGATTCCAACCAATAAGGAAGAAGCACACGGATCGTGTGTTTCTTTTGAGTGCTTTTGAGCCGTTGGATCAGGGGTGTGTTTCTTTTGAGTGCTTGTGAGCCGTTGGATTTTTAGAACTAATCCCGGTTGGTAACACCAGCCGGGACTAAAGAATCACACGGATCGTGTGCTTCCTTCCAGCGCTTGTGAGCCGTTGGATCAGCGGTGTGTTTCTTTCGAGCGCTTCTGAGCCGTCGGATCAGCACTATCACGACCACTTCGTAAGCCATGCGACCCTATATATAGCCCACCTCCTCAGACAGGTTACTCACTCACACAAAACATTCCAGCGTCACTCGGAGAGGCATCTTTGGGCAACCAGCGGCAAGACGTCTCTGATGACCTGCGACCGTTCCAAACGGTTGCAGATCATCAGTGACGTCTTGCCGGACGGTTGTAGAACATCAGAGACGTCTTGCCGAACGGCACACAACTAGCGTCTACCTTTGCCACCGAATCCAATGGTTGGATTTAGCCTACCTGCTGGCATGTTCCCTGGCATTATTGTGTTCGTCCTTGTTCATCGGCCAGCCATTGGAGCCACCTCCTGTAGGACGGTGAATAAGGACAACACAACGACGCTGTTGGAAACACAAGCCCTCAGGTAGGTTGAATCCAACCACTGGATTAGGGTGACACAATGATGAATTGCCGAGGAGGTGGGAGTGGTGGTGGTGGAAGTGGTAGCCATGCTCACGACCACGCGATGATTTGCAGTATACAAAGCATTCGGCACCGTAGGTTTAATACATTACTACACATCACATAAAGGGACCTTAATACATTACATTGATTTACATAAAAGCCATGAACCCTTCTTCGCGTATGATCGCTTCGGCCGTAACCATGGAGCATCTTCATTATTTAACGGGATGCTTGGGTCAGTTCTCACTGTGAAGGGCGGAATTTCATCAAACTTATCATAATCTGCTGACATGTCTGTCTTGTCCTCGACTCCCACGATGTTTCTTTTCCCTGAAAGAACTACGTGACGCTTTGGCTCATCGTCTGATGTATTCGTTTGCTTTTTTTTCTTTTTTTCGGTCTGGAGGACATGTCCTTCACATAGAAAACCTGAGCCACATCATTGGCTAGGACGAATGGTTCGTTCTTGTAACAACCAAGATTCTTGAGATCCACTGTTGTCATCCCGTACAGCTGGTCTACCTTTATCCCTTCTCCATTCATGTTGACCCAACTGCACCGAAACAAAGGGACCTTAAAAGTAGGTCCATAGTCAAGTTCCCATATCTCCTCTATGCGACCATAGTATGTGTCCTTTTGCCCATCGTCGTTTGTTGCATCAAAGCGGACACCACTGTTCTGGTTGGTGCTCTTTTTATCTTGGGCGATCGTGTAAAATGTATTCCCATTTATCTCGTACCCTTGGAAATTCAATACAGTCGAAGATGGTGACGCGGCCAACAAGTAGAGCTGATCTCCGACAGTGGTGTCATTCATGAGCTGTAATCGCAACCAACTGCCGAAGGTCTCCATGTGTTTTTCTTTAATCCAGGAGTCATCCTTCCCCGGGTTCTTGGAGCGTACATAATTCTTGTGTTCCTCGATATACGGAGCCACGAAGGTGGAACTTTGTAGAACTGTGTAGTGTGCTTGAGTTAAAGAATGCCCGTCCCTACATATCAGTGCTTTCTTTCCTAGCGTGCCTTTTCCACTCAGTCTCCCCTCATGCCGCGATTCAGGAACACCAATCGGCTTAAGGTCAGGAATAAAGTCAACACAGAACTCAATGACCTCTTCTGTTCCATAGCCCTTGAGATGCTTCCTTCTGGCCTAGCACGGTTATGAACATATTTCTTCAAGACTCCCATGAACCTCTCGAAGGGGAACATATTGTGTAGAAATACAGGACCGAGAATGGCAATCTCGTCGACTAGGTGAACCAGGAGATGCGTCATAATATTGAAGAATGATGGGGGGAACACCAACTCGAAGCTGACAAGACATTGGACCACAGCCTTCTGTAAACTTGGTAGAGTTACTGGATCGATGACCTTCTGAGATATTGCATTGAGGAATGCACATAGCTTCACAATGGGTACTCGAACATTTTCCGGTAGAAGCCCCCTCAATGCAACCGGAAGCAACTGCGTCATAATCACGTGGCAATCATGAGACTTCAGGTTCTGGAATTTTTTCTTGCCATATTTATTATTCCCTTTATATTTGACGAGAAGCCAGCCGGGACCTTGATACTGCTCAGGCATTCAAAAAAGATTTCCTTCTCTGCTTTGGTAAGAGCGTAGCTGCTTAAGTATTGACGCCCTTTATCCGTCTGCTTGTTGTATGGGTCTTTCATACGTTGCTGGTCTGCCCGTGCTTCCGGTGTATCTTTTGTCTTCCCATACACGCCCAGGAAGCCTAGCAGGTTCACGCAAAGATTCTTCGTCACGTGCATCACGTCGATTGAAGACCGGACCTCTAGGACTTTCCAATAGGGTAGCTCCCAGAATATAGAGCACTTCTTCCATATGGGTACGTGGTTGTCAGCGTCATTCGGAACAGATAGACTGCCAGGACCCTTTCCAAAGATTACTTCTAAATCCTTGACCATGTCATATATAACATCACCATCAGGGAGGTTAGGCTTCTTCCGGCGATCTGCCTCACCGTTGAAATGCTTGCCTTTCTTTCTTACGGCATGACTGTTCGGAAGAAATCGACGATGCCCCAGGTACACATTCTTGTTTCCCAAATGTATACTTTCAGTCTTATCTAAACAGTGCGTGCATGCATTGTATCCCTTGTTTGACTGTCCTGAAATGTTACTAAGAGCAGGCCAATCATTGATGGTTACGAACAGCAACGCTCGTAGGTCAAATTCCTGTTGTTTGTGCTCATCCCACACACGTACACCTGGTTCGGACCACAACTGCAAAAGTTCATCAACTAATGGCCTTAGGTACACATCAATGTCGTTGCCGGGTTGCTTCGGGCCTTGGATGAGCACTGGCATCATAATGAACTTCCGCTTCATGCACAACCAAGGAGGAAGGTTGTAGATACATAGAGTCACGGGCCAAGTGCTATGACTGGAGCTCTGCTCCCCAAAAGGATTAAAGCCATCTGTACTTAGACCAAATCTTAAGTTCCTTGCGTCATCTGAAAATGTCGGGAACTCTCTGTCGATTTTTCTCCACTGGGACCCATCGGCGGGGTGTCTCAACTTCCCGTCTTTCTTACGCTCTTCTTTGTGCCATCGCAACAACCTGGCATGCTCTTTGTTTCTGAACAGACGTTTCAACCGTGGTATTATAGGAGCATACCACATCACCTTAGCAGGAACCCTCTTCCGGGGGGCTCGTCATCGCCCTCAACATCACCAGGGTCATCTTGTCTGATCTTGTACCGCAGTGCATTGCATACCGGGCATTTATCCATATTCTCGTACTCACCGCGGTACAGGATGCAGTCATTAATGCATGCATGTATCTTCTGCACATCTAATCCTAGAGGGCAGATAGCCTTCTTTGCTTCGTATGTAGTCTCGGGCAATTCGTTATCCTTTGGAAGCTTCGGCTTCATTATTTTCAGTAACTTCTCAAATCCCTTGTCAGAACAACCAGTCTCTGCCTTCCATTTCAGCAGTTCCAGTGTGGTACCGAGCTTTGTGCTGCCATCTTCGCAGTTTGGGTACAGCAACTTTTTGTGATCCTCAAGCATGGCCTCCAACTTTAGCTTCTCCTTTTCTGTATCGCATTCTCGCTTTGCATCAGAAATGACCCCACCAAGACCATCAGCGGGCTCATCTGATGCCCGATGTTCACCTCTTTCTTCTTCAACGTCTTCCATTACAGTATCACCGCATTCCTCAGGGAACATAGGATAGTTGTCATCATCCTCCTCTTCTTCATTGTCTTCCATCCTAACCCCTCTTTCTCCGTGCTTGGTCCAACAATTATAGCTGGGCATGAAACCTCCGAATCACGTGGTCTTGAATGGTTCTCGGGTCAGAGTACTCCCTGACGTTCCGACACTTCTCACATGGACAAGGCATAAAATTATTCACTTTGTTTGCCTCAGCCACATCGAGAAATTTATGCAGGCCTGCAATAAACTCGGAACTGCGTCGTTCGCCGTACATCCATCGCATCCGTGCATCCATCTGCATCATATATATAATTAAGTTTATCAAATACCATTACAATAACATCTTGAATAGTGAAATGACCACCGTACATCGACACGTGCAATATTTCTGTATCAATTACAGATGAAAAGGATAAAGTTGCTAACCTCGGCCGAGGATATCATCTTGTGTGAACTTAAGTGTGGCTCGGGCATTTCATCGAACACATCTTGTGCGTGGCAAAGAAAAAAAAACTAGCACCCACTTCCCACCAATCCAACCAGAAAAAAAAAAGGAGAGAAGAGGGGGGGGGGGGGTTATATATAGGCAGGGGAGGTATTGGTCCCGGTTCTTGCCAAGAACCGGGACCAAAGCTCCGCGCACGCCACGTGGCCGGCTCTGGAGCTTTGGTCCCGGTTCTTGCCAAGAACCGGGACCAATGCCCCAACCGAACCGGGACCAATGCCCCACGGGGCCGTGGCAGCTCGAACCGGGACCAGTGCCAGGCACTGGTCCCGGTTTTTGCCTGAACCGGGGCTAATGGGCAAACAGGAGTCTGGACCAAAGGTGATTTTTCTACTAGTGATATTATGTGTAGGTTGTTTCTAAGCTTAAAACAGGGGTCTATATCGCCATTGATGGTCATTCTGGCCACCTCATCTCTAAAGAAACGGTAAAGTACGTACCCGTTTGTCGTCTATGCACGAGCTCTTGTTCACACTATCCTGCATCCCTTTCATGCTTTGTTGTGTTGCAAGAAAATAGTAAAGGATACAAGATTATCTATCTTGCGGGCAGAAGGACCAGTGCACAATTGACACGTAGCCACACTGACAGGCCAAGATAACAGTGGACTTGACAGGCAAAAAATTCGAAACAAATGCAAGCCAAACCACATTCAGCCACATGATTTTACTTGCGCTACTGTTTGGAATTCAATTAAATTCCTGAAGAAAATGACACTGTATTTTCGTGATAAATTCAGATAAGAATTGAAGGAAAAGGAGAATGATTGCTAACTATGCATCTGGACTGTACACTCTCAGTAGGCCCGTTGGTAGTGAGATAGCGAAATGGATGATAGGGCTGTGCCCAAGTCAATGGGTGGCCATGCACTGATGCATGGCTGAGATACTAGACCGATGGTACGTTCCGGTGACATGTGTGTATCTGTACAGTAATCCTTTGGCCGACGACAACCTACTTCCGCTGTCATCTTCCCAAGAACGTCAAGCTCGCTCGCCCCCCATGGTCCATCTAGACTCTAGAGAACATGCGTGGCTCGTGAGGAAGACTCATGATCAATCGCCCGTTCTTCCGTTTGTTCACATGATTTTAGCTAGTACTCGTAGTAGCCCATGCATGCATGCTCACTGTGAATTGTTCAACTTTTTTCAGAGATGTAACCGTGGCCTCATTTGATTGTCTTCTTAGTCTTCCCCAGAATTTTCACTCGGAATTTCAACCTTGCAGTGCACGAAGGCCTGAACCAGGTGCACATGCAGTGTAAACTGCATGCAGTTGCTAAATCGTTGTTCCGTCACGCCGTAAACTGCAGTTGCTCGATCGTTGTGACGCGGAGACGGAGCTAGTAGTCTCAGTCTCGGAGTAAAGCGGGCATTGAAACGCAAAAGGCAGCAGCTAAGGGACGCGGAAGTCAATGGCGACGCCGAGGTCGCGGACTGTGAAGGCGAGCGTCGTAGCAGTGTAGCACGGTGACCACGCAATGTTGATGCAGCGACCTTGTCTGGAATCCTTGACTTGGCCAGCGGCATAGTACCATAGTTAGTTCCTTGTTATTCTGCCATGATGATATCTCCTGTATTCAAGTATGTCATTCATGTACAGTTACCAGTTCAGTCATGTTGTTCAACTTGTGCTAGCTTTCTTCTACGATTTTGTGGATCGCAAGAAGCCACCCACCCGTTTCGCCCAGTTGATGCAGCGTTCGTGGACTCGCCCCGTTACCTAGCTCGACGGGCTCGATGCAGTTTAGCACAGTGCGGTCAGCATTGGAATGATCCGTGGCATGAGGCGATATCCGTGGCTAGAGAGAGCAGCTCAAGGCGGTCAAAGCCAAGGCGACGGAGACGGAAAGGGACGAGCGGAGATCAGAGCGCAACGTCGCCGGCGCGCCGGGCGTACGTGTCTGTACAGACACATTCAAAGCACACATTCAAAGGTATGACATTTAGGGACACTTTGCCAAAGTGACTCAAAAGTTATGACATTTAGGGGCACTTTGCCAAAGTGCCCCAAAAGCTATTACATTTAGGGGCACTTTGCCAAAGTGCTACAAAATGTCCCAGCTTTTAGGGGCATTTCATCAAAGTGCCCCAAAAGTTATGTTATTTAGGGAATTTCATCAAAGTGCCCCAAAAGCTATACCATTTAGGGACACTTTGCTAAAGTGTCCCAAAAGATATGACATTTAGAGTCACTTTGTCAAAATGCCCCTAATTATTAGCTTTTGGGGCACTTTGAAAAATGCCCCAGCCCAAGTGCCCCTAAAACTATACCGTGGTGTAGTGTCTTTAATTTCATGCATATTTATTTATTATTGAAGCCGACAAAAGCTCTTGCATACACCAGATAAAAACAAGCATATTCAAGACGATCATATCAAATAATCAAATCCTATTCATCTGCGACATATTTATGTCAATACAGGATTGCTAGGCGATGCTATTTCAATACCAAGTACATAACAAGCACATTTTTCAATTTGTTTATTTAAGCCAACTTGCAAGACATTTGACAACTGTTCCATTTATACTCTACAAATTCCTATACATATGCTTAACTAAAAATATGTTAAACACCACTACTAAGATATTTTATGGATTGTAGCTTGAGAGATCTCTATCATAATATTAAGGGATAATACAGTATACTATAAAAGCACATACAAATAGATTTGATACACCGTGTAATTTATGATACGCCAAAAATAATGCAATGATAAAATTTTGCAACATATAATTTAACTTTAGCACAAACAAATTTGGAATGATATACATTAAAATTATATTACAAAGAACATTGTAATAATATTTAGCCATGTTGTTCTATGGTTACCTATGTCATACAGCTAATTCAAATTATACTTCTTAAGGTGTAAAATGATAATAATAATTATTATTAAAAAGATACAAAAGTTTGGTATAAACGATATTTATTTTGTTCACCTTATGTTTAAATTTGTTTTTAATAGCCCTTGGCATGTGAATTTTCTTGATCGGGATAAGTGTGGGTAGGTAGCAACTCTAGCCACTTGGTCGTGCAATGCATGAGGCTTCAACTACAAGAATTGGTAATGGATATCATATGTTCCCAATGCATCTCATTTCAACAAAAATATTTTCCGGTCGACATCATATTCCGAGCTACATGCATGTTGCTCAGATCATATTGCTTCTACATTTAACTGACCAAATTAGTTACGAAAGAGTTAAATTCAGTTTATTTTCAACTAAAAAAATTTGTATTCATCTCCTATGAATTCCAAGATATATGATCTCTATATCATAGTTGCAAATCTCAAGGATCCTGTTTTTATGATAATTAATATACATCCCTTATTATCACAAGAAATATGTGACATAGTTATGACTAAGAAGATTTGAATAATGCCTAACAATAGACACACCAATCCAAATATTATATATTGGATGGATACACACATAGTTAATGTTCTAGTAATCGTTTATCGTTTACTGCTCGGTCGGCCACAGATTAGAGATTAATCTTTTATTGACCGATTAATCGATTTTATCGGTCGACTATTTATCGGCTAGTTTTTTGTAAATCCAAAGATTCGACGATAAAAATTCTATAATATGCTATGCAAAAACAACATTGGAGTAAAGGACAAATAATAACACGTCTCTAAACCTTTGGTTCAGCACCCAAGCATCTCATCTTCAAACACTAGCTCCATATATAACTAAAAACTTAAAAAAAACACTAACTTTCACTAAAGATCCACATCTCCAAGTGCAATTTTGGCTGATCGAGATTAGCAAAAGCAATCGATAACTAGCAAAAGAAATTAAAATTACTTTTGGCTTTACTACTACTGGCTAGTGCTTGAACCTAGAGATGCACAATTCCGGCAATCTCCCATTGAACTTGACGGCTCAGGTAGTGAACCTGTAAAGGCTGCTCTGAGCCTCTGACCTTCTTTTCACGCTAAGGCCGGAATCAGAACGGAGACGGGAAAAATACAGCGAACCAAGTGCCAAAACTGGGCTCCGTCGGAAAATAGACAGGCCCAGTAAAAAACCTGGGTTTTGGGCTAAAAACGACAATCCAAGCGCGCCCTAATTTTTATTGAATCCTCTTCTCCACCGTTCAAAACAGCCAGGCTTGTACGTACCCAAGCATAAGTGGAGGAGGAGGAGGAGGAGAGAAGAAATGGAGGAGAGGAGAGGAGAAGGAGGAGAGATGAGAACTTTTAGAGGAGAAGTGGAGGAGAAGTGGAGGAGAGAAGGAGAGGAGAGGAGAAGTGGAGAAGAAGTGGAGGAAAAGTGGAGGAGAGAAGGAGAGAAGAGAGGAGAAGAAGGGCTTGGGCAGGATTCAAATTTCGAATCCCGCCCAACAATTCTGTGGCGCATCCCTAGTCATGCGCCACAGAATTGTCTTCTCCAATTTTTTTTTTTTTTTTTATTATGTAGAAAAAAATCTTATTTTTGAAATAACTTTTTACTCTTTTGGAATTTCCCGAATCTGAGAAAAGTTCACCGGTAAACCATGGTGAAATCGGGCTCCTTTTTTCTCACGATTTTATTGACATATTAAACATATTTTTTCGACGTCGTATGCAAAAGTTATGACCGTGTCAATATTTTTTTTTTTTTTTTTGCAAAAAAGGTCAAAATTCATATTTCAAAATTTTTGTACCAACTAGACACTAAAACCTAACTACATCTCAAAGGATTTTATTTTTTGAACATTTTATCATTTTCTTTTCTTATTTGCAAAACTGAAAAGGTGATCCGCGGGGGGGGGGGGGGGGCGCGTGTGTGTGTGATCTGAGTTTAAACAATTCTGTGGCGCATGGGGCCCCATGCGCCACAGAAATAACTCTTTTCTGTGGCGCATGTCGTTTATGCGCCATAGAAATGTGTTTTTTGTGGCGCACGTTCCACATGCGCCACAGAAATGTGTCTTTCTGTGGCGCACTCTACCCATACGTCAAAGAAATGTCTCTTTCTGTGGCGCATGTGGCTTTCATGCGCCACAGCTGTGGCGCATGGGACCCCATGCGCCACAGAAATATTTTTCTGTGGCGCACGGCTATTTGGTGCGCCACAGAATGTGTTTCACCTATAAGCGTTTTCCTAGTAGTGTTTGCAGATTTAACATACCATGTTTTTTTTCCACTTTAGCACTACCAACTAGCAATGTGAGGCTAAACTTTAGCAACCCCATAAGCTGTCATGCACATGCATATGGGCCAATTTGAGATTTCTGAAATTGCTTATTTGGGCTGCCCACAAATGGACCCAAAGTCTAACACGCCATAGTCATTGGCGTTTTACTTATACATGACATGATTGTAATTCGTCTATTGCTAAATTTTATTTCTTTTCGTACTGTTGGATTGCGGCTGTGTGTGTTCTTATGTAGAGGCCGGGTGTAATGTTTAATTTTTTTAAATAATAAAGTCCTTTATATAAAAAATCCGTCCATGGAGGCAGCGCGCTGGGAAGCGCGGTATGTCGCATCATGATGAACACGACCGCGCTCAAATCGGGAAGACATGGCGACGGTTCACAGGATTTAAGATTAAAAAGGTAAATTCACCCCTTTTAATGGAGGGTTAGATCGGTACTCTGTCAAAACATGTTTTGTTGCTACAACTTCGATATACTCAGTTATGACGCCTAAATATTAAATTGATTCACTAGCCAACTATTTAAAAATTTCGAAGTGATGGAAAGGGATGTGCAATATATTATATTCTGACACTCTCCCACAGACCGTGGAATTTTTCTTCACGACACATGGACGTGGATTAGGGTGTCCACAGATATTTATTTTAATACTCCGTTGGCCAAGATTTGAACTCTACACGTCTGGCTCTGATTTTTTTTTAAATTAATTCACTAGTCATTTATCTCAAAAGTCCGAATCGATGGGAAAAGCCGTGCAATATATTATATTTGTGACACTAAATAGTCTGTATTTTCACTCCACACTCTGAGTGGTCAAAACCCAAAACGTTACTTTTTGTTTGCGGGAAAACCCAAAACAGTACATAGTCGGGAGAGAATCGGTAGCTGTAGCTCTTGATTCAGTCCACATACGCAAGTTTCTCTAAGTGGCCGCCGGAAATACGTGCAGATAAAACAAGCAGTCTCCATTCTCGCGATCGAAAGGGACTTTCTTGGTCCACTCACGGCGTAACACAGGCTTTCCACGCTATACGTACGTTCCCAATCCACTAGCGTGTACGGAGCAGCGGCGACAATGTAGTATTGATGAGACGCTGGGTTGTGACCAACAAAGTACGAACACCACACTTTGTGGGCTTGTGACATTTGTTGCACAAGAAACAAAAATAAAATCATTGTTGCCGTGGACCACGCATTTGTCAAATTATTTGCACCCACTACGGGAGAGCGAGACGTTGCCGTGTGCTCGTCTCTTTGCCGTGTGCAGGATATCGGGCACACGGCAACTCCATCTTTGCCGTGTGCAGCGCACGGCAACGACGAGCACACGGCTTCGTAGCAACAAATACACACGGCAAAGCGAGGCACACGGGAAAGACTCTAAAAAACACACGGCAAAGCGAGGCGCACGGCAACGACTGCGGCCACGTGTCCGACCAGCCGGTGCCGTTAGTGGCTCCGTCACGGCCAGGTCTTTGCCGTGTGCCCTGGATGCCACACGGCAACGATTATTGCCTTTCCCGTGTGCTAGCACACGGCAACGAATTTCCAAACATATTTTAAGTTATGTGGCCGGCTGTCAGGTCTTTGCCGTGTGCCTTCGTTGTTGCACGGCAAAGATTATGTTCTTTGCCGTGTGTATACACACGGCAAACATTTTTTTATTTAATTACCTTACACCCACTTCTAGTGCATATATATAAATAGCACATGCATGCTTCACCATGATTAAATTATATTAAACGAAAAATATGATCTCGCATAACACAACCAAGCAAAAAAATCCACCGGCCTACCCCCTTTCGACTCCGGTCAAAGGGGTAGACGGCAAGTTTGACTTTTTTCCGGCGGATCTAGGGTTTTGCCGGAGAGGGGCTCCGGAGCGTCGGAACCCCACCAAAAGCTAGGTGGCTCCATACCATATGTGTACAAGTGTGTTGGGTGTTGTACATGTCCAATATCTCACTCCGGTGAGTGACCGGCTTCACCGGCATCACTTTCTCCATACCGAGTTCCTGGACTTATATCTCGAAACTCCCACTTCGGGCGAAACGGGGGGAATCTTTGCAAGGGCTGGGGTGGATCTTGGTTTTGGGTCTTCCTATGTCCTAACCTAACACAACCAAGCAAAAAAATCCACCGGCCTACCCCCTTTCGACTCCGGTCAAAGGGATAGACGGCAAGTTTGACTTATTTCCAGCGGATCTAGGGTTTCGCCGAAGCGGGGCTCCGGAGCGTCGGAACCCAACCAAAAGCTAGGTGGCTCCATACCATAGGTGTACAAGTGTGTTGGGTGTTGTACATGTCCAATATCTCACTCCGGTGGGTGACCGGCTTCACCGGCATCACTTTCTCCATACCGAGTTCCTGGACTTATAGCTCGAAACTCCCACTTCGGGCGAAACGGGGGGAATCTTTGCAAGGGCTGGGGTGGATCTTGGTTTTGGGTCTTCCTATGTCCTAACCTAACACAACCAAGCAAAAAAATCCACCGGCCTACCCCCTTTCGACTCCGGTCAAAGGGGTAGACGGCAAGTTTGACTTTTTTCCAGCGGATCTAGGGTTTCACCGAGAGGGGCTCCGGAGCGTCGGAACCCCACCAAAAGCTAGGTGGCTCCATACCATATGTGTACAAGTGTGTTGGGTGTTGTACATGTCCAATATCTCACTCCGGTGAGTGACCGGCTTCACCGGCATCACTTTCTCCATACCGAGTTCCTGGACTTATAGCTCGAAACTCCCACTTCGGGCGAAACGGGGGAATCTTTGCAAGGGCTGGGGTGGATCTTGGTTTTGGGTCTTCCTATGTCCTAACCTAACACAACCAAGCAAAAAAATCCACCGGCCTACCCCCTTTCGACTCCGGTCAAAGGGGTAGACGGCAAGTTTGACTTTTTTCCGGCGGATCTAGGGTTTTGCCGAAGCGGGGCTCCGGAGCGTCGGAACCCCACCAAAAGCTAGGTGGCTCCATACCATATGTGTACAAGTGTGTTGGGTGTTGTACATGTCCAATATCTCACTCTGGTGGGTGACCGGCTTCACCGACATCACTTTCTCCATACCGAGTTCCTGGACTTATAGCTCGAAACTCCCACTTCGGGCGAAACGGGGGGAATCTTTGCAAGGGCTGGGGTGGATCTTGGTTTTGGGTCTTCCTATGTCCTAACCTAACACAACCAAGCAAAAAAATCCACCGGCCTACCCCCTTTCGACTCCGGTCAAAGGGGTAGACGGCAAGTTTGACTTTTTTCCAGCGGATCTAGGGTTTCGCCGGAGAGGGGCTCCGGAGCGTCGGAACCCAACCAAAAGCTAG
Organism: Poa pratensis; assembly: GCA_947311845.1. Taxonomy (NCBI): domain Eukaryota; kingdom Viridiplantae; phylum Streptophyta; class Magnoliopsida; order Poales; family Poaceae; genus Poa; species Poa pratensis. The sequence continues at coordinate 30,646,833 of CAMZMU010000111.1, read as the reverse complement.
GTGGCTCCATACCATATGTGTACAAGTGTGTTGGGTGTTGTACATGTCCAATATCTCACTCCGGTGGGTGACCGGCTTCACCGGCATCACTTTCTCCATACCGAGTTCCTGGACTTATAGCTCGAAACTCCCACTTCGGGCGAAACGGGGGGAATCTTTGCAAGGGCTGGGGTGGATCTTGGTTTTGGGTCTTCCTATGTCCTAACCTAACACAACCAAGCAAAAAAATCCACCGGCCTACCCCCTTTCGACTCCGGTCAAAGGGTAGACGGCAAGTTTGACTTATTTCCAGCGGATCTAGGGTTTCGCCGAAGCGGGGCTCCGGAGCGTCGGAACCCAACCAAAAGCTAGGTGGCTCCATACCATACGTGTACAAGTGTGTTGGGTGTTGTACATGTCCAATATCTCACTCCGGTGGGTGACCGGCTTCACCGACATCGCTTTCTCCATACCGAGTTCCTGGACTTATAGCTCGAAACTCCCACTTCGGGCGAAACGGGGGGAATCTTTGCAAGGGCTGGGGTGGATCTTGGTTTTGGGTCTTCCTATGTCCTAACCTAACACAACCAAGCAAAAAAATCCACCGGCCTACCCCCTTTCGACTCCGGTCAAAGGGTAGACGGCAAGTTTGACTTATTTCCAGCGGATCTAGGGTTTCACCGGAGAGGGGCTCCGGAGCGTCGGAACCCCACCAAAAGCTAGGTGGCTCCATACCATATGTGTACAAGTGTGTTGGGTGTTGTACATGTCCAATATCTCACTCCGGTGAGTGACCGGCTTCACCGGCATCACTTTCTCCATACCGAGTTCCTGGACTTATAGCTCGAAACTCCCACTTCGGGCGAAACGGGGGGAATCTTTGCAAGGGCTGGGGTGGATCTTGGTTTTGGGTCTTCCTATGTCCTAACCTAACACAACCAAGCAAAAAAATCCACCGGCCTACCCCCTTTCGACTCCGGTCAAAGGGGTAGACGGCAAGTTTGACTTATTTCCAGCGGATCTAGGGTTTCGCCGAAGCGGGGCTCCGGAGCGTCGGAACCCAACCAAAAGCTAGGTGGCTCCATACCATACGTGTACAAGTGTGTTGGGTGTTGTACATGTCCAATATCTCACTCCGGTGGGTGACCGGCTTCACCGACATCACTTTCTCCATACCGAGTTCCTGGACTTATAGCTCGAAACTCCCACTTCGGGCGAAACGGGGGAATCTTTGCAAGGGCTGGGGTGGATCTTGGTTTTGGGTCTTCCTATGTCCTAACCTAACACAACCAAGCAAAAAAATCCACCGGCCTACCCCCTTTCGACTCCGGTCAAAGGGTAGACGGCAAGTATGACTTTTTTCCAGCGGATCTAGGGTTTCGCCGAAGCGGGGCTCCGGAGCGTCGGAACCCAACCAAAAGCTCGATGGCTCCATACCATATGTGTACAAGTGTGCTGGGTGTTGTACATGTCCAATATCTCACTCCGGTGGGTGACCGGCTTCACCGGCATCACTTTCTCCATACCGAGTTCCTGGACTTATAGCTCGAAACTCCCACTTCGGGCGAAACGGGGGGAATCTTTGCAAGGGCTGGGGTGGATCTTGGTTTTGGGTCTTCCTATGTCCTAACCTAACACAACCAAGCAAAAAAATCCACCGGCCTACCCCCTTTCGACTCCGGTCAAAGGGGTAGACGGCAAGTTTGACTTATTTCCAGCGGATCTAGGATTTCGCCGAAGCGGGGCTCCGGAGCGTCGGAACCCAACCAAAAGCTAGGTGGCTCCATACCATAGGTGTACAAGTGTGTTGGGTGTTGTACATGTCCAATATCTCACTCCGGTGGGTGACCGGCTTCACCGGCATCACTTTCTCCATACCGAGTTCCTGGACTTATAGCTCGAAACTCCCACTTCGGGCGAAACGGGGGAATCTTTGCAAGGGCTGGGGTGGATCTTGGTTTTGGGTCTTCCTATGTCCTAACCTAACACAACCAAGCAAAAAAATCCACCGGCCTACCCCCTTTCGACTCCGGTCAAAGGGGTAGACGGCAAGTTTGACTTTTTTCCAGCGGATCTAGGGTTTCACCGGAGAGGGGATCCGGAGCGTCGGAACCCCACCAAAAGCTAGGTGGCTCCATACCATATGTGTACAAGTGTGTTGGGTGTTGTACATGTCCAATATCTCACTCCGGTGAGTGACCGGCTTCACCGGCATCACTTTCTCCATACCGAGTTCCTGGACTTATAACTCGAAACTCCCACTTCGGGCGAAACGGGGGGAATCTTTGCAAGGGCTGGGGTGGATCTTGGTTTTGGGTCTTCCTATGTCCTAACCTAACACAACCAAGCAAAAAAATCCACCGGCCTACCCCCTTTCGACTCCGGTCAAAGGGGTAGACGGCAAGTTTGACTTTTTTCCGGCGGATCTAGGGTTTTGCCGAAGCGGGGCTCCGGAGCGTCGGAACCCCACCAAAAGCTAGGTGGCTCCATACCATATGTGTACAAGTGTGTTGGGTGTTGTACATGTCCAATATCTCACTCCGGTGGGTGACCGGCTTCACCGACATCACTTTCTCCATACCGAGTTCCTGGACTTATAGCTCGAAACTCCCACTTCGGGCGAAACGGGGGGAATCTTTGCAAGGGCTGGGGTGGATCTTGGTTTTGGGTCTTCCTATGTCCTAACCTAACACAACCAAGCAAAAAAATCCACCGGCCTACCCCCTTTCGACTCCGGTCAAAGGGGTAGACGGCAAGTTTGACTTTTTTCCAGCGGATCTAGGGTTTCGCCGGAGAGGGGCTCCGGAGCGTCGGAACCCAACCAAAAGCTAGGTGGCTCCATACCATATGTGTACAAGTGTGTTGGGTGTTGTACATGTCCAATATCTCACTCCGGTGGGTGACCGGCTTCACCGGCATCACTTTCTCCATACCGAGTTCCTGGACTTATAGCTCGAAACTCCCACTTCGGGCGAAACGGGGGGAATCTTTGCAAGGGCTGGGGTGGATCTTGGTTTTGGGTCTTCCTATGTCCTAACCTAACACAACCAAGCAAAAAAATCCACCGGCCTACCCCCTTTCGACTCCGGTCAAAGGGGTAGACGGCAAGTTTGACTTTTTTCCAGCGGATCTAGGGTTTCGCCGAAGCGGGGCTCCGGAGCGTCGGAACCCAACCAAAAGCTAGGTGGCTCCATACCATACGTGTACAAGTGTGTTGGGTGTTGTACATGTCCAATATCTCACTCCGGTGGGTGACCGGCTTCACCGACATCGCTTTCTCCATACCGAGTTCCTGGACTTATAGCTCGAAACTCCCACTTCGGGCGAAACGGGGGAATCTTTGCAAGGGCTGGGGTGGATCTTGGTTTTGGGTCTTCCTATGTCCTAACCTAACACAACCAAGCAAAAAAATCCACCGGCCTACCCCCTTTCGACTCCGGTCAAAGGGGTAGACGGCAAGTTTGACTTTTTCCAGCGGATCTAGGGTTTCACCGGAGAGGGCTCCGGAGCGTCGGAACCCCACCAAAAGCTAGGTGGCTCCATACCATAAGTGTACAAGTGTGTTGGGTGTTGTACATGTCCAATATCTCACTCCGGTGGGTGACCGGCTTCACCGGCATCACTTTCTCCATACCGAGTTCCTGGACTTATAGCTCGAAACTCCCACTTCGGGCGAAACGGGGGGAATCTTTGCAAGGGCTGGGGTGGATCTTGGTTTTGGGTCTTCCTATGTCCTAACCTAACACAACCAAGCAAAAAAATCCACCGGCCTACCCCCTTTCGACTCCGGTCAAAGGGGTAGACGGCAAGTTTGACTTTTTTCCAGCGGATCTAGGGTTTCGCCGAAGCGGGGCTCCGGAGCGTCGGAACCCAACCAAAAGCTAGGTGGCTCCATACCATACGTGTACAAGTGTGTTGGGTGTTGTACATGTCCAATATCTCACTCCGGTGGGTGACCGGCTTCACCGACATCACTTTCTCCATACCGAGTTCCTGGACTTATAGCTCGAAACTCCCACTTCGGGCGAAACGGGGGGAATCTTTGCAAGGGCTGGGGTGGATCTTGGTTTTGGGTCTTCCTATGTCCTAACCTAACACAACCAAGCAAAAAAATCCACCGGCCTACCCCCTTTCGACTCCGGTCAAAGGGGTAGACGGCAAGTTTGACTTATTTCCAGCGGATCTAGGGTTTCACCGGAGAGGGGCTCCGGAGCGTCGGAACCCCACCAAAAGCTAGGTGGCTCCATAACATATGTGTACAAGTGTGTTGGGTGTTGTACATGTCCAATATCTAACTCCGGTGAGTGACCGGCTTCACCGGCATCACTTTCTCCATACCGAGTTCCTGGACTTATAGCTCGAAACTCCCACTTCGGGCGAAACGGGGGGAATCTTTGCAAGGGCTGGGGTGGATCTTGGTTTTGGGTCTTCCTATGTCCTAACCTAACACAACCAAGCAAAAAAATCCACCGGCCTACCCCCTTTCGACTCCGGTCAAAGGGGTAGACGGCAAGTTTGACTTATTTCCAGCGGATCTAGGGTTTCGCCGAAGCGGGGCTCCGGAGCGTCGGAACCCAACCAAAAGCTAGGTGGCTCCATACCATACGTGTACAAGTGTGTTGGGTGTTGTACATGTCCAATATCTCACTCCGGTGGGTGACCGGCTTCACCGACATCACTTTCTCCATACCGAGTTCCTGGACTTATAGCTCGAAACTCCCACTTCGGGCGAAACGGGGGAATCTTTGCAAGGGCTGGGGTGGATCTTGGTTTTGGGTCTTCCTATGTCCTAACCTAACACAACCAAGCAAAAAAATCCACCGGCCTACCCCCTTTCGACTCCGGTCAAAGGGGTAGACGGCAAGTTTTACTTTTTTCCAACGGATCTAGGGTTTCGCCGAAGCGGGGCTCCGGAGCGTCGGAACCCAACCAAAAGCTAGGTGGCTCCATACCATATGTGTACAAGTGTGTTGGGTGTTGTACATGTCCAATATCTCACTCCGGTGGGTGACCGGCTTCACCGGCATCACTTTCTCCATACCGAGTTCCTGGACTTATAGCTCGAAACTCCCACTTCGGGCGAAACGGGGGGAATCTTTGCAAGGGCTGGGGTGGATCTTGGTTTTGGGTCTTCCTATGTCCTAACCTAACACAACCAAGCAAAAAAATCCACCGGCCTACCCCCTTTCGACTCCGGTCAAAGGGGTAGACGGCAAGTTTGACTTTTTTCCGGCGGATCTAGGGTTTTGCCGAAGCGGGGCTCCGGAGCGTCGGAACCCCACCAAAAGCTAGGTGGCTCCATACCATATGTGTACAAGTGTGTTGGGTGTTGTACATGTCCAATATCTCACTCCGGTGGGTGACCGGCTTCACCGACATCACTTTCTCCATACCGAGTTCCTGGACTTATAGCTCGAAACTCCCACTTCGGGCGAAACGGGGGAATCTTTGCAAGGGCTGGGGTGGATCTTGGTTTTGGGTCTTCCTATGTCCTAACCTAACACAACCAAGCAAAAAAATCCACCGGCCTACCCCTTTCGACTCCGGTCAAAGGGGTAGACGGCAAGTTTGACTTTTTTCCAGCGGATCTAGGGTTTCGCCGGAGAGGGGCTCCGGAGCGTCGGAACCCAACCAAAAGCTAGGTGGCTCCATACCATATGTGTACAAGTGTGTTGGGTGTTGTACATGTCCAATATCTCACTCCGGTGGGTGACCGGCTTCACCGGCATCACTTTCTCCATACCGAGTTCCTGGACTTATAGCTCGAAACTCCCACTTCGGGCGAAACGGGGGGAATCTTTGCAAGGGCTGGGGTGGATCTTGGTTTTGGGTCTTCCTATGTCCTAACCTAACACAACCAAGCAAAAAAATCCACCGGCCTACCCCCTTTCGACTCCGGTCAAAGGGGTAGACGGCAAGTTTGACTTTTTTCCAGCGGATCTAGGGTTTCGCCGAAGCGGGGCTCCGGAGCGTCGGAACCCAACCAAAAGCTAGGTGGCTCCATACCATACGTGTACAAGTGTGTTGGGTGTTGTACATGTCCAATATCTCACTCCGGTGGGTGACCGGCTTCACCGACATCGCTTTCTCCATACCGAGTTCCTGGACTTATAGCTCGAAACTCCCACTTCGGGCGAAACGGGGGGAATCTTTGCAAGGGCTGGGGTGGATCTTGGTTTTGGGTCTTCCTATGTCCTAACCTAACACAACCAAGCAAAAAAATCCACCGGCCTACCCCTTTCGACTCCGGTCAAAGGGGTAGACGGCAAGTTTGACTTATTTCCAGCGGATCTAGGGTTTCACCGGAGAGGGGCTCCGGAGCGTCGGAACCCCACCAAAAGCTAGGTGGCTCCATACCATAAGTGTACAAGTGTGTTGGGTGTTGTACATGTCCAATATCTCACTCCGGTGGGTGACCGGCTTCACCGGCATCACTTTCTCCATACCGAGTTCCTGGACTTATAGCTCGAAACTCCCACTTCGGGCGAAACGGGGGGAATCTTTGCAAGGGCTGGGGTGGATCTTGGTTTTGGGTCTTCCTATGTCCTAACCTAACACAACCAAGCAAAAAAATCCACCGGCCTACCCCTTTCGACTCCGGTCAAAGGGGTAGACGGCAAGTTTGACTTATTTCCAGCGGATCTAGGATTTCGCCGAAGCGGGGCTCCGGAGCGTCGGAACCCAACCAAAAGCTAGGTGGCTCCATACCATAGGTGTACAAGTGTGTTGGGTGTTGTACATGTCCAATATCTCACTCCGGTGGGTGACCGGCTTCACCGGCATCACTTTCTCCATACCGAGTTCCTGGACTTATAGCTCGAAACTCCCACTTCGGGCGAAACGGGGGGAATCTTTGCAAGGGCTGGGGTGGATCTTGGTTTTGGGTCTTCCTATGTCCTAACCTAACACAACCAAGCAAAAAAATCCACCGGCCTACCCCCTTTCGACTCCGGTCAAAGGGGTAGACGACAAGTTTGACTTTTTTCCAGCGGATCTAGGGTTTCACCGGAGAGGGGATCCGGAGCGTCGGAACCCCACCAAAAGCTAGGTGGCTCCATACCATATGTGTACAAGTGTGTTGGGTGTTGTACATGTCCAATATCTCACTCCGGTGAGTGACCGGCTTCACCGGCATCACTTTCTCCATACCGAGTTCCTGAACTTATAACTCGAAACTCCCACTTCGGGCGAAACGGGGGGAATCTTTGCAAGGGCTGGGGTGGATCTTGGTTTTGGGTCTTCCTATGTCCTAACCTAACACAACCAAGCAAAAAAATCCACCGGCCTACCCCCTTTCGACTCCGGTCAAAGGGGTAGACGGCAAGTTTGACTTTTTTCCGGCGGATCTAGGGTTTTGCCGAAGCGGGGCTCCGGAGCGTCGGAACCCCACCAAAAGCTAGGTGGCTCCATACCATATGTGTACAAGTGTGTTGGGTGTTGTACATGTCCAATATCTCACTCCGGTGGGTGACCGGCTTCACCGACATCACTTTCTCCATACCGAGTTCCTGGACTTATAGCTCGAAACTCCCACTTCGGGCGAAACGGGGGGAATCTTTGCAAGGGCTGGGGTGGATCTTGGTTTTGGGTCTTCCTATGTCCTAACCTAACACAACCAAGCAAAAAAATCCACCGGCCTACCCCCTTTCGACTCCGGTCAAAGGGGTAGACGGCAAGTTTGACTTTTTTCCAGCGGATCTAGGGTTTCGCCGGAGAGGGGCTCCGGAGCGTCGGAACCCAACCAAAAGCTAGGTGGCTCCATACCATATGTGTACAAGTGTGTTGGGTGTTGTACATGTCCAATATCTCACTCCGGTGGGTGACCGGCTTCACCGGCATCACTTTCTCCATACCGAGTTCCTGGACTTATAGCTCGAAACTCCCACTTCGGGCGAAACGGGGGGAATCTTTGCAAGGGCTGGGGTGGATCTTGGTTTTGGGTCTTCCTATGTCCTAACCTAACACAACCAAGCAAAAAAATCCACCGGCCTACCCCCTTTCGACTCCGGTCAAAGGGGTAGACGGCAAGTTTGACTTATTTCCAGCGGATCTAGGGTTTCGCCGAAGCGGGGCTCCGGAGCGTCGGAACCCAACCAAAAGCTAGGTGGCTCCATACCATACGTGTACAAGTGTGTTGGGTGTTGTACATGTCCAATATCTCACTCCGGTGGGTGACCGGCTTCACCGACATCACTTTCTCCATACCGAGTTCCTGGACTTATAGCTCGAAACTCCCACTTCGGGCGAAACGGGGGGAATCTTTGCAAGGGCTGGGGTGGATCTTGGTTTTGGGTCTTCCTATGTCCTAACCTAACACAACCAAGCAAAAAAATCCACCGGCCTACCCCCTTTCGACTCCGGTCAAAGGGGTAGACGGCAAGTTTGACTTATTTCCAGCGGATCTAGGGTTTCACCGGAGAGGGGCTCCGGAGCGTCGGAACCCCACCAAAAGCTAGGTGGCTCCATAACATATGTGTACAAGTGTGTTGGGTGTTGTACATGTCCAATATCTAACTCCGGTGAGTGACCGGCTTCACCGGCATCACTTTCTCCATACCGAGTTCCTGGACTTATAGCTCGAAACTCCCACTTCGGGCGAAACGGGGGAATCTTTGCAAGGGCTGGGGTGGATCTTGGTTTTGGGTCTTCCTATGTCCTAACCTAACACAACCAAGCAAAAAAATCCACCGGCCTACCCCCTTTCGACTCCGGTCAAAGGGGTAGACGGCAAGTTTGACTTATTTCCAGCGGATCTAGGGTTTCGCCGAAGCGGGGCTCCGGAGCGTCGGAACCCAACCAAAAGCTAGGTGGCTCCATACCATACGTGTACAAGTGTGTTGGGTGTTGTACATGTCCAATATCTCACTCCGGTGGGTGACCGGCTTCACCGACATCACTTTCTCCATACCGAGTTCCTGGACTTATAGCTCGAAACTCCCACTTCGGGCGAAACGGGGGAATCTTTGCAAGGGCTGGGGTGGATCTTGGTTTTGGGTCTTCCTATGTCCTAACCTAACACAACCAAGCAAAAAAATCCACCGGCCTACCCCCTTTCGACTCCGGTCAAAGGGGTAGACGGCAAGTTTTACTTTTTTCCAACGGATCTAGGGTTTCGCCGAAGCGGGGCTCCGGAGCGTCGGAACCCAACCAAAAGCTAGGTGGCTCCATACCATATGTGTACAAGTGTGTTGGGTGTTGTACATGTCCAATATCTCACTCCGGTGGGTGACCGGCTTCACCGGCATCACTTTCTCCATACCGAGTTCCTGGACTTATAGCTCGAAACTCCCACTTCGGGCGAAACGGGGGGAATCTTTGCAAGGGCTGGGGTGGATCTTGGTTTTGGGTCTTCCTATGTCCTAACCTAACACAACCAAGCAAAAAAATCCACCGGCCTACCCCCTTTCGACTCCGGTCAAAGGGGTAGACGGCAAGTTTGACTTATTTCCAGCGGATCTAGGGTTTCGCCGAAGCGGGGCTCCGGAGCGTCGGAACCCAACCAAAAGCTAGGTGGCTCCATACCATACGTGTACAAGTGTGTTGGGTGTTGTACATGTCCAATATCTCACTCCGGTGGGTGACCGGCTTCACCGACATCACTTTCTCCATACCGAGTTCCTGGACTTATAGCTCGAAACTCCCACTTCGGGCGAAACGGGGGGAATCTTTGCAAGGGCAGGGGTGGATCTTGGTTTTGGGTCTTCCTATGTCCTAACCTAACACAACCAAGCAAAAAAATCCACCGGCCTACCCCTTTCGACTCCGGTCAAAGGGGTAGACGGCAAGTTTGACTTTTTTCCAGCGGATCTAGGGTTTCACTGGAGAGGGGCTCCGGAGCGTCGGAACCCACCAAAAGCTAGGTGGCTCCATACCATATGTGTACAAGTGTGTTGGGTGTTGTACATGTCCAATATCTCACTCCGGTGAGTGACCGGCTTCACCGGCATCACTTTCTCCATACCGAGTTCCTGGACTTATAGCTCGAAACTCCCACTTCGGGCGAAACGGGGGGAATCTTTGCAAGGGCTGGGGTGGATCTTGGTTTTGGGTCTTCCTATGTCCTAACCTAACACAACCAAGCAAAAAAATCCACCGGCCTACCCCCTTTCGACTCCGGTCAAAGGGGTAGACGGCAAGTTTGACTTTTTTCCAGCGGATCTAGGGTTTCGCCGGAGAGGGGCTGCGGAGCGTCGGAACCCCACCAAAACCTATTAATGCAAAAAAGTATTAATGCAAAAAAAATGTTAATGCAAAAAAGTATTAATCCATCAAAGGGGTAGACGGCAAGTAAAAGTATTAATGCAAAACAAAAAAAAATTCGTTTCCGTGTGGATGCACACGGCAAAGAGTTGTTTTTTCTTTGCCGTGTGTCTTGCGGACGGCACACGGGAAAGAGCTTTGATTAAGTCAGCGCTCGGACAGCGCGAACCAATCGCTATCTCCATTTTCCCCCAATCGCTATCTCCCCGTGCCCTAGCTCCCGCCGCCGCCACCCACGTCGCCGCTGCCACCTACCTCGCCGCCGCCACCCACCTCGCCGCCGTCACCAGCGGGCGGCGCCGCCGCGGAACCCGCCCTCGCCCCTCGCCGCGGAACCGCCGAACGAGCAGCCGCGGCCACCGAGGACCACTGCCTCCCACCGCCGCCACCCACCTCGCCGCCACCCACCTCGCCGCCGTCACCAGCGGCGGCACCCACCTCAGCTGCCTCCGCCCTGCGGCGACCCCGCCTCCACGTGACCTCTGCCATCGCCCGCCGGAGAGGGACAACAGCGGTACTCCGACGGCGGCCTCGCGGTACTCCGACCCCGCCTCCACGTGACCTCTGCCACCGCCCGCCGGAGAGGGACAACAGCGCCCATTCGCCTCCACCTCGCGGTATCCCCTTTTCAATTTTTCTTGCTTCGAATCTGTACTGCCCGTGTGTTGTTGTGTTTATTTTTCTGCTCTGTGCTATGAATCTGCACTGCCTGTTATTTCTTCTATCTGGTAGCAGCATTTAGGTGACCAAATAAGTAACCAAATGCCAGCCCTTGCCACTCCGGTACATGTAGTAGATGAAATTGATTTAGTTGAGCCAGTAGCATAGCTCCTGCTATATGTTCTTCAATTATTTCTTCTATCTGGTAGCAGCATTTATGTTCTTCAATTATCTTCAATTGAGTGAAGAAATTGTCTAATTGCTCTGCTAGATTGATTGAGTGATTTGTGCCGCCGCCGCATCGGGGTCGGGGTCGGGGAGGAGCAAGGATGGCGGGGACAGCAGGCTGATCCACTCCACTCCGTCGAGGTGGTGGCAGAGACGACCTTGGGTAGTACCGGAGCTGCTCATCGACGTCTCGGTGCCGCTGTTCCGCACCCCCCCTACGGAGAGCATCATCGAGCACGCTTCGAGGGTATACATCTTTCGCCTCGATCTCTTGTAATCTTAGTGCATAGGTTTTCTTTTGTCTAGATCACAATGTAAGTCGCGTAACCCGAGTCAGATCCCGTCCGGAAGAGTTATAAATTTATAAATATGCAGGATTGTCCATCTTTGCATATTTATAACCGTAACTCTTCCGGATTGTCCTGTTGGACAACCGAGTATGTGTAGATCGAGTCGTGTTCCATGTTCTACCCCTTCCTGAGACAGAATTTCGGCAGCACCTCCCTGTTGTTCTTCGGATGCACACCCTCTCGGCTTGACAAGCTCGAGACGTGTATTCTGAAGAACAGCGGGGAGGTGCTGCCGAAATTCCGTCTCGGGTCGGGGTAGAACATGGAACACGACTCGATCTACACATACTCGGGTGGGATAGGCCCCTACCTATTAGAAGTTAGGTGAACCACCCATGCATGCTGTAAAAGATAAAATTTGGGCGTAATTAATCTGATGACATTGAATAAATTTATTATTATTACTTGCTGCATATAATGAAATGCGTCACTGTTGTCACCAAAAGAGCAGAAGAAGATGGCTGATCATGCTGACCGTGAGTGGATGTACACTGGTCGTGAAAGTAAAACAGTGATTAGCCCTGAATGGTTTGTTAGGCTGGAAGAATTCTTGGATCAAGCATTTGTTGAGGGGAATGCTACCGCTTGGTGTCCGTGCTTTAAATGCAAGAACAACAGAATACACAATAGGGATGATATTGGATTAGATCTGGTTAAGTATGGTTTTGTGCCCGGCTATTATGTGTGGACCTATCATGGTGAGGCTGATCGTATCATAGAGGAGGCGGCGAGAGAGTCCGACAGCGACCGTGATACTGGGTTAGGAGGCCTGATAAATGACTTGCGTGATGCGCAAGGGGCGCAAGGGGAAGAGCAGCCAGAGGGTGCCGCGAAGGCCTTCTATGATATGTTGGAGTCCTCGGCTGCACCTCTTCACGCGCACACCCAATACAGACAACTCAAGGCAATCGGTGACATTATGGCTATCAAGGCCCGGTGGAACCTGCCTAGAGACTGTTTTGATGAAATTATGACAACCGTTGGTCGTTGGCTCCCTGAAGCTCATGTTCTGCCTTCAAGCTATTACGCGGCAAAGAAAATCCTCCGTGCACTTAACATGCCATATGAGCATATCCATGCATGTCCGGAGGGATGCGTCCTATTTAGGAAAGAATACGAGTTCGCCAACTACTGTCCCAAGTGTGGCTCCTCTAGGTATGTTGAGGTAGACGCAGGTGATGGTCAGAAGAGACAGTCTTGTGTCCCAGCCAATATTCTTAGGTATCTTCCACTCATACCAAGGATTCAACGACTTTACATGGATAAGGATACTGCAAAAATGATGACGTGGCACAAAGATGGGACAAGATTCAAGGAAGACGCAAGTAAGAAGAAAATGTTGATACATCCGTCGGATGGTGACGCATGGAAGAATTTCGACAAAATACACACCCCGGGAAAGCAGACGAGGCTCGGAATGTGCGAATTGCCTTGGCGACAGATGGGTTCAATCCGTATGGTATGACGGCTGCCTCATACAGTTGCTGGCCCGTGTTTGCTATCCCGCTTAATCTCCCACCCGGCGCTATTATGCAACGAAAGTACATGTTCCTGTCCTTGATAATTCCAGGGCCTGACTACCCGGGAAAAAATATGAGTGTGTACATGCAACCGTTGATGGATGAGCTGAAAGAAGCTTGGGATACGGGTTTCAGGACATACGACCGATCTACGAAGACACATTTCAATATGTTTGTCTGGTACCAGTACTCAATGCATGACCTACCGGCGTTTGGGCTATTCATTGGCTGGAGCGTGCACGGGAGGTTCCCATGCCCACAGTGCAAGAGTGCTATGATTCTATTGGTTGACCGGGGTCGCAAGTATTGTTGCTTTGATTGCATCGGCAGTTCCTTCGTGATGACCATGAGTTCAGACAAGACACCAAGAAGTTCACAAAAGATGTAGTTGTCACACACACGGCACCTCCCGTTTTGACTGGTAAACAGATACTTGCTGAGTTGAACGCTCTCGAGGAGGATCCCGAACATCCAGGTAAGTACAAGGGATACGGTGTGACACACGCCTGGACTCACAAGCCGTGCTTCTGGGATCTCCCGTACTTTCCGGATCTTGAACTTCCACACTACATAGATGTGATGCACACTGAGAAGAATATCGGGGAGTCCATTTTCGCTATGATGTTTGACATCCCCGATAAGTCGAGGGATAACATCAAGGCTAGGGTCGACCAAAAGGCGATTTGCGATAGACCAAATCTTGAACTACAACCAATTGGCGGGGGTACGAGATGGAGGAAGCCAAAGGCCCCTTTCGTTCTTACAAGGGAGCAAAGGAAGGAAGCGCTCATGTGGATCGCCCTGTTGATGTTCCCTGATGGGTACGCGGCGAATCTTAGAAGGGGTGTGAAGCTTGATGCCATGAAAATCATCGGGCTCAAGAGTCATGACTACCACATATGGCTCGAGCGGCTACTCCCAGTGATGGCTCGAGGCTTCATCCCCGAGGCAGAATGGCGGGTGCTGGCGGAGCTTAGCTATTTCTTCCGCGTTCTTTGTGCTAAGGAGATATCTCCAACCGTGATTGATGAAATGGAAAAGGTGGCTCCGGAGTTGATATGCAAGTTGGAGGCAATGTTTCCGCCTAGCTTCTTTGTTCCTATGGCCCACATGATTTTACACCTCCCCACGGAGGCACGAATGGGAGGTCCCGTGCATGCCCGTTGGCAGTACGCATTAGAGAGACTGCTAAAGACCGTACGAAAGAAATGTACAAACAAATGCAAGATTGAAGCATCCATAGCTGAGGCATTCATCGTTGAGGAGGTGGCGAACGTCATCACAACATATTATCCGCCAGATGTTCCCACTATGCATAATCCAGTCGCTCGTTACAATACTGACAACCATGTATCCGAGCTTAGCCTCTTCAAAGGGAAACTGGGAACTTCAGGCGGCAAAGTGATGCAAAAATTGAGTCTAGAAGTGTGGTCCAATATAACCTTGTATGTCTTGGTAAACCTAGAAGAAGCATCCGAGTACCAAGGTAAGTGCTATCTACGATAATTGTATCGCAAGTCATCATAAGTTTGTGTCTAACTTAACTTTCCCTCGTTTCTGTAGCGAATTCATGAATCAATATTGGCCAAGTGCCAACGAACCTTCCCCAAGCGAGGAGGACGATTTTCTCCGTAAGGGTGCCGGGAACGGCCAACCAAATTACATTGATTGGTTGCGAGCAAAAGTACTTTCTATTTCCCCTCCTTGTTAGTTTATCATCTCAATCCCGCCTTACCGGCGCTAATGCTTTCCGCTTGAACCTACAGGCTGACGTAGACCATGCAATGAACGAGGAGTTGAGAACCGTTGCCATGGGTTTTCACTATAAGGTCCTTAGGTACGACACGTACGACGTCAATGGGTATCGCTTCCGAACCCGTATCCACGAGGAGAGTCGGCCTAATCGAAAAACAACGAATAGTGGAGTGTTAACCGTATGCAATGGAGTAGAATACTATGGAGTACTTGAAGAAATATATGAACTACAATGGAAAAGAGTAGGAGGACCGCATCCTAAGGTCATTATTTTCAAGTGCAAGTGGTTCGATCCAGAGCATTATAGAGGAGTACCGGCTGTTGGGCTAGTCGAAATTAATCGAGAAAAGCTTTTGGATTGCCCAGATGTCTATATCGTGGCTCAAGAGGCGACCCAAGTTTATTACCTCCCATACGCGTGCAAGATTGCTCGTTTGCGGGATTACGATGTCCCGTACAAGGTGTCGCCGTATGGTAAATTACCTATGCCAATCGACGATGATTATAACCCTCTCATAAACGCCGACACATATGAGGGAGAATTCTTCCAAGAGGAAGGTGGGCTCACAGGCCATTTCGTGATCGACTTGACGGGAGGTGAGGGCATGGAAGAAGACGTTGGCAGTGTCGGTGTCGACTCCGAAGAAGAGGTTGACGACATTAACGACTTGGCATTTCTCCAGCGATTAAATTCACAGAACGACGGTGGGGATACCGACGGTGATGACACACGTGATAGTGACGATGAGAGTGTCGCTCCATTGGCTAATGCTAGACCTCCAGATCCAGATGATCCCGACTTTGACCAATATATGTATGCTTCTATTTATTTTACTTAGTTTATTTGCTTAGCATGATTTCTATTTATTTTATTTGCTTCACATGCTTTCTATTATTTCACTTAGTTTATTTGCTTAGCATGAGTTCTATTTATTTTATTTGCTTTTGCATTCGTACTAATCGGTTCAATGTTTGTCATTGCAGGCCACAGAAACATGGTAGGAGGCAGCTCATGCAGCGGGACAGGGAGAGGGGGCGGGAGGAAAGCAGGGAGGAGAGGGAGAGGGGGCACGACGAAGCCCCTCAACGCCGTGATCCAGGCGGTGGAGAGGAGGCAACAGGAGGAAAGAGGCGAAGGATCCAGAGTCGGCGGTTCCTCGAGAGGGACCGAGGGTAGGCCTCCGATGAGGAAGAGGAGGGGGGGTGGGGGAGGAGGAGAGGGGACAGTGGGGGAGGGGGGACGAGGGGAGGAGACAGAGGGAGGACGAGGGGAGGAGACAGAGGGGGAGGGGGGACGAGGAGAGGAGAGGGTGGAGATGGAGAGGGATGGGTGTGAGTCCGAGGTCCCGTCAGCTGATGGCTCCGATTCTGAGGAGGAGGGTTGTGAGAAGGAGGTGTCCAGTGACGTGTACCTGCGAGGTCCGGTAGCGCTCCCAAAGTCAGTCCCGCTAGCACAACGGCCTTTGGTTGAACCAAAGGGCTCTACGTAAGATGCACATTCTATTTAATATGTTTCTTACATTTTGAAACTCAAATCTCTCGACACATTCTAATTAACATTTTTGTTTCTCGGTTTTGCAAATAGGTTCAAGAAGCATGAAGATGGAGGGCGGCACATGGGGCACGTGTTTGGCTCTCTGATGAAGACCCACTACCCGGGGTTGGTGACACGCCCTACAACCGGTGAGGTCGTGCCAGCTACGCGGTGGGAGGACTACAAGCTTCGTTGTGACACCACCCACGGCTCTAAGTACGAGGCCGTGCTCCACGATTTCTGGGTAAGTCAACAACCACATTTCGTTTAGCACATCTCATCCTTTTCACTAACTTGCACATTCATCATGCTTAATTGCAGGAGTTCTTTAGATGCGAGGAGGGGAAGGAGGCAGAGTGCAGGAAGATCCTCATTAAGATGGGCGTCAAGAAGGTGACGGACATGATCTACGAGGCGCGTATCGCAGCTGTCGTCAGGATCGAGGCGGCCAAGGGGTTGTCATGCACAAGGGATAAAGCCATTTATAAGTACCCCAAGGCTCACGAGTATAATTCGGTAAGTGAGGCCTTTACATACATGCATGGCTAACACTTGAGTTATTCTTCATGCATACTAACCACATACTCCTTTATGTAGGTGAGGCCTACCTGGTGCGCCTCACACGCGGAATGCTGGAGGCGGCTGTCGGCTTGGTGGGACTCTGACGAGTGGAGGGCGATCAACGCTAATGGCAGGGCGAATCGGTTGGTCGTGAAGGCTACGCACCACCAGGGTAGCCAGTCCTTGGGTGGGTACGCCAAGTTATATGTAAGTGTTTATTTTTCACAAGTTCTTTATGCATGCTTAATTAGGCGGAACAAGATATGCTCTTCTAACCATATCACTTTTAATTGTAGGCGGCTCACAATAAGGTGCCAGAGCCTAACACGTACCAGGCGTACCACATGGCCAAGCTGGCATCCGCCAAAAAGGCCAAGCCGTATGATCCCGCTACTCCCAGCACCTCTTTCAACTTGCCCACAGCCAAACGCAAGGAGAAGTACGATAGTGCGCTCAAGGCGAGGGAGGGGAGACCATTGACCCGAGCTCCCAGGACTTGGACCCGGTGCTGGTCATGACGTCAGGAGGAGGACTGAGGCACGGTCGGCCTGCTCTTGGAGCCAGCACCTTCCCTATAGAGATGGAGGGCCTAGCCAGCATGAGGGCTAGGTCTACGAGCTCCAGCCTGCAGATCCAGAGGCGCGACGAGCCTGCACGTGACCTACGAGCGGTTAGTTTCATTAAAATGATGAGTCCTCTAGTTATTTGCATGTTTTCGTTCTAACTAATGCAAACCATTTCATTGGATCAGGCGATGGAGGAGATGGAAGCACGGAACGCAGCCCTAGAGGAAAAGCACAGGCAGGAGACCGAGCAGACGAGGAAGGAGATGGAGGCGATGCGGGCACAGATGGCGGTCTTCGCGGTGAGTTTCATGTGCATAAGATACCAACGGTAGTCTACTGTTTCATTTACTAACCTTGCTTCTCAAAAATAATATGCAGAATATGTTCCGCAGCAACGGTATGATGGTTCCCGACATGGCACAGTTTCAGGCGATGGTGATTCATTCATCTCCGCACACCGTAAGTTCTCATGTTCAAAGTTTTTATGTCTTTTTACCATGTCCTTCTAACCGGTGCTAACCATCTAATTCTTCATGCATGTAGGTTGCCTCCTCGAACGGATCGCCCATGGCCCAGACACCCGGAGCAGCAGATGGAGCCCAGACACCCGGAGCAGCAGATGGACCAGCAGATGGAGCCCAGCCCGGAGCAGCAGATGGACCAGCAGATGGAGCAGCAGCAAACGCTACCCCGCCACCTTCAGCAGGCCGCCGGGTACTTAGCTCAAACCCTTCAGCAGAAAACTTACTTTGATGCTGATTAATCATACATGTCAACTAGCAATAAAGATGCAGAACACAATACATAGAGAGAAGCCAGTGCTATTAAACTACCTACTAGTTATTAGTGAAGAAGTTGAAATCTTCCCTGACAAGCAGAACTTTTATTTTTTCATTTGCATGCTTGCTACACTAAGCTATGGTATATTGATGTGGTGTTTTCATACACTAAAATAAACTCCAGCTACACTAAGCTGTCATACTACTTTGTGCAATGTGCTCATGTATGCCACAAGTACTTGTTATTTTTTCATGAATACTAGTTCATTCATTCATATGTACTTGTGTTGAATTCATGGATGTTGGAATCCTCATGCATTTGTCTTTTTCTCATGTTTTAGATGGATTGGAGCTAGGAGCGGATGGCATCGATGGCATGATGACCGGGAGTTGCTTCGTCATTGTTTTGTTGTGCTTCATTGATGTAGTCGGAGCGGCCTTTTGTTGTTGTGCTACATTTGGACTTGAATATGTGATGTTTTGGACACTATGTGATGTTTTGGATGATATATGTGATATTTGGTGGGAGATATGTGATATTTGTGTGAGATATGTTATATTTTGTGTAAATATGTGTTCTGTAATTGTTCTGGAATTATTGAACTGCAGGGATTGAGGAAAATAAAAATGGCAGGAAAATTATGGTCACCTTTGCCGTGTGCTTGCACACGGCAAAGAGCGCCATATAAACAGTTCGCCAGGACGCACAACCTGAGGACACGTGTCCTAGCACACGGCAAAGAAGGATCCACATTGCCGTGTGTCCGCAGCGAGCACACGGCAACGGGTTATGGATTTGCCGTGCGTTGCTGCACAGGCACACGGCAAAGATGTATGCACGGCACCTGCCTGACAATGGGTCCCATCTTGTTATATTTGCCGTGCACGGGCACACGGGAAAGATTACACACGTTGCCGTGTGCCGTGAGGGACCACACACGGCAAAGAGGCGCCGTCACCGTCCATCGTCGTCAAGTCGCTGTGGGTCCCACAGCCAGTCTTTGCCGTGCGCCCCGACATCCGACACACGGCAAAGAGGTCTTTCCCGTGCATTTCTCCCCCGTGTGCTCTTTGCCGTGTGCGGCGCACGGCAACGACTTCGCCGTGTGCTTTTAGGTCTTCGCCGTGTGCTTCTGACACACGGCAAAGTACTGCTCTCCCGTAGTGACCTAGCTAGTCCGAATAAACTGGTTAATCTCAATTTTCGTTAGTTATTTGCAGTTAACACCAGGGTTCGTGCCAGTTGTTGCAACAAAAACATACACAACACTACGGGAAAGACTCAAGACGCCGACGGCCAGGACCTACGGCCCCGACGGCCGGGGCCGTCGGCGTAGAACCTGACCAGGCAAGACTAAATCTTTCCTTCTTTTTTTTTAGCTACGCCGACGGCACGCCGTCGGCCTAGTTTTTTTGTTTTTTTTTTTTTGAGCTACGCCGACGGCTGCCGTCGGCCTAGTTTTTTTTTTTTGAGCTACGCCGACGGCTGTCGTCGGCCTAGCTCTGTTTTTTTTTACTTACTCACCGTTTTGAGCATAATTTTTGCATTGGAACTCGGATTTTGATATTCTTTAGCTCGTTTCGAAGAGGAGAAATAGATCTACATCATCATACACATTGTTCAAACTACATTCTTCAAAAAAAATTCCATGAGCAAGGACAAAAAATTCCATGTTCAAACTAGTGTTTCGCCGAAAAGGGGCCCCGGAGCGTCGGAATCCAACCAAGAGTTAGGTGGTGCCATACTGATGACTCCCAAGTGTAGGAGATCAATTGTAATACCTTTCGATTAGAAAAGGTTGTCGAACCCACAGGGAGCTGAAGGTATTGGTTAGTAAGATTGATAGATAAAACAATGAAAGATGCAAGTGTTTTTGGTATTTTTGGTTGTATAGATGCAATGTTGAAAGTAAATAGTAGCAAGTGACAGCTCTCAAGGAGAGAAAGCCCAATCCTCTTATGTGCAAGAGGACAAGCTCAAGTGATGTGTAACTTATAAGTGGAAGACGTTCCCGAGGGCGACATGGATATTACTAGGTATAGAGATTTATTAAACAACACGTTGAATATCTTGTCAAGTTTTAATCTTGTTTCGACGGAGTCATTTTTAGGTAAAGCTAAATAAATAAACTAAACCCCTTATGATGGATCATGTGGCCAAGCAAATGACTGCACAAGAATTATTAAGACAAAAAGTCCCACCATAGCATTACACTCTAAGGTCCCCGATACTAATACCCTCATAATGCAAATTCATGACTCGGACGAGGGTTTACGTGTCCTCCCAAGTCGCCCTCAATTCATTACACTACGGTGTTCTCCTATGAGCCCATAAAGGTGAAGTGTTGTGCAGTCGACGTTCGCACAGCACCATCATAGAATCACATAAAAGATAAACACTTGACAAAATACCAACACATGTCATATATAAATCATTGCCAATTCGTCCTATGCCCTCAGGAACATACGGGAACTACTCACAACGTGCAAACATGATGATATTCAGTGGCATAAGTGGTACAACGCAATCTGAAAATATAACTTCACCTCCAAATAATGACAAGTACTCAATCACAAACATGAATAGTAGCACAAGACAAGTATCTAGGGTATAGTAATCCTCAAACTACGAGGGGAACGAGGTGGATCACGGAGACGATGATGGAGATGGTGCTGGTCTTGGTGGTGGTGATGATGTAGAGGCCTCCTCCCACGCCAAGGAGGAGAAGTGATGACGATGACGGTGATTTCCCCCTCCTCCGGAACTCCGGAGCAGCAGAGTCTGATTCCCCCTCGGAGAGAATCAGGAGTTTCGCCGCCGCCACGGCCTCGGATGGACTTGGAAAAATTAGGGCGTAACTTTTCGGGGAGGACGAAGGCGTGCATAAAAAGCCCCAGGCGAGGGAGTGCTCGAGGCTCCATTTGGTGGGTCCCACGCGGCCAGGTACTGTGGCCACGTGGGCCCACCCATCTTGGGCCTCGAGGCTCCCCTCTCTTCGGTCTTCTTCGCTATGCCTTGTTCTCCATGAAAAAATGGCTGTGTATTTTTCCTTTTATTATTTGGATCCATGTAGCTCCTGAAACATTAAAACAAGAAAAAGGAGGTTCTCTGCCTCCCAGAAATTAAATACCAAAAATAGGGACTTTGTAAGAAAGTCCCATAAATCGTCTAAAACATGTAAAATAATGGTATTACAATGCAAATAACATTCTAATATGATGCTAAGAGTTGTATAAATGATGATATAAAATGCACGTATCACATACCAAGTAGGTACAAGTGTGTTTTGGGTTGTATATGGCATACCATGTGTGTCAGGATCCATACCATGTGGGTATAAGCCTGGTTTTTCTCCAGCGGGGCTAGATTTTCATCGGAGAGGGGTTCCGAAGCGTCAGGATCCCACCACAAGCTAGGTGGTGCCATACCATGTGTGTACAAGTGTGTTATGGGTTTTGGATGGCAAAGATTGCACTCCGAGGTGTGACCTGCTTCACCGGCATCCACTTCTCTCTAGAGAGTTTCATGACTTATAGCCTGAAAGTCCCAGATCGGACAAACATGAGGGAATCTTATCAAGTGTTGGGTCATACCATTGTTTTGGGACTTCCTAGGGTCCACCCTAACACAACCAAGCAACTAGGTACACTTTGCTACCCCATTTTGACGCCGGTACCGGCTGTATTCGTATAAGTCTGTTTTTTCTCCAACGGGGCTAGGGTTTCAGCGGAGTGGGGCTCCGGAGCGTCCGGTTCCCACCACAAGCTAGTGGGTGCCATACCATGTGTGTAAAAGTGTGTTATGGGTTTTGGATGACAAAGATTGCACTCCGGGGTGTGACCTGCTTCACCGGCATCCACTTCTCTCTAAGGAGTTTACATACACTTATAGCGTGATAGTCCCCGATTGGACAAGCTGGAGGGAAACTTGTCAAGAGTTGGGTTATGGATGATATGGATGTCATATTTAGATTTCTCTCATTTTTCTAATCGATTTAGACATATTATTTGTCAAATTTCGATTTACGGATTTATAGATATGAATTATTCAATATTAAATGGAAAAGGGCAAATAAGTTAATTATTATTTGAATTCAAGAATATTTAAATTCAAGATTATTATTAATGATTCATTTCTTTTTATTTAAATAATTATTTGGATTCATAAAATAAAAGTGTGTGATATCATAGTCCATGGGTTAATAGGATTGATAGGATACTATTGTCAGTAAAGCATCTGTTATTTCTAGGTAGCTCACAGGGAAGGAACTAAGAAGTTAAGCGTCCTGGGGCTGGAGTAGTCTGAGTATGGGTGCCATGGTGAAGTGTTAGTAGAAGCGAGTAATTAAGATTGGAATTAAGAATGCTTAGATATAAATGTGTCTCTAGTGCGATTAAGTGGTTAAACAATTAAAAAAAATTGGGAAAAAAATTTGAAAAAAAAAATTAAACAAAATTCTGCCAATTCATAGGCCGACGGCTTTGCCGTCGGAGTAGCCCAGACGCCGACGGCAGCTAGGCTACGCCGACAGGGCGAAACGCTGACGGGGATACGCCGACGGCTGCCGTCGGGCTTTGTCTACGCCAACGGCCTTCTGGCCTACGCCGACGGTTTCCGGCCGTCGGCGTCTCGTCAGATTCCCGTAGTGCAAAACCTTTTTTTAACAGGCCACCGTCTTTTGTCTTAATAGTTGCATCTAATCAAGTAGAACACTTAATCTGCTAAATGTAATCCGATGTTTTGATTGCATGACGGCCATCGTGGTCAAATGGCACGTGCGAGGCCAAAACTCGGTGTGGTTAGACTTAAAACCACCAAAACCAAACAAATCTTCAAAACGAACATAACAGGGAATAGACCGAGCACCTGAACCCACGAGAAGTTGAGACAGCGATGCAACCCGGCGAGGTAGCACACCGGTGCAACAGTTACCACAAAACCTAGTGCTAGCTACAAATAATGAACCGAAACAGGATCAATAGGTTTATAATTATCTAGGATAGGTACAACTAATTAGATAAGAATATGTGTGCACTGTAAAAGAGGTTTCGTTTAAGTGTGGTGTTAGCTGCACTTAACCTCAATTTTCGATAGTTATTGCAGTTAGCACAAGGTTTTGTGCCAGTTGTTGCAACAAAAACATAAACAAAACCTTTTTTTTAGCAGATCACCGTACGTAGTTTGCCTAAATAGTTGTATCTAACCAAGTACACCACTTAATATTGTAAATGTAATCCGATGTTTTGATTGCGTGACGGCCATTGTAGTCAAATGGCACGTGTGAGGCCAAAACTCGGTGTGCTTGACACTTAAAACCATTGAAAACAAATAAATCTTAAATAAAACATAACCGGGGAATAGACCGAGCACAGTGTTAGCTGCATTTTTTTGTTTAATGTGTCTAATGATCTAACTTTTTTGTTTCCAATTATTCTCCGGGGAATACAAGTCTTTTCACCAATTAAATTTTGTATATGACGACTGTCTAGTGAAGATTCAGCATCAGTTCATGCATGTGTAGGTGTTAAAAGTAGCAGAGTTTTTGTGTATAGAACTAATTAAACATGTTTCTGGTAATAAGACTGAATCAATAAACATCTCATTGAGTGGACCATTAGAATTTGAGTACGCAACACCTGAATAAATAGTCTGTATTTACACTCCAATGGTGACTACTGCTAAGATGAATAAATAGTCTGTATTTACACTCCATTGGTGATCTAACGCTTGCTCAATCAAGCATTAATGCTAAGCTGTGTAGTTATACTAGTCGATAACGGAGTCATCGGGAGAGCGCGGACAGCTGCCCAGGATCGCCGGGAGCTGGCTCCGCCCCTGCGCCGAACCCTCGCAAAGTGGAGACATTATATCGATAAAACCTAGCGAAAATTACCACAAAAACCTAGCGCTAGCTGTAAATAATTCACCCAAGACTGAGATTAGTTTATTTATTTGGTCTAGGTCCAACTAATTAGACCAAAACATGTAGTCCACTATCACAGAGGTTTCATTTTGGTGTTTCCTGCAACAAGTGTCACAAAGCAGTGTGGCGTTAGGGTTTAATTAGCTGCAGTTTTTCTCGCGTGCGGCCCACGTAGCTAGGGAGCGTATGCGTCCGAAGAAAGCGAAATGCAGCAGCAGTCGGAATGGACCAGGAACCATGGATGCACCGCAGAGGCAAATCGGGACCTGACACCGATATTCATTTGTGCATAGGATGAACGCGGGCTTCGCCGAGTCGTTATGGCGCGCGTGTGCAAAATCTCCAACGTCGCTTTTATTCGAGCCAACATGTTGACTGACCAATGGACCCACGCCTGCTGCATCTGCATGCGTGTCAGGTATGCCATTTATTTTTTAGCTTCGTATTTGGTGAAGACCCATCGCCTGCTGCACCTGCATGCATGGTACAGCCGACAGGGACAGCACGCCACCCCTCCTTTTATATTTGTTATACTTGGGAGAGCATCTTTTTACCCTTTTAGCACGCATGATCATGCAGGCAGAGGATGCTAATCTCTCCTATCGTGATGCATGGCTGTGTATTCTAATGGCATTTGAATAGATCTCCGCTCACCGAGTTGTAATGTACCAACGCACCTTGATTAAACTAATTCGGATTAATATTCTTTAATTAACATAATCATACTTCCATTTAAGATAAAATTACAAGAAAAATATGCTTACCAATTGTTTGTAAATATTTGGATTCTTTCATATTTGACGCGGTTATCC
Source organism: Poa pratensis (assembly GCA_947311845.1). NCBI lineage: Eukaryota > Viridiplantae > Streptophyta > Magnoliopsida > Poales > Poaceae > Poa > Poa pratensis. The sequence continues at coordinate 30,621,905 of CAMZMU010000111.1, read as the reverse complement.
AAGCGAGCGACCCATACGTGATCAAAGATATCCACATGTGAGAATATGGACAATCGGGGACTGTTAACCGGCTAATATCGTAAAGGGGATGTTGAAGATCGACGAAGAACCGGTGCTAGGGTAACCAGACAAATTTGACGAAGACATCCCTACTAGTTAGTATGGATACCCGGATATATTCAATTGGTACCATGGATAACCACTGTTTGTAATATTTGGATTCTTTCATATTTGACGCGGTTATCCCGCGAGCGACCCATACACGATCGAAGCTATCCACTCGTGATTTTTATACAAATTTGAAATCATATTGCAACATTGAAAAAAGCATTTAAAAAGCTATCTTTTTTCTGTTTGATTAAAAAAAAATCTAAGTGTGCTATAGTATTGTGTGCCCTATGCATAGGACACATAGCACCCCGGGAAAAAACTAAAAAAAAAAGCATGGATCTATGAAGAACGAAGAGAGAGAGCGCAACTAAGCTGGGCCCACCCATGTGCGTCGCGGCCACACGTTCAGACGGAAGGGAGCCCTCTGTTCCTATAAGGAGGGCGTAATTTTTCCGGCGCGTCGATTAAGGAGAATCTGAATACATGCGTGTTAGACAATTTTAGCCCTATAAAATCTCTCCAATAGCACGTCGTCTGCAGTTAACTGCCCCCTCCTTATTCGCTAGCATTAAATAGCCGTAAGCTGTTGAGATTTGCATGCAATGTGTTCCATTGGCTAGTCGGCGTTGCATGCAAGGAAAAGAGCATCTCTCAGCTAAGCTGCAGCGCGAATAGAGGAGGAAAGGCAACCAGACTGGGGGCAGGCTCGGCAGAATCGCAACAATATTATACCCGCGCCTTGCTTTGTGGGAAAAGTCAGTAAAAATTTCACGCCTTACTCGTAGGAACGGAGCGAGGGAGTACTAATTTCTAGCCGTATTTTGCTTCGGGTAGGGCGTGTAGGCGTAGGGGTCAAAAGCAGTTGAAGGTGGGCCTGGGGCACAGATCCACTTGGTTTTGCGAATGGTTCAGATAGCAGCAGCGCGCGATAGCGCGTTGTAACGTGACTATTTTTTTTTCGAAACACAGTACAACGCAGTCACTCATATACACGCGTATACACTCACCCCTATGAACACACACGCACACTCTACCCGTATGAGCAACTCCGAGAGACTGAGTCGGCGGATCAGGCGTCTCGCTGTTGACGTGAAGGTCGCCTCCCACTGAAGAATATTTCGCCTAAATGATAAACACCAGCGATCTTGCCACAGGCAAGTTCGCAACGCTACTATTCCTTGCGATTGACCTGAGGCGGTCGGTCAGGTTCGTCGTGCTCGTGCGCGTGCAGACTGCCTCAAACTCTTGACTCGCTCGAGTCGCGGTGCGCCCATTCCTCGGAGAAGAGTCTCACAGCTGCATGCTGCGAACGTTCGTAATTCAGAGTCCAATCTATCTTTGACTCCCCCGGCTCCTGTCCCGTGTATATAATGGACAGGCGCAGCGCATCTGCCCCAGCCACAACTCAACACAACAACAGGTCGAGCAACAGAGAGCGACACAAGTGAGAGGGAGCACAGTTCATAAGAAAGAACAAAAAGCTGAACTCAAAGGTCCAAGGGAGCAGCTGCAGCCTGCAGCTTGCAAGCGACGAACGGAGCCATGTCGCTGAGAGGGAGCAACGGGTCCCTGACCCTGGACCCGGTGCAGCGGGCGCTCAGCCGCCTCTCGTCCTCGTCCGCGGCCATGACGCCCACGCCCAGGTCCCCGCCGCCGTCCTACGGGAGCATCGTCACCGTGCTCAGCATCGACGGGGGCGGTGTCCGCGGCATCATCCCCGGCACCATCCTCGCCTTCCTAGAAGAGAAGCTCCAGGTAGTTACTTCCGTTCCCCAGCTTCCATCTATCTTCTAGCTAGGGAGACTGGTGCACCAACTCGATCTAATGGGTGCTTAACTAACTTGTTTCGGGTGTCGTCTCTCTCTCTCTACATAGGAGCTGGACGGGCCTGACGCGAGGCTGGCGGACTACTTCGACGTGATCGCCGGGACGAGCACCGGGGGGCTCGTGACGGCCATGCTCACCGCGCCCAACGCCCAGGGACGGCCGCTCTTTGCCGCCAAGGACATCAACAACTTCTACCTGGAGCACTGCCCCAAGATCTTCCCTGCCGTCAGCACCGGGCCTCTGGGCCTGCTCAGGAGCATGAGGGGCCCCAAGTACGACGGAGAGTACCTCCACTCCGTCGTCAAGGGGCTGCTCGGCGACACGCGGGTCGGCCAGGCGCTGCAGAACATCGTCATCCCCACCTTCGACATCAAGCTGCTCCAGCCCACCATCTTCTCCAGATACGACGTGCGTACCCCCATAGTGATGATACATGCAGCTGCTGCGCTCGTCGCTACTTCCTCTTCATCGAGCCCTACTTAATTACGTTTGTGATGTATAAACAGGCCATGAACGACGTCTCCAAGAACGCTCTCCTCTCCGACGTCTGCATCAGCACGTCCGCAGCGCCTACCTACCTTCCCGGCCACCACTTCGAGACCCAGGGCAAGGATGGCAAGACCCGAGCCTTCAACCTCATCGACGGAGGCGTCGCCGCAAACAACCCGACGATGCTGGCCATGACGGACGTGAGCAAGCAGATCCTGCTGGGCAACCAGGACTTCTTCCCCATCAAGCCGGCCGACTACGGCAAGTTCATGGTGCTCTCGCTCGGCACCGGCTCCGCCAAGGTGGAGGAGAAGTACGACGCCGCGTCCTGCGGCAGGTGGGGCATCCTGGGGTGGCTCTACAACAACGGCGCCTCCCCGCTCATCGACAGCTTCAGCCAGGCCAGCGCCGACCTCGTCGACATCCAGGCCTCCGTGCTCTTCCAGGCGCTGCACTGCGAGAAGCGCTACCTCCGCATCCAAGACGACGAGCTCAAGGGCGACACCTCCTCCGTCGACGTCTCCACGACCGAGAACCTCAACAGGCTCGTCGATGTCGGCAAGGCGCTGCTCAAGAGGAGCGTGTGCAGGGTGGACGTCGAGACGGGCAAGAGCGTGCCCGACGAGAAAAGAGGCACCAACGAGGAGGAGCTCACCCATTTCGCACTCATGCTCTCCCAGGAGCGCAAGGCCAGGTTCCAGAAGAAAGGCGTCACACAGTAAACATACATGCATGAGATCTGCTCATCCGCAAGTCAAATAGTCAACTTTATGTAGTAGTAAGTGCAAGGCGAAACAATATTGTATAGTATATTTCATACATTTAGTTGCATATGTAATTTCGAGATTTATGTAACTAGCAAGGTGGCCCTCGCATTGCGAGGGCATCATCTTAATCCCACTCAATGTGTCTAAAGTGGGTTACAGAGACGTTAAACGTACTGATATTTAAGTGATATCATTTGCTCCCTTGAAGCATAGAGAATTACAAGTCATAGAACGTAGGAAAGTGCATTTGACTACATCAAGAAAACTGGATTTGTTTATATCATGTAAAACACATTCGTCGGAGAAAGGTCTAGATTATGTTTTGTTTTAAGATAATATCGTTGTTTTTATATATATGGTTAATTTTAATCTATGGGCGAATTATTATTTTAAATTCCGAAAATACCATGTCGCCCTAGTCATCTACCCGTGCACCTAAAATGAAATGAACTAAAATTATTTATGTGAACACTATAAAAATTTGCAAGGGCATCATCTTTACCATATTGAACATGTCCAAGGATTTTATTTCAGTAAACTAATACCTATTTGAATTTTTTAGAACATATTTAATTTGTTGCCTAATATTAACTGCGACATTTTCAAAAATGCCATGCACCATCCATTTTGTAAGGTAGAGGCACGTGACTACTGTTCACTTCCTACCGTTCCTGACTCTTCAATCCATGTGATCTATAAGCTCACTCACATGTATGTTGTATGCAGACAGTGATTCAGATTCCTCATAAATATTTTTTGAAATAATTTCACCGATGTACTACATATCCACTACATATCCTGACATAATTAACCCTACTATTTTCAAGGCACCAAAAAATTCGTCTCAGCATATCATCAAAACTCCTTGGTAGAGTCATAATTATGCCCAATACCTTTAGGTCAATTATTTGACTCGCCTATCTAAAAGAGCAAATGTAAAATAAAACTTAAGAAACATTGATCGTAATTGTACAAATGCGTCCATTAAACTCTTAGAGTATGTTTTAAAAATTAGACCTAAAGAAAATTTGACATTTCAGTTTATGTGTGATCCATAAAGAATCATTTCTAAGATTTATCCAATGCAGCGAACATTTGGATAGGAACTTTTCAAAATTCTTTTGATTACTTTCAGCATGAAGTGAATAGACATACATTGTCCATATCAAGTTGAAACCTTGTGGATGAGTTGTTATCAAATCAATCGGATATGTTGACATTGATACTTCTATCGTAGAAACACCATTCTCTCAAATCGTGAATCCTAACCTCTATGCACATGTTACGCCTGATTACTATTTTTTTGGTTGTCACCAAATTTGCTAGGAGGTTATGAACGACGTGATCAATTCAAATTGCTTAACCCCAATACTGTTCATGACAATGTTGATATTAGACAGAGCAATCTGCCCCCCAAAAAAGTAAAATATATATATATTACTATTTCAACGCAAAATTTGCATTCGTGGTAAACAGCTGGAAGACAATATCATGTGGCCTAACTATCTCAGTTACTATATGGATAAAATTATATGCGCAAATTAGTTGAGAACAGATGACATGAAATACAATCTTATAGTATTTAATCACATTAATATTTTGTATTACAAAGATACTATCAACATATGATATTTCATCAGCAGATATCCAGATATCCAAATAACCAACGGAGACACAACACAAGACCTGCCAGAACCTTCTACAGTTATCCCCGGAGCCATACACATTTTTTTTATGCCTTTGGTTTGCAATTCGTCAATAATGACTTATAGTAGTGTTAGATTTTTTAAATAATTTTAAACATCTTCTAGGTGCACAGGTAGAGGAGAGCATGAATTGATCTTTTTTAGTAATCCGTATGTGTTGTACTTGGAATTTTCCAAAGGAATTACACACACTCCTAGCAAGGTAAGCACATGCTAGACTGCAAATGCAAATTGGTATACACGGGAACATGACTGGTTATGGGGAAAAAATCGAGGATAGACTATACTACTTTACTATATGTAGTGAATCAGATAAATCATTTTCAAAATTATATCGAGTGTGCATGCACCTTTTGTTTTGTTAACAATAATCTATCTTTATTGATCCATTAAAAATAGTTGATACATAAAAATCAAAAACGAAGGAGAACACAAAGGCTTTAAGAACATATAGTTTGTCAGAAAAACGGTTGTTGTCATAGATAATTTATTGCAAATATAAGGTGCTTAGGACTTCCATATATCTCAAGGTCATGTCACAAGACGCTTTCCATATCTATGTTCGGCGCACACACATACATGAAAAGGACTTCTTTATTAACATTTGTTTTACACAGGGCGTGCTAGGAGCAAATATATTGGCATAGATACAGACAGGTGACTTATGGGTTGTTTCCTCTGCCTAAGTCGCAGCCAAATTTGTGGCACATTTTTATTTACAACCACCACGATAAAAAAAACTCCAAGATTTTTTACTTAGATCTAATTATTACGATAATTTGGAGGATGTGGATGAACTTAGTGCCACTATTTTATTTTAGGGATAAATTGTGTCAATCTGGTGACGTGACTAATAATGTTTTAAATCCAATCCGTTTATTTTAGATCTAACTATCACGATAATTTGGATGATGTCGATCAACATGGTACCTCTATTTTAAACCAATGTATGATATAAGCAAAATACGCTTTAATGATTTTGTAAAATCATTAGAGTTTGTAAGCAAGTTATTTTTTGTATGTTTGTTTGGAACTTTTACGCTTTCTCTCGTGAAAAGAAGACGTACAGAAAAACAAATTGCCCATTAAGGATCTGAGCCATCCTCGACTCCATAATTCTATCACCAAGAACCTCCTCTCTGTCCTTTTACCTTTTCACGGAGGGAGGCCCTAATCAATCTCTAGGGTGTAGTTTACGTCAGCTGTGGTGGCGGTTGACATAAATTGTCGAGGGGGCGAAATAAAATATATTAGTGTGTCAGGAGGGTGGCAAAATACTAAATTTTCTTTTCTATGCCCTTCCCAGTTTTTTTTCTCAACTTAGTCCAAAGCCGAGTGCGGTGGCCACATCTAACTTACACTAACCTCTAACTCTGTATGATGGTATGTACATTCTTCACCACAATGTCGTATTGGTAGATATGGCGTCGTACAAAATACAAGCATAATGTATCCGTCTAATTATTTGTGTGTTGGTAGACATTTTGTCTTGTCAGGGTTTGTCCTTGGCACCACTACATGTGCCACAACTTCTTTTATACTCTTTAAAGTATATGTCTCTTGTAATTTTTCTAAAACTGTAAGATTAATTTAACTTTTGCAATATGTATTTAATTATATATATTACTATAGATGATATTCGTATATAGTGAAAATCGGTGGTGACGTTTTGACACTCGGGAGCATATGGTCCGGTTTTGAAAAATGCACATTAAACGTATTGTGAGATGTCAGAAAATTTCGGACACAAAAAATTCGCGTGTACATATCGATATTCTATATGCTCACAAAGTCGTCTCATGAAAACCGATATTTTTTGTGACTTGTATAAAATGACAAAATTTGGTGCTAAAAATATACTTTTCAGGAAACATTTTTTGGTCTTTTTTACTCGTACTACTAAAATATTTGTTTTGGAATATGCGCCAAATAGAATGTCGAGAGATATGCACCAATTTTTTTCGAATATTTTGGACATTTTTTAAAAAAATCGGTGAAAGAAGCATATACTCTAATGTCCAAATTAATTTTTCCGTGCAAATCATCTTTTACAGGTCGCCATCATGTTCTAGTACCTACTTACCTATACCTACTATATATAAAAGATGGACATGACCTCCCCCTCTCCAGCGCGCCACGTCGCCCTCTTTCTTCTGGCCGTCGGATCTGCGAAATGGACGGCCAGGATCGATCCACGACGCCCCCAAACGCGCAATACTGTTCCACCTACAGTACACGCACACCCGCACCAACCAGAGGGCGCCACGTCGCCGGGTACCGGCCGGTGGAACCGGTGGCCAGCCGGTGACCCCTCCAGCACGAATTTTGGCGCAACACTTTCACAGAAACCCCCCCGCAAAGGACTGGTATGGAAATTTTGGATACGTCAGGGAACTCCGTGAAAAAATACCATCACAACTCGCCCTTCCTCTTCTCCTCTCCCCGCGCGAGCCCGAGCTCGCCGGCGCCGCCGACGCACGCCCTCGCCGCTACGCACCTCCCCGGTCAAATCGGAGCACACAGCACGCTCCGCCGTCGCGTCCACTCCATCTTCGCCAACAGCCGCGTGCTGGGACGGCCGATTCGCCACGGGCGGCGGCCGGTTTCCTTTTCTCCTCTTCCCCCAACTCCATCGCCTCTCACACACCGATTCTTCCCTTCCTTCCCACTCACGCAGCAGCTCGCTCGATTCACCGCCAGCTCGCCCGTCCGAGATCCGAATCTAGCGTCGCACGGATGCCCGAGATGCTGCTGCCGCCGCAGGCAGCCGCGAGTTCCCCGGCCGCCTCCGGGCTGCTGAGGGCCAGGCGGCGGCGAAGGACGTGGCGGCGCCCGCGCGGGCTGCTCTGCTGGGTCGCCTTGGTCGTCTTCTTCTTCCGCATGAACTGGTGGATGTTCTCCCGGCTCCAGGACCCCGCTAGCTGGCTGCCTGAGCTCTCCCCTGTCTCCATCTCCTCTCTCCTGCACCAGCCCTGCAGCACCACTTTCGTCCCTCTGCTGCTCCAACCCGGCAGCACCAAGGTGAGCAATCTCTCTCTCTCTCTCTCTCTCTCTCTCTCTCTCTCTATTTAATTTAATTGCTCTGAGTTGATGAACGTGGACAGAAGATTTAGGCTGCTGCAGCGACCTGTTCTTGAGAAAGAAGAAAGAACAAGAAGAGGAGCAAAACGAGAAGGGAGGAGAAGTGAGGATCCTCACCTGCCCCTGTCGATTTCCCTTTCCTAAGCTTCAAGGGTGAGTTCCTCCACTATCTATGACCCTCACATGTTCTGTACATGGTGGTTCTTAGATTATTAGGGTAGGGGAATAGCTAGATCTGGAAAATTAGGATTCTTACACCATGCTACACTATATTTTTTGGTAGGCCATTTCACATGAACATGGATAATAATAATAGTTGTTCGTCTAACTTTTTTAAATAAATTTATGGTTGGATCTTGAAAGTGTACATGAATACTCTCTCACTCTATTTAATACCCACAAATTCTCGTGTTTGTTTGTTTGTGCATATTCTATTCTTTTATCTATTCCTACAAGGTATTTGAAAAAACCTGCAGGGTTAGATTAATCTATATCATATCTTTGCACTGTTGGTTACTCAATAATTTCCTATTTATTATGAAATTTCCCCCCAATCAACGATAGCAACTTGAGATGGCAGACTAACTATTTGCATGTGTGATGCACACCTTTCGATTTGATCACTTATCTTTTGCATCTCCATTTATTGGTTCAGAAATATGGGGCTTCTTACGTGATGCACATATTTTTGGATAAGAGATGAACTAACCTAATCATCTTTGTCAGGGGAATCTGACATTAGACACAATATATGAATGTTTAGAATGCTATCATGCATATGCATGTTCTCATATTCTGTTTTTATACATTTTGGTCTTTTGGTTGACCAAAAATAAAGAATCAACAATGATTTGTTTGCACAACTAACTTAAACAGTGATTTCTTTGTTTTTGGTGTCCAGATGCATGGACTGTCTTCCTACTGCCTCATGCGTATTTCTCTAGAGCATAACATTCAGCTCTTTTGGCAATCGTTTATTCCCTCCTCACATATCATGTACCTCTGGTTGTGACTTGTGAGTATCATTCTTTTTCCAAGCTACATGCACAAATTCATAGGCAAGAAATCACATATTCCAATTTAAAGTTATATGCGACATACCATGTTGTAACCACGATAGAGCTTTATTAGCTATCGAGTTGGATATTTTTTCGAACTCACTCGAATTTTGGGGAGCTGTTGTTACGATCTATATAAATTGGCAGCATTCCTAAGTGAAACTGTTGATTTATTCCTTGCTATGTTAAAATCTTCAATATGAGCGAGCTAAAGTCACTACTTGCATGCTTTGTCAGGTTCAACAGAGTTGGTTACTTGCAAGAGCCGATTGAGAACCTAGGAAACATTAACTGGGAAAGATATGCAAGATGTGCAGTTTATGCCCTGCAAAATAGTGGGCATGATCTCAGAAAGGTATATGTCCATTTCATCCATGAAACAGTCTAGATTACCCAGTCTTCAGAAAACTTTTAACGCATAGCTTTGTTGTAGTGTTATATATTTGGAGTGAAAGGACTCAAGATGGTTCATGATTTAGTTTCTCTGCAGCTGTAAGCTAACTGATCTGTTACATATACATTATCATGTACTAAAAGCTGGTTAATGTGTTGTATGTATAGTTAAATGTGCAACAACATATGTTCTTGACTTTGTTCTAACTTAGTGTTGTACATTATTTAACTTGGATTTCATAGCAGCTTTGTGCAAGATCATATACAAATATACTCTTATGTGTACAATCCTCATCAGGTTGGTACTATTTGCTGGCTATAGACAAATAATATGATCTGGTTAGCAGCAATTGTTCATCTGATTCGCAATGTTAATTGTTACAGATAATTCGGATGTGGACACAGTGTTTGGTCTTGATTTGGTCTTTCACAATGCATTGGTAATTTCATAGACAAATAATATGATCTGGTTAGCAGCAATTGTTCATCTGATTCGCATACCTACTATATATAAAAGATGGACATGACCTCCCCCTCTCCAGCGCGCCACGTCGCCCTCTTTCTTCTGGCCGTCGGATCTGCGAAATGGACGGCCAGGATCGAGCCACGACGCCCCCAAACGCGCAATACTGTTCCACCTACGGTACACGCACACCCGCACCAACCAGAGGGCGCCACGTCGCCGGGTACCGGCCGGTGGAACCGGTGGCCAGCCGGTGACCCCTCCAGCACGAATTTTGGCGCAACACTTTCACAGAAAACCCCCCGCAAAGGACTGGTATGGAAATTTTGGATACGTCAGGGAACTCCGTGAAAAAATACCATCACAACTCGCCCTTCCTCTTCTCCTCTCCCCGCGCGAGCCCGAGCTCGCCGGCGCCGCCGACGCACGCCCTCGCCGCTACGCACCTCCCCGGTCAAATCGGAGCACACAGCACGCTCCGCCGTCGCGTCCACTCCATCTTCGCCAACAGCCGCGTGCTGGGACGGCCGATTCGCCACGGGCGGCGGCCGGTTTCCTTTTCTCCTCTTCCCCCAACTCCATCGCCTCTCACACACCGATTCTTCCCTTCCTTCCCACTCACGCAGCAGCTCGCTCGATTCACCGCCAGCTCGCCCGTCCGAGATCCGAATCTAGCGTCGCACGGATGCCCGAGATGCTGCTGCCGCCGCAGGCAGCCGCGAGTTCCCCGGCCGCCTCCGGGCTGCTGAGGGCCAGGCGGCGGCGAAGGGCGTGGCGGCGCCCGCGCGGGCTGCTCTGCTGGGTCGCCTTGGTCGTCTTCTTCTTCCGCATGAACTGGTGGATGTTCTCCCGGCTCCAGGACCCCGCTAGCTGGCTGCCTGAGCTCTCCCCTGTCTCCATCTCCTCTCTCCTGCACCAGCCCTGCAGCACCACTTTCGTCCCTCTGCTGCTCCAACCCGGCAGCACCAAGGTGAGCAATCTCTCTCTCTCTCTCTCTCTCTCTCTCTCTCTCTCTCTCTCTCTCTCTCTCTATTTAATTTAATTGCTCTGAGTTGATGAACGTGGACAGAAGATTTAGGCTGCTGCAGCGACCTGTTCTTGAGAAAGAAGAAAGAACAAGAAGAGGAGCAAAACGAGAAGGGAGGAGAAGTGAGGATCCTCACCTGCCCCTGTCGATTTCCCTTTCCTAAGCTTCAAGGGTGAGTTCCTCCACTATCTATGACCCTCACATGTTCTGTACATGGTGGTTCTTAGATTATTAGGGTAGGGGAATAGCTAGATCTGGAAAATTAGGATTCTTACACCATGCTACACTATATTTTTTGGTAGGCCATTTCACATGAACATGGATAATAATAATAGTTGTTCGTCTAACTTTTTAAAATAAATTTATGGTTGGATCTTGAAAGTGTACATGAATACTCTCTCACTCTATTTAATACCCACAAATTCTCGTGTTTGTTTGTTTGTGCATATTCTATTCTTTTATCTATTCCTACAAGGTATTTGAAAAAACCTGCAGGGTTAGATTAATCTATATCATATCTTTGCACTGTTGGTTACTCAATAATTTCCTATTTATTATGAAATTTCCCCCCAATCAACGATAGCAACTTGAGATGGCAGACTAACTATTTGCATGTGTGATGCACACCTTTCGATTTGATCACTTATCTTTTGCATCTCCATTTATTGGTTCAGAAATATGGGGCTTCTTACGTGATGCACATATTTTTGGATAAGAGATGAACTAACCTAATCATCTTTGTCAGGGGAATCTGACATTAGACACAATATATGAATGTTTAGAATGCTATCATGCATATGCATGTTCTCATATTCTGTTTTTATACATTTTGGTCTTTTGGTTGACCAAAAATAAAGAATCAACAATGATTTGTTTGCACAACTAACTTAAACAGTGATTTCTTTGTTTTTGGTGTCCAGATGCATGGACTGTCTTCCTACTGCCTCATGCGTATTTCTCTAGAGCATAACATTCAGCTCTTTTGGCAATCGTTTATTCCCTCCTCACATATCATGTACCTCTGGTTGTGACTTGTGAGTATCATTCTTTTTCCAAGCTACATGCACAAATTCATAGGCAATAAATCACATATTCCAATTTAAAGTTATATGCGACATACCATGTTGTAACCACGATAGAGCTTTATTAGCTATCGAGTTGGATATTTTTTCGAACTCACTCGAATTTTGGGGAGCTGTTGTTACGATCTATATAAATTGGCAGCATTCCTAAGTGAAACTGTTGATTTATTCCTTGCTATGTTAAAATCTTCAATATGAGCGAGCTAAAGTCACTACTTGCATGCTTTGTCAGGTTCAACAGAGTTGGTTACTTGCAAGAGCCGATTGAGAACCTAGGAAACATTAACTGGGAAAGATATGCAAGATGTGCAGTTTATGCCCTGCAAAATAGTGGGCATGATCTCAGAAAGGTATATGTCCATTTCATCCATGAAACAGTCTAGATTACCCCGTCTTCAGAAAACTTTTAACGCATAGCTTTGTTGTAGTGTTATATATTTGGAGTGAAAGGACTCAAGATGGTTCATGATTTAGTTTCTCTGCAGCTGTAAGCTAACTGATCTGTTACATATACATTATCATGTACTAAAAGCTGGTTAATGTGTTGTATGTATAGTTAAATGTGCAACAACATATGTTCTTGACTTTGTTCTAACTTAGTGTTGTACATTATTTAACTTGGATTTCATAGCAGCTTTGTGCAAGATCATATACAAATATACTCTTATGTGTACAATCCTCATCAGGTTGGTACTATTTGCTGGCTATAGACAAATAATATGATCTGGTTAGCAGCAATTGTTCATCTGATTCGCAATGTTTAATTGTTACAGATAATTCGGATGTGGACACAGTGTTTGGTCTTGATTTGGTCTTTCACAATGCATTGGTAATTTCATAGACAAATAATATGATCTGGTTAGCAGCAATTGTTCATCTGATTCGCATACCTACTATATATAAAAGATGGACATGACCTCCCCCTCTCCAGCGCGCCACGTCGCCCTCTTTCTTCTGGCCGTCGGATCTGCGAAATGGACGGCCAGGATCGAGCCACGACGCCCCCAAACGCGCAATACTGTTCCACCTACGGTACACGCACACCCGCACCAACCAGAGGGCGCCACGTCGCCGGGTACCGGCCGGTGGAACCGGTGGCCAGCCGGTGACCCCTCCAGCACGAATTTTGGCGCAACACTTTCACAGAAAACCCCCCGCAAAGGACTGGTATGGAAATTTTGGATACGTCAGGGAACTCCGTGAAAAAATACCATCACAACTCGCCCTTCCTCTTCTCCTCTCCCCGCGCGAGCCCGAGCTCGCCGGCGCCGCCGACGCACGCCCTCGCCGCTACGCACCTCCCCGGTCAAATCGGAGCACACAGCACGCTCCGCCGTCGCGTCCACTCCATCTTCGCCAACAGCCGCGTGCTGGGACGGCCGATTCGCCACGGGCGGCGGCCGGTTTCCTTTTCTCCTCTTCCCCCAACTCCATCGCCTCTCACACACCGATTCTTCCCTTCCTTCCCACTCACGCAGCAGCTCGCTCGATTCACCGCCAGCTCGCCCGTCCGAGATCCGAATCTAGCGTCGCACGGATGCCCGAGATGCTGCTGCCGCCGCAGGCAGCCGCGAGTTCCCCGGCCGCCTCCGGGCTGCTGAGGGCCAGGCGGCGGCGAAGGGCGTGGCGGCGCCCGCGCGGGCTGCTCTGCTGGGTCGCCTTGGTCGTCTTCTTCTTCCGCATGAACTGGTGGATGTTCTCCCGGCTCCAGGACCCCGCTAGCTGGCTGCCTGAGCTCTCCCCTGTCTCCATCTCCTCTCTCCTGCACCAGCCCTGCAGCACCACTTTCGTCCCTCTGCTGCTCCAACCCGGCAGCACCAAGGTGAGCAATCTCTCTCTCTCTCTCTCTCTCTCTCTCTCTCTCTCTCTCTCTCTCTCTCTCTCTCTCTCTCTCTCTCTATTTAATTTAATTGCTCTGAGTTGATGAACGTGGACAGAAGATTTAGGCTGCTGCAGCGACCTGTTCTTGAGAAAGAAGAAAGAACAAGAAGAGGAGCAAAACGAGAAGGGAGGAGAAGTGAGGATCCTCACCTGCCCCTGTCGATTTCCCTTTCCTAAGCTTCAAGGGTGAGTTCCTCCACTATCTATGACCCTCACATGTTCTGTACATGGTGGTTCTTAGATTATTAGGGTAGGGGAATAGCTAGATCTGGAAAATTAGGATTCTTACACCATGCTACACTATATTTTTTGGTAGGCCATTTCACATGAACATGGATAATAATAATAGTTGTTCGTCTAACTTTTTTAAATAAATTTATGGTTGGATCTTGAAAGTGTACATGAATACTCTCTCACTCTATTTAATACCCACAAATTCTCGTGTTTGTTTGTTTGTGCATATTCTATTCTTTTATCTATTCCTACAAGGTATTTGAAAAAACCTGCAGGGTTAGATTAATCTATATCATATCTTTGCACTGTTGGTTACTCAATAATTTCCTATTTATTATGAAATTTCCCCCCAATCAACGATAGCAACTTGAGATGGCAGACTAACTATTTGCATGTGTGATGCACACCTTTCGATTTGATCACTTATCTTTTGCATCTCCATTTATTGGTTCAGAAATATGGGGCTTCTTACGTGATGCACATATTTTTGGATAAGAGATGAACTAACCTAATCATCTTTGTCAGGGGAATCTGACATTAGACACAATATATGAATGTTTAGAATGCTATCATGCATATGCATGTTCTCATATTCTGTTTTTATACATTTTGGTCTTTTGGTTGACCAAAAATAAAGAATCAACAATGATTTGTTTGCACAACTAACTTAAACAGTGATTTCTTTGTTTTTGGTGTCCAGATGCATGGACTGTCTTCCTACTGCCTCATGCGTATTTCTCTAGAGCATAACATTCAGCTCTTTTGGCAATCGTTTATTCCCTCCTCACATATCATGTACCTCTGGTTGTGACTTGTGAGTATCATTCTTTTTCCAAGCTACATGCACAAATTCATAGGCAATAAATCACATATTCCAATTTAAAGTTATATGCGACATACCATGTTGTAACCACGATAGAGCTTTATTAGCTATCGAGTTGGATATTTTTTCGAACTCACTCGAATTTTGGGGAGCTGTTGTTACGATCTATATAAATTGGCAGCATTCCTAAGTGAAACTGTTGATTTATTCCTTGCTATGTTAAAATCTTCAATATGAGCGAGCTAAAGTCACTACTTGCATGCTTTGTCAGGTTCAACAGAGTTGGTTACTTGCAAGAGCCGATTGAGAACCTAGGAAACATTAACTGGGAAAGATATGCAAGATGTGCAGTTTATGCCCTGCAAAATAGTGGGCATGATCTCAGAAAGGTATATGTCCATTTCATCCATGAAACAGTCTAGATTACCCAGTCTTCAGAAAACTTTTAACGCATAGCTTTGTTGTAGTGTTATATATTTGGAGTGAAAGGACTCAAGATGGTTCATGATTTAGTTTCTCTGCAGCTGTAAGCTAACTGATCTGTTACATATACATTATCATGTACTAAAAGCTGGTTAATGTGTTGTATGTATAGTTAAATGTGCAACAACATATGTTCTTGACTTTGTTCTAACTTAGTGTTGTACATTATTTAACTTGGATTTCATAGCAGCTTTGTGCAAGATCATATACAAATATACTCTTATGTGTACAATCCTCATCAGGTTGGTACTATTTGCTGGCTATAGACAAATAATATGATCTGGTTAGCAGCAATTGTTCATCTGATTCGCAATGTTTAATTGTTACAGCTAATTCGGATGTGGACACAGTGTTTGGTCTTGATTTGGTCTTTCACAATGCATTGGTAATTTCATAGACAAATAATATGATCTGGTTAGCAGCAATTGTTCATCTGATTCGCATACCTACTATATATAAAAGATGGACATGACCTCCCCCTCTCCAGCGCGCCACGTCGCCCTCTTTCTTCTGGCCGTCGGATCTGCGAAATGGACGGCCAGGATCGAGCCACGACGCCCCCAAACGCGCAATACTGTTCCACCTACAGTACACGCACACCCGCACCAACCAGAGGGCGCCACGTCGCCGGGTACCGGCCGGTGGAACCGGTGGCCAGCCGGTGACCCCTCCAGCACGAATTTTGGCGCAACACTTTCACAGAAAACCCCCCGCAAAGGACTGGTATGGAAATTTTGGATACGTCAGGGAACTCCGTGAAAAAATACCATCACAACTCGCCCTTCCTCTTCTCCTCTCCCCGCGCGAGCCCGAGCTCGCCGGCGCCGCCGACGCACGCCCTCGCCGCTACGCACCTCCCCGGTCAAATCGGAGCACACAGCACGCTCCGCCGTCGCGTCCACTCCATCTTCGCCAACAGCCGCGTGCTGGGACGGCCGATTCGCCACGGGCGGCGGCCGGTTTCCTTTTCTCCTCTTCCCCCAACTCCATCGCCTCTCACACACCGATTCTTCCCTTCCTTCCCACTCACGCAGCAGCTCGCTCGATTCACCGCCAGCTCGCCCGTCCGAGATCCGAATCTAGCGTCGCACGGATGCCCGAGATGCTGCTGCCGCCGCAGGCAGCCGCGAGTTCCCCGGCCGCCTCCGGGCTGCTGAGGGCCAGGCGGCGGCGAAGGGCGTGGCGGCGCCCGCGCGGGCTGCTCTGCTGGGTCGCCTTGGTCGTCTTCTTCTTCCGCATGAACTGGTGGATGTTCTCCCGGCTCCAGGACCCCGCTAGCTGGCTGCCTGAGCTCTCCCCTGTCTCCATCTCCTCTCTCCTGCACCAGCCCTGCAGCACCACTTTCGTCCCTCTGCTGCTCCAACCCGGCAGCACCAAGGTGAGCAATCTCTCTCTCTCTCTCTCTCTCTCTCTCTCTCTCTCTCTCTCTCTCTCTATTTAATTTAATTGCTCTGAGTTGATGAACGTGGACAGAAGATTTAGGCTGCTGCAGCGACCTGTTCTTGAGAAAGAAGAAAGAACAAGAAGAGGAGCAAAACGAGAAGGGAGGAGAAGTGAGGATCCTCACCTGCCCCTGTCGATTTCCCTTTCCTAAGCTTCAAGGGTGAGTTCCTCCACTATCTATGACCCTCACATGTTCTGTACATGGTGGTTCTTAGATTATTAGGGTAGGGGAATAGCTAGATCTGGAAAATTAGGATTCTTACACCATGCTACACTATATTTTTTGGTAGGCCATTTCACATGAACATGGATAATAATAATAGTTGTTCGTCTAACTTTTTTAAATAAATTTATGGTTGGATCTTGAAAGTGTACATGAATACTCTCTCACTCTATTTAATACCCACAAATTCTCGTGTTTGTTTGTTTGTGCATATTCTATTCTTTTATCTATTCCTACAAGGTATTTGAAAAAACCTGCAGGGTTAGATTAATCTATATCATATCTTTGCACTGTTGGTTACTCAATAATTTCCTATTTATTATGAAATTTCCCCCCAATCAACGATAGCAACTTGAGATGGCAGACTAACTATTTGCATGTGTGATGCACACCTTTCGATTTGATCACTTATCTTTTGCATCTCCATTTATTGGTTCAGAAATATGGGGCTTCTTACGTGATGCACATATTTTTGGATAAGAGATGAACTAACCTAATCATCTTTGTCAGGGGAATCTGACATTAGACACAATATATGAATGTTTAGAATGCTATCATGCATATGCATGTTCTCATATTCTGTTTTTATACATTTTGGTCTTTTGGTTGACCAAAATAAAGAATCAACAATGATTTGTTTGCACAACTAACTTAAACAGTGATTTCTTTGTTTTTGGTGTCCAGATGCATGGACTGTCTTCCTACTGCCTCATGCGTATTTCTCTAGAGCATAACATTCAGCTCTTTTGGCAATCGTTTATTCCCTCCTCACATATCATGTACCTCTGGTTGTGACTTGTGAGTATCATTCTTTTTCCAAGCTACATGCACAAATTCATAGGCAATAAATCACATATTCCAATTTAAAGTTATATGCGACATACCATGTTGTAACCACGATAGAGCTTTATTAGCTATCGAGTTGGATATTTTTTCGAACTCACTCGAATTTTGGGGAGCTGTTGTTACGATCTATATAAATTGGCAGCATTCCTAAGTGAAACTGTTGATTTATTCCTTGCTATGTTAAAATCTTCAATATGAGCGAGCTAAAGTCACTACTTGCATGCTTTGTCAGGTTCAACAGAGTTGGTTACTTGCAAGAGCCGATTGAGAACCTAGGAAACATTAACTGGGAAAGATATGCAAGATGTGCAGTTTATGCCCTGCAAAATAGTGGGCATGATCTCAGAAAGGTATATGTCC
The DNA here is from genome assembly GCA_947311845.1 of Poa pratensis. Classification (NCBI taxonomy): domain Eukaryota; kingdom Viridiplantae; phylum Streptophyta; class Magnoliopsida; order Poales; family Poaceae; genus Poa; species Poa pratensis. The sequence goes on along the minus strand of CAMZMU010000111.1, from coordinate 30,603,608 downwards.
ATTTCATCCATGAAACAGTCTAGATTACCCAGTCTTCAGAAAACTTTTAACGCATAGCTTTGTTGTAGTGTTATATATTTGGAGTGAAAGGACTCAAGATGGTTCATGATTTAGTTTCTCTGCAGCTGTAAGCTAACTGATCTGTTACATATACATTATCATGTACTAAAAGCTGGTTAATGTGTTGTATGTATAGTTAAATGTGCAACAACATATGTTCTTGACTTTGTTCTAACTTAGTGTTGTACATTATTTAACTTGGATTTCATAGCAGCTTTGTGCAAGATCATATACAAATATACTCTTATGTGTACAATCCTCATCAGGTTGGTACTATTTGCTGGCTATAGACAAATAATATGATCTGGTTAGCAGCAATTGTTCATCTGATTCGCAATGTTTAATTGTTACAGCTAATTCGGATGTGGACACAGTGTTTGGTCTTGATTTGGTCTTTCACAATGCATTGGTAATTTCATAGACAAATAATATGATCTGGTTAGCAGCAATTGTTCATCTGATTCGCATACCTACTATATATAAAAGATGGACATGACCTCCCCCTCTCCAGCGCGCCACGTCGCCCTCTTTCTTCTGGCCGTCGGATCTGCGAAATGGACGGCCAGGATCGAGCCACGACGCCCCCAAACGCGCAATACTGTTCCACCTACAGTACACGCACACCCGCACCAACCAGAGGGCGCCACGTCGCCGGGTACCGGCCGGTGGAACCGGTGGCCAGCCGGTGACCCCTCCAGCACGAATTTTGGCGCAACACTTTCACAGAAAACCCCCCGCAAAGGACTGGTATGGAAATTTTGGATACGTCAGGGAACTCCGTGAAAAAATACCATCACAACTCGCCCTTCCTCTTCTCCTCTCCCCGCGCGAGCCCGAGCTCGCCGGCGCCGCCGACGCACGCCCTCGCCGCTACGCACCTCCCCGGTCAAATCGGAGCACACAGCACGCTCCGCCGTCGCGTCCACTCCATCTTCGCCAACAGCCGCGTGCTGGGACGGCCGATTCGCCACGGGCGGCGGCCGGTTTCCTTTTCTCCTCTTCCCCAACTCCATCGCCTCTCACACACCGATTCTTCCCTTCCTTCCCACTCACGCAGCAGCTCGCTCGATTCACCGCCAGCTCGCCCGTCCGAGATCCGAATCTAGCGTCGCACGGATGCCCGAGATGCTGCTGCCGCCGCAGGCAGCCGCGAGTTCCCCGGCCGCCTCCGGGCTGCTGAGGGCCAGGCGGCGGCGAAGGGCGTGGCGGCGCCCGCGCGGGCTGCTCTGCTGGGTCGCCTTGGTCGTCTTCTTCTTCCGCATGAACTGGTGGATGTTCTCCCGGCTCCAGGACCCCGCTAGCTGGCTGCCTGAGCTCTCCCCTGTCTCCATCTCCTCTCTCCTGCACCAGCCCTGCAGCACCACTTTCGTCCCTCTGCTGCTCCAACCCGGCAGCACCAAGGTGAGCAATCTCTCTCTCTCTCTCTCTCTCTCTCTCTCTCTCTCTCTCTCTCTCTCTCTCTCTCTCTCTCTATTTAATTTAATTGCTCTGAGTTGATGAACGTGGACAGAAGATTTAGGCTGCTGCAGCGACCTGTTCTTGAGAAAGAAGAAAGAACAAGAAGAGGAGCAAAACGAGAAGGGAGGAGAAGTGAGGATCCTCACCTGCCCCTGTCGATTTCCCTTTCCTAAGCTTCAAGGGTGAGTTCCTCCACTATCTATGACCCTCACATGTTCTGTACATGGTGGTTCTTAGATTATTAGGGTAGGGGAATAGCTAGATCTGGAAAATTAGGATTCTTACACCATGCTACACTATATTTTTTGGTAGGCCATTTCACATGAACATGGATAATAATAATAGTTGTTCGTCTAACTTTTTTAAATAAATTTATGGTTGGATCTTGAAAGTGTACATGAATACTCTCTCACTCTATTTAATACCCACAAATTCTCGTGTTTGTTTGTTTGTGCATATTCTATTCTTTTATCTATTCCTACAAGGTATTTGAAAAAACCTGCAGGGTTAGATTAATCTATATCATATCTTTGCACTGTTGGTTACTCAATAATTTCCTATTTATTATGAAATTTCCCCCCAATCAACGATAGCAACTTGAGATGGCAGACTAACTATTTGCATGTGTGATGCACACCTTTCGATTTGATCACTTATCTTTTGCATCTCCATTTATTGGTTCAGAAATATGGGGCTTCTTACGTGATGCACATATTTTTGGATAAGAGATGAACTAACCTAATCATCTTTGTCAGGGGAATCTGACATTAGACACAATATATGAATGTTTAGAATGCTATCATGCATATGCATGTTCTCATATTCTGTTTTTATACATTTTGGTCTTTTGGTTGACCAAAAATAAAGAATCAACAATGATTTGTTTGCACAACTAACTTAAACAGTGATTTCTTTGTTTTTGGTGTCCAGATGCATGGACTGTCTTCCTACTGCCTCATGCGTATTTCTCTAGAGCATAACATTCAGCTCTTTTGGCAATCGTTTATTCCCTCCTCACATATCATGTACCTCTGGTTGTGACTTGTGAGTATCATTCTTTTTCCAAGCTACATGCACAAATTCATAGGCAATAAATCACATATTCCAATTTAAAGTTATATGCGACATACCATGTTGTAACCACGATAGAGCTTTATTAGCTATCGAGTTGGATATTTTTTCGAACTCACTCGAATTTTGGGGAGCTGTTGTTACGATCTATATAAATTGGCAGCATTCCTAAGTGAAACTGTTGATTTATTCCTTGCTATGTTAAAATCTTCAATATGAGCGAGCTAAAGTCACTACTTGCATGCTTTGTCAGGTTCAACAGAGTTGGTTACTTGCAAGAGCCGATTGAGAACCTAGGAAACATTAACTGGGAAAGATATGCAAGATGTGCAGTTTATGCCCTGCAAAATAGTGGGCATGATCTCAGAAAGGTATATGTCCATTTCATCCATGAAACAGTCTAGATTACCCAGTCTTCAGAAAACTTTTAACGCATAGCTTTGTTGTAGTGTTATATATTTGGAGTGAAAGGACTCAAGATGGTTCATGATTTAGTTTCTCTGCAGCTGTAAGCTAACTGATCTGTTACATATACATTATCATGTACTAAAAGCTGGTTAATGTGTTGTATGTATAGTTAAATGTGCAACAACATATGTTCTTGACTTTGTTCTAACTTAGTGTTGTACATTATTTAACTTGGATTTCATAGCAGCTTTGTGCAAGATCATATACAAATATACTCTTATGTGTACAATCCTCATCAGGTTGGTACTATTTGCTGGCTATAGACAAATAATATGATCTGGTTAGCAGCAATTGTTCATCTGATTCGCAATGTTTAATTGTTACAGATAATTCGGATGTGGACACAGTGTTTGGTCTTGATTTGGTCTTTCACAATGCATTGGTAATTTCATAGACAAATAATATGATCTGGTTAGCAGCAATTGTTCATCTGATTCGCATACCTACTATATATAAAAGATGGACATGACCTCCCCCTCTCCAGCGCGCCACGTCGCCCTCTTTCTTCTGGCCGTCGGATCTGCGAAATGGACGGCCAGGATCGAGCCACGACGCCCCCAAACGCGCAATACTGTTCCACCTACAGTACACGCACACCCGCACCAACCAGAGGGCGCCACGTCGCCGGGTACCGGCCGGTGGAACCGGTGGCCAGCCGGTGACCCCTCCAGCACGAATTTTGGCGCAACACTTTCACAGAAAACCCCCCGCAAAGGACTGGTATGGAAATTTTGGATACGTCAGGGAACTCCGTGAAAAAATACCATCACAACTCGCCCTTCCTCTTCTCCTCTCCCCGCGCGAGCCCGAGCTCGCCGGCGCCGCCGACGCACGCCCTCGCCGCTACGCACCTCCCCGGTCAAATCGGAGCACACAGCACGCTCCGCCGTCGCGTCCACTCCATCTTCGCCAACAGCCGCGTGCTGGGACGGCCGATTCGCCACGGGCGGCGGCCGGTTTCCTTTTCTCCTCTTCCCCCAACTCCATCGCCTCTCACACACCGATTCTTCCCTTCCTTCCCACTCACGCAGCAGCTCGCTCGATTCACCGCCAGCTCGCCCGTCCGAGATCCGAATCTAGCGTCGCACGGATGCCCGAGATGCTGCTGCCGCCGCAGGCAGCCGCGAGTTCCCCGGCCGCCTCCGGGCTGCTGAGGGCCAGGCGGCGGCGAAGGGCGTGGCGGCGCCCGCGCGGGCTGCTCTGCTGGGTCGCCTTGGTCGTCTTCTTCTTCCGCATGAACTGGTGGATGTTCTCCCGGCTCCAGGACCCCGCTAGCTGGCTGCCTGAGCTCTCCCCTGTCTCCATCTCCTCTCTCCTGCACCAGCCCTGCAGCACCACTTTCGTCCCTCTGCTGCTCCAACCCGGCAGCACCAAGGTGAGCAATCTCTCTCTCTCACTCTCTCTCTCTCTCTCTCTCTCTCTCTCTCTCTCTCTCTCTCTCTCTATTTAATTTAATTGCTCTGAGTTGATGAACGTGGACAGAAGATTTAGGCTGCTGCAGCGACCTGTTCTTGAGAAAGAAGAAAGAACAAGAAGAGGAGCAAAACGAGAAGGGAGGAGAAGTGAGGATCCTCACCTGCCCCTGTCGATTTCCCTTTCCTAAGCTTCAAGGGTGAGTTCCTCCACTATCTATGACCCTCACATGTTCTGTACATGGTGGTTCTTAGATTATTAGGGTAGGGGAATAGCTAGATCTGGAAAATTAGGATTCTTACACCATGCTACACTATATTTTTTGGTAGGCCATTTCACATGAACATGGATAATAATAATAGTTGTTCGTCTAACTTTTTAAATAAATTTATGGTTGGATCTTGAAAGTGTACATGAATACTCTCTCACTCTATTTAATACCCACAAATTCTCGTGTTTGTTTGTTTGTGCATATTCTATTCTTTTATCTATTCCTACAAGGTATTTGAAAAAACCTGCAGGGTTAGATTAATCTATATCATATCTTTGCACTGTTGGTTACTCAATAATTTCCTATTTATTATGAAATTTCCCCCCAATCAACGATAGCAACTTGAGATGGCAGACTAACTATTTGCATGTGTGATGCACACCTTTCGATTTGATCACTTATCTTTTGCATCTCCATTTATTGGTTCAGAAATATGGGGCTTCTTACGTGATGCACATATTTTTGGATAAGAGATGAACTAACCTAATCATCTTTGTCAGGGGAATCTGACATTAGACACAATATATGAATGTTTAGAATGCTATCATGCATATGCATGTTCTCATATTCTGTTTTTATACATTTTGGTCTTTTGGTTGACCAAAAATAAAGAATCAACAATGATTTGTTTGCACAACTAACTTAAACAGTGATTTCTTTGTTTTTGGTGTCCAGATGCATGGACTGTCTTCCTACTGCCTCATGCGTATTTCTCTAGAGCATAACATTCAGCTCTTTTGGCAATCGTTTATTCCCTCCTCACATATCATGTACCTCTGGTTGTGACTTGTGAGTATCATTCTTTTTCCAAGCTACATGCACAAATTCATAGGCAATAAATCACATATTCCAATTTAAAGTTATATGCGACATACCATGTTGTAACCACGATAGAGCTTTATTAGCTATCGAGTTGGATATTTTTTCGAACTCACTCGAATTTTGGGGAGCTGTTGTTACGATCTATATAAATTGGCAGCATTCCTAAGTGAAACTGTTGATTTATTCCTTGCTATGTTAAAATCTTCAATATGAGCGAGCTAAAGTCACTACTTGCATGCTTTGTCAGGTTCAACAGAGTTGGTTACTTGCAAGAGCCGATTGAGAACCTAGGAAACATTAACTGGGAAAGATATGCAAGATGTGCAGTTTATGCCCTGCAAAATAGTGGGCATGATCTCAGAAAGGTATATGTCCATTTCATCCATGAAACAGTCTAGATTACCCAGTCTTCAGAAAACTTTTAACGCATAGCTTTGTTGTAGTGTTATATATTTGGAGTGAAAGGACTCAAGATGGTTCATGATTTAGTTTCTCTGCAGCTGTAAGCTAACTGATCTGTTACATATACATTATCATGTACTAAAAGCTGGTTAATGTGTTGTATGTATAGTTAAATGTGCAACAACATATGTTCTTGACTTTGTTCTAACTTAGTGTTGTACATTATTTAACTTGGATTTCATAGCAGCTTTGTGCAAGATCATATACAAATATACTCTTATGTGTACAATCCTCATCAGGTTGGTACTATTTGCTGGCTATAGACAAATAATATGATCTGGTTAGCAGCAATTGTTCATCTGATTCGCAATGTTTAATTGTTACAGCTAATTCGGATGTGGACACAGTGTTTGGTCTTGATTTGGTCTTTCACAATGCATTGGTAATTTCATAGACAAATAATATGATCTGGTTAGCAGCAATTGTTCATCTGATTCGCATACCTACTATATATAAAAGATGGACATGACCTCCCCCTCTCCAGCGCGCCACGTCGCCCTCTTTCTTCTGGCCGTCGGATCTGCGAAATGGACGGCCAGGATCGAGCCACGACGCCCCCAAACGCGCAATACTGTTCCACCTACAGTACACGCACACCCGCACCAACCAGAGGGCGCCACGTCGCCGGGTACCGGCCGGTGGAACCGGTGGCCAGCCGGTGACCCCTCCAGCACGAATTTTGGCGCAACACTTTCACAGAAAACCCCCCGCAAAGGACTGGTATGGAAATTTTGGATACGTCAGGGAACTCCGTGAAAAAATACCATCACAACTCGCCCTTCCTCTTCTCCTCTCCCCGCGCGAGCCCGAGCTCGCCGGCGCCGCCGACGCACGCCCTCGCCGCTACGCACCTCCCCGGTCAAATCGGAGCACACAGCACGCTCCGCCGTCGCGTCCACTCCATCTTCGCCAACAGCCGCGTGCTGGGACGGCCGATTCGCCACGGGCGGCGGCCGGTTTCCTTTTCTCCTCTTCCCCAACTCCATCGCCTCTCACACACCGATTCTTCCCTTCCTTCCCACTCACGCAGCAGCTCGCTCGATTCACCGCCAGCTCGCCCGTCCGAGATCCGAATCTAGCGTCGCACGGATGCCCGAGATGCTGCTGCCGCCGCAGGCAGCCGCGAGTTCCCCGGCCGCCTCCGGGCTGCTGAGGGCCAGGCGGCGGCGAAGGGCGTGGCGGCGCCCGCGCGGGCTGCTCTGCTGGGTCGCCTTGGTCGTCTTCTTCTTCCGCATGAACTGGTGGATGTTCTCCCGGCTCCAGGACCCCGCTAGCTGGCTGCCTGAGCTCTCCCCTGTCTCCATCTCCTCTCTCCTGCACCAGCCCTGCAGCACCACTTTCGTCCCTCTGCTGCTCCAACCCGGCAGCACCAAGGTGAGCAATCTCTCTCTCTCACTCTCTCTCTCTCTCTCTCTCTCTCTCTCTCTCTCTCTCTCTCTCTCTCTATTTAATTTAATTGCTCTGAGTTGATGAACGTGGACAGAAGATTTAGGCTGCTGCAGCGACCTGTTCTTGAGAAAGAAGAAAGAACAAGAAGAGGAGCAAAACGAGAAGGGAGGAGAAGTGAGGATCCTCACCTGCCCCTGTCGATTTCCCTTTCCTAAGCTTCAAGGGTGAGTTCCTCCACTATCTATGACCCTCACATGTTCTGTACATGGTGGTTCTTAGATTATTAGGGTAGGGGAATAGCTAGATCTGGAAAATTAGGATTCTTACACCATGCTACACTATATTTTTTGGTAGGCCATTTCACATGAACATGGATAATAATAATAGTTGTTCGTCTAACTTTTTTAAATAAATTTATGGTTGGATCTTGAAAGTGTACATGAATACTCTCTCACTCTATTTAATACCCACAAATTCTCGTGTTTGTTTGTTTGTGCATATTCTATTCTTTTATCTATTCCTACAAGGTATTTGAAAAAACCTGCAGGGTTAGATTAATCTATATCATATCTTTGCACTGTTGGTTACTCAATAATTTCCTATTTATTATGAAATTTCCCCCCAATCAACGATAGCAACTTGAGATGGCAGACTAACTATTTGCATGTGTGATGCACACCTTTCGATTTGATCACTTATCTTTTGCATCTCCATTTATTGGTTCAGAAATATGGGGCTTCTTACGTGATGCACATATTTTTGGATAAGAGATGAACTAACCTAATCATCTTTGTCAGGGGAATCTGACATTAGACACAATATATGAATGTTTAGAATGCTATCATGCATATGCATGTTCTCATATTCTGTTTTTATACATTTTGGTCTTTTGGTTGACCAAAAATAAAGAATCAACAATGATTTGTTTGCACAACTAACTTAAACAGTGATTTCTTTGTTTTTGGTGTCCAGATGCATGGACTGTCTTCCTACTGCCTCATGCGTATTTCTCTAGAGCATAACATTCAGCTCTTTTGGCAATCGTTTATTCCCTCCTCACATATCATGTACCTCTGGTTGTGACTTGTGAGTATCATTCTTTTTCCAAGCTACATGCACAAATTCATAGGCAATAAATCACATATTCCAATTTAAAGTTATATGCGACATACCATGTTGTAACCACGATAGAGCTTTATTAGCTATCGAGTTGGATATTTTTTCGAACTCACTCGAATTTTGGGGAGCTGTTGTTACGATCTATATAAATTGGCAGCATTCCTAAGTGAAACTGTTGATTTATTCCTTGCTATGTTAAAATCTTCAATATGAGCGAGCTAAAGTCACTACTTGCATGCTTTGTCAGGTTCAACAGAGTTGGTTACTTGCAAGAGCCGATTGAGAACCTAGGAAACATTAACTGGGAAAGATATGCAAGATGTGCAGTTTATGCCCTGCAAAATAGTGGGCATGATCTCAGAAAGGTATATGTCCATTTCATCCATGAAACAGTCTAGATTACCCAGTCTTCAGAAAACTTTTAACGCATAGCTTTGTTGTAGTGTTATATATTTGGAGTGAAAGGACTCAAGATGGTTCATGATTTAGTTTCTCTGCAGCTGTAAGCTAACTGATCTGTTACATATACATTATCATGTACTAAAAGCTGGTTAATGTGTTGTATGTATAGTTAAATGTGCAACAACATATGTTCTTGACTTTGTTCTAACTTAGTGTTGTACATTATTTAACTTGGATTTCATAGCAGCTTTGTGCAAGATCATATACAAATATACTCTTATGTGTACAATCCTCATCAGGTTGGTACTATTTGCTGGCTATAGACAAATAATATGATCTGGTTAGCAGCAATTGTTCATCTGATTCGCAATGTTTAATTGTTACAGCTAATTCGGATGTGGACACAGTGTTTGGTCTTGATTTGGTCTTTCACAATGCATTGGTAATTTCATAGACAAATAATATGATCTGGTTAGCAGCAATTGTTCATCTGATTCGCATACCTACTATATATAAAAGATGGACATGACCTCCCCCTCTCCAGCGCGCCACGTCGCCCTCTTTCTTCTGGCCGTCGGATCTGCGAAATGGACGGCCAGGATCGAGCCACGACGCCCCCAAACGCGCAATACTGTTCCACCTACAGTACACGCACACCCGCACCAACCAGAGGGCGCCACGTCGCCGGGTACCGGCCGGTGGAACCGGTGGCCAGCCGGTGACCCCTCCAGCACGAATTTTGGCGCAACACTTTCACAGAAAACCCCCCGCAAAGGACTGGTATGGAAATTTTGGATACGTCAGGGAACTCCGTGAAAAAATACCATCACAACTCGCCCTTCCTCTTCTCCTCTCCCCGCGCGAGCCCGAGCTCGCCGGCGCCGCCGACGCACGCCCTCGCCGCTACGCACCTCCCCGGTCAAATCGGAGCACACAGCACGCTCCGCCGTCGCGTCCACTCCATCTTCGCCAACAGCCGCGTGCTGGGACGGCCGATTCGCCACGGGCGGCGGCCGGTTTCCTTTTTCCTCTTCCCCCAACTCCATCGCCTCTCACACACCGATTCTTCCCTTCCTTCCCACTCACGCAGCAGCTCGCTCGATTCACCGCCAGCTCGCCCGTCCGAGATCCGAATCTAGCGTCGCACGGATGCCCGAGATGCTGCTGCCGCCGCAGGCAGCCGCGAGTTCCCCGGCCGCCTCCGGGCTGCTGAGGGCCAGGCGGCGGCGAAGGGCGTGGCGGCGCCCGCGCGGGCTGCTCTGCTGGGTCGCCTTGGTCGTCTTCTTCTTCCGCATGAACTGGTGGATGTTCTCCCGGCTCCAGGACCCCGCTAGCTGGCTGCCTGAGCTCTCCCCTGTCTCCATCTCCTCTCTCCTGCACCAGCCCTGCAGCACCACTTTCGTCCCTCTGCTGCTCCAACCCGGCAGCACCAAGGTGAGCAATCTCTCTCTCTCACTCTCTCTCTCTCTCTCTCTCTCTCTCTCTCTCTCTCTCTCTCTCTCTCTATTTAATTTAATTGCTCTGAGTTGATGAACGTGGACAGAAGATTTAGGCTGCTGCAGCGACCTGTTCTTGAGAAAGAAGAAAGAACAAGAAGAGGAGCAAAACGAGAAGGGAGGAGAAGTGAGGATCCTCACCTGCCCCTGTCGATTTCCCTTTCCTAAGCTTCAAGGGTGAGTTCCTCCACTATCTATGACCCTCACATGTTCTGTACATGGTGGTTCTTAGATTATTAGGGTAGGGGAATAGCTAGATCTGGAAAATTAGGATTCTTACACCATGCTACACTATATTTTTTGGTAGGCCATTTCACATGAACATGGATAATAATAATAGTTGTTCGTCTAACTTTTTTAAATAAATTTATGGTTGGATCTTGAAAGTGTACATGAATACTCTCTCACTCTATTTAATACCCACAAATTCTCGTGTTTGTTTGTTTGTGCATATTCTATTCTTTTATCTATTCCTACAAGGTATTTGAAAAAACCTGCAGGGTTAGATTAATCTATATCATATCTTTGCACTGTTGGTTACTCAATAATTTCCTATTTATTATGAAATTTCCCCCCAATCAACGATAGCAACTTGAGATGGCAGACTAACTATTTGCATGTGTGATGCACACCTTTCGATTTGATCACTTATCTTTTGCATCTCCATTTATTGGTTCAGAAATATGGGGCTTCTTACGTGATGCACATATTTTTGGATAAGAGATGAACTAACCTAATCATCTTTGTCAGGGGAATCTGACATTAGACACAATATATGAATGTTTAGAATGCTATCATGCATATGCATGTTCTCATATTCTGTTTTTATACATTTTGGTCTTTTGGTTGACCAAAAATAAAGAATCAACAATGATTTGTTTGCACAACTAACTTAAACAGTGATTTCTTTGTTTTTGGTGTCCAGATGCATGGACTGTCTTCCTACTGCCTCATGCGTATTTCTCTAGAGCATAACATTCAGCTCTTTTGGCAATCGTTTATTCCCTCCTCACATATCATGTACCTCTGGTTGTGACTTGTGAGTATCATTCTTTTTCCAAGCTACATGCACAAATTCATAGGCAATAAATCACATATTCCAATTTAAAGTTATATGCGACATACCATGTTGTAACCACGATAGAGCTTTATTAGCTATCGAGTTGGATATTTTTTCGAACTCACTCGAATTTTGGGGAGCTGTTGTTACGATCTATATAAATTGGCAGCATTCCTAAGTGAAACTGTTGATTTATTCCTTGCTATGTTAAAATCTTCAATATGAGCGAGCTAAAGTCACTACTTGCATGCTTTGTCAGGTTCAACAGAGTTGGTTACTTGCAAGAGCCGATTGAGAACCTAGGAAACATTAACTGGGAAAGATATGCAAGATGTGCAGTTTATGCCCTGCAAAATAGTGGGCATGATCTCAGAAAGGTATATGTCCATTTCATCCATGAAACAGTCTAGATTACCCAGTCTTCAGAAAACTTTTAACGCATAGCTTTGTTGTAGTGTTATATATTTGGAGTGAAAGGACTCAAGATGGTTCATGATTTAGTTTCTCTGCAGCTGTAAGCTAACTGATCTGTTACATATACATTATCATGTACTAAAAGCTGGTTAATGTGTTGTATGTATAGTTAAATGTGCAACAACATATGTTCTTGACTTTGTGCTAACTTAGTGTTGTACATTATTTAACTTGGATTTCATAGCAGCTTTGTGCAAGATCATATACAAATATACTCTTATGTGTACAATCCTCATCAGGTTGGTACTATTTGCTGGCTATAGACAAATAATATGATCTGGTTAGCAGCAATTGTTCATCTGATTCGCAATGTTTAATTGTTACAGATAATTCGGATGTGGACACAGTGTTTGGTCTTGATTTGGTCTTTCACAATGCATTGGTAATTTCATAGTATTTCATTTTTCTGGGTGAACAGTACCGTCACGGTGAACAGTGCCGGCGACCTGCTGAACAGTCCCCTCCCCCTCTGTCAGGTCTATTAATTTTTAGGCTCATGGCAAATTGTGGATGTTGCCGTAGCATAGGATTTTGTTTTACTTTCTGGCTGAAGACAAAAGGCCTTCGACATCTCAGTTAGCTCATTTCTTATGCTTAAGAGGAACTTTTCATGAAATAAGTATACTGAGATGTATAATTCAGTGCGTAAGTGCATTGTGAGTCCCAGGAATTTTATTGGGTCTATTATAGGATCTTTATCTGGTTTTACGCACCAGCTGGAACTGTAAGCATGTGTAATTTGGTGACATTTCTTAAACGAGACAAAAGATTTGCCATTTCATTAATTAAGAAGAAGTTTTAGATTTTTACAAGCCATGCCACGACCTCGGTCGTGACCATAAATAAGTCTACTCTCGCGGCATTACAATACTCAAAGCTTTTGCCCCGGCTAATCCCCACATAGTGGCTTCATCTTTAATCTTTGCGACGATCATGGCGTGGGTGGACGAATGGTGCCTAAAGACTCTTGCATTTCTTTCTTTCCATATCTCCCACGAGACAAGCATAGCCATTGTCATGATGGCTTTTCTATTAGGAGCCCTCTTGTTAATCTCTTGTGTCCACCAATCTTTGACGGTTCTCAAATGTTGCCAATTGCTTGGCACCACATCATGAAGCCCCAACCAAGCCATAGTAGAGGCCCAAACTCTAATAGTGAAACGACACTTAAAGAGGAGGTGGTCGGCCGTCTCTTGAACTTGATTGCATAGCTTGCATTGGTGACATTTCATCTTAAGACAAAAGGCCATCGGCTGAAAGTATAAATGTAATTTGGAGTATGCCAAGTATGTATAATGAGAAAATTCCTGCTTTCCTTTGCATTTGGATCTTCCACACACCTATACCTACTATATATAAAGGCTCGACATCTCCACCCCTTCTCCCGCGCGCCACGTCGCCTCTTTTCTTCAGACCGTCGGATCGGTGGAACGGACGACCAGGATCAAGCCACGACGGCCCCCCCAGCGCGCGGGACTGTTCCACCTACAGTACACGCGCATCCGCACCAACCAGAGGGCGCCACGATCGCCGGTTACCGGCCGGTGGAACCGGTGGCCAGTAGGTGACCCCTCCCGCACGAATTTTGCGCAACACTTTCACAGAAAACCCCCCGCAAAGGACTAGTATGGAAATTTTGGATACGTCAGGGACCTCCATGCAAAAATGCCATCACAACTCGCCCTTCCTCTTCTCCTCTCCCCGCGCGAGCCTGAGCTCGCCGGCGCCGCCGACGCACGCCCTCGCCACTACGCACCTCCCCAGTCAAATCGGAGCACACAGCACGCTCCGCCGTCGCGTCCACTCCATCTTCGCCAACAGCCTCGTGCTGGGACGGCCGATTCACGCCGGAATCGAAGCCACCGCGCTCGCCGTCCGCCACCGCCGCTTTGCTCGCCGCCGGCGAGTCCGGCGACCAAATGGCCCGCTGCGCCGCCCATTCTGCTCCCCTCCATTTCCTCACGCGGATCCGCGCGATCCCAGGCTTGCGCGCACGCTCGCGTGCTCGAGCGCAAGCTCGGCGGCGCGGCTGCCTCCGGCAAGTGACGCCGCCTGCTGACGTCACTAAGGGCCCACGTGTCTGCTTTTTTTCCATTTTCACAGACGATTTCCAAATGTAAAAAAAAAACACCCGACGTGTGGGTCCTACCTGTCATAAATTTTGCAATTACAAAACAACATGCTAAAAAATGTAAAATTCATAACTTCTAACATGTAATTCAGGAAAACGCAAATAATATGTCAACAAATTTCAAATTCAACAAATTTTCAAACTTTGCACACAAAAGTTGAACCAAAAAAAAATGCACACAAAATAATGCAAATAATATTACAGTAAAATGATGAAAAAAGTAAAATTCATAACTTCAAAACTATAATTCGGAAAAATACAAATGATATGTCAAAAAATTTCAAATTTAACAAATTTTCAAACTTTGCACACAAAAGTTGCACCAAAAAAACCCACAAAATAATGCAATTACGGTAAATATGTTATCGATTTCCGAAAGTTCTTAACGTGAAAGCCAATATTATTTCAACTATTTTTTACCTACTTTACAGACGTATTTTCCTAACTGTATTTCTCAACTTTTAGTAAATTTGTTACGCTCTTAGAATAGCATAAAAATATGGAGCTCCCCACATTTTTGGTTTTAATTTCGTAATTTTTTGCCAAAACGACAATTAGGGAGAGTTTTATAATTTTAGACAAATTCCTACTTACTTAAAATGCGAACATTTCCTAGAAAATTTAAACATGATGTTCACGGCTGCAATTTAACTAAGTTTTCAAATCATCCCATGAATGTTAATCTATTTTTTTTCCTCAGAATAAATGTTAATCTAACTAAATTTATCGCTATGGACGCGGCATGTCATCGAACTATTCTTCTCAACTACTAAGCAGCAATTCTACGTCACGTCTACCGGCCTTTATAACGGTGGTTAAACTACGTCTATGTCAGTATTTCTTTCCCATTTACCACCATATTTTCCAACTATATTTCTATACCTTAAAATTGGTGTCGATTTCCCGACATCCTCAACGTGCACAGCAGTAATATATATTTTTAGCGCCTTTTTCCTTATTTTTTATCTACATTTCTCCAACGTTATTTCTTTATTATAAATTCAATATTAATTAGCTGACCTCTTCGACGGTAACTTCTAACTTATAATATTTAACCACAGCACGACCAAAATTCAAATATGATCTATTTTAAAACTTTAAAACATTTTAAAATCCGTACATTTCCAAAATTGAAATTTACTACACGAGCACGGCATATGCCTCAGGGGAAAAAATATATCAAAATTATCACAAAAAATGCAAAATTTCGATGTATAAACAAATTTTAACATTAAACTTTATTTGCATTACAACAATTTTCAAAATTGCACAATTTTCAAATGTGAACACTTCCAAATTTAAAATTTACCACACGAGCACAGCATATGCCTCAGGAAAAAAAATATATCAAAATTATCACAAAAATACAAAATTCAAAAAAAAATTCCTATATTGGTTAAAGTATGGACAAAATGAATAGGCAAATATTTAGAGAAATCCAAAATAACTTTTTCTAATTATATAAATTAACATTTATTTATTAAATTTCCAAAAAGTGGAAGTACTTCAAAGAAAAAATGCCCGTATTGGTTAAAGTATGGAGAAAATCATAATGCACTTCCTCCTTAGAGCAATTTCCTTAAAATGAAAATATTTCTACAAATACCCTCACAACAAAATAACCGTCAACTTTTTACATCGTATGATAAAATTTCAAATTTAAATACTCTAGAATTTTTAATGACTTTCAAATCTAGGCATTTAGAAAAACGTTAAAAATAATTCACATATGAATAACTTCCCATTTTTGACAATTTTTTCAACTCAAACAATTTCCAAATTTGATTTTCTTACAACACGGTATTTACAAATGCGACAAATATATCAACATGAACACAAAAAAAAACAAATTTAAATACTCTAGAATTTTTAATGACTTTCAAATCTAGGCATTTATAAAAACATTAACAATAATTCACATATGAATAACTTCCTATTTTTGACAATTTTTTGAACTCAAACCTTTTTTTTTGAATTTCAATACATTCAAATCTGAACAACTTTTTGATGTACACATTTCCAAATTTGAATTTCTTACAGCACGGTATTTACAAATGTGACAAATATATCAACATGAACACACAAAAAAAACTACCTATTTACGTTACATGACCAAAATTCAAATTCAAGTCTTTTAAAATTTTGAATGCCTTCAAAATCTGGCCATTTTAAAAAAAAAACGTAAACCAAATTCAAATATAAAAAACTCCCCAATTTTAACAGTTTTGGATTTGGAATGAATTTTAAATGCATCCTTTTTCCAAATTTCAGTACACTCAAAACTAAACAAATTTAAATGCGTGCATTTTCTAAATTTAATTTTTTTCAACCGCGATATCAACATGAACACAAAATCTGAACATTTAATAAACGTGAAAAATATCTCAAATATGAATAGCTTCCCAGATTGACCACTTTTAAAAACTAACTAATTAACACTATTAAAAACACAAAATACGCTCATGTACACACGGCGCGGCGTGTCGACGCGCCATCTTGCCTAGTATATAACTATTGTTCATGACATGCACATGACGTTAGCTAGTAAAACTTGATCGGTCCGATCAGCCTATCTTTTAATGTGCGATCAGCTTTGTTGCTTTAAAAACAATGGAATCGATCAGCTTCTCGTATCCTGCCTGGACTCCATCAACGTAAATCTCTTCACCATAAATCTGACCGTTTATGACGTCATATTTCTAGTTAAGTCAATTGTATTTGGCATGGACTCTTGTTTGTACGTGTCAAAAATGACTTGTTTGTACACGATTAATATTGTACGTAACTTATTCATCTTTCAATCTCAACCATCACAACTAAAATCAACGGATTATATATTTCTAACCTATGTGGCTTAACGTGGTGTCTCGAAAAACTACCTCATTTTACTTTTAGTATATAATAGATAGATTTTTTTGCACTTGTGATGTTTTAAACAGCCATATTTTTTGTCCTATCATTGTTTTTTGCACTTGTGATGTTTTAAACAGCCATATGTAACATATGAGACATATAAAAATGCCACGTAGACAACTTTTATATACTCTAGACTTTTCTATTTGTTTACACCTATACATATATATATAGAAAATCATCAATTCTGAAACCCTTGTCGACATATGAGTTAGATTGTACACTCTAGTCTAGATCTTTATCAAAATATTTAGGATACTAGCTCATATACCATACATAATTCATCGAGGAGGAGTGCGATTTTTTATTTATTTTTATGTCTATTGGTCAAGGTTTAGTAAATATTTTAATAGGAAGAAGAGGAGAGCGAAGCTTTGGTTAGCGAGCTCCGGAGAGCCTACAATTTAGAAAATAAAAAAACATATTTAAAATTTTCCAAATTTATTTTATGGCTACACATAGATGTCCTCTATAGATTTGCATTTCATTTTGTAAAATAATACGTTAACTTATGTTGACAAAAATAATTATGGCTCCAAAAAGGCAAAATAAATCTTATTTACTCCAGTATTTGACTTTTGTCCAAATAGCAGCTTAAAAGATATCATTATGAAACTTAAAGAATTTTACAATATTTTTTAGAACAAACTCACTCGAGCTCGGTAGCTATTTCATCTTTTCCTCAACAAAGTGGGCCTACATCACTTGGATTCAAGTAATAAGAAGTAGTAACAAAGTTTAGTATAAATAATTGTTAATTCAACGGGTCATAGCAGCAGAGTTGTCATTATTTGAACAGAAATATAGGTCAACGGATCAGCTAGGCAATAGCACAAACACCTAGTGAGCAACCAATTTCCATGCGGGAGGTAGAGGAATGAGGTTAACATATCCATGCAGTATAGTATATTTCATTCATTTATTTACATGTAATTTCGAGATCCATATGTACTAAAGAGTTATATAGCGTTGCCGTCGCAAATCCAGTACTAATCATTAGGGATCCTTGTGAATAGTGGCCTACGTTCATAAAACTTTTGATCTAGCCAATGATGCAAATATGCAATGCACACCACTCGAGTACGTACACAAGTTGGTATGTTATCCGAATTGTGTGTACCATAGAATAAAGTTAGAAGACAAAATTTCTAGCCATAAACAATTCGGAGTTACTCGAGAGATACCAGAGCGCATAGGGCTGCTAGTGCTAAGCCGTAAATTATTAAAGGGGGTGCCTGATTGAAAACTACTCCTCTCCGTTTTTAAATATAGGATGTTTTAGATTTTTTTTTCATATTCACATGTCTCTATATGTATCTAGATACGATTTAGTGTGTATGTTCGCTCATTAGTCTGTATTTAACATGTGAAATAGGTAAAAAATATATTTAGGAATGAAGGGAGGAGTTGTTTTTATTCGCTAACAGACATATTTTTTGTCCTATAATTTATTTTGCACTTGTGATGTATTAAACAGACATGTATAGTTGATTTGGTGGGTTTCATTCTAACGGTAGCTAATGGGGTCACATACCATTAACGGGTCTGGTCATATCATTTGTCCAACTTGGCCCTTCCTAGAGCCTTCTTGACTTCTAGGCCTTGTATCCTTACTAGCTTGTCAATTTTGGCCCAAATCTTGGTAGGACGAGTTGACATGGGTAAACCTATCGGGTACCCCTGCCATAAGGGTACCTGGTGCACGTATCGACTAGGCGCAACTATCAATAGCCTACGAAAAGCCCATGAAGGAAGGCCTAAAGAAGATGGAGTACCCTCCAAGATTAGCGAAGCTATAGTCGGTTTAGACTTACCTTACAAGTAATTTGAGTCGGTTACGAACTCTCGAGACCCAGCCTACTATATAAAGGCTGGGAGGGCCATCAAACTAGACACGCACTTTCATAACCACCAAAACCCTAACGAGATCAGCATCTCGCCGGGATCCCCTTTTAACCAGCATATACTCTCAAATCAATAACAGACAGGCAGGACGTAGGGGTGTTACCTCCACACGAGGGCCCTGAACCTAGGTAAAATCCTTGCCCCGCTTGTCAGCTGACGATACTACCAGCTCTACCACGTTCTCTCCCCCATATTCATAACCCAAGGACCCTAACCATGGGTCTTGATGAGTCTACCCCTCGTCAAGTGGCGCCGTCTGTGGGAAAGAATAGCGATGGACTCGAAGTTTCGGCGGTTCCATCAGAAAACGGCAACTCGCCGATCGCATCTGCAAACGGCAACTCGCCGGCTACATCGATAAATCACAACTCGCCGACTCGGGCGACACACGGCAACTCGCCGACTCCCTCAAAAAGCAGCAGCTCGCCGATCTCACCAGCAAAAAGCGCATCTGCTCCTCTGATGCACTTTGATCCGCACTCGCCAGAGCTTCAAGAAGCGTTTTCGGGTCTCGAGTCAGGTTTGGATTTAACTGTTGGAGCGTTCAATTTTTTCGTAAACAATATTGGTACGCAGGACTTGACAGATCCAAGACAACTCGCGTTGGCTGTACCCGGGGTTCCATCGACTGCATCTGCCCCATTGTCGATTCTTGGAGCTGCTTCACCTGCAACAACCATGTCGACCGGCGAAATCAATGAATTCATGACAAAGGAACTCCAAGGTGAGGAAGCAGAATCAGCATACCGCACAAACGACATCGAGTTCGATCTTCCACTCGATGGGAACTTCTACTGCGGGATCTCCCTCGATGACTTCTACGAACCTGCAAACGACAGCAACGTCGACTCCCAGATCTGCACCAACACCAACCTCGACTCTGAAATCCATAACAGCTTTGCTGACACCGATATGAGCATAGGCGATGAGCACATCGATAGCGAGATCCGTCTAGAAGATCTACTCGATGGGCACACCGACTCCGGCATGAGCCTTGATGAAGACGTCGAGTCCATGACGGGAATCGACAGCACGTACACGTGCCCATAGGCCATCCCTCATCAGGATTACGTGGCCATCTCAGCAGAATCATCCGCAGCCGCAGCTGTCCGCAGGCCTACACAATTCCCATGCACGGTGACCATGCCGGATGGGGTCACAACTCTGACGATTACCGTAGAGATGGCAGTAAAAGCAGATAAAGTCATCAAGGAGTGCACAATGATGTGATGACGTGAATCACACGCTCGTTGGGAGACCGCAAGAGGAAGGTATGATGCAGTTCAGCAGCAAGTTTTCCCTCAGTATGAAACCAAGGTTATCGAACCAGTAGGAGCAGCAACTCTTCTGAAGGTTATTGGCGGCTCGCACGGCGCAACACGATCACCAACGTGGAATCTGCACACAACACAATCAAACTAATTTGCCCCAACGAAACAGTGAGGTTGTCAATCTCACCGGCTTGCCGAAAACAAAGGATTAAACGTCTCGTGTGGAAAATGAGTATTAAATTGCAGAAAGTAAAAGAGAACAATTGTTTGCAGTTGGTGGTTTAATCAATGTAAAAGAATGGACCGGGGTCCACAGTTCACTAGTGGTGTCTCTCCATAAAAGATAACTAACATGTTGGGTAAACAAATTACAGCTGGGCAATTGACAAATAGTAAGCGCATGACAATGCATAAATATGACATGATGATTACTATGGTATTTAATTGGGCATTACGACATAATACATAGACCGTTATCCAACAGCGTCTATGACTAATAATCCACCGCCGGGTTGTCATCCGAGTTCCCCGAGATGACCTGATAATTTGACGATGAAGAAGGGGATGCCTTGGGCATCCCCAAGCTTAGACGCTTGAGTCTTCTTGAAATATGCTGGGGAGATCCATGGGAGCCTCCCCAAGCTTAAGCTCTTCACTCTTCTTGATCCTATTATCATGAACCTTCTCTCTTGACCCTTGAAAACTTCCGTCACACCAAACTCAAAGTAAATCTCATTAGAGGGTTAGTACTCAAAAATTTAATCCACTGGTTCTGTTGTGACACATTGCAAGAACTCAATAAAACATTAGCTACAGCCCTCCATAGAAAGATCTTGCCTAAAGCCCACAAGAGACAATGCAAAAAAAAGACAGAATCTGTCAAAACAGAACAGCCAGTAAAGATGAATTTTTTCGAGGCACTTACGACGCTCAGATCAAAAAACTTTGAACTAATGAAAGATTCAGACATTCATAAAGATTACGCACAAAAATTTCAGATTTTTTCAACAATCTGGTGAATTTAGGATTTTCGTACAGTGGACAGCAAAAATCTGTTTCTGCGCAGCAATCAAAATTAAGCATCGTCTTAACACTAGAGGCTACTCTTGGCACAACAATGCGAGAAAATAAAGATACAAAGGAGTTGCTACAGAAGTAAACAACTCCTTGACTCAATAAAAGAAAAATTGCAGAAATAAAAATAATGGGTTGCCTCCCATAAGCGCTTTTCTTTAACGCCTTTTAGCTAGGCACAAAGCATGCATCAAGTATCACCAAATGTGAAGCATCCAAAGAGAGGTCGGAAGTTTTTCAACAATGCATTGTATCTTATCTATATAGGTTTCAGAATTCCCCTTTCAATACCTTCAGGCTCATCATATTCATCAAATGGGTTTTCAGGAACAATCCAATCAAAATTCTTTTCTAGTGCCTCCTGCATTCCTATAAGCTTAAAAGGTATTGGTACTTTAACTTCCCCCTCACAATTGGTTTCTTTAGTGTACTTAAGCCTCTCTTTTTCAAGTTTTTCAAGTGTATTAACAACATCAATATAATACCCAAGCATCTTATATTTAATAAAAACTTTTCTAGCTTCCCTAGCAACATCACCAAATTCTTTAAGTAAGGTTTCTAAAACAAAATCTTTCTTTTCACCATCTTCCGTATCATGAAGTTTTAGAAACATGTGCTGCATTATGGGACTAAGATTGACAAACCGAGCTTCCAACATGTGAACTAGAGAAGCTGTAGCAATTTCATAATTCGGAGCAAGTTCTACCAAGGATCTATCTTCAAAATCTTTAACCCTGCTAACATGATTAAAGAATTCCTCAATGTTATCTCTTCCAATGATAGATCCACTACCCACAGATATGTCCTTTTTAGTATACTTAGGGAGAAGCATGATGAAATAACAAAATAAACGGAAAATAAACTAGATGCAAGTAACTAATTTTTTTGTGTTTTTGATAATTGAAAGCAAACAAGATAAAATAAAATAAACTAAGCAAGACAAAAACAAAGTAAAGAGATTGGAAGCGTGAAACTCCCCTTGCAGAAGACTGCTGTCTCCCCGGCAACGGCGCCAGAAAATTGTGCTTGATGACGTGAATCACACGCTCGTTGGGAGACCCCAAGAGGAAGGTATGATGCAGTTCAGCAGCAAGTTTTCCCTCAGTATGAAACCAAGGTTATCGAACCAGTAGGAGCAGCAACTCTTCTGAAGGTTGTTGGCGGCTCGTACGGCGCAACACGATCACCAACGTGGAATCTGCACACAACACAATCAAACTACTTTGCCCCAACGAAACAGTGAGGTTGTCAATCTCACCGGCTTGCTGAAAACAAAGGATTAAACGTCTCGTGTGGAAAATGAGTATTAAATTGCAGAAAGAAAAGAGAACAGTTTGCAGTTGGCGGGTTTAATCAATGTAAAAGAATGGACCGGGGTCCACAGTTCACTAGTGGTGTCTCTCCATAAAAGATAACTAACATGTTGGGTAAACAAATTACAGCTGGGCAATTGACAAATAGTGAGCGCATGACAATGCATAAATATGACATGATGATTACTATGGTATTTAATTGGGCATTACGACATAATACATAGACCGTTATCCAACAGCGTCTATGACTAATAATCCACCGCCGGGTTGTCATCCGAGTTCCCCGTTGGTATTAAGTTGCAAGCAACGGATAATCGCATTAAGTAAAGCGCGTAATGTAAACAAACACATATGCCCGTGGACATAGCATCGTTAGGTTACCCTAGTGGCAACAGCACATCCACAACCTTAGAACTTTCTGTCACTGTCCCAGATTAAATGGAGGCATGAACCCACTATCTAGCATAAATACTCTCTCTTGGAGTTACAAGCATCTACTTGGCCAAAGCATCTACGAGTAACGGAAAGCATGCAAGATCATAAATAACATAGGGCATAGATTGATAATCAACTTGACATAGTATTCAATATTCATCGGATCCCAGCAAACACAACATGTAGCATTACAATAATATGATCTTGATCATGTAGGGCAGCTCACAAGATCTAAACATGATGGCACAAATTGGAGAGACAACCATCTAGCTACTGCTATGGACCCGTAGTCCAAGGATGAACTACTCACGCATCACTCCGGAGGCAGGCATGGCGATGTAGAAGCCTCCGGTGACGATTCCCCTCTCCGGCAGGGTGCCGGGAAGAGGTTCTGGACCCTCCCGAGCTAGGGTTGACGGCGCGGCGTCTCTGGAACTTTTCGTGGATATTGGCTCAGGCACTTAGGGTTATTTTCTCGGGGGG
This sequence comes from Poa pratensis, assembly GCA_947311845.1. Taxonomy (NCBI): domain Eukaryota; kingdom Viridiplantae; phylum Streptophyta; class Magnoliopsida; order Poales; family Poaceae; genus Poa; species Poa pratensis. Next base: position 30,580,118 of record CAMZMU010000111.1, on the reverse strand, counting down.
AATAAGTAGGCGAAAGGGCGGCGGCTGGAGACCCCCGAGGGGCCCACACCACACTAGGGCGCGCCAGGGGGGTGACCCGCCCCTGGTGGCGTGTGGCCTCCTGGTGGCCCTCCTCAGTTGCTCCTTTGCTCCATCTGGTGTCTTCTGGTAAAATAGGGATGCCCGTGAAGTTTCGTCCAATTCCGAGAATATTTCCAGACTAGCTTTTCTGGAATACAAAAACAGCAGAAAACAGGAACTGGCGCTTCGGCATCTTGTTAATAGGTTAGTCCCAAAAAATGTATAAAAGTGCCATAAAGTAGATGCAAAACATGTAGCAATTGGTATAAAACAAGCATGGAACATCAAAAATTATGGATACGTTGGAAACGTATCATGATGCCAGCAGACTCAACTCCGGAGGAGATGTTGACCTTCCAGTACTTCAACTAGCAAGAGTCAATTCGACTGCAAAATTACCGAGCGACACTCGAAGAACGCAAAAGGCAAGCCAGCATCTTGAGTGCGCGGAGGAGACAGCTATCCCTAAGCTCCACAAGGCAACCAAGCCCTAGACCTAGGTCGAGGCTGGCACGGCTCCCAGAAGATGAGAGGGTAGCAATTACCCGCAACCTGTCATTCATGACAGAGGATGCTGAAGGAATCCCAGTACCCAAAACAGCTGCGGGTGCCCTAATCTCCGTGGGTGCTTACCTCAAAGCAATGCAGCCTGCGGCTGACGACCCCAACGCAGCCCTGCATCGCCAACAGCTCAAATCGCCGGCCATGGTGGCAAAGGCCATACAGTCGGATACAAACACTCCAGGAGGGATTCGAGATCGCGACCTAGTTGACTCGCGGCACGCAGCACACGATCATAGTAGTCGCAGTCATCACTCGGGGGAAGCAAGGAGAAGCACACGTCGACACAGGTCCAGCGGAAGCAGATCTCGCAGGTCTTCAAGCAGCGACTCATACTCCGACCAAAAGCCTGAGCCATGTGGAGAATTGTGTTTCACTCGCCGCATCCGCGAGGCACGGATGCCCAAAGGTTTCAAACTGACGTCCGAGCAACCCAAATACAACGGACGACAGGAACCTTCAGCATGGCTGGAGGACTACAGACTCGCCGTCTCATGCCAGCGGGGCACGAACACTACGGAGATGTAGCACATACGACTCATGCTCGAAGGAACAACCCGCGACTGGCTCAAGGCGCTACCACCATCGTCATACGACTCGTGGGACCACTTTCGTCGAGACTTCATCAAAAACTTCGAGCCTCTTTGCGAGCGCCCGAAGACATTCGAAGAACTAAGAGCCTGCACTCAACGATCAGACGAGTCGTTGATATCGTACATATAGCGATGGACCGAAATACGTAACTCTGTGGGCCCAATATCAGAAGATAGGGCCATGGATGCCTTCGTATAGGGTCTAGCCAGGAAAGATTACAAAGAAGCACTTGGTCGTGAAAAGCCAACCTCTTTGGCTAATCTCTTAAAAATCGTGACTGAGTGGGCAGATGGAGAGGACTCTGTGCGAGGACCACGCGCCTTTCCGCCACGCGATAGTCATGACAGCGGCAGTCGAGGCCGCAGAGACTCATACAGAGATGACCGCAGACGCAAACGTTCAAAACGTCATTACGACGACGACATACCCGAGTTCATGGCGGCTGGATACACACAACCCCATGATGATCAGCACAGAAGTAACCGGAGGTCGGATGACCGACGGGACAGTCGAGATCGTGAACCATGAAGCGACAACTACAAAAGGCAAGAATGGCGCAAACGCACTGACACAAAGTCCGAGCGTTCATTCGAGGAAAAGATGGACGACTACTGGAGATTCCACCTGTTCAAAGGGGACGATGGAAAACTACGCTCCAACCACACGTTAAGGAATTGCAGAGAGTTCGACCAATTGGCGTCTGATTACATGACATGGCTCAAAAGGTATGGCCCTGCGCCCGCTCAATCGATACCTGCACCCGTACCCCAGCCAAATGCTATGCCTGCTTTAATGGCACCACAGCCGCCACCGCAACCGCCACCACAGCCTGGTGCAAGCGCACATATTGCGGGTGCCATACAACCCGTACATCGGGTAGAAGATGATGGATACCCTCAACCCCAAGGGCAGATGTACATGATACAGAAAGGTCGCCCCTCCAACAGGCAGCAGAAACTACTCACTCGACAAGTGAACATGGCTGTCATGGCACCTCCTGCCGTGCCTGAATTTCTGAAAGGATCCGAAACCACTATAAGCTTCAGTCGGGCAGATCATCCCCCAGCTGTAGTTCGACCAGGGCATGCTGCTCTGGTACTGGATGCGCAAATTGGAGGCTACGCCATAACCAAGGTCTTTATGGACGGAGGCAGCGGCATAAACATCATCTTCATGGATACACTCCGTAAAACGAAGAAGTCAGTCTAAAATCTCCCAAAATCCTCAAATACCTTCCACGGTATCGTTCCTGGCAAAGCAATCAACCCAGAAGGCACAATACAACTCGACGTCACATTTGGAGATAAGAGCCACTTCAAGACAGAGTCGATTGAGTTCGAGGTCGTCGACTTGAAGTCACAATACCATGCTATCCTTGGGCGGCCAACGTTCGCTCGATTCATGGCAGTACCACACTACGCGTACCTCATGCTAAAGATGCCAGGACCAAAAGGAGTCATCACTGTCCACGGAAACTTTCAAATGTCCGACGCTTGTGACCGCGAGTTCAGCAAAATCTCCGAGACATTCGGCATGGAACAGATACTCGCTGATCTGGCAATCTCCAATGACAGAACACTCATGCCGGAGCATAAAAAGTTAGCAGTCGACAGATCATTCAACGCAACAAACGACACAAGGTCGCATCAGGTGTACCCGACCGACCCTTCCAAGACAGTCAACGTATCTTTGAGTCTGCCTATCGCATAGGAAGGCGCGCTCGTCGAATTCCTCCGTGAGAACTGGGAGATATTTGCGTGGTGTCCAGCCGACATGCCAGGTATTCCCAGGGAATTCGCTGAGCACTCTCTCCAATTGTTTCCAGATGCCAAGCCAGATGCCCCTCCTATTTACCACGAATCCAAAATGATCCTCATCGTCGAGCCAAAATCACGCGCTCCGTGGGAAATCTTACCGTACATGTGGCGGCCACTGAGAGTAACCGTCGCCGGCCACTCCGCCCACTACGCACGGGAATCTATGGCTCATCATCACGCCCCGTGACAATCGCGCCAGAGTAGTCAAATCCAGTCCAAACGGCGCCATCCTTGGTCAGCTCTACACAATGGGCCCACAGGCGTGTCGGGTTCCATCAGTCATAGCAAGCACGCCACCGCTTGTCAGAAATTGCAGTCGCAGAATGCGTCACTGCTGACGTTACTACAGCTTTCACAACGGGCATCCAAAGACATAAAAGTCACTCGATAGTTTCTTTCGACTGATACGATGTTTCGACGGGTTTTCCAATTAAGGTGTAAGATGACAGTCGAGGTTCCTTCGGATGACGCGCATAAACTCCCATCGGGAGCGTATTGAAAAATTTCTTCGATTAACATCTGTGGGCTAAAACGATTTTTGAGATTATCCTCCATTGCAAGCAATAAAGCACAATCTCGGGGGCTACTCCCATCGGGAGCGCTGTCGCGCACCCGATAGAATAATGGCAAAGTATCAGTCGACAAATTATTCGACTCAGTTCATATGCAAAATCATACTCGAAATATTCTCGAGTTGCATCTGACGATCCTCGGATGCTGCATGCATAGTGCAAAAGTAAGACCCGCCGATCAGTCGAGCTGGGCTAGGGACCGCTCCAGCAGCGTTAATCCTTAAAATTTCCGTGTCAACAGACATGATGAAAATCTCGACGGACGCGTTGGGTAAATTCAAAGTTATACTGCATTTCGATTCAGTAAGACCTCAACGGCCTGATTCGAGTCTGACCAGTCAGTTCTAGATTCGAGTCTGGGGACTCGAGTTTGATTGAAAGCTAGTAAGGTTTTGCCAGAATGGTAGTTAACCGGTCCCGATCCGTCGAGTGTACCGGGCCTGTTAAGCTATTATCCCTTGATTATCATAAGCAAAAAATCATAGTCGATGAAATACTCGACATAGCCAACATGTGCTATTCGTACAGGAATTCCAATTATAAAATACAGATGCAAAGAATGTAACGTGCACAGACAAATGAGTCCATGCCCGACTCTTCGAATCAGACAAGTACTCGGGGGCTACTGACATGGGTATACCTATCGGGTACCCTACCATAAGGGTACCTGGTGCACGTATCGACTAGGCCCAACTATCAAGAGCCTACGAAAAGCCCATGAAGGAAGGCCCAAAGAAGATGGAGTACCCTCCAAGATTAGCGAAGCTATAGTCGGTTTAGACTTACCTTACATGTAATTTGAGTCGGTTACGAACTCCCGAGACCCAGCCTACTATATAAAGGCTGGGAGGGCCATCAAACCGAACACGCACTTTCAGAACCACCAAAACCCTAGCGAGATCAGCATCTCGCCGGGATCCCCTTGTAACCAGCATATACTCTCAAATCAATAACATACAGGCAGGACGTAGGGGTGTTAGGGCATCTCCAGCCATTGTGCCCCCCTAGGCCGAAAAACGGCGCTATTTTGGCCCACCTGGGGGGGGCAACGACGCTATTTCACGCGCTGGGGTGGCCCGATTCTCAGCCGTGTCCAAACCTAAGCCTCGGCGCAAATTCGGCCAAAATATTCAAAAAGGCGAAAATACAGCAAACTAGGCGAATTTCATTCATATAGGGCGAAAATTCGCCGATTACATAGTACGAACTTAAAATAAAACATAAAAAAAGATAAACAGGCGATCTACACGCCGTCTACATGCCCAGTTGGCTGTAGATCATGTGGCTGTAGTCGCCGTCGTCGCCGTCGGAGTCATCGGAGTCTCCGGCGCGCCGGCTGGGGCCTTGGCCGTCGTCTCCGCCGTGCCACCTGCTCGGCCCGGGCGTGGTGGGGGCGTCCTCGTCCTCGTCGCTCGGGTCGAGGATGTAGTACGGCGGCGGCGGCGGCGGAGGCGGAATGCGATGGCCGCCAGTAGCCGCCGCGCGCTTGCGGCGCTCCCGCTGGCGCTGCGCCGCCGCGCGCTCGCGCTCCACCTCCTCGAGGATGCGCCGCTGGCGCTCCACCTCCTCCTCCGCGTACATCTTGAGAGACCATTCCTCGGCGACATCGTCCGGCGCCGGAGGACCTCATTGAACGAGGCTTGGATGGCGAGCCGCTCGCCGGGGAACTCCTCCTCCGGCTCGCCCAATGTCGCCGCCGCCCTGAGGTAGTCCGGCGGCTCCTGACACTCTTCCGGCGCCTTCTTCTTGCCCTCCGTCTTGGGCTTGACGAGGCGGCGGAAGAGCCCACGGGGTGGCGACGCAGGGCGGCGCTCGTTGATGCGGAGCGTGCCTCTACGCGGTGGTGGAGCACGCAGCCCGGAGTTCAGGATGGGCGGCGGCGTGGCGTCATTGCGGCGCTGAGGTGGCATGGACGCCGCCGAGCGCGCGCCGGAGGACTCGGAGGAGGAGGATGGGGCGCTCATCTGCCGCGCCATCCACGCCGTGCGCGCGCTCGGCATTGTGAGCCGCGGCTGGTTGCCGGCGGCGATGTGCTCCAGCACGTAGGTGAGGGTGCACCCTGGAGCGCCCCACCACCTCTTGCGCCCCCTGGAGTTCTTGCGGCCTTCGACCAGGCCGTTGTTGCCTTCGTCGGCGACCTCGCGGGCGTGGCGCTCGCGGAAGAACTCCATCTAGAACGGCTCGTTGGCCGGATCCCAGTGGGGATCCGCGGCCTGCTCGTCGGTTAGACTGGCGAGCACCTCCTGGATCGCCTGGACGCGCTCCGCTCCTTCTGGCGGCGCTGGCACGGGGATGCCGCCCGCGCTGATCACCCAGGCGCCCTGGCCGCCGGACGCGCCTGGGACGCGCATATCCGGCGGCACAGGGTATCCCGCCTCGTACAACATGCGCGCCTCCTCTTTGTGGAGGTGGCGGCGGCCGAATCCGTTCGCCGCGGCGTTCTCGCCGAGAAAGCGGTCCATAGAGGGCGAGGAGAAGAACTGGAGGAGGCGGGCGAGCTCGAGAGAGAGGAAACAGGCGAGCGCGAGAGAGAAGAAGAAGGCGAGAGAATGGCGTGGTCTTGCACGGCGAGGAGAGGGGATTTTAAAGCGAGGAGGAAGGCCAGGCGGTGGCGCGCCATTACTGCGACGCGTGCCCCGCGATTTGACGAGTCGCGGCGGCCGTTCACTGGGCGCTGGCCACGCCATTACTCCGGCAGCCTTTGACCGGCGCGGGAGCCAAGAAGATGAGGCCGTGCGCTCACGGGCGGTTCTGTTTCCCGCGCCAAAATCGCCTGGTCGCTGATAGCGCTGGCCCGCCTGTTTTGCGCGCCATTTCTGCCCCCCCAGGCGCAACCCAATAGGCTGGGTTCCGCCTGGGTGCGCTGGCGCCAAAACGGCGCAAAGCGGCGCTATTTGGGCTCCAGGGGGCGACTGGTAGGAAAACGGTGCTATTTGGCCCAAAACGGCGCTATTTTGGGCCCTGGGTGGCGTTGGGGGGGGACGGCTGGAGATGCCCTTACCTCCACACGAGGGCCCTGAACCTGGATAAAATCCTTGCCCCGCTTGTCAGCCGATGATACTACCAGCTCTACCACATTCTCTCCCCCATATTCATAACCCAATGACCCTAACCATGGGTCTTGATGAGTCTACCCCTCGTCACGAGTGTTAGGCCCTCTCTTTTTTTTTTTGAAAAAAAGGAGTGTTACACTGGTAGAAAATAGACCTTCTGTTCGGAGCTTTAGTCTCGGTCATGTTTGGAACTGGGACTAATGTCGGCTAGGACGCCACACGGCTTTAGTCCCGGGTCAAACGGGACCTTTAGTCCCGGTTGGTGTGATACCAACCGGGACTAAAGGGGTTGTGGCAAGGTGGGATCGGTGCGAGCCCCTTTAGTCTCGTTGGTATCTCCAACCGGGACTAAAGGAGACACTAACCTGGACTAAAGCCGTCGTGTTTTTTTTCTATTTTTCATTTAATATGGAATAATTCATATCTTTAAATCCGTAAATCGAAATTTAACAAATAAAATGTATAAATCGATTAGAAAAATTAGAGGAATCCAAATATGACAACTATATCATATTTTGCATCACAAAAACTCATGTGGACATTGATGTATAGATACTGGTTTGCGAATCATGGGAAGCCGTCTCCACACAACACCTACACACCCGACTACACACCCGACAACAAGAGCAAATCATGCCAGCAGGGCCTTGTGCTCTGAAGACAAGAAAAAACCCCATCAGCTAGAAACAAAATAATTTATCAAACACCAAATATATTTCCGCATATTGAACCTTTTGAAACGACATGTGGACATTGATGTATAGATACTGGTTTGCAAACTTTAAGTTTGTGTATAAATCATGTCACAGTAATATTAGACAACCGCCAAAATCCAATTAATGTTATTACAAACAATGTAACAATTCAAATTTATTTGTATAGGGATAAAATACATGTATATATTTATTTGACTCTAATTTGTTGACTCTAATTTGTTTCAAATACAAACATATGCATGAGGCAATTGCGCGTGGCAAGGTCTGTCGGCAAGTTACTGATATAGGGCTACTAAATCAGGCGTTCGATCCTGGTTCATAGCCGTGCACGCTTTGACACCGGAACCGGCAGACGCAGGTAACCTTTTTCCTGCAGGGATATCACCATCTCGTACAAAGTTTCCCTGAGTGGAGTGAACTCCAATCCCAGGCCACTGATCCTCTCTTTGGAGAACTTGTACGGCTTCACCATCGGCTTGTCGTCGTCTTCACACCTGCATGAAATATTCAGTGCATGTGAGCATGAGATCAAGCAAGTAAAATGGATGGATTTTATTCACTATTCATACCTGGAGGTGATGGGGTACTGCGGAAAGAGGTCCCTGAGCAGCTCTAGGATTTGGCCATGGTGAAGCACGTGTCCGACGCAGAGGTAACGGCCGCGTGCTTCGGCGTGTTCGTAGGCAAGGATGTGCGCGCGGGCGACGTCGGCGGCCACGATGTTGGGGTAGGTGGCCTTCGCGCCCGTGAGGTGCTTGACGACGTGGATCATGCTGGCATTGATCTTCTGCTGCAGTTCGGGACCAATCGTCACGGGCGGAACCACCACGGCTAGCTCCAGGCCCCTCTTGGCCGCCTCCTCCGTCGCCGTCTTCTCCGCCATCATCTTCGCACAACAGTACACGTTCTGCATGGAAGATTGTTAAAGGCTCCTTTGATTCATAGGATAGGAAAAGTGTAGGAATAGCAAACTAATAGGATTGAAATGTCATGTCTAGTTGAATCCTATAGGAAGAGTATTTCGTGTTTGATGGCAAAGGAATTGTAAAAAGAGGTTGAAGTGAATGTTAGAATTCCTGTGGAATGTAGTACAAATATTCCTATGGAAAAAATTCCTATAGGAACTAATCCTATGAATCAAACGACTAACATAGGAAAATTTCCTGTAGGATAAAATCCTTTAAGAATCCTATGACTTTTCTTTGAATCAAAGGAGCCCTAAGACTGGACGTGAGGGGGCAGGGGATGGACTGGAGAGAGAAATGAGCTTCTTACGCCTGTCTGCTTGCATAAGTCGTAGTCGCTCCGGCACGTCTCGTCGAGCAAGGTGTCGGCGCTCCGGTTGGGGTCCATGTGCACGGCGCCGTAGGTCGAAGTGAACACCACGTGCGCCGCACGCCCATGTCCGCCGCCACGTTGATCACGTTCCTCGTCCCCTCCATGGCCGCCGGGATGAGTTTCTGGGCATCATATATTGGTAATTAACAGTAAGGGCTCCATGCATGTATACTCGATCCAAGCGTGTCGAGGTCCTGGAAGCGGCGAGTGAACTGACCGGGTCGTTGGACAGCGGGGAGGCGACATGGAAGACGTCGTCGCAGCCGGTAAAGGCGGCGCGGAGGGTGTAACTGTCGAGGACGTCGGCGCGGCACAGGGAAAGCCTCTCCTCGGCTCCATCCAGTGCAAGTAAGTGGGCATTAATTCTTGCCGTCAGCTTCGCAAACAAATCACGCCCATTGCATCGATGAATTAACCAGAAGCAAGATGAGATCATCGACTAACGTACGCACACAGGGTGTCGACTCTATTTACCGGGATCCCTGGCAGTTCCCCTGACATGGTAGCCACTCATATCAGTGGGTCCCACTCGACGCCAGATTCCAAAAAACATAGTACGAATGTAAACATCCCTGCAAAAAAAGATAAACATTGTAATACCATGTCCAGTTGATTCCTAGATACTTTGTCTTTGTACCAGTGTTCGTTTGACTGCGCCAAAGGGACGACAAAGTTTTTATCTAAATAATAAAAGGGACCACAAAGAATTATTCGGTGTGCTTAGGTACACCTCCCTAAATCAATAATGAACTACCGGGGGGGGGGGTAAGTTTTCTGCAGAATACGTGCTTACTACCTTTTTTTTCCTAACTACCTAACATGCCATCGAGTAGGTAGACTATTCTACCCTTTAAAACAACAAGGGGCGTAAGTTTTAATTCTCACCACTGGTTTGAATCGAAAGCTGCAAAATACTGTAAAGGGGTGTACCCAAGTACATCTCAAGAACTGTATCGATTGTTTTTCGTGTTTAGCGTACTATTAAAGGAATACTCATACAAATTCCTACAGGAATATACTACCGTAAAATCAGACAATTCACGTGATGATATACTATATGAGTAGGAATTTCAATCCTCTAAAATTTCTTGGCATGCTGACAAGCAGTTGCTATACATACTCCCTCCGTCTAAAAATAAGTGTCGCGGACACGGATGTATCTAGCACTACTAGCCCAGCTGTTTATAGAAATCTAAAAACTGTTGCTATCTTTTTTTACAAATCTAAAAACTGTTGCTTCATCGGCAAAGAATCGATAGCCAGATGTAGCTCTTGGGTCAAGTCTGATTCAGTCAACATACGCAAATTTCTCCAAGTGGCCGGAAATAGTACGCTGGGTTGTGACCAGTAAACGGCACGTACTAGTTTATCGCGCTGCGGCGAGAAAATTGCACAAGACATAAAATTAAAATCTTTGTTAAAGTGGACTACACATTTTTGTCTAATTATTAGCACCTAGTCCAAATAAACCAGTTAATAATCTCAATTTTTTCGTTATTTACTTGCAGTTAACACCAGGTTCTGTGTCAGTTGTTGCAACAGAAACAGAAACAAAACCTTTTTTTTTAGCATACGACATCTTTTTGTCTGAATAGTTGCTTCGAACCCAAATAGACCGCTTAATCTAGTAAATGTAATCCGCTGTTTTGATTGCGTGCGGCCATCGTGGTCAAATGGCGGCAAAATCGACAAATCTGACCCTCACGGCAAAGTTCAGCACAAAATGAACCCTTTTCGAAAGTTTAGCCGGATCTGACCCTTTTTCGTACCGCTCAACATACAGGCGGTAGACTACACGGGGTACCGCCTGAGTCTTTGGCGGTAGCCATCCTGGTCCACGGTCCGTCGGGCCGGTTGACTGCGCTGACGTGGTGATACCGCCGATGTCAGAGGCGGTAGATTTGGAGGGATACCGCCGGGGAATATGGCCGTACACTTCAACACAGTACCGCCCGGACAGCCGGCGGTACGAGGCCGGACTCGGGAGACCATCCAATCCATCCACGTCCCACCGCAACGCCGCATTTCGTGATCATGGATGGGCAGTGGCGGCTGGCTCGATCCACGCCCAGCTACGCTAGCTAGTTGTGCCCGCCCACCAGATCCCCTCTGGGTGACAAGACAACTACTAGCACCTGTCTGACCCTAGTACCCTACTACTACAAGCGCAAACGAAGGCTGACCCATGCATGCTTTTGCTTCCATCACCGGCAACACTGAACGAATGACCTTCTTTTCTAGCTGACACATTTTTCTGCTTACGAAAATTAATGGAATCACTACTAATAATCCTTCTTTCTTTGATACTCCCATCCGATTTTATTGTCCCAGCCGTATACAAGTCATATTTATTCAATGATGTTTGTTCGATGGTTCTACACACCAAGTCATATTTATTTTCCGTGGTACGTAAATGACTACGTGGTTTTGATAGCATAGTTAAATACTCTTAATCGCTCGTAAATTTTGTTGTGCAATTGGAATGACATGTGATTTTATGTTGATTGTGTTACATGAGAGAAAGACACATACAGTGGTCCAAATATGTCTACCATACAAACCAAGCAATAGCCGCCAAACAAATCATAAGATTTAAGTGATAAAACACGCTATCCTCCTTAATAGGTCGGTCACATTAAATAGTGTGAGTTATCTTGTTCCGAGTTTTTTCCTCTCATTTACACACTCCATGTTATAATGTGCAAAATTTTAGAAACATGACGTGGTAAAACTTTGGCAATTATATTTATATGAATACACTTCTAACGATAACTTATTTCCTTCTAGGTATATTTTTTATCATGTTTATACATCAATAGTAGAAGTTAGAGAAGTACGACTCTAAGTTTTCTTGACTCTTAACTTATCCTGGTCTTTGTTTATTGTTTCTACATAGCCAGTCATATGAATGTACTTCTAACGATAAATTATATTCTTCTATATATACTTGTTAACATGTTTATACATTAATAGTAAAAGTTAGAGAAGTACGACTCTAAGTTTTCTTGACTCTTAACTTATCCTGATTTTTGTTTATTGTTTCTGCATATCCAGTCACATGTATTTTTCATGTTATGCAAAATGACTACGCGGCTTGAATAGCATTGTTAAATACTTCTTAAATCAGTATATTCCTTCAGTGGAGGGACATTCTCATCACCGCGAGGATATGTGTTAACTCGGCCATGTGTATATCATTAAGGGCCGGTAATTTTCTTAGTGTAAGAGACGTTCGCATAAATAGTGCGACTAATGTTGTGACTTCATTAATATTAATATTACACGACTCTGAACTCCGGATTTCCGTAGACATTTTGTGAGTGTTGTTCCGCTGGCAGTTGAATAAATCTGTTACTTATGTGTACTCAATCATAAAAACAATGTACATAGTGCGACTAATGTCGAGACTTTATTAATACAAATTCTATGACTTCGAACTTATGTAGGCGTTTTGTTGGTGTGTTGGTCTTATTGCAGTCAAATAAGTCATTTCTATGTACTCAATAGTAAAAACAATGTACTTCTCCGTTCACAATTCTCCCGTATTTGGGTTTGGTCAAAACATACTTTATAAATTTTGACCAAATAAATAGAAAAATTAACATTTATAGTATGAAATATTATTATTAGAATAAACCTAAATTATATCTTCAAATTATACAAATATGGTAGTATGAAATTTATATTTATTGCTACATATTAATAAATATTTAAAATTTTGGCTTTGACTAAATTAAAAGCATAAGCTAAATAAAACAAAAGAGGGAAATACGTATTAATAGAGACACCACATTAAGTCACATCAACTAAATTAATTTTAACAGTTAGATCTAAAATTGATGATTCAGATTAAATAAATAGTTACATAACACAAGGTACGTGTTAATTAACGTGCACACATGAAAAGCTGATCGGTGGTTTTCCAAAAAAAGAAAGTGCACATGTGAAAATCTGATCGGTATCGGTAGTTTAGAAACAAAAAAATGATCAGGAATTTAGATCCACGTCCGTGTGAACATAGGTCTCTTATAGGGCTGCACCAATCACCACGATCGATTTTTTTTCCTTTTGCTTGCAGCCATCACGTACAGGCCACGCTCTGGTGGGCGGGCACAGCTAGCTAGCGTAGCTGGGCGTGGATCGAGCCAGCCGCCACTGCCCATCCATGATCACGAAATGCGGCGTTGCGGTGGGACGTGGATGGATTGGATGGTCTCCCGAGTCCGGCCTCGTACCGCCGGCTGTCCGGTGGTACTGTGTTTAAGTGTACCGTCATATTCCCCGGCGGTATCCCTCCAAATCTACCGTCTCTGACATCGGCGGTATCGCCACGTCAGCGCAGTCAACCGGCCCGACCAGACCGTGGACCAGGATGGCTACCGCCAAAGACTCAGGCGGTACCCCATGTAGTCTACCGCCTGTATGTTGAGCGGTACGAAAAAGGGTCAGATCCGGCTAAACTTTTGAAAATGGTTCATTTTGTGCTGAACTTTGCCGTGAGGCTCAGATTTGTCGATTTTGCCTCAAATGGCACGTGCGAGGCTAGAACTCGGTGTGGTTGACACTTGAAACCACCGGAACCAAACAAATCTTTAAAAACCATAACAATGGATAGACCAAGCACCTGAACCCAGTGGTGAAGTCAGAGCAATCACAGAGCCTGGGCACATCCTATACATGAGGACGACGGATAACGCTTGCCCAATCAAGCATTAATGCTAAGCTGTGTAGTTTTACTAGTCATTAACGGAGAGTCATCGGAAGATCCCGGACAGCTGCCCAGGGTCGTGGGGAGCTGGCTCCGCCCCTGACTGAGATGCCTTGGTATTTAATCTCCAGACCGTGCGCCGCCACGCTGCCGCTCCTCCCATAGCCAGCCTGACGTTGTTGGTTGTCGAACGGATCATATCCGTCCGTCCCGAAGCCGAAGAAAAAGGATAAACCGCCGATGAAGCTCCATGATCAAACGAGGCCAGAAGAAATCCTTGAGAATCACACCACTCTCACAAACTTCTCGATGTCGCCACCGAGACGGGACTGAAACCGTGAGACTTTATTGGAGAAGGCGCCGCGGCCACCACCTGAGCGCCGCCCCAACCAAATGCTAACCCTAAATCCAGGGAACGTTCGTGCAGCTAGTGTCACAAAGTGTGGCGTTAGTTTCGCTGCAGTTTTTCTCCTGTGCGGCCCACATAGGTAGCGTATGTGCCCGAAGAAAGCGAAATGCAGCAGCAGCCGGAATGGAGTAGGAACCATGCACCGTGGAGGCAAATCGGGACCTGACACAGATATTCATTTGTGCATAGAACGCGGATTTCGCCGAGTCGTTAGTTATAATGAGGAGTAACTTAGACTAGTAACATGCATATGTTACTACTCTAAATTACTACCTCCATGGTCGGGAGCAGTGGTGGAGCGTGGACAAAACATAAGAGGGGCAAATTTCATAGAAAATGCATGAAAAAAGGCCAAGTGATAAAACAAATACAATGGATAATTGGATGGCAGTACCATGATGAAATATTTCTGTTCCATGCAAAATAGCAGATATATATTTTGATGTTCCAAAGGTTTTTTTTTTGCTAATGGCCAAATACAACTGAATTTGACCAATAACTACTGAGAGAAATGCTCTTTGGTCCCTTTTATCTTTCACACCAGAAATTATATCTCCGTACCTTTTTTGAATAAATTAAATTTTACTGGTTGGTTTGGTTGTTGTTGTTCTTCTTCCTCTTCATTAAAAACTGCATCAATGCATCTAAAATTCTGAATTGCCTAACCTAGGCAGGGGCATCAATTACATGTCCATCCTTATAAAATAATCAAACCTAACCTGATAGATTTTTTTACAAATATGGCCCTCTGCCCAGTGCAATTGGCAAAAATAGCCCCCTCTGAGTGTGATTGTCAAAAATGGCCTGGCGGGAAGCTATCTAAGCGACACGTGGCACTTCGTGCCATGTGGGGTGGCGGGAAGTACCCTGTGGCGACACGTGGCACTTCCCGCCATGTGGGGTGGCGGAAGTACCATGCCACGTCGACAGCCAGTGCCACGTGTCGCCACAGGGACTTCCCGCCACCCCACATGGCACGAAGTGCCACGTGTCGCTTAGATAGCTTCCCGCCAGGCCATTTTTGACAATCACACTCAGAGGGGGCTATTTTTGCCAATTACACTGGGCAGAGGGCCATATTTGTAAAAAAATCTAACCTGATAGGGGCAGGACGCTGCAGACTGGAGTACAAGGGTGGGTTTTTTGTTTCCCAAGAGAAAGGGATGGCAAGTAGGCAGTAGAGTGCAGCGGTGCTGCAGGCAGTGCCAGGCAGGGGAGGGGCAGCAGCTACTGATCGCTTTATGTTCGTTCTGATGGACTGTGCGATGTCGTAGTAATTAGAAATTTGCACTTCGGGGGGGGGGGGGGGGGGGGTCGTGGCCTGTTTCGCCTGCACGACGCTCCGCCCATGGTCGGGAATAACATGTGTGTTGTTATATTTAATAGGTTATACACTTATCTTGTCTTGAAAAGTGTGATGTTATGATAACATAGCTAGTTACCACCACCATCTCTCTCCTCACTAATTACCCGCCACATCAGATTTTTTTTGGCTATGTGGTAGTGATGTTACTCTATCCCACGGCTGCTGCATCTGCATGCGTGTCAGGTATGCCATTTATTTTTTAGCTTCGTATTTGGTGGAAGACCCATCTCGCGTGCTGCACCTGCATGCATGGTACAGCCGACAGGGACAGCACGCCACCCCTCCTTTTATATTCGTTAAACTTGGGAGAGCATCTTTTTACACTTTTAGCACCCACTTGTTAGTGGGCACGTGCGACGCACGTCTGCACAGTGAAACACAATTTTTGTTTTGAATAGGTCAGGTGCATAAATCCATATCATTAATGTGTATGCACATGAAAGTTCACAGAAAAATATATGGCCCTAAAGGATATCTCGCTCGTACATTTTGGTGACCGACAAATCTCAAGATTCTATGTGCAGGAAAACTGAGAAACTTGAGGCCCAAATGAACAAAAGACTGTTGTGTTAGGATCACAAACAATTAAATGATCAACGTTGAAGGGTCTAAGTAAATGATCTGTTGTCTGAAATACCTTTGATATCAAGAAAGCATCTAAAGTTTTGCTCGGCAATCAAGGCATGAGCGAAAATATATATTGGTGTTGAAAAATATTTAAACCTCACTAAACAAAAGTTGAATAACACAGCTTATTACACTACAATACCCATACAGAGAGGATTAATCAAGCAATACTCTGCCACTACCACATGTCTTTATCTTTTACTGGCCCAACCATATGGAGATTTGGAACATTAGTGTAGTAACAATAAATCATATAGACCTTGTCTTTCTGAAAGCACCAAATATTCAAAGCAGCAATTTAGAGTACTGAACACAAAAAAAACAGTACCTGAGCTCCATGCCTTTTAGCAAACTGAAACTTCATCAGGCAAAAAAAAATTAAAATGCAAGGCCCTACTTTCTCCAAAGCTATTTTTCAAGCTATTTAATGATCAGTAAACCAGAACTCTAGGTCGAGCACGAATATTTCTCAAAAGCTACGGAAGTATGGATGCAATTTTCAACCATTCCCCAACTGGTAAATTGTGTTTTTATAATTTCGCTCAGCTATATCTATGCCTCAGCAAAACCGCAAATTCGTAATTTCAAACTCACCTGACATAAGGAGACTGATGCGGCGAAAGATGAACGCCGTCGCCGTGTGCTTGAGGGCCAAGAATCTGGCTGTTCATCTTCCTGAATCTGTGCCCCATCGGTGTGGCCACATCCAGTGATGGCACGCTGTACCACACGAACTTGGCATTGTCATCCAGCTGGACATTCCCATGCGCCCTCCTGGACAGACCAAGAGGAACTTAATTACCAATCTAAAGACTCGTGTCCAACAGCACAATAGTGATAAAGAACAAATTAAACTTCATGGAATATAGGAAACTAACTCCATGTTCTTGCTCTAAACGAAAGATCACTCGTATGTAATGCACACTCTAATATGATGATGTTGCTACACCACAACAAGGACAAAAATTCAAGAAAAAATTCATACTGCTACACGGCCACCGCACTATACATTCAGTTTGGATGCTTAAGAATTGTCACTGATATCTTGCACACCACACATAAATGAATTAACTTCTATGGATATTTACAGGACATATCAACGATGGAGACTTCCGAAAAAGCATGTGCAGATTTTGATGTTAGCTTCTGTGCGCAAGAGGCCAAAAAAATAACACAACTAAGTAAACAAGTAACAGATGAAATTGTAGCCACATCGATGAAGAACATGAAGGTCAAACTGAGGACAAATTTGTAACGATGGAAACTATCAATTGAAGCCAAATCGGTGAATTTGCAAAAACGAACCTGTCAGGCACTCAGATGTGGACTCGAGGATGGATCACCAGAGCACCGACGGCGCTGGTGGGACCCTGTCGTTGATCAAGATACGGTCTAGCGATGAGAGACATGAGATGATGAGGAGCAGGGGACGGTCCGGCCGCCTGCGGCCTGGCGCGTGCGGGCGTGCGGGGACGGGACGGCCGCCTGCGGCCTGGCGTGCGGTGGCGCGGTAGTAGGGGACGTTGAGGGGCCGTGCTTCTCCAGTCGGCGGCTGGCGGGGCGTTGGTCAGGGAGGGAGACTGGCCGGCGGCGTGTGGGCACATCGGGCAGTGCGGCATAAAGGGGATCGGGGAGGTGCTGAACATTGTGCGTCGATGCCATGGATACGATAGATGCGTTGATACGTCTCAAACGTATCTATAATTTTGATGTTCCATGCTTGTTTTATACCAATTTCTACATGTTTTGCATCTACTTTATGGTACTTTTATACTTTTTTGGGACTAACCTATTAACAAGATGCCGAAGCGCCAGTTCCTTTTTCTGCTGTTTTTGTATTCCAGAAAAGCTAGTCTGGAAATATTCTCGGAATTGGACGAAACTTCACGGGCATCCCTATTTTACCAGAAGACACCAGATGGAGCAAAGCAGCAACAGAGGAGGGCCACCAGGAGGCCACGCGCCACCAGGGCGCGGGTCACCCCCCTGGCGCGCCCTGGTGTGGTGTGGGCCCCTCGGGGGTCTCCAGCCGCCGCCCTTTCGCCTACTTATTCCCCCCCCCCCCCCCCCCCCCCCGCCCGAGAAAATAACCCTAAGTGCCTGAGCCAATATCCACGAAAAGTTTCAGAGACGCCGCCGCCGTCAACCCTAGCTCGGGAGGGTTCAGAACCTCTTCCCGGCACCCTGCCGGAGAGGGGAATCGTCACCGGAGGCTTCTACATCACCATGCCTGCCTCCGGAGTGATGCGTGAGTAGTTCATCCTTGGACTACGGGTCTATAGCAGTAGCTAGATGGTTGTCTCTCCAATTTGTGTCATCATGTTTAGATCTTGTGAGCTGATCTACATGATCAAGATCATATTATTGTAATGCTACATGTTGTGTTTGCTGGGATCCGATGAATATTGAATACTATGTCAAGTTGATTATCAATCTATGCCCTATGTTATTTATGATCTTGCATGCTTTCCGTTACTCGTAGATTCTTTGGCCAAGTAGATGCTTGTAACTCCAAGAGAGAGTATTTATGCTAGATAGTGGGTTCATGCCTCCATTTAATCTGAGACAGTGACAGAAAGTTCTAAGTTTGTGGATGTGCTGTTGCCACTAGGGATAACCTAACGATGCTATGTCCACGGGCATATGTGTTTGTTTACATTACGCGCTTTACTTAATGCGATTATCCGTTGCTTGCAACTTAATACCAACGGGGAACTCGGATGACAACCCGGCGGTGGATTATTAGTTATAGACGTTGTTCGATAACGGTATATGTATTATGTCGTAGTGCCCAATTAAATACCATAGTAATCATCATGTCATATTTATGCATTGTCATGCGCTCACTATTTGTCAATTGTCCAGCTGTAATTTGTTTACCCAAAATGTTAGTTATCTTTTATGGAGACACCACTAGTGAACTGTGGACCCCGGTGCATTCTTTTACACTGATTAAACAACCACAAACTGCAAACTGTTTCCTTTTCATTCTCTGCAATTTTAATACTCATCTTCCACACGAGACGTTTAATCATTTGTTTTCAGCAAGCCGGTGAGATTGACAACCTCACTGTTTCGTTGGGGCAAAGTAGTTTGATTGTGTTGTGTGCAGGTTCCACGTTGGTGATCGAGTAACGGCGCCGCCAACAACCTTCAGAAAAGTTGCTGCTCCTACTGGTTCGATAACCTTGGTTTCATACTGAGGGAAAACTTGCTGCTGAACTGCATCATACCTTCCTCTTTGGGTCTCCCAACGAACGTGTGATTCACGTCATCATGCGTCGACAGAGGAGGTACCGTTTCGCGATTCGAGATAGGATTTGGATCGTTGATCAATATTGAACGGTTTAGATTTAATGTATCAACGCAGTACAACACAAGTTTGCTCTTTTAATAGTAGTATAGATGATCATGCAGGCAGAGGATGCTAATCTCTCCTATCGTGATGCACGGTTGTCTATTCTAATGGCATTTGAATAGATCTCCGTACACCGAGTTGTAATGTACCAACGCACCTTGATTAAACTAATTCGGATTAATATTCTTTCATTAACATAATCATACTTCCATTTAAGATACGAAAAACATGCTTACCAACTGTTTGTAAATATTTGGATTCTTTCATATTTGACGCGGTTATCCAAGCGAGCGACGCATACGTGATCAAAGATATCCACAGGTGAGAATATGGACAACCGGTGGCTGTTAACCTGCTAATATCGTAAAGGGAATGTTTAAGATCGACGAAGATATCCCCAGCCGGTACTAGGGTAACCAGACAAATTTGATGAAGACATCCCTACTAGTTAGTATGGATACCCGGATATATTCAATTGGTACCATGGATAACCGTTGTTTGTAATATTTGGATTTTTTATATATTTAATACGGTTATCCAAACAACACCCCATACACGATCGAAGCTATCCACTCGTGACTTTTATACAAATTTGAAATCGTACTGCAACATTGAAAAAAGCATTTAAAAGGCTATCTTTTTCCTGTTTGATTAAAAAAAAATATCTAAGTGTGCTAGTATTGTGTGCCGTATGCATAGGACACATAGCACCCCGGGAAAAAACTAAAAAAAAAAGCATAGGACACATAGTGCTCGTGCGCGTGCAGACTGCCTCAACTCTTGACTCGGTCGAGTCGCGGTGCGCCCATTCCTCGGAGAAGAGTCTCACAGCTGCATGCTGCTGCTGCGAACGTTCGTAATTCAGAGTCCAATCTATCTTTGACTCCCCCGGCTCCTGTCCCGTGTATATAATGGACAGGCGCAGCGCATCTGCCCCAGCCACAACTCAACACAACAACAGGTCGAGCAACAGAGAGCGACACAAGTGAGAGGGAGCACAGTTCATAAGAAAGAACAAAAAGCTGAACTCAAAGGTCCAAGGGAGCAGCTGCAGCCTGCAGCTTGCAAGCGACGAACGGAGCCATGTCGCTGAGAGGGAGCAACGGGTCCCTGACCCTGGACCCGGTGCAGCGGGCGCTCAGCCGCCTCTCGTCCTCGTCCGCGGCCATGACGCCCACGCCCAGGTCCCCGCCGCCGTCCTACGGGAGCATCGTCACCGTGCTCAGCATCGACGGGGGCGGTGTCCGCGGCATCATCCCCGGCACCATCCTCGCCTTCCTAGAAGAGAAGCTCCAGGTAGTTACTTCCGTTCCCCAGCTTCCATCTATCTTCTAGCTAGCTAGGGAGACTGGTGTACCAACTCGATCTAATCGGTGCTTAACTAACTTGTTTCGGGTGTCGTCTCTCTCTCTACATAGGAGCTGGACGGGCCTGACGCGAGGCTGGCGGACTACTTCGACGTGATCGCCGGGACGAGCACCGGGGGGCTCGTGACGGCCATGCTCACCGCGCCCAACGCCCAGGGACGGCCGCTCTTTGCCGCCAAGGACATCAACAACTTCTACCTGGAGCACTGCCCCAAGATCTTCCCTGCCGTCAGCACCGGGCCTCTGGGCCTGCTCAGGAGCATGAGGGGCCCCAAGTACGACGGAGAGTACCTCCACTCCGTCGTCAAGGGGCTGCTCGGCGACACGCGGGTCGGCCAGGCGCTGCAGAACATCGTCATCCCCACCTTCGACATCAAGCTGCTCCAGCCCACCATCTTCTCCAGATACGACGTGCGTACCCCCATAGTGATGATACATGCAGCTGCTGCGCTCGTCGCTACTTCCTCTTCATCGAGCCCTACTTAATTACGTTTGTGATGTATAAACAGGCCATGAACGACGTCTCCAAGAACGCTCTCCTCTCCGACGTCTGCATCAGCACGTCCGCAGCGCCTACCTACCTTCCCGGCCACCACTTCGAGACCCAGGGCAAGGATGGCAAGACCCGAGCCTTCAACCTCATCGACGGAGGCGTCGCCGCAAACAACCCGACGATGCTGGCCATGACGGACGTGAGCAAGCAGATCCTGCTGGGCAACCAGGACTTCTTCCCGATCAAGCCGGCCGACTACGGCAAGTTCATGGTGCTCTCGCTCGGCACCGGCTCCGCCAAGGTGGAGGAGAAATACGACGCCGCGTCCTGCGGCAGGTGGGGCATCCTGGGGTGGCTCTACAACAACGGCGCCTCCCCGCTCATCGACAGCTTCAGCCAGGCCAGCGCCGACCTCGTCGACATCGAGGCCTCCGTGCTCTTCCAGGCGCTGCACTGCGAGAAGCGCTACCTCCGCATCCAGGACGACGAGCTCAAGGGCGACACCTCCTCAGTCGACGTCTCCACGACCGAGAACCTCAACAGGCTCGTCGATGTCGGCAAGGCGCTGCTAAAGAGGAGCGTGTGCAGGGTGGACGTCGAGACGGGCAAGAGCGTGCCCGACGAGAAAAGAGGCACCAACGAGGAGGAGCTCACCCATTTCGCACTCATGCTCTCACAGGAGCGCAAGGCCAGGTTCCAGAAGAAAGGCGTCACACAGTAAACGTACATGCATGCATGACATCTCTCATCCGCAAGTCAAATAAGAGTGGTCAACTTTATGTAGTACTAATAGTAAGTGCAAGGCGCAAAATAAGATTGTACAGTATATTTCATTCATTTAGTTGCATATGTAATTTTGAGATTCTTATGTACTAGATAGGGATGTCGCAAATCCAATAGTACTTTCCGTCTAAAAAGTATTCCAATAGTACAAATTTCGAGATTCCTATGTACTAAAACATGTATGAGGCAAAAGGCTAAAACATCTTATATTAAAAAACTGAGAGAGTACCTACTAAAAGCAATATACAGAACTCTAACGGAGACACCATGTTAATTCACATACGCTAGAAATATAATCCATTGATTTTTTGACTGGGACGGTTAAGATTAAAAGATGGAACAGTTTACGTGCAACAATAATCATCATGTGCAGATAACTCATTTTCAACACGTACCATTATCTTTTTCTTTTACAAACTTCAACACATGCCATCGAAACAACACGTTTCGTGGAAACAATTCGATCATAGGGAAAGAGAGGAGAGAAGAAGAGGAGGAGGAAGATGGGCCAAAGAATTCAGCCCATGAAGAAAAAGGAAAAAAAAAAGAAAAAAAAGATGGGCTAGAAGAATTCGGCCCATCCGTTAAGGAATTAAAGACAATGTTTTTCGGTTCAGAAAAGTGTAGAATTGCCTTTTGGGAAATGATTTTCTCCGTGGGAAAAATACAAAGGAATATTTTGAGTGGGGACGTCTTCCCTAAAAATTAAAACCAAATATTCAATGAAAGCCTAATTTATTATAAAATGAAATCTAGAATTTTAGAAAATATCATATTAAGCTTATTCATATAAGACAACTTTTTTGTGATAGGTTCCATCGGATGTGAAGAGGGTAAGATTTTTTACGAGGGTAATATCATAAGGCCTGTATATTCATGAGGTCGCACACATCCAATTTTGTTATAATTTAAAATTTTAGTCCTATTCACTCGAAAACATTTTCGATATACTATCTCCCGTGAAGTTTTTATTTGGTTTACCCAACCTCTAAAATAAAATTAGTGTGGATGTCATAGGGTTATTGTACCGATAGGGTCATCTAATAACATGATTAGACATCTAAAAATGGATTCGGCTTCTTTGTCTCTGGCAGGGACCGACGACTGTGACATCTAGGTGGGTCTCCACAAATATTTGGTTGCTTTGAGAAAAAAAAACACTATTGGGTCAACAACAATCTCGGTTTGGGGGGTTTAAGTAATCCAGTGAGACCTAATTTGAGCAAGAAAGTGTGTAGACTAAAAAAAATTATAGAGAAAGAAACAATAAAAATAGTGGATAGAAAAAATGGATCTCATTTGTGTCCAAGTTAAGGCCTTTTTAGCAGACATTATGTTTTATGGGATTTGATTATCTTCTCCATATTTATTTTGGTCACAAGTCTCACCCGCCATAATTGGTAAAGGTAGGGTTGAGCATTCACCATACCAAACATGGCTTGGCAAGTCATAACCAAGCATAGCCCATTAGTAAGACATCATCGAGAAAATAGAGAAAAATGACATAAATCAGCTTAAATAAAATAGCTAGACCATATGATAAAGAGAGAAGGAACCATGCTATTAATTTCGTTCAGAAAACAGGGGGTAATAACATTAATTCGTTACTTTGATTTGATATACGCACCCATAGATCAGTATGAAATAAATACCAAAACATATTATCAGTACAAAATTTACTATGTTCACAAAGTTTCCTTTTTGTTACATTATATTTATTTTAATAGTAGGACCATAATACGTGCAATATGTAAGCAACATAATTTCTTATTTTGAAATAATCTAACTCTTTTCCATCAAGAAAAAAAATTAGAGACCATGTTTTCATTATGAGTTGGTTAAGCTTAAAACAAAGACAAAAATTCATCTAGCGAGTGATACGTCTCAAACGTATCTATAATTTTTGATGTTCCATGCATGTTTTATATCAATTGCCAAATGTTTTGTATACACTTCATGTCATTTTTATACATTTTCTGGGACTAACCTATTAACAAGATGCCACAGTGCCAGTTCCTGTTTTCTGCTGTTTTTGTATTCCAGAAAAGCTAGTCTGGAAATATTCTCGAATTGGACGAAAATTTACGGAGGCCCCTATTTTATCAGAAGACACCTGGAGTCCGAAGGAGAGACGAAGTGGAGCCACGAGGGCCCCACACGTGGGCTCGGCGAGGCCAGGAATCTCCAGGCGCCCTGGGGTGGTGTCGCCTCCTCGTGCACCGCCTCGCGACGCCCTCTGGACTATATATTGCCCCTGACCTAAAACTCACAAAAGAATCGACGATTTCCCCAGAAAAGTTCCAGAGCTCCGCCGCCATCCGAAACTAAGTTTCGGGGGTCAGAAGTTCCTGTTCTGGCACCCTGCCGGGACAGGGATTGACCCCCGGAGCCTTATCCATCGACGCCGCCGCCTCCATCATGCTCCGTGAGTAGTTCCCCCAGGGACTACGGGTTCTAGCTGTAGCTAGTTGCTACTCTCTCTCCCATGTACTTCAATACAATGATCTCATGAGCTGCCTTACATGATTGAGATCCATATGATGTAATCAATGTTGTGTTTGCTGGGATCCGATGAATATTGAATATTATGTCAAGTTGATTATCAATCTATGCCCTATGTTATTTAAGATGTTGCATGCTCTCCGGTACTTGTGGTTACCTTGATCAAGTAGTTGCCTGTATCTCCAAGAGGGAGTATTTATGCTAGATAGTGGGTTCATGCCTCCGGTAATCTGGGAGAGTGACAGCAACTTCTAAGATTGCGGATGTGCTGTTGCCACTAGGGATAACCTAACAATGCTATGTCCACGGTCATATGTATTTGTTTACATTACGCACTTTACTTAATACAATTATCCGTTGCTTGCAACTTAATACCAACGGGGAACTCGGATGACAACCCGGCGGTGGACTATTAGTCATAGACGCTGTTGGATAACGGTCTATGTATTTTGTCGTAATGCCCAATTAAATATCATAGTAGTCATCATGTCATATATATGCATTGTCATGCGCTCAATATTCTGTCAATTGCCCAACTGTAATTTGTTCACCCAACACTTGTTATTGGAGAGTTACCACTAGTGTACATAGCTGGGAACCCCGGTCCATCTGTAATCATCATTGCTTTCCCGACCACTCCACGCAAGCAACTATTTTCTGTTGCCATTGTCTTTGTGTTACTATTACTATTGCTCTCATATTACTGCTGCTTTCACATCAAGTTTGTTACTAGTGCTTTCTCAGGTGTGGTGGAATTGACAACTCCGCTGCTAAGACTTATAAGTATTCTTTGTCTCCCCTTGTGTCGAATCAATAAATTTGGGTTTACTTCCCTCGAAGACTGTTGCGATCCCCTATATTTGTGGTTATCAGCGAGCATCAACAAATTAGTTTGGTTGTTGTCCTCAAAATCTCACCTTTAACTGTATAATAATATATTGATAAAAAGTGCTAATATAATTAGAATTTTTACAAAACATTTCATAACT